>CAKAOJ020000005.1:942500-1542500 GCA_916701645.2 Sebastolobus alascanus
TACTGGGTCTTCACAGCGAGCTGAACAGAGGAAGTTGACACAAATAGCTGCAATTATGTTGCTTTTGTCCTCTTTGTACTGCTGTGCTTCCCCTATTGACTTTCATCAGGGTCCCACTTTAGTCATGGCCACACACACACACACACACACACACACACACACACACACACACACACACACACACACACACACACACAGTCCCGAGCCGTACCACTTCAATGTCTCTGCCTGACAAATAACGGACATGATACAGTCTAAAAATTGTGATTCATCATTCAGAGTGTGGCTGTTTTTTCCTGACTGTAACGGTGTTGAGTGTCTCCTGTGAATTAAACCCCCGTCAAGGGTTTCAGACGGGGTCACGGGTAACAGACGGGGTGGCAGACAGGAAGTGGGAGTATTTAGAGCAGCTCAGTCAAACAGGCACTACATCACTACATTTTAATCAGGGGGAAAGGGGCTGCAGCTACTCTCCTAAATTCACACTCTGGTGCATGTTGTTCTTTTGTTATCTTGCTTTTTCTTTGTTGCGCAATGAGATTTGTTTGAAATGTACTCTGGAAAATTGACATTATTGTTGTGTGTGTTTGTGTGTGATAGTGATCATCGCCGTCTTGTAGCATCAAATACAGCTGAAATATGATTAACTTTTGGGTGCGTGGAGACTTTAAAGCAGGTGAAAATCAGTTTACACCAAACTGCTCATTTAATAAATCATATTTTTCTGTGAACGCTGCAGAAAACAAAGAACAATGAGCTGGGAACATACTGTTGAGTATAGAATACAAAGACAGAAAATATGTCTCTCAGGGCCGGCTTAAGGCAGAGGCCTTATAGGCGGTTACCTAGGGCGCCACCTTCTGGGGGGCGCTGGTCGCCATCTAAAAAAAATAATATTATATTATAAGATATATATATATATATATATATATATTTTTTTTTAAATAACGGTGGGCGCCATTCCTCATTTTCTGCATCGAGGTAACAAATGAACAAGCAAATAAAGAAAGAAATACACTTTCCACCCCTGTAACTCTTTTTTATCACACTTTTTCATCTGCCCGGGCCGCACTTATTGGTTAATAACAGTGTAAATTGTAGTGAAACTGACTAAACACTTTTATGCCAACAATATCAGGGACCAATTTTGTTATTATATTATAATAAATACAGCTAGAGCCGCCCCTGATGTCTCTGCACACATGTCCTTGCATGCTAATCCATGTGCAGATGCACATGTGTGTATGGATATCGATACGTCGTGGGCCTGTTTGTTTAGCAGAGTCAGTCACATGCTTTGTTGGTTTTTTTTTATCAGTTTTCCCTCTGAGCTGTGTGGCGTCTCTCTAAATGCACCCAGGAGAAGTAGGCCAGCCTCTCAGGCCACTGTTTTGTCGATGAAGTCGATATCTGTGCCAGGGCAGAACATCCCCTCCACACCAACCGCCCCGTGTCGGGCCATTAGGATCCACCAGCACGGTGAGAAATAGATTAGGCTGCGGCAATGTGGGCCATGAAATCATCATCACCTCACCGCGGCGGGGGCCTCGCGTCAATACTGACAAACGCTCGCATGCACACAGAGGACCACAACACGTCCGTATACTCAAGCGCACGTGCACAACGCTTCTCACAGTCCGTGAATTACTCAGAATCGTGTTTTTTTGTTGTGCAGGAGAGCAATAAGGTGTTATATGGGCTATGTAGTGTCAGTCAGTGGAGTGTGGTCAAAGCCTGATTAGCTTATAATGATCACTGTTACTTTAACAGAATGAAAGGGAGGGCAACAGAGCAACACAGATCAATGGCCCACAAGTTATCAGATCGGACCTGATCTGCGTGACTTATATAAATGGATACAATATATTGAATGTAGGGCTGCAATCTACAGTAGTATTAATTCATATACGGATACGTTAATTATTAATTTCATTTAATAAAAGCGCTGATGTTGCAGTGGAACGAACAATTGACTTTCACTTTTTGGCAATTTACGTTCTTTGGTCGTACTTAGCTCCACCCTCTTGGGTCACTTCTGATTGCAAAAATCCAAGATGGCGACGGCCAAAAAGCAGATCTTGAGCCGCTTCTTACAGTCTATGACCCTGACAAAGACCTACAGTGGTCAAAACATGTTGGCTTTTTAATTATTTAGCCACTACTATAAAGGCTTTATTTCCTTCCTTGTTGTCACGTTCTTATATCTTAGAGAGCCTAGATTGCCTTCCTGTTTATCTAGGTCTCAGGTTTGTTGTAGAACAGCAGAATGGTTGTTTTTCTCTCTTGTTGTTTCACACTTTGTTTTAATCTCACTCTGCTGGACTAGTTTTGCTGTGCCCCCTCTTGATCCCACTCCATATTTTCCTGCGTGGCGGAGGACGGGCCAAGCTCGAAGGTCAGGAAACATGCCTCCATTTGAACTGTAAGAATCAATGCGTCAGCACAAACGCCGAGTTCAAAATGAGAGATAGACTCTAAAAGGAGAAGTGGCCTCTAAAATGGTTCACTTAGCAAAGTGATATAACGCCCACCACACAGTCTTTTTTTTTTTTCTTTCTCTGTAATTACAGCCAGTTAAGTTGCTACAGATAGCTAGATGAGTGTCTTCTCTGGCATGGAGTCAGATGTTAATTACTTTTGCTGAAGTGATCTGCAGTTTCGGTCAAGCGGAAGTCATATTATTTACCATCCGAAAGATGCAAGAAATGAACATTTCTGTAACACTATGTTTAGTGTACAGTGTTGGGCTGCTTGCCTGTACCACCTTGCACCTTGTTGCAAATTTGAGGGTGTTCTTGTCCCTTGTGGCTGCATCATGTTTCCCTGTTTGACTCACCTGCGTCGCAGAACAGGACTCTGTATCACCCATGTGTTGAGACATCTTTTAACAAGACTGGTGGTGATAGTAGCCGTCTGTCTTCTGGCTTTGGCCAGCTCGCTTTCTTCTTTATGTCGATCATTGAGGTTTTAATTTATGAGTAAAAGGGTCCATGGCAAAGTCCCAAATTGTTCCACAGTCCAAAACAACAAATCAAGTCACCCTTGCGGGATGACTTCCACTTCAAAACCTTTTGACTAACGACTGTAAAGTGTGAGTAGCACAGAGTCATTAGGTATTAAAAGGTGGACAGCAGCATTTGAAAAATGATCCACAGTGCACTTTAGGGGTGTCTCCGAATTTGCATAGTCAAATCTGATTTGCCAAATCTTGCCTGTCGTCGACTGATCGTTGAATCATGCTTTTTTTTTTTGCTCATTGACACCCCCTGTGTTTAAAGGAACAGTGTGTAACATTGATGGGGATCTATTAGCAGAAATGGAATATAATATTAATAAGTATGTTTTCTTTAGTGTATAATCATTTGACATTAAGAATCGTGTTTTCATTACCTTAGAATGAGCCCTTCATATCTACGTAGAAAGCGGGTCCCCTAAGGGACAATCAATGAGAGAAAGAGACAGAGAGACGCAAGCTGCAAACAGCTGTTTCTACACGCCTCCTCTTGCTGATTTTAGATATATTTAGCGCTCTGATAGTTGCTCTGATTCATAAATGCATTCTTTGATTTTGAAACAGTAGTGTTTTGCTCTTGTTATTTAACCTTTCTGAGGCAAGATGCTGCTCCGATGGTGCCGCAAAGTTGGATAGTGCAACTTAGTCTCCATGGTGATTTATTCACGTACACTAAGGAGATTTATTGAAAGCATGTTATTTTCAACTTTTTATGAAAAGTATTATTAATAGGCTGATATTAATACCAAAATAGGCTATATGTCAGGATTTATTGGGAGAAACCAAGCAATTCTATTTATAAACAGACATCCATCACCTCCATATAGCCAGAATGGAATGATCCCTTGTTTCATAACCACATTTTTCCACCACTGTGATGATTCGACTGTGAGATTGTCAGTCGGATCAGGCTCCTTAGATCGAATCGTGGAATAGTCGACTATTCGAGATCAACCCTAGTGCACATGATAACTACAGTTATCCGTTCCATTTCGCTCACACTCAGCCTCACACTTTTCCTTTTTTTCTGTATTCATTAATTAGTATGTGGGAAAAATCATAAAAATGTAAATTGAAATTTCTTAGTCTCATTTAAAAAAATGTGTTTCAATACGTTTTAGATCACGAACACTTTTGAACAAGATTACATTTTTACTTTCAGCAAGCTTGTCAACATGCAGCTATGTGTGTTTTGGCATGAACAAAAATAATATAGTGTATATATTTTTCCAAATTCTACACTCACATTGTTTTTGTCAAATTACAGTTTGATTGGCTGTCAAAAAACACAGTGATCAGTCGGTTGATCCTAAACTACAGGTTTCCTCTAAACTGTGCCATTATTCTACACCTGCTCCCACCTGCCGGCAGAAAAATGTCTGGCACCGAGCGACAGGCTGCCTCGACAATCAGTGCACGCTACAAGCCTCTATGCTGATCTGCGACTCAGACTTCCTGCAGTGATGCTTGTTTTCCTTCGAGCACACACAGAGCCGACACCTTAAATGTACTCAACACAACCGAATTTACTAATATCACAGGTGTCACGTATATAAAATAACACAAATATTATTAAATTAAATTAATATTAAATTATTCACTGTTCTGTCCCCTGGGAGGAGGATATAAGGAGATTATCCTGCTTTTTCTTCTGTAATGCTACCACACAACATGAGTCAAAATCGAGGTACTTTGAATATAGAAGAAGGTAAAGGCAAGAGATGTAGGTAGATAAGCTGCAGTCATGATGCTGCCCATGTAATTTTAAATTGGTAATTTGTAAAATATCTTTTCATTTCCAGTGGGTAGTCCTCTGACGTGTGTGTTGCACCTCTCCTCTCTTATCAACTTAGAGATTAATGATTTAATATGATATTTTAATCAGACAAATGTGTTCACCAGCATACACACAGATATCAATGCACACACACGCACACAGAATCTGCAACAGCAGCAGCCCATTAAGACATTTAATCACACAGCGGGACAGACCTTAATGTAGCCGGCCAACAGTTTCCTGGTGGGACAAATGATCCACGGCATTCATGCGAGTTGTTTCAACATCATGATGCGGAGGAAACAAACAGAGTTTAAATATTCTGATTGATAGTGTCATTGAATGCTTTTTTTCCCACCCTATCCAATTAATCAGATTTATCTTTCTACTCCTTTGGGCATCCAGAGCTTCACTGTAGGTTGAGAGCCACTGAATTAGCAGACCTCATTTCAAGCCTCTACATCAGCACAGGATGTATCTAAAGTTAAAGAAGCTAAAGGGTCCTTCAGGAAAAGTGTTCTGGTTGTTCCTGCACTCCGACCTCCCTGTGGAAGAAGGCAGATGAACAGAGAATTTCCCAAATGGCGTCACATTAATCATCGTTGTTATGTAAAACAGGACATTTCAATCCTTTGTGAAGGAGTTTCTTCGGAAGTTATGCAAGTGTAGCTGATGGCGAACGACTGCTGGCAGGCTCTTACTTGGCCTGGCTCGAACGTTCACTGATTTTTCCAATCAACCCTTTGAATCAGATCCAGTTAAAATGGTCAAGCAGTTGAATCCACAGCCTGGAGTCGTTTCATATTGTTCCAGCCCCAGTACAGAGTGCCGTGCCTGAGGCCTGATGGAACGGGCCACTAAAAACTCTTAAAACCATTGGGTTTAAATCCGAATTATTGTCAAATAGGCGCTTTTGCTTTTCGCTTTGACACCAAATCCTCCGCCATCATCTTGTCTGTCAACTCTCTCTCGTCCTCTGTGTGTGAAGTCTTGACTCCTGCCACTCTGTGCTGGGACTCCATACGGAGCAGACACTTTCACTTTCAGATTGCAGCGTCCGTCGTCCGACTATGTATTGATTACACAGCGCTGGTGCGCCAAAATGACCTAAATGGGTTTTATTTCTATAAAAAAAAGCAAAACGGTGAGGGCGGTGGGCAAGTAATATAATCGGTGTGTGCCCGACCACCATGTAACACCGGTAACACACACTACCGCGACAAACCTAGATTCAACCATACTGCCCCCCCTTATTTGAAAATTCTCCTCTTGATTTAGCTTGTTTTCTGCTCGGCTTATACATTGATTACTCACAAATACAGACTATGTGTTACGTTGCAGTTCATTAACCCAGTCCTTCTGCAGACTAAAATATATACAGTACACTGTAAGTCAGAAGGCAAGAATGTGAATAGTCAAACATTAAGGCAGTGTGAGGCAGACAGGTGGGTGTATCTGTGGCCAATTTCAGGCTACATTTCACGTAAAAAAGATTTGTTCTGGACTCTCACCCAGGATTCTGCATTGTCTGGTTAGATCTAATTCCCCCTTAAGTGAAGGCTTGTACAAGTCTCTCATTATAATCACTGTCAGGAGCTCTTTGGGTCAATTATTTCAAATGTTCACAGCGCAGTTCATGGTCTAATCAAATTGGAAATCAAAGTGACATATTCACACATCGATTTCCCACAACAGCACAGAGCTTTTGCAGGCAGGAGGATGCCCATTTTTCTCCCTCCAGTGATCTAATGCTGGAATAAGCATTTCAGGAGATGTCATGAATTGAATTGAAATGTCTGGAGGAGACATTCAAGACTCCCACAGGGCATAAAAAGCAGCTTTGAACTGACTTTGTGATCTTTTATATTCTGTATTTGCACTTCAGTTTCAATACAGGGTTTTCCCTGCCATTATACATGTTAGGCCCAGCGCCTAAGCATTTTTGTGCCGCATCCAGCCCATAGACTGTATATTAGAAGTGGACATAGTCAGTGTGACACCGTCATTGGTTTGTGGACTGCCGATTTGAAGCCTCAAGTTCAGCATTTTGGCTCTCGCCATCTTGATTTTTTTGCAACCAGAAGTGACACAAGAGGGTGGAGCTAAGTACAACCGAACGCTGAATAAGACATTTTTAGGCGACCAAAATGTTACAATTACCTTTCATTCACTGAAAACACACTGTGAAAGGGTTAAAGTTGTAAGACAAAAACACAGACAACGCTCAGACCGGACAACGCCGTGGTAGCGACCTGTCAATCACAAGGTAGCCACGCCCTAAAGCATACCCTGCTTTATGGTCTATTTGACTCTAAATGGAGCCATAATTTACTAAATGAACATCATGCTGTATCGAAGAAGACTTGAAACTAGCGATTGAGACCATAAACTCATGTTAACAATGTTTACTGAGGTAATAAATCAAGTGAGAAGTAGGGTCATTTTCTCATAGACTTCTATACAATTCTAAACGGACTTCTTTTTGCAATTTGATCATATGGCTTGTTGGTTGCTGGGTTGCAATGCAGGATCTTGTGTGTTTGTAGCCTGTTCACATGTCTCCTTTCAACAGTCAGTATTGGTTTCTTTTAATCAGAACCAAGATCTTACCATGACCTTATCCATGTAGTTTAAGTTGCCTAAACTTAACCAAACATTAACCAAAGGGGGCGGTTCAGAAAATGCACATGAATTATTCTTGTAGCAGGTTTGGAAGGCACCGACAAACGACCTGCTTTGTTATTGAGGTTGGAGGACTTGTTGCATATCTGTGTGTTTCTTTGTTGCAGTGACATGTTGTACACTTGCGAAGCTTAGAATATATGTGTGAATGTCCCTGTCGTGTCTTCACTGTACAGCATGTCTGGTTGGATGTACTATGATTTATATTCGAGCAGATTGGCTTCAGAGGTAGCTGTGTGTTATTTGAGTGGTTGTGATCATCCAGCAGTGAGTCACAGCGGATGACATGCATCCTGTTGAGTCACATCTCTGGACTCACACTGTAACCTTATTTCAAAAGGCCACCACTGATGATTCAGATCTCTCTGCTAAGCTGCTGCATGCACATGTTCCAAGTTGTTCTAAAACGGAAAGCTTTCTCTTTCTAAATCGATCCTCAAGACCTGCAGAGTAGATCTAACAGAGATTATAAATACCGTCCTACATCGACAAAATCTGAAAGGCTAAAGAGCTTCTATATTAGTGTATAATTGCCAATAATCTGAGTTGGGCATTACTCTGATTAACACATTCACATGGTTTGTTAATAGGACCAGTCCATTAATTCTCCTGTTTAGAGCTTAGTCTGAATAATGGCTGAAGACATCACCTCCACATTAAATCATCAGATTTTATAGTCTTTTCTTGTTTTGTCCATTCACGGACTGTTGGTCATACATACTGTACAGTGTTATATAAAACCCACCCAAGATTAATACCATATAGAAAACCAATGAAATTACCACCACATCTTATGATTAAGTTTGGTTTAAGGTTTTGGCTTGCGCTTTGTGTAGTCCCCAAGGCACAAGTCCAACAGTTTTTGTAAATGTACGTATAAATGACAATTAACTATTTGTATACCATAGTATCATTTTCATGTCTAAATGAAGATGATGACAACTTAAATTTGACCAAAATGTATCGCAGAAATCTTCCAAAATACCAAAGAAAGTTTTTGTTGTTTTTGGACAATTTGTTGTTTTTAAAAGAACAGTGGCAGAAATGGAATATAATATGGTTAAGTATGTTTTCTTTAGTGTATAATAACTTGAAAATTAGTATTGTGTTTTCGTTACCTTAGAATGAGCCGTCCATATCTACATACGGAGCTGGTCCTCTTCACGGAGCCGGTCTTCATGTTTCTACAGTAGCCCAGAACGGACAAACCGAACACTGTCTCTAGAGAGGGACATTCACGTTCCACATTTTTGCGTCGGCCACCGTAGTTCTCCTACACGATCAGAACATGGGAGAAGTTACAGTTGGTTTCAATCTGCAACCTCACCGCTAGATACCGCCAAATCCTACACACTGCACCTTTAACATGTCATTTAGAATATTTTAGTAAACATCTTTAACATACTAATATTGAGATAATACGGTAATATTAATAATAATATAAATGTTGTCCATCTCCCCGCCTTAGTATAATTACAGTACAACTATATTGTGAGACCAGGCTAGTTGGATGTTTTAATTAGAGCTGTGATGACACATTGGTTACACCTTCTTGTAAAAAGGCTAACCTGTTTTAATTAGTAAAGAAAAGCAGACATTTTGACTTGTCGTAGTAGGAAAAGCACAGGTGTTACTGACGACATGATGAGCTGGCATGCACAATACCAGGACCCTGAAACTGAAGCAGCTAAATGGAATTAATCCATCATTCATTTTATTATTTTCACCTGTGATTTTTCTACTGTGACATGTTAAAATGTCTGCCATGGAAAAGGCCTACAACACAAGGAGCTCAGTCGCTGTTTAACTGTTTTGCAGTATCGTGGCGTAATGATCTCATTCAAATGAACTACATCTTCATAGAATGTGAGTGTAATTAAATTTGAATGAACTGAGCCGGTTGCAACTGGCCTACATTTAGTTTCTAAACACATCCGAGCCCTCATAACTACAATTTTCATAAACATATATTCACCTTTTATGATGTTGAAAGTTACACTAAGGCTTCACTAAGACCTTATGCTTGAAACTATTCAAATAAGGCTCTAAATCTTCCTCCGTTTTGATAGACTGATGACATCCTTACCATGATGAAATCACCCGACATAGTGGAAATCAAAGATGCTCTTTCTCCATGTGCTCCGCTTCATCGCTGATGCACAGATTTAGAAGGAAATGAATTATTCCTTCTAAATCTGCGATCTCATGATTCATGTTGTGTAAGGTTGTCATGATGGGGGTAACTAACTCTCTAACGTTCTCTCCTGGGGTCGAGGTTGATAGATGTTGCAGAAATCCGAAAGTGTCCCAATTGCCAACCATAATCAGACTTATTATGTGCATGAAGTGTTCACATTATCCTGTTTAATCACAGTAAACCCTGGAGAGCAGCAGTTTTATTTGTGTTGATGAGGAAAGCTTTCAAGATATCTCTATTATATCAGATTTCAATGGCATTTCATAGTTTTAGTTTATTATCCAGAGGCTCCGAGAGGACGGAACAAGATGTTCTCACTTTCCAAAAATGTCTTCACTCTCTTGGTTAAAAACTTGTTTTGGTTCTCACTATGTAGCAAGTACAAGAACACACACACACGCACACACACACAGACACACACAGACACACACACACACACACACACACACACACACACACACAAACACACACACACACACACACACACACACACACACACACACACACACACACACACACACACACACACACACACACACACACACACACAACTTGTGAGGAAAATAGCTGTTGGCAAAGCAATCTCAGCAATAATATGCTTCAACAGGGCTTTTAATTATTTGTTGATTAATTGGGTCTCCTCACTGGATTGGATCCTTCGAGCTATAATGAAACAATTGCAAGGTTACTCTTCATGCTTATATGAAGTATAGGTATTCATTGACAAGTTATAAGCATATTTTTGTATATGTGTATTTGTCTTTGGAATGACCACACGCTTTTGCTTGAATTTAATGTTCCAATCTGGATTCAGCAACACTGAACATTTACACAGGAATGAGAACAGAAGAAGCCTACAGCAAAAGTAATTAGAATGTTGATGTTTCTGTATTGCTGGAAAACAAGCTTTATGCATCAAAAACATTTTATGCCAAGTATTGTTCCGAGTAATTGGTCCTTAAGGTCTTGGTAGACTCAGTGCTTTTTAATTCATGGTTTATTTTTATGAGTAATGAATGAGTGGAAACTGACTGCCTGAGAACTGAAAGGCACATCTGGCATCACGATGATATTCAAAAATATGCTTTGGTCTTTAATCAGCACTTTAGTTTAAAGGGAAACAACGGCCATTTTTAAAATATTGATATTATTCTGGCGGCTATATAACATAATGGAAAAAAATACTTGCTCATGTAAGCGCATATTGCGAGGGCGCGCCAGGAAACAACAAGGTGGCAGCGTCATCATGCTAAACAGTAACTGCAGTCAGTGGCGCTATGAATGGAGTATAGAATTTCAACAACATTTGCAATATAAATAAACATGCTGTCACTTTCTGAATCTATTTTATATTAATTAACAATAAACACTAATACGACAGGGAAACTGTGTCGTCTTTCGTCTTCCGGTAGTTATACCAACCATGTCGTACTAGCTTGTCACGAAGGAGGCTAAATAACGCTCCAAACTTACAGTAAATTTTAGTGAGGAAAAACTGGCATGACCATTTTCCATTTTCAAAGGGGTTCCTTGACCTCTGACCTCAAGATATGTGAATGAAAATGGGCTCTATGGGTACCCACGAGTCTCCCCTTTACAGACATGCCCACTTTATGATAATCACATGCAGTTTGGGGCAAGTCATAGTCAAGTCAACACACTGACACACTGACAGCTGTTGTTGCCTGTTGGGCTGCAGTTTGCCATATATGTTGATAAGAATATTCAATACTTGACAAATCTCCCTTTAAGGTACATTTTGAACAGATAAAAAATGTGTGATTAATTTGCAATTAATCGCGATTAACTATGGACAATCATGTGATTAATCGCGTTTAAATATTTTAATCGATTGGCAGCCATACTTACGTTATAACAAATGGGCTGAAATCAGCAAAAACACGGGTATGGTCCTTTAACACAACCACTAAAACTATGTGTGTGTCCACCTGCATCAGAGGTAGAGACATTCACACAACAACCTCCAGATTTACTGTATAAACTCACACACTTGTGAAATCAAATTTGAGGCCAAGACTTTTCTGTAAATAAGATCATAGGTGCGGAACAGTTTCAGCAGCCTGACAATCTTTTACAGGACATTTTATTGTCTCTTTCTAAATTTGTGTTTCACTGCTGGCTGGTTGAGCGGTATCAGGCCCAGATGGAGCCGTCCCTCTCCGGCTCTCTTCGGGCCCATTAGTGTCAGACTCTGGGTTTTCAGCTGGTGCCAGCACCCATCTGTTTCTACATCCCCTGTCCTCCCATGTCTTTTTTAGACTTGCCATTGCCACGGGTGTGTGTGGAAGAGGAGGAGGAAAGGAGCTCACAGTGACAGAGACAGCTGACACCAGAATGGTGTGTGTGTGTGTGTGTGTGTGTGTGTGCCTGTGTGCCTGCCTGCTCTGTCAGTGGAGACCTGCCTGGCATCGCTGAGGCAGAGAGATGATGTTTGGCAGTGGACTGGATACTGGGGTTGTGCCCTAACTGGAAATTTTCCAAGTTGAATCTGATTTGATGTGCTAATGGTTCCTGTCTTGAGTTATTTATTAATATTTTTTCAAGGGTTGTAAATCGATTAAAATATTTAATCGCAAATTAATTGCACATTTTTGATCTGTTCATAATGCACCTTAAAGGGAGATTTATCAAGTATTTAATACTATTATCAACATGGGAGTGGACATATATGCTGCTTTATGCAAATATATATATATATATTTATTATTGGAATCAATTAACAACACAAAACAATGACAAATATTGTCCAGAAACCCTCACAGGTAAGCAAGTTTGGAGTGTTATTTAGCCTCTTTCGCAACAAACTAGTATAACATGGTTGGCAGCAATGGACTCCCTAGGTTTTCTAGTTGCATATGATGCCAGTATCTTCACTCTAGCTTTAAAACTGAGCCCGCTAAAAATCACAATTTGCAATAATGTGTTAAAGAAATTAGTGGCGTTAAAACAAATTTTCGTTAACGTGTTATCACTTAAATTTTGACAGCCCTAATTTTTTCAAAAACAATAGTATTAATGACCTCTGCCTCATTACGCTACAGTCCAGTGCACCACACGTCCACAGCACATCAAACTGCTAAAATAGTCCACTTGTAAAACTCGTGTTTTAGTGCCTTTACAGCTTATAGGGCAGCTGGAGAGGTGTCGCCCGCTCTGCTGTTAACTGGTGTTTGTCTGTGGACAATGATGCGGCAAATAAACAAAAAACGTCTTATACTTCGACCGATAATACAGATCAATGACTTGTAGGGAGCCGACCTGGTGAATATCGAGCCCATTAGAGCTGGTACACAGTGTGAGAGACTTTACGTGAAGAAAGGGGCTAATGCGTGCCTGCAAATGAAACCGTGTACAGCTGATTGACTGCGGCTGATGTGGAGGAGTTGATGGATGTTTTTGACGGGGAGGGGGTGTACGAGAAACGTCATCTTGATTGCGTAGAGAGAGGAAGAGAGAAGGAGGGAAATTATATGATAAAATAGATGTAGAGACTGTGTTTAGATTGGCCTGTGTGGATGTGCTGTATAGCTGCTAGAGTTAATTTGCTGCATAGCTGAGCACTGAAAGCATATAAAACAGCTGCTTATTGTGGGGAGATAGCCGCCCGTAAGACAGAGCAGCACTGCAGGATGCTGGAAGGGTTGTTTGACAAGATGTGGATGCCCGGAGGGAGGAGGTTACTGCAGTGCTGCCTTCTCAGACCTTTGAAATCCCAGGACAGCGTCCTGGAGTGTCCAGAGGTACATGTCAAACAGGATCAGCGAGAGAATTTGACAGATTTATTCTTTTTTTAAAGTCATGAAATATCCATGACAGTGGTGTTCAGATCCCTGGCATACATTCCACATCCTGCTCCGTGCGTGTGCTGATGTTCGATGTTGGTTGCACTGCACCTTATTAAGAGATTTAATTGTACTTTTAAAATAAATTGTCTAAATTGCCGGATCGGTGAGACCATATTTCAAATGCAGATTTGCATAATTCACTATGAACGACTAACTGGCAACTTGAACACTTCTTAAAGCTGGGGTATGCGCCATCTTTGTAATCAAGTAAATTGTCTTTGCCAAGAGTATTTCAGCGAGCCAGGGTTGTTAAGTGAATGCAGAATATGTTCAGAGTCTATGTTTGGCATCTAAGCTCTGACCTTGTCGCTCCCCGCAAGAATTCACCAAGCTCAGCACGGCAGAGAGGGCTTGACAATAACGCCCGGGCCAGACCGGGCACGTCAGCAGCACTTGGCGGCTGCCTCGCTGAACTGCTGCGTCTCTCACTCCGGTGGTGTCCACACCAGCAGCTGCTGCTGCCAGCCGTTTCTTTCTACATAGAGTTTGCCTTTCATAATGGTCATTTCATTTCATTATAAATGTCATTTATATTTATTTTAGACAGAAAAAGGTTGAGAAGCGTGTGCTCATTTGTAAAAAATAGTAATAATCCACAATCAAAAGCCGGTACTTTATTAATTCATGGAGCCGTGCAAGTCACTGCATTTTCCACGACACTCTTGCAAATATTTCAGAAAAGCATTCGGTTAACAAATGAAAGAATTCTGTCAGAAAAAATGCTAGAGGGCTTTTATTTTGAAACGGAAGCAGGAAGTGTTGATTTAAAAATAAATCTTTTTTTTTTTTCCATGTCTGTGACATTTTCTACATATATGGACATTGAAACTGTGGTAATGTTGCTGGTATGATGTCAATATACTGTCAAAAGATAATTTTCACTCTGGCTCGGCCGTAATGTCCCTCCCAGAGTGAGTTAGTCTCAAAGCCAACAGGTGGATGCTGGGGTGCTTATGAAGTGGCAGTAGCAAGTTTTCTGGTGAGTAGAGAGAGTAAGTGAGAGAGCCGAGCACTGATGGCTTGAATACAGTACATTACCCTATTGCGTGGATGATGTATAATGCACTGAGTCGAGTCTGTCATATGAGAGTTGCAGCACACTTGAGATATCTGCCTGAACTCTCTTTGCTCTATTAATAGAATCTAGTGATCTTGTTTAGCCTTGATGCTAATGGTATAAATGGGTAATCACTTTTCAGCATGTTTCTGATAATGCCATATGATATATATCAAATATGCTTTCTTCACAGAAGACATTCTGAGGTGAAAATAATCAAATTAATGATGCTTCAGTTTCAGGGTCCTGGTATTGTGCATGCTGGCTCGCTGTCACACGGTCATGGTTGACTGGGACACTTACTGAGCCATTGTTAATATTATGAGTAACACCTGTAATTTTCCTGCGATATAAAAAAGGTCAAAATGTCTCCAGTGAAAAAGGCTTATTCAGATGAACAGCAGTGCGGCCATCCTAATGGATGGGCTGATTTCTTTCATATTTTTGCCGCAGTAAAGAAAGCGAACAAGAACAGCAGCGTGTGCTGTGTGAGTAGTATTGTAATGAGGCTCTTGTCCCTGTCAGAGCATTAAGATGTTTAATTCTGTCGTGTTTGACTTCAGCTGATAAAACTCGGCCCAGATATGAAACAGGAAATGAGACAGAGGTGATAATGGAACATATCCATGTCGCTGGCAGGGAGCATCACCCTGTCAGTTTTCGATTGGATGAGAGATAGAAGGCTTACAGTCTAGATGGAAAACAGTTCAGTTGATTATTTGAAATTACTGAAGGCTTAAACGCCTCCTAATAGGAGGGCAGAGAAGCTAATTACTTCACATTGACAAATGAGTCTGAAGACCCCTGAGACAAAATCTCAAGAACTCTAATATATGTCTGTGTTGTTTTCTGCAAAGATCGTTACAACAATGGCAGACTGAAAGTAGCTGCCCATTTAATTATCCCACTGCCTCGTTCTTTTTGATATTGTTGTCCGTGAACAGCTATGTAGCAGATTGGCACATTTGTGTCAATGTGTGTGGCATTATTTAGCTACCAAAGATCAAACCGTAAACCCCAGACTATCCTAATCCGTCTGTTGTCAACGCAATGCACCCTTTCATAGTAATACTGTCAGAGTTGATTTCACAGTGATTACTATAATTTTGGTCAGGTTCATGTGCTGTGGACAAAATCTCATTTAAAAAAAAAGAAATTAAAATGGGTAAAATCCACTAAAGGATCCCTCTGGAAATTGGTTAGTGGAGGTGGTGTGGATGTCAATTCACTAATAATTTGCAGCACTAATTGTGGTCAGAGGAAAAGAAACCGATGTGGACTGTTAGTCGGAGATGTACTGATGTGAACTGTAGTCTCTGATGTCAAAGGCTGACACTTAATACACCCTCCCTAGACAGTTTGGCAGCGATGTAACAGCTTGCTTCTTCTGTTCTTATCCGCAGCGCCACATGAGGTTGCTTGTCAGAAAAACATTTTAAACATTTAATCGAGCTGTTGTTTTTCTGGTGACGACGGACTTAAACTCGTTAAATGAGCCTTGGTATCACTTTCTCTTTAGAAAGTGCAATAGGGAAAGCAAGAGTGAGCCTTCAGTTGCCCTTTTCTAACTGACTTTCGTCCTTTAATTCCCCCAGATGTTATTAAGATGAAGGTCTATACTGCAATCATGTTACAGACATTTCTCTCAGTGTAATTCTAATCTATTTCAGACTAATGCAGCAGTTTGGTGGTGGTGCAGCAGGTGGAAAGCCTGTGTAAAGAAGCTAAGAGGTGCGCTGGTTTGTGCAGTATTATTCATGACCACCTGTCCAAGTCAGCTGTGTATTTAAACTGGCTGCGACCCTTAAGTGTCCTCCATGGACCTGGGTGCCATCCACTCCTACTTGGTCCTGAGCAGTGGTTATTTATTCGTGCTGACTGCAGGATTCTGACTGCTCGCCCCGCCTACTACTGGCCCCATAAATAGCTCCAGTATGTTCATAAACTCATGTTAAATAAAAGGGCAAAATGGCATTTAACTTGGCAGGCACACGGGGAACAGGGAATCATAAAAGGTGTACTTCTTCTCGTTCTCGGCTTTTTGTGTTGTTGATGCATCTTTACCCTGTCACAGCTCTTCATGTTTCAGAAAGGTTTCCCTTTCAGGATGTTCAACAGAAAGTATCCGCTTCCTGTCTCTTAATTTGCCATGTGAGCAGTTTGCTTGTATCCAAATTCATTTTAATGGTAGTTTGTTCTGGCTGCTTCTGCTTTGTTGGTGCATAGGTTATTGTAAATCCACTCAGAATCCCAGACCCTTTAATCTTCGATTGATAATTGTTGCAGATTTAGATAGCAACGCTGATTTGGTTGAATTATGGTCCAATGAGGGATCCAAAACTAAGTTAAAGTCACCTTCACTTATACATAAACCCTCAACTAAACCTAGTTTCATCACCAAGCTATTGATGGGTCATCATAATTGGGTCCATATATGTTAATGAGGGTTATTTTGCTGTTGTTGAACAGAAAGACTTTGATGGCATTCTTGGCAGAGGATCAGACTTGTTTACTACCTGATATCTTGTGTAATGTTGGGCATTTCCTGCTTCTCTTTATCCTGACTTTTGGGAGGAGCTGAAAGCCTCACCATGATCCCTCTGGGACTACTTCAGGGTTCTCTCAGTGTGTCTAAACTGTGGCCGACTCGTCAGTCCATCATCAATATTAATTTACGGCATGGCTGTAGAGGTTTCCGATATGTTACAGTAAATATCATGTGTGCTGGCGAAATGCCCGCCACACAAGGATGATTTTATTGAAGATATTGACTCAATAACCTATTGGAAACACAGGTGTAATCTATTTATGACTGACTGATGTCGGTACACGCAGTTATTCCCCCTCTAACGGCACACTTTTGGTAAATGATGCAATGTTAACACAGGATAATGCAGAGGCTTACAGTTTACTGCGGTGAGCCTCATCTGTTTCTCTGAAACAAAAGATATGTAAGACTTCAGGGGAGTAAAAAATGAATCTGTCTCCTCTCCTCCTCCCTTCTACTCATTTGCATCAGCTCAAATCTTTTCTGCCTCCTCGCTCCTCTCTGCTGTATAAACCTAAATCAAACACACAGTAAAACAGAGCAGTAAATCAAATACCGTGGTAGCGACAGAGGTTCACATGCCCTTTATGTTATAGAATGCCTTCTGCTGTGTGCCGACGGAAATTGTATTTGTTCAGTGTGATAGGAATCCAGTCTGCTAACATGTTATTTAAAGTACAGATACAGACTTTCATGGAATATGTTTCATTTTCAAACATGGGAGCAAGTGCTTTTTTAAAAAGTTATACAAATGTGGCTTTATTTAATTTAGTAAAAAGACACTCACTCTTAACCAAACCTCCTTTGATGCACATAATAACACTCCATACACAGGACTCTTTGGTTATTTCATCGTTCACTGGCTTGTATTATTGTGTTTTAGTAATTTTCTGTTGGGTTATTTGTTTTCAATGTCACATGGTAACACTCCTGTGCACATCAAAGGTGACCTGGGACAAAGGCTGCATACAGTATGCATGTGTAGACTGGTGTGTGTCTGCTTACATGAAAGAACATTGTGAAGCAGTGTGTGTGTGTGTGGTATACATATACCAGTCTTCCCAGTGATGTAAGACCCCAGAGACCTCCTGTGGGGCTCAGCTTGCTATTTGACAGGCATGTTGGTGAGAAGCCTGCAGCCACGTATTTCCTCTTTGCTCTGTATGAATTTTTTTTAATGATATTTAGCATTTCAGATTTCAGTCCAATTGAAATTGCAAAAGTGATCCCTTTTGTGCAGTCACAAATTATGTAAATGGGCCTTTAAACGTTGAGTTTTCGTGTAGGAAGGAGGAAAAAATTGGATATATTGTATCAGAAAAGCTCCTTCAGGCTCCAGGCCCTCTGAGTGGGTGGGCCGGTGTGTGATTGATAGCTGAGCCAGCAGGGGGACAGAGAGACAATATAAACGCACTTGCACACAAAGTGTAACTTAGAAGCCAAGAACAGTGTTCTGTTACCAGTGAGAATGAGGACCACACCATCTAGTATAAACTGATGTTGATATTTGCATAGTTTTTTTATCCCCTTTTGGGTATTTGTTTATTTATACACTGTTTGGGTATTACCACTAGCACTGTCCGACACATTGTCATCCATAGGTTTAGAGTCGGAAGACAAGAGTGTGTTTGATTGTGGCGTGTTAGAAGCCTGCGAGGAATCAGAGGACTTGCCTAAAGTCGCCCTTAACTCTCCCACTTTTTGCTACTTCGTGTGGATGTTTGACCTTCACTGTGCAGAATGATGTATGTGCAGAGTTTGACATTTAATTTTTGGAAGGGGAACATTTTCTCTCTGCTCACTTTGAATCTGAGTTTAAAAGACCATTGTGTAGGATCCCCTACACAGTGTTCCTTTTGATACGTGGATGTACATGATAACATGATGTAGTGACATCACGAATAGTTTGGAAGGCAATTGTGGTCCAGTATTATACAAGTTTGATGTGGAAAGTTGAAACCTCCAAGTCATACGAACTGAGAATGGATTTAGCATTGTAGTAGGAGACATGTTGTGTCGGGTAGTCAAGTCTTTGAAATGAGAAATTTTGCATATGTATATATTCTGGATTTTTCCTTGAAGAATAATTGAAATATTGTGGCAAAATTGTATTAGGCACAAATTATTATTACAAGCAGAGTATTTTTCTAGGTTTTTTTGAATATGTTTGCATGTGATCTTTAGTAGGGCTGTCAAAATGAACGCCACAATAACACGTTAATGCAAATTCGTTTTAACGCCACTAATTTCTTTAACACATTAACACAAAAGAACGCTTCCTTTTCCCGTTTTGGTGGCCGGTGGCCATTACTGCGTTTACTAGCAATTTAAAATCGTACTTATTTATTATTACTATTAAATGTATTATTGTTGCTATTTATAATATTTCATATTTATCAGAATATGTTTTATTACCAAGTAGGTTTTCACTTACAAGGAATTTGCCTTGGTGTTTGGTGCATGTAAACATATTAAGAGGAAATACAAATAAAGGCAGAGTACTGCAACAGTCAAGAACATGAATATAGAATAGAAAATTACAATCAAAATACGAAAAAGATACTATATATGTATGAATGTATGTGGGGCCACATTAATGCATTCATTCATTCATTCTAGGTGATATACTGTATATGGATTCTGTAAACATAAGCTGCTTTTATTTTTTATTTAGGCCAGTTATTACCTCACTGGTCCCCTTAGTGTAGCAAATGCAAACAAGTCGTGGTAGGATCTCATGAGAGCCATCTGCCTTCTATGAAAAAAACTGTCTGATGACAGAGCGTCTTCCTCGAAATGCCTGCATTAATAATTTAATATCCGCCGTCTTAGGAGACGTTCATATGTGTGGTCCACTAAAGTCTGCTGATAGGCGCTCCAGATCAACACCAACATGAACAGAGCCTGACGGTGCTCAGTGATTTACGATATTCAGCTAGAAATTAGGAACGGCTTGTTGTCTCTATTGTCTTTTTACTCGCCATCCGTCTGACCAATAATCAAATGACATTTCCACCATGTGAGTTTTGTTTACAATTTCTGGACTGTTTGAGTTTTGCCTTTGTGAACGCAAACTGGACCAGTTGGAAAATGTAAACAATGTACCATCCTTGCATTGGTTCGGTTCAGGAACCGGACATTTAGGCCCTGTCTACATGTATACAGATATTTTTAAAAACAGATATTTTCCCCTCCTTAAAAAAAAAAATCTGTCCACACAACCTTTGTTTTACAAAATATTTCCGTCTTGAACGCAAAAACGACTCCAAACGCTCGCGGTAATATTTACATGTCACCACAAGTGAGATCACAAGTTAAGGGTCAAGGAATTTTGTTACCACCCTTCTCACTCCCTTTCCTTAGGCTTTTTTTAGTCAGTTCAATAATAGTTATTGATCGTGGGAGGCTGGGATTCCTGGTCGAACTGCACGACTGTCATCACTCTGCTGTCATCAACTGAGTCTTTACATATATAAATGAGGAAATGGAGGTCATTCAGGTTTATGTCCACGGTCCTTCTGAGTGCTCCAAACCTTGCCTTCAATCGCCCAAAAGCACATTTAGTCACCATTTGGCCTCGACATGTTTAATCTGTTCCTGCTTTGGCCTCCTGTGACTGGAACATTTTTCAAATGTTAAGTAGTAATAAGTCCGAGCAGTGCTAACAAAATGGAAAAAAAACGAGAGGACGTAATCGTTTCCCAAATGCTCTGTTTTACATGTCTCCGTTGGACGTGAGGGCAAAACGTAGAGGAAAATATCCATTGTTAAAAATATCTGTATACGTGTAGACAGGGCCACACTTTTGACCTCTTGGTCGACATCCTTCATCCATTTTGCTGATATAAAGCTTTGTCTCTGCTGTGTGTGGACCTATAAACCCCTCCCTGGAGAAGGCTTGTTGTTTAATTTGCTTACCTATCACGAGGTAGACAGCCAACCACTAGCCTAGATCTTCCTCTTCTTCTTTTGCTTGGCAGACGGCGACTAGCCCAAATCTTGGACCCAGCATGCTAATTGCCTTATTGACTTCACACTAATGAGACACATGTTACCTAATGATTTGTATCATGAAGATATTTCGAGTGGCAACTTTGGATTTTCATCCTGTAACAGAAGACATCAGTCTCCCATGCCAACAGAAATTGAGAAAAAGATACACATTTCCCCACGTATAGTGTGCGTGCATGTACTGTCATGCATAATATGACTATCTACAGTCATTAGTCACACGGAACCTCTTCAGGCATGAAAAAGTTCTTATCCAGGTAGCACAACAGAAACTTTATTGCCTCCACAGTCTTTTGATCTTCCCACACACAAACAAACTCGCCTGAAAACAAAGAAAAACACACACACACACATGCAGACACAGGAAAACACACACAGACATGAGTACTCACACACACTTTGCAGACACTCACAGTTTAGTGGCGGGTAATGAGACCATACTCTATTCAGACATGCACCAGCTCCTGCCTATTTGCTGAACTTCCTGTTTTCCATAATTGCCTCATGCCTCTCGCCTGCAGTGTCTCTTAAGGAAATGAGGGCAGATGAATAAAGCTTTTAGCTTTGGAGAAGCTGTTGGTACGTTTGTTGGCAGTGAGTTGGCCTGCTGGTTAGAAAGGCCACCTACTAACAGAGAAGTCACTTGTTTGACCCCTAATGTGCGTTTATCTTCAGCCATGTGGCCTTCAGCATCAGACTGTACACTACACTTCTTCAGCTTCTGTGTGTTGTTCTGCTCACAGCAGTTAAATGCATGCGTCACACTTTCTAGATTCTCAGTAAACCAAATAAAACAATGTATATCATGTAGGGCTGTCAATCGATTAAAATATTTAATCACGATTAATCGCATGATTGTCCGTAGTTAATCACAATGAATCGCAAATTAATCGTACATTTTTTATCTGTTCAAAATGTACCTTAAAGGGAGATTTGTCAAGAATTTAATACTACTATCAGCATGGAAGTGGGTAAATATGCTTGCTTTATGCAAATGTATGTATTTATTTATTTATTTTATCTAATTGAGATTATTTTGACTGATATTGCAATTGCGATATGATTTGCGGTATTAGAGGGAATGATAATTTTTACATCATTATTCTCATTTTCATTGAAAATCTTATTAACATGATTATGGTGTGATATTTGTGGGGATCTTTATCAAACAAAGATGTTTTCTTTAGTCTGTAGAATATGATGTGTAGGCCAGGACATCTCTGCAGCACCACAATATTGAATTTAAATTGGTGTTTTGACAAACAACAAATATTGCGATTTTAACAAATACTGTGATTTGAAAATTGCAGTAGGCCATATTGCAATTTCAATAAAATTGATTAATTGTGCAGCCCTACTCTAATAGTATTTATTTAGCACCTGCTTTATAATTTAAAAAAAAAAAAACATGGAAATCTCACTTTCAATAGGGGACCTTAAATAATGTTTTGTCTGTATGTAAATCCGGAGGTGCATTAAATTACAGCCAATGACGATCATACTGATTGGCTGATGGCAGCCATGGGTTTTCATTCCTGTCTAGGAACATTGGGGCTTTACAAGTGTGCATGTCAGACTCATGAGTTGTAACCATTCAAATTCAAATTATCCAGGGTCGCTCACAGTTGATTGATTGATGGAGTTTAATTGTAATGCCAGTTTATGTTAAAAAGGCTACACCTACAAGAAAAATAGAAAGAGAAGTACTTAAAAACTGAAAAAATACCAGGCAATCTGTTCCGGCGTATTATGATATATTTGTCCTGAATCAAGGATCCTAGGATTATTTTGCCTTTACGTCTCAGTGTGTCAGTGTGCTGACTTGACTATGACTTGCCCCAAACGGCATGTGATTATCATAAAGTGGGCATGTCTGTAAAGGGGAGACTCGTGGGTACCCATAGAACCCATTTTCATTCACATATCTTGAGGTCCGAGGTCAAAGGACCCCTTTGAAAATGGTCATGCCAGTTTGGAGCATTATTTAGCCTCCTTCCCAACGTGCTAGTATGACATGGTACCAATGGATTCCTTAAGTTTTCTAGTTTCATATGATACCAATATCTTCAGTCTAGCTTAAAATCCGAGTCCACTAAAGAAATTAAAACGAATTTGTGTTATTTTCACGTTAACTTTGACAGCCCTAGTTTAGAGGGATGCATAAAACCGGTGTCAAATTCCTTGCATGTACTGTATGTACTTGGCAAATAAATCTGATTCTGATTCTGAAGTTATCCTGTATGAATGTCAAATGGGTGAGCTTACATTTCAGATTTTTTTTTTTAAGACAATCTGATATATAATTTATTCTTCAGCCCGAAACCTTAAAATGAGAAAATTATGCATGTAGTCTGGCTCCACTATGCTAAGTAAAAGAGTGTGTTAGACCTAATTTACATTTTCACTCTAAGTTAAGCATCCTCACTTCTTTACCCCGCTCTGAATTTACTGTTGTAACCGCTGTAACTCAATTTGTCCTGGCATATCCTTAAGCGAGGCTCCGAGCCGAAGCAGTGATAATTACTTAAAACCATCCCACTTGATATCTGAGACACTTTTCCGATGGCTCCAGGCGGAGCTCTCGTCAGAGCGCAGAAGTACATCAATGCGTGTGCGAGCGGAGGAGCGCTTAAATTGATTCGGTGTGAGCAGTAGAAACGCATGCCATGGGCAGCCGCAATTAACCCGCGGGCACAAAACCATCTTTTGTAATGGTGAGCTTGAAGCAAAGAGTGATGACCACACAGATATCGAAGATATGCATGCACAATAAAGAAGGCCTCCACTGGGGATTCTGAACATGAAGTGTTTGATTATGTTCATTGTTCTGTTGTGGAAAATGAAACCACATCTGCTGCTGCTTGTAGCGCCAATTCATTCTTCACTTTATTAATAATGTGACAGACCCATCACAGCTGATTGCACATGCCGTACCAAACATGAATGATGAATGGTCCCAGAGAAGTTTCTTTATATTCAGATGCAAAGAAGCGAGGGGACTGTGTGACTAACTTAAGATTAAGCAATGAATTTGCGTTCGCCGCTCCCATTATCTGTCCTCTCTCTTTCTCTTGCTCTCTCTCAGTCTGAGTAAATGTCAGTGAAAGATGTCGGGCATCTGTGTCCGGGAGGAGACGTCATAAATAACAGCCGCTGAGAGATACGACGTTCAATACAGGAGATATGAGAGGGAGGAGAGGAGCCATAGGAGGCGAGTTTGATTAACGAGCTGGTGCAAAGGAACGAGTGGGGGGTAGATTGATCCATGGCCACGCCAGCCACCCCGACACTCTTTCTCTTTTTAAACAATTTCTCAAGCACATCAGTGTCCATGTTGATCACTGTGTAATTAAGACGCATTAGCTATCAGCGGATCCTCTTTTAACACTTTGGTGTAGCAGTTGGTAGAGTTGTTTCACAGCAAGGAGGTCCAAAAATGTTTTCGAGTTTTTGGAGATACTATATGTACTGTGCTGTATGTTAGACCCACTGAATTTTTATCAATAATTTATACAAACCCTTTTCGACTTCTCCAGCAATCCAGGGTACCTCACATACAATATCTCAAAGGTCCAAAGCAGCAGTGGTTCCCAACCAAGCCCAAACTCATGACAGGGAAACACTCACTCCCAAAAAGGAATCCCTAGCCTGCAAGTAAAACAAACAAACACCAAAAAACTCCCGACATTGCTCAGTTCAGAGAGAGCATCCTCTCCTTGGATGGCCTGGTATGCAGTAGGAGATGTTGGTGGGGGAAATAAGCAATTGCAAAAGTTTAATAGAACATTTTTAACACTAAATACAACCCCAAAATCAATAATCAGCAGTAGGATTTACTTTCAAGGTCCAAGGAAAAGCTCCAATAAACAGGCTAAAGTTCTTCACCACTTTCTTTTCTTTGTAATTTCTTTCCTTTCATTTTTTCTTTCCTCCTCTGAACGTCTCCTATCATAAATACCAACATCAGACAGTAAATTATAAAGAACATAATGATAACCCTGGTGGATGTCGCGTACAAAAAATGATAAGCAGTTTAATTCGCTTAATCTTCATGTTCCTTCAGTTCAGTGAGGAGAGAACAGTGTATAACATTATTAGCTGAGGTTAACAGAGACAGACTTTGGAGATTAGACTTGATGTAAAACATCTTCATTATGACAGGATCCCCTGGAGTCTACACGCTGCTGGTGGTGGTGGAGTAAAGCCAGCAGGTGGATGATGGACACTTTCAGTTGAATCTCCCTGGACTGGAGGTCATGTAGGTGATGGAGGGGTGGCGGCTTGAATGTCAATGATATTTAAAGAATGTTATCCAGGGAATCTGGGCAGAAAAATAATTCATTATGATATGATAATAATGTACTGTAGGGACTTTGACAGCGTGGAAGAGCGGAAGTTACCAAGAGGATTAGAATGAGACGAAATATCAGAAATTCACCCAGAGAAGAATAAAGGCACAACAGGAGAGAATCAACAGATGTTTGGCGTTGTTGCTTTATTCTGTAGGTTACTTAAAGGGTTCATCAAAATTGTTGATTATCTGTTGATCAACTAATCCAGGCTGTTCTCATAGACCTTTCGCAGCTATACCTATGACAAGTAATGCACTCTAACTTGTATATATCCCACAAAATCATTTCGTATGTAATCCATGTAATGGTGAACCAGGAAGTATAAAGAGCGACAAACACCGCATGGGTAGAGGTCGGGATGGATGGGTGGGTCAAAAAATTGAGGACCTTCACCCAGGAGACCACTGATTTATTTGTCACATAACTTTCGTACTTGAGTAACGCCACTTCATATATATTTTAAGCCAAACGTTGACTTATTTGTCACATAACTTACGTACTTAAGTAATGCCACTTCCATGGTTATTTTAACCCAAACCACAATCTGTTCCTAAACCTAACCAAGTTGTTTCCTGTGAAGTTTTTTTTGAAAAGATACCTAAGGTCCCATCTAAATGTCCAGCCTTACTTTGTGTTTACATCTCTGGCTCTACCCAGTATTTGCAGGCTAGAACTCTTAAAAAAGCAACAGTTATCTGAATGATAAAAATGTGTTGACAGGTCTGTTTCGAAGTCTTTTGCATGAGATTTAGCTTTGTTGCCTCCTCTCTAGCACCGTCGTAATGATAACAGCGATATATTTCTCTGTCTCCGCCCTGGCTTTTTTATTTTTTTTATTTTTTAGAAAGCCAACATTAATCTTTCTCTCTGTTCACCTTAAAATGATAAATGACAATAGTGTAGCGACACTGGGGCCTTATACAGTAGGCATTATGATACAAATCTTAGAGAGTGACTTTCTAAAGTATGATGGAACGATGGATAGAAAACAATGAAAAGAAAGAGACGGAAGAACTGCACTATTTAATCACTCTAATTTTAATCTTCTCCTGCACATTTAATACTGTCTGTCACATTGTCTCATTTGTATTTTGTGTGCATTGATGTGTGCATACGTGTGTGTGTGTGTGCAGGTGGTCTGGGGCATTCATTCAAATTAAAGAGAGAAGCAGAGAGTGAGAGATGGATTGAGGAATGGGAGGATTAGCGGAGATGGCTTGGTGCAGAGCATTGTGGATGTTTTCCTCTGGCTAATCCCTGTGATTGATGACTTGGTTCCATTAAGTCTCTGTGTTGGCGGCTGTGTCAATTACTCATTAATCCTTCTAAGTGTTTACTTCCTATGAGGTCTAAACTGCTTCTCTATGTCCAACAAAATGTGCATGTGCATTCTCACACAGTACTCACAAAGACATATGGGTATGTAAGTCAGTATCATAGACTGTATATAAGTGGACGTATTCACCGTGACATCACCCATTGGTTTGTGGACTGCTGTTTTGAAGCCTTGAGTTCTGCATTTTGACCGTCGCCATCTTGTTTTTTTGCAACCAGAAGTGATAATAGAGGGTGGAGCTGAGCACAACCGAACGCTAAATAAGATATTTTTTAGGCGACCAAAATGTTACAATTAACTTTCATGAACTGAAAACACTGTGAAAGGGTAGCAAACAAGTAGCAAACAATCGGAGATTGTTCATATCTGCTAGTTTTTTTAGTTGAATAATGACTGCCACTATACAGTATGATAAAGAGAGACTCATTTTCAACAGCTGTTAAGATAAGTAAAACCTTTAAGTGTGAGCCAGCCTTAAGCAGTGAAATGGTCAAAAATAAATAAGATTGTAAGACAGAGGTTGATAGATATTTCCCTGCAATCTTAGTGGACAAAAAGTGACTGGAACACTTGATATAAGATTAATTTAAAGTCATCATATTTAATAGTTATGATTTAATCCTTTACAGTTTGACCTCTCCGACCCAAAATCATCAGCAGACGTTTGGTATTTTCTCTGCTGATGTTCTGTCATGTCTGTACTTCAGCCACCTTTAGTTCCTGCTTGTTTTGGGGGGGGGGGGCTGTTTTGATTGTTGACCTGCTGCATCATCTTAAACTTGTGGGAGTGAGTATAAAAGGTCTACGACTCCAAAGCTGTTCACCCAAAGTGTTTGTTAACACCCCCAGCTAAAATGCCAGCACTTTGACTTGTGAATTTAATCGTAATGTTTATTTCGGTCTTCAGTAAACTGCATAAAACAATAATAAAACTAAACCCCCCCGAGCCACTGTGTCATTCCAGATCTAATGTGCTATAAAAACATATTTTTGTAATGTATTCTAACTGCACTGTGTGCTGAGAGACTGGCACATTGTGGGTCTACTTGTCAGAGTGACACATGCAAACTGAACCGATGTGAAAACGAGAGCATGCGAATCCTGCGTTTATTCTTTGCTCTCGCTCAGTGTCAGGGAAACACTTCATCGCCGGTCTCACAGGCTGCCGGTTACACGCTTCGCCTTTCGCCCCCCAAAGGCACAAACACATTCAGCTGATAGATGGATCGGACTTTGAAAATTGTGCCAACGCTGCACAGCATCGACGACTATGATCCATTCACACCCCTGACAGATCCGCTCGCCTCCCAGCCGCGCTCGGATTTCCATCGAGCCATCGAACAAACACATTCTAGTTTTTGCTAAAGCTCGCTCGTTCTCTAGAGCCCGCAGAGCCTGTCGGCACTGCTGGCTGTTGTAATTGGACAAACACACGATGAACCCACAGTGCAGCAGTGCCAACAAAGAGTAATGAGTCCTTTTAATCTTCTGACCCTTTTAAAGCTAATGTGAATACAAAATGACTTGCTCACGCAGTCTCAGTCTCCTCTGTGTTCCACAAAAATGCAAATTGAGTGTTAAGTGACATTACCCATATGTGTAGGTTTCTTATATATTTTGCTCTGCTGCCGGTCCCTCTTCTTCTTCTTCTTCTTCTTACATAGGTCCAGTCCCATGCTAAACTTCCTCAACTGGCTTTGTGGGCTAATAGTCTTGATGGTGACGCTACAGCAAACGCCTTTAAGTTTGAGCAGAAATGTTCATATGCTTCAACCTGGCCGGAATTATGAAGTCCTCACTTACTGTTTTTCTCAAAAACTGTAAAACTAATTAAACCTCCTCTCCTACACATTTTTTGCTGAATTGATACCAAGCTTTAGTGTAAACAACTATTGCAAATTCTGGCTAAATAAAGCTCCAATGTTCATGAAAATAAATGACAACATTTTGAGGTAGATGGAGTGCAGTAAATTTCAGAATTGTATCTCAAAAAGTGCATTTTTAACAGTATTTCTAATTCTATCCTCATGTAAACCATTGCAGTCAGTGGAAATCAAGCATTTTTAACATCAGTTTGTCACTTATGGAGCAATCAATCTTTATAAAAATAAATGACTGACATCTCTGCAACCCTGGTGATTGCCTAGATTATAGTGTGAAGTCATAGTGTGAAGTAGTAGTTTTCCCCGGACAATAAGCTCCCCAAGATAGTGACTTGCCCTTGGTGTTAAATGTTGTGAGTCAAGACTCGATTGAAGAAGAACGAATGCTAAATCCTTAAAGGTTTAATGATGATGGACCTTCCTGTACTTCTCATTTGTCTTCCTCTTCTTCCTTTTTTCATCTTCCTCCTCTTCTTCCTCCTCAAAATGCCAGGCCCCGACCCACAGCTGCACAGCACCCTATAGTTTGACTTTGATTTTATTGCTTGACGCTGTTGATATTACAGCCAGAAAATCCAAATTTGGCAAAAAAGGTTTATACTAGGAGACAAGGAGTATGGACACCCGTAAATCAAGTATTTGACATCTATAAGCTTTAACGTCTTCTTAACGGAGCAGTCATTTCAATACTGCTACCAACACGTGCATTAGAAGTCAAATTTGCTATAGAGACGTTAACTATTAATGGAAATAAAACACAATCATTTTATATGATTAGAGAGAAGCTGTGTTTTCACACTTCATTACTGTCTTCAAAGATTTTTGGAAGCTGCGTCCCATGGCCATTACACTTCTTTCACACATATGGATCTAAAGTGGCAGGCTCTATCCTGTCTCCCAACAAGCCCGCAGCTTGCATGCGTGCGTTGAGCACGTAAATTACATGCTCTGCTCCGAATGATTTTTGTACATTGCCACTATACCAGCGCATGATGAAGTAGTTCATTTCCATAGCAATGGTTTTACATGCATTGTTTTTCTTATTCAAGTCCCAGTAGCTTGTTAAAGTAGTCGACAATTGATTATCAGCTTTTCCTCCATCAAGTACTTCTACGTTGTTGAGTTGGAGTAGAAAACAATTGTGCTTCCTTTTCACAAAGGAATCAAGACAAGCTGGATGAGTTGTCGCTCTCATGCTTCAGAGGACATTTACTGTACATGAAGTTGAACCTTTGTCATGTTGCGCTGCTGGGGGCCTTTCGAGTCTTTGAGTAGTGCTGGGCGGCATCAACATGTCTTCAAGGTTGAATACACAATGAATGGCATCCTGTCGTGTCTTCAGTGTTCGAGCTTGTACAGTATGTGTGAACAGGGCATTAGAGGATCTTACGACGCTTCTGCAGTTGGCTTCAGCATTCAGCCACGATCGATGAGTTGCTGCTTTGGGTATCTGTGTGTGTTTGTGTGAATGTTGTGTGAATATTTTCTCTGTGTTTGGGTTTTACCATCTTGTGGAGCATTCAGTCGATACAGGAATAAATTAATACAGAAATTGGTCACTTTCCCAGGTTTTCAGTGCCTTCCTCTTTATTTGATAATTTTAATGAAGATAAAAAGTTAATAAGTTTGAAATTATATGTGCATGCTTGAGTATGCTCTGTGTTTACAAAATGTCCCTCTGCTCGATCATAGATTTACTCTGAATTCTGTATAGAGCTCCTTTAACAACGTTGGATATGAGACCTAAAAGTATGCATCAGAACAATTATGTTTCCAGTCCTGTAATATGAGAAAGAGACCTTCTTTGAGAGCATGTGTGATGAACCCTAACTAGATTTTAAATAGAATTTAGTTAAGAAGTTGTGCTTGTAGTATTATTGTGGAAGTGTAGTGATGACAGTAGATTTTTCTTACACATATCACTGCTGTGTGTGTGTTCGTGTGAAACAGATTTTTTATGACAGCAGCAAATAAACAGGATGAAAGGCAATTTGCCTGCTGCTTTTTTTTTTTTCTTTGTTTCCTGTGCTTTGTGCGTCTGTATGACTTCCATCCATCCGATCTGTGTGTTCGCAGGTTGGTGTGATTGTTTGTGTGTGACTGTGTACAGAGATTGCACGCTGTGATGAACCTGTGTTCACCTGTGCATCATGTGTGTTCACGACATCTTATCAAGCGTGTGCAATTAGCTGGAACAATTAGCATTGAGTGGTTCCAACTCTGCAGCCAAATGATCTGCCAGCACCATTGAAGAAATGCTTTTAACAGACGACTGGTGGATCGTTTTCTTTTACTCTCATAAATCCACCTGTCCAAACTAAAACCTCGTCTGAACCCTCATGAAAGCAGAGACTTTGTGTTATTGTATTGGACATCAGGTAGAGCAGTGGGGGCTCAACTCCAGTTGGGGCCCAGCATTGCCAACTTAGCAATTTTTTTCTCTAAATTTGATGAATTTAGTGAGTTTTATTTCAAAAACAGAGTCCAGCAACAAATCAAGTGTTTTTACAACAGGAAACCTCTAGTAACTCTGCACATTTACTCATTTCATCTTGCTTACTTTGATTAGAAATAGATTTAGATGGTATAATAATTAAGCTAGTTACAATTCATTTTTCTAAATATGCAAGTATTTTCTTTACAGGGCCTTTATCACCTAGTCTTTACACTGGCAGAAAGGCTGCCTTCATATAAATGATTTCACAACCTGTGGAATATGTTGTCTATTATTATTGACTTGTTTGAATTCATATTCAGATTTTGACACACATTTTGCTATTCAAATAGTTGTGTAGTCACGACACTTACTGTATGCATAATAGCACATGACATCATCTAATGATTGGAGATTTAGCTACTCCAGTTGAAGAGTTTACATTAGCATTGGGGCCGTTTAATACATCCTCTTTACATAACTAGGGGTTATAGTTGAATCCCTCATGTCTCATAAGTCATTTCCTACTCTGTAATTTTCCTGACACCAGGTATCATTAAATATCCTACAGTATATGGCCATGCATTTCTAAGTGATGAAACTGGTTGAATTCTACAGCCGCAGCCAAGCTTTATGCAGTCAGCTTTTGTGTATAAAATGGATTGCCCGGACATTCATGAGAGCGTATTGTTTTTGCCGCGGCATCATCTGAAAACAGTTTACCTGCCGTTGCCATTTCCCATTATGCTCTGGTATGCATTCCATTATTTCCCCAGCTATGTTTGTTCTGTTTGAAAGCGGGGCCGAGCCCCATCAGCCTAGTGTCACAATCAGCACTTTCCTCCAGGGACGACGCATTAGGACCACTGTACAATGGCTGCTTAGTCGATTACCGTTGTTTCTTATTCACAGGACGGAGCAGCCTGTTAAACCCACTGCTCTACCACCATTGCCTCCATTATCCTGCATTTTTCTTTTTCTCCGTGTGTGCCATGTTGCCCTAACTCCCTGCACTCCTGCTTCTTATGGCATCCAAACACTGCCCATTTTGCCTTCCTCCATTCCCCCCTAAATGCAGCTACATTTTTCAGACCAGCATTGATAAACTCTGTTTGGAACTATAAATCAAAGTGGTGCTCTGTAGATGGTTGGCAAAGAGTCTAAGAGAGAAGCCAATGTGCTTGGATCAAACAATCAACAAATAAAAAAAAAAACACACGGGTAATTTGAGTTGAAAACCTGCTTGAGATTGTCGATGCTGCAGTGCAATTTGTAAAGGTTCTTTTTCTGTGATATTATCATCCCGTAGAACATCCATCTTCCATCCTCCACTATCACAACTAGTCTCAACATAATTATAGCTGTATCCCAGTTCCATAGTCTTCAGTATGCACTACATAATTCACGTTCAAGTTCTCACTCCCAACTCGTCAAATTCAGACGCTTGGTCAGTGGTCCTCGAAACCGAGGCACAGAGGCACCTTTTAGCATCTGTATGAGACGCACCGGGCTTTCGACTAACTCCAACGTAAACCCATCCACATCATTATTATACAGTCAGAGCAACTGACATAGTACAAAGAGCAAGAAAGTCCCCTTAGGGAGGAAGTCGGGTTGGATGGTTGGTTGTTATGCAACTTGTGTACTTACGCAAGAAGCCCATTTTAACCCGAACCATACCAAACCTTTTCCTAAACCTAATCAAGTAGTTTCGTTGCCTAAACCTAACCAAGTAAACGTAAAAACTAAGTAAACCTACATTGGAAGTTTATTTTGAAATATACAATGTATGCATGTAACGAGCAGAAACTCTACGTTTTCTGTGAACACGGAAGTTTATTTTGAAAAGATACGATACATGTAACGAGCGGAAACTGACACGCCGTCCCTGATACGTCTGACACAAAACTGGCCACTGACCAAGCGTCGCGTATTTGACAAGTTGTGAGTGAGATTGTGTTGACACGTTATATGGTCAGTATACAAGAATTCAGTATAGACAAATCCTGCAACTGCTTTGTTTGTTCCGCGATCTAGCAGGACCGTCATGCAATGCTGTTACCAACTTAACTATTAAAATATTTAATACATCACATTGTGTATTTTGAGATCTTCCTTTAACATTTTATTCAAATTTTTCCCTTTTTTAAGGAAATGTCACCCCAGTATCCTTTTTTTTTGCAACATGTGCAGCATGTTCAGGCTGCAAACAGTGTGATCCTGATTGCATTTGGATTCCCAGGACCCCCTGGGGATATCTGATGGCTCAGAGGGATGTGATACATGTCGTGGGCTGGTGATGTGCATTGTTCAAATCAAGGAGATAGCCTTAGACATCAACGCTGTCAAAAGTTTGACACAACAATAAAATCAAGAAGACAGGCAATTTTCCTTTTTGACTTCATGCTGTTTGTGCACAATTCCGTGTGCCTTTCTGTGTGAAAGTGTTTTTCTGTCTTGAAGTTTCATCTTCTCTCCGTGAGTAAAGACCACTAGCAGTGTGCCTGCTCATGTGTCGCTGAACTTATCGGTTGTATACTTTTATTTACACCTCTGCACTGATGCTGCCCATAAAGAGGGGAGGAGGTGGAAGAGGCAGGGAGAGACGACAGGCATTTTGCTCCAGTCAGTGATCTTCAGTGCTGACAGGGTTTTGTTGCCTCAGAATTGAAGTTATTATCTCTCAGCACAAATCAGGATTGTGAAATTGATTCAGCTGGATCGTTGTGCTCAAGGAGACGGGCCTCCTCTGCAATCTGCAGCACTCTGACAAGAAATAATTTGAGTTGTTGCTCGCGGCATATGTTAATAGGCCTTCCACCAGGAGCATTTATCAGTTCTTTGCAAGTACTGTCGGAAGAAGACAGATGAGGGGAGATTAATGTGAGCGTTAGCGTTATTTGTGGATGACTGAAGAAGAGAATGGAGGTGTATTGTGTTTGGTGCAGATCAAAGAGCTACTGTGAGAAGTCTTTTCAACAACCTTACATGCAGAGTCAACAGAAAGGACTTCTGGAGGTATCATGGTTTGGCCTTTCAGATTTTTTTTTTGGTTTTTATTGATTACTAGGGCTGCAATCGATTAAATATTTGAAATGAAACAAACAGTACCACAAATTTATATTAGGCTACTTTATTTTACATTTTATTTATGTTTTATACACTATTTTATGTCTTAGATTCTCATTTTGCTTTCATTTGTGTGACTTTAATGAGCATTGTTGGAGGGAGTCTGAGGTCCAAGATTTTCGTTGCCAATGACTGCTTTTGACTGCTTCACTGTAATTGTTGTGCACATGATTATAAAGAACTTGAAACTCGAACTCATGTAACAACCGACTTTAAAATGAGATTGTGATGATGAAGTTTAGGGTAGACAGACAGACAGACAGACACGACAAAAACAAACTAATAATGGTGCTACCTGTACCTGAATATGCTTTGCCTCTCTCCAAAACTCTCCTCTGCAACGTTTCTTTGTTGGACAGAGGGTGGTGCAGGAGACTTGGATGTATGGACATCTTCTTGTTTTTGTTCCGCCTCTTTACTTAACTTACGTAACTTTCAGGGTGTGTTGTTTTTGTTTTTAAATGTTTAAAGAGGGTACTCATGTTGCTATTGTGTGCCACTTTCTTGTTACAATTAGTGCATCTTGCCATGATTTTATCTACAGGGGAAAAGTAGCACCACACAATGCTACATTTCCTTTCTGCCATTCTGTCATTCTCCGACACTCCGCTCGCTCTCAGTAGACCTCCTGCAGTAGACTCACATTTTTGATGCGGAAGTGCGCGACTGCGTGCTACGTTTTGATCTCACATAGGTTTCCACAGTCATGTGACACGGGCCAGCTCAGTGCTGTTTTGGCACCAACATTATATTGAAAACGTTTGGAAGTGATAAAGCCACCCACGTTTTGTTTATACAATTCATAATCGATATTTTTCAAAAGGAATCAATACCAAATGAGTAGCTTGTGGGTATCAAAGTATTGATATCACAGTATCGAGCCGCAAATCCATAATGATTCAAGTTCTGGCCAAGTTTAAACCAGGACTTGAATGAAAATGTATTAAAATCCTGACTCTGCTTTGAGTTGACAGGTAGGGAATTCCAGAGGATTGTGCCTTTAATTGAGAATGCAGCACACTCATGAAGTGAGCCCACTGTCTTGGAGTAGTAATAGTAATATCAGTTTTTAAATTGGCAGTGTTTGTGATCATTCCTAGTGTGAAATGAAAGCTGAGGTCCTGTTTGTGTTTGTGTTTGTGGTGCACAAGTATTGTTTGATCATTAAGAGCTTCAACTCTGTTCGGTCCGATTTCTCCAGACCACCGGGCACATGGGAATACATTGATCTGCAGAGGGATTGCACATATAGCAAGCTATCAGAAGGCAATGAGGCACAGCCAACAGCAATTTTCAGTAGAAATGTGTTCGAAATGTGTTTACTGTGTGTGTGTGTTGGGTGTTTGGTCGTTTGGGAAGCACTGCAAATATTGGTTGCTTCTCTATAATCTTTAAGGTTCTCCCAAATTAAATGTGTCCACCTTTATTCACTGCTACGACCTCACACAGTGTTTGTACCATACACGTATTTATGTGGGCATATTCTATGGTCTTAGAAAATCAAATTGAATGATTTAAGTGTGGGTTTGTGATGGTACTCTTTTCTGTTTGAACTTGCACTCTTGTACTGTATGTTTTGAGAAATACAAATGTTTGACTTAGTGTTTATAGTTTGGCCTGAATTCACTCTCCTCTCCTCTCCTCTCCTCTCCTCTCATCTCCTCTCGTCTCCTCAGGTGCTGAAGGGCAGTAAAAAGCTTTGCCTCTCTGTGCGTTCGGTCGGGCGTATTCCAGGTGGCTATGTCACCAACCATGTTTATACCTGGGTTGACCCTCATGGTCGGAGTGTTTCCCCTCCTCCTGACCTGCCTGAGCATCGGAGCGCCACCCTGAGAAGAACTGACAGCCAGCGACGCAGCAACATGCAGCTACTGCAGGAGGGCGACGAGAAGAAGGTGAGGCTTTACGTGGGAAACAAAACACTGGAGTGCTGCAGTGATGGAGCAGTGTTTCCATTGTCTATACATTTTTTGTTTAACCCTTTAAAAACGGAGGTCGCTGTTTGCATGATCTTGTTTAAATCAATCTAAAATATAAACCATAATAGCTATAGCATTCATTCTTTTTGCAGTGGAAAGCTAAGGCTTCTGTCTTTCGTTTCATCACGTTGTACGCTTGTGATGACGTCATTACGTTACGTGCAGTACAAAACGAGGTGACAACGCGCGGTGGCGCAAGATTTCATCCAAGATGGCGCCGTTTTAGATGGCAGTGTGTGTTAAGACGAGCTAAAATAAGCTGAGCTAAAGAAACAAAGTCTTAAAGGGTTAAATCATGAATTCCATTAAAACAAAAAGTCATATCCAACTTCCTCTAAAGACACCAACGAAAGTTTTGCTGCTGTAACAGGCGTCATGCTGTGAAAGGAACGTAAGACTGGATAATAAGTTCTCTGTTTACATTCAGCAGAGTTATGAACAGTTTTGTCTTTCTCACTCTGCTAATGAAGTCCCTTTTTGCTGAGCGTCTCTGTGTCTCAGGACTCTGATCTCCACTCTACTTAACTCTATCATGTTAACTCCTCACGCTCATCAACTATTCTCCCAAACTGTCCACCAAAACTACTGTCTGAATATTTGTGAGACATAACGTAGGTCATGGATTTGCAGAATCAGACTTCAGTTATATTTGCAATGCCCAGTTATAGTGGCTGTGAAAGAGCCTCAGGCTGCTGAAACACACTCTGTCTGATCGGGGGCCTAAAAGTGAATTATAATTGTAAGACTCGGTAATGGACAAAAGATGATGGACACTAAAGAAAAAAAATCAAAAACTTAAACAATAACAGTAATTGGACCTTCGGTGCCACAAAACTCCACCCTGTCACCACCTGGCAACCTGTAGGGAAGGAGCTGTCAGAGCTGTTTAAAAGATTTATTACACTAGAACTTTCAATTTTTCAGCAGCTGAGAGCCACACATTAATCTTTACTGCTTCAGCTCCATTAATACAGGCTGTAGTTAGTGCCATGTAGATAACGTTTAGAAAATGTTAATCCAGTTTCTAATAGATGGTTTGGCTGTTTTAGCTTCTTTGCTCTTTAGAAAAAGGAAATTAATTTACACTTCTGATATTTAGGTACTTTTAAAGATCATTTATATTAAAAAAAGGTAAAGCTACTTGTATGATGCAGTTCATACACACAGCAGTAATTTCACTCATTATAATATGTGTAATACACATTAATTCATGAGTCCCTCCTGTGATTAAATGCGCTTATCTGTCCCAAACAAAGGCTCCATGAATGCCGCCTCAGATTCCACTGCTTACAAAACAGCGACACCAGACCACTGGGACTCCTTTTAGAGGCAAAGAGCATATTGAAGTGGTTCCATGATAACAGCTGATGCCAGAGAACACTATGAGCCCTAAGAGCTGCTATGTGCTGCCAATGAAAGAAGCATGAGTCTGGTAATTACAACCATGTCCTGCATAAATGTCACAGAGAGCTAAATGCCTCCATATTCTCACTGAGCAAAGGTGGCTGACTTACCCCCAATAAGCAGACAGTTGTTATTAAAAAAGAAGAGCTGCAGCGCCATATGCGCCTTATTCATGCTTTGAATGAAAGTAAGATCCCTGTGCCAGATGCCAAACCGACACCGCTGGGAAAATAACAAGGAGGAAACTGACAATGTTTAATAGAGATATTTGCATACGTGTCATCTTGTAGTTGCCAAGGTGCTACTGAGTCCGCTTTTCAATCTTGGCAACAGACAGCTACATTAGGATCAAACCCAGTAATCACGGGCCTCATTGTGATGGAGGAAAATGCACAATTTAAAGTTTGGCACAGCTAAGCCACCGCTGAACTTCTCTCCCAGTGGACAGTGTAAACTTTAATGTGGTCTCTTTGCTTTCCAAGTAAGGGAAAGTCGGGGTCCTGCATCACCCTGTCGGGGTTTATTTTGCAACAATGGCCGGCTCGCTGTACATTATCCCGCTTATTACACAGCTACTTACTTAGAGGTGCTATTGATAACATTCAGCTACTAGATGTCACATTCTCCCTCCCCGTTCCATTGCATTTTCTTCACAACAAGTGGTTGCCAGGCACTTACCGTCAAGCTAAGACATTTATCAGTTGTTTCCACACTAACTGACGACCCAGAGATACCACGTGATACCAACGTTGTTTTACTATTGGCTCACAAGCATTGTTAGAAGTGGGAACCAAAAATATAACGCATTAAGGATAAGGCATAACGATATAAAAATATTCAATATTCTGATGGTCTCGTTTGCTTATGTTGGTCATAAAGAAAGATCAATATTAAATTGAGACGGTTTCATAACCAGTTAAAAGTTCCTCACAGTAACATTAAGTAAACATTTAGAAATCATCAGCATGTAATGTTGTGTGCCATGAACAAAGATGGCTCTGACATTTGAAAATTACTGCATTAAGTGAGCTAAAGGCTCAAGGGCCAAAGCAAATAGCTGCAGAGTTAAGGGACACCCCTGATGAGATGACCCAGCGGCACCAGACAAAGAAGAGCAGATTACACTTGATGGAGTCACTGCCAGTGGCTTAGAATAAAGCAGTTTTATCAGACAAATGAACCCTTCATCCAACCCTATAGCCTCCGGCACAGAAAGCAAATAGGCCTACCGAAGTCTTTCATAGATCAAGGCATGGGACAGCAGCTGGGAGGTTAATATTTATATATATATATATATATATATATAGTTTTATCTTTACATGGCAAGTGCTGTCCCTCTAGTCCCTCTGCTTATCAGACTCACTCCCAGTGAGATGTGTGTAGATGGATTATCAGCAAATACTGTAGCTTCTTCCCAATCACTGAGTTCTTGTTCAGTTGCTTTAGCACTGCCTGAAACATATTATAGAATTATTTAAAAAAAATGTGTAAAAAAAAAAAAAAAAAGGGTATCTCACCATCCTTGGAAGCACAGCCTCTGAACGTCCAACCCAAAGCTGTGTGTCCTGCAGAGAAGGGAGAGCTACCATGCTGGATGGATTCCATTTCAACTTCTTTCAAACCAGATACATACTGCAGTGTTTACTCTGGTCCTCCAGCTTTCCTCTGAGTGTATACAGTATGTTGCTTTTATAACCGTAGCATCTTGAGACATTGACTCTACTTTGGCTTCAGGTAATCAAGTTGCACTGATGGTTTCAGCAATAACACAAATGGTAACATACCAGTAAATAAGAGTATTTAACTTTCCAGATGCAAAAAACTGAAGTTGACTTTTTTTTTTTTTTTTTTCTTGCCGTGTCCGGATGCATTATGTTTTCGGTTTGTCCGTCCGTCCGACCGCTTGGAGGGAATTTCTTCAAATTTGGCACAAACGTCCACTCGGACTAAAGCATAAACTGATTAGGTTTTGGTGGTCAAAAGTCAAAGTCACTATGACCTCACAAAGCACATTTTTCAAAGAAGCATAATTTATTATTTGCATACATCATGTATTATGATAATTACAAGCAAACTCATTTTGCTCTGAAGAGAGCTTTCCATGCTTAAATACAGTACAAGATTAAATAGCTTGTGAAATAGACAAATGCAGAAACTGTAGTCATTTTGGCACAGTCACGTAGGTCCTGTAGGTATCATTAGCTCCCTGCAGCAGTGTGTTTAATTGGGTGTTATAGCAGAAACATCTTGTAGCCGTCCAATATTTCCGGTTGGTAGATTAAGGTTGGTTGTTTGAATTCAAACAGTGTCGCTTATTGTCCGCTCTTCTTTTCAGGGAGAATGACACGGATGAGCCTTGTAAACAAACTGATTGACCGATTCAAACATTCCTCATTCCTCCAATCAGAACAGATTCAGCCTCCCCGTTAATGGCTCTGACTGAGTCACCACATCTACTGAAACTCTCTATTTTCTGTTGGCAAATCCCAGCTCAGAGCACGGCTGTCATTTCTGCTATGCATTGTGTTTCACATCTCCATTTCAGTGTGAAAAGCCCGACACCACGGGCGAGTCTGGCAGCCTGTCACGCAGCGCAATTGAGACTGGAAAATGTCATTTAAAATGTTGATATTTAAGAGGTATCTGGTTCACACCATTTTTATGTATTTAACCCCTGCTTCTGCCGTCTTTATCGGTTTCTCTGTCTGTTTTTAATAGGTCAACTTGGTTCTGGATGATGGCCGGTCTCTGGGTCTAATGATCCGGGGGGGAGCGGAATATGCTCTGGGTATTTACATCACCGGAGTGGACCAGGGATCAGCAGCAGAGTGTGGAGGACTCAAGGTATCACTTCAATCGATCTTTCACTCGCTGTCTCACACACGCACTGTCTCACTTTGATCTAACTGATATTTTAGATGAGCTTGCAGGGAACTGCACACCATAACTCTCTCCCATATTTAGCCTTCCTTTTCTGAGGCCTTTACTCACACAGTTTTTTGCGCCTAATGCGAGGCACACACTACACGAGAATAAAGCTGATTTTGAGCCCGATTTCCCCCCCCTCCCGACAATGGTCAGCAAGGCCCCGATTTTTTGGATGGTTCTAAAGATTATCTTTCCAGATATTCCTGTGGTGTGAGGTCTGTTAAGAGTGTTTTTTACATCCCCCGATCGGCTCAGAAGTCCATCCTGGCAGCACCGATTTCAAATCGTAAATATTAAACATGTTCAATATTTACGATCAGATATCCCGTTGTGTGCGGGGAACCCAGAGGACAGCCGATGACGCAGTCACGAGGGAAAGAATGATAGCCGATTGAAAACCAATCTGACTGAAGCGGAAGGACAACCTGCGCCGTCATGGCGGCTGTCGTTAATGCATGAGCTAATGGGCAGCGGCTAATCTCGTCACATGTCAAAGTGTCCTTGAGCAAGATACTTAACCCCAAATTGCTGGTGTGTGAATGAGTATTTAGATTAGATCCTGATGGGATCTTGAATGGCAGCCTCTGTCATCAGTGTATGAATGAGTGTGTGAATGGGTGAATGCTGACATGTAGTGTAAAGTGCTTTGAGTTGTCGGAAGACTAGAAAAGCGCTATATAAATGCAAGTCCATTTACCATTTTTAATGCAAAACGTGGAGCATAAAGTAGCAGTAAGATGGACCTCAGAAATGGAGGACCAACTTGTTGATTTGTGGCAACAACACTTTATTATTTATTTAACGTGTCTCCATGACTTCATCCATTATTTTACTTTTTTCAACATGAATTTTCAGTACAAAGTAGTGCAAAAACTAACATCACTAATATTACAGGCCAGCCCTAATGCACTTATGATATATCAAACACGAGTCAGAAAAATAGTGAAATATGTCCATCACAGTTTCCACAGAGTCTAAGATAACATCTTCAAATGTCTTGTCTGTGTGACCAAAACTACAAAGGAAAACCTGCTTAAAAAACTACTTGATAAATCAATCATCAAAATAGCTGTTGATTACTTTTCTGTTGATGAACTAATCAAATAATCAACCTGTAATACTTCTTTGAACAAATTAATAGCAAGTTATTAGCAGTAAGATAGGGATTTTTGCGAATTCAGCATGCACACCTCAATTGTTTTCAGAAACCTTTTGTAGCTACTATAATTTTTCTGTTTTATTTTACAAGAGCATTGATTCCTGAGAGGGAAGACATTCTTTACACCTACTGTCCTTACAGGGATGTCAGAGCACAGGGTCAGCTGGGGGGGATTTAATGTAGGACATAAAAAGTGCAGAAAAGCCATCAGGGATCAGGCTGCCTCACCACCGGGCCCGTCTATGATTAGACCTCTCTAACCGGTGGGACATCTACTGAATACAGGCATCTCTCACCGGTAGGGAAATTTCCTTTAAAATATATTTTGTCACTTTAACATGACAACACAGGAAGAGTTATACTAATATCTTACTACTTTGTGGCTATTTCCTATCAAGCTGCTATCCCCCTTCTTCTTCACCATATGGGCTGTCAAAAATAATTGCTTGCAGGTGTTTGAACAAATTGGAAAGTAACATATGCTGTTTGTTGGATGCATTGTGCAATGACTATACTTAATTTGGGCATCTAAGCCTTCTAAGTTGCAAAACCATATATCTTTTTAAATAGTTTTATATACATACTTCTGTATAAATTATCCAGTAAGTGTGTTATTATGATTTTTGTTAAACATGAAAATCTTATAGTGACAACCTCAGAGCAGACAAATCCTGGGGCACCCCCTGTGATCTTTGGCGCCCTCTTAAGGGGAGCCCGGCCCCAGGTTGGGAACCACTGCTGTATGACACATGCCAGGACGCTGGAAGTCAGTCAGAGTTGAGGGTGCTGAGAGAAATATACTGACGTCACACTGAACGCAGGGCGACATTTATGGCTTTTTCCTTCATTTGAATGGCCAGGATAATTTATTAACAACATTATACACCAATTTTAGAACGTTTTACAGACCGCTAACTTCAACAGTTTATCACAGTTTATATAAATGCAGCGCAGTGACGATACAGCCAGCGTTGGACCCGTTCATATGAGACAGCTGTTGTTTGTCACTGTTAACAGAGACTCCAATCTGCAGTTACATTAGGCTTCATGATCAAAGAAAGTTTTTGTATCACGTCTCCACCTCTCTCTCTCTCTGTTTCTCTCTGTCTCCCCGGGGGAGTATAGTACCTTTAAACATTATTAGGTTAATATTCTGCCAAACCCTTAGCCACCCATAGTTGCCAGATCCATTATATTATCATAAATCGCATGTTGTACAAATGTATCACTGTACAGCGGCAGCAATTGTAGTTGCCTTATGTACGCTATTGAACTATCCAGTGGTCTGTCTGACACTTCTGATGTATAGTTGCTTGTTTAAAAAATGCAGGACAGATGTACCATAATCATAAACTGGGTACACAGTACACACTGATCTTTTCATATTCAGGCATCCACCCTTAGAGTGCTCAGCCTTGGTTAGTTTTGCTTACAGATGTGTGCTTGTCACGGTGACATGGCAACAGAAGGAGAGCGAGGATGGACGTCTCCTCCGCGGAGCCCTTCATCTCACGCCTGTTAGTGATCAGCCTGTCAACCAGCCAATTACACAGACACCTATTAGAGGGCCCACACAGGCGCACACACACTCAGCATAGCATCTTGATGTAGAGTGTTGTTAGCAGCTAGAAAGGCTTCTTATTAAAGAGAGAGGCAAGGAAAGACAGGAGTAAGAAAAGGCTTTCATATCCTGTGATATGACATGCGCTTTTCTTGCTTTTTTTTTATGTTTCTGCTTTTCCCCCCTCAAGTTCTTTTCTTTATTTCATATGTATGAACTACTTAGTGCTGTGCTGTGATGTGCATTTTGAGGAATTTGTTTTGGAAACTGTCGAGGCTGAGTTTTCAGAGTTCAAATAGCTTCTCTTTTTTTGTGCCCCAATTTCCTCCTTTTTTTTCTCTGGTTTGATAACTGGCAGCTTAGGAGTGGAATTTCATCATTTGGAAATACTGGAATGAATACAAGGCAGTAGAGCTTCCAGTTGGGTCCAGGGTTCAGTTTCTAAATAAAGCGCATTTTCCTGCCTGTTGCGATGTGTATCACCCCTTTTGTTGATTTCCAGTGATGCTCCAGTAGCCGTCTCAACAGAGTGAGGGGGAGGTCGAGAACAAGAAAGAGCAGGAGAGAGTGCACAACCATAGACGATCTCACACATTCAGGCCAGTGGTTCTGTGGGACGCAGAGGCATGACAGATTGGGCGAGCATGACGGGGGAAAATGTGATACGCAATTAATGTTTTGACGTCGGAATCTCTTTCACGGCGGAACAGTAAACAGATCGACTCTTTATACATCCAAGGTAGCAATGGTGTTCATTCAGACGGGTTGTCTGTACGAAAATGCCCCTACCTCCCTGAAAATATTTCTTCCTCCAAAGGGGGGGAATGATAGAAAAAGTTTGAGAACCGCTGCATTCAGGCACAGACACAGTTTGCGTTGTGTGTGCATGCGCTCACTCAGGTAGGCAGGAAATAGGTGAAACACACAAATACTAAACCGAAGGTCATGGTATTTAAAACTCTGAGCTGGTCATTAAAATGGGTCAGTAACATGCCAGCAGAATATATCATATCTCCAAGGAGCTAATTATTCTATATGACCCTGCCCGTTGACACCTGCAGCATGGTCACGGTGGTGTTTCTGGCATTGTTAGTGCCCAAGGCCGGATCATTAAAATGTGCCCTGTAAACAATGGCCTTCAGGATATTTAGAAAATACACTGGAATTAATATTCAGTGGATTTGAATCTAATCTGTTGCATGACAGGTATCCTAGCTATGTAAATTAATATAATTATGATTCCCCCCAAAAACTGACATATAACATATTGTTGCATGATGATGAGGATTTGGAATTGGTATGAAAAAGCCCTCATTTAATCAAAAAACTTTATTGAAATGTTCTTTTTCTCTGCATCTTTGAAGGCGAAGAGCATTACTGGCATTCATGAGGACATCAGGCCTCTCAACCGAAATGAATGAAATAGTGCACTTCTGTATTTCCTTTTAGAAGGAACACTGAGGTGATGCACTCTGGATCCACTAGAGATTTAGATTCAAAAATAGCTGTATACATATCTTGAAAATGAAGGCACAATAGCTTAACTCCCTTGGTCCAATTTGGTGTCGCGGCTCGCCCATCACAAGATGGTCTCTAGTTTCTTTTTCTTTTTTCTCTGTAATTTGCACCAAAAGGAAGTGTTTGTATTCTGTAAGTTTGTTGTTGGCAGCCTATCAAATTATTAATTCCCACTTTGGCCTTAGCGTGGATGATTGTCTGGTGCGCGTTTGGTGCGTCTGGTGGTGATTCGTTGTGTTTTGTTATTTTATATTCTACATGTAAGTAATAAATAATTGTGTGCAAGTGGAAATATGTTAAAGGTGCTATTGATAACATTCAGCCACTAGATGTCACACTCTCCCTCACCCATTCAATTGCATTCACTTCACAACAAGTGGTTGCCAATTCGTTGCACAACCTGCATCTTTTATGGTTGAGTGGAGTGAGACTCAGTCAATTCAAGTGATGAATCTTTTGTGGTAGAGTAATGAAGTCATTTTGCAACCTGTAGCTATACATTAGCTATAGATTAAGGTTACTTTGTGCGTTGGCGTTTCAAGATTCATGTAACGTGATCTATGGTATTCTTATAGCTATCTAGTTTTAGGTAACATTTAGCTTGTCATCTAAGCAGTGGTGTAGTGCAGGGAATACTTAAGTATACGGCCTATATCTACTTATTTTTCAGTCGGTCGCCCACTTCTAAATCCTCTCTGATGCACATCTTCGTTATATGTATATATAGTCTTGAAATTCAGTTTGCCTTATTACTGAGATAGATAATGGGGAATCTGGAGAGCAAATACAACGGTTTACCAAGCTGTATTATATAATATAAACTAACATTAAAAGTATGTTAGTGTTGATTTATTCATGCCTTGTTCTCAGTGTTTCCATATTTGCGCTGGCAATTGGCAGCACTGTTAACATTTGGATGATGAGCCTCCTGCTGTCTCCAGAGACCAGGGTTCAACTCTCAGCAGGGAGGCAAGCTGCACTGCTGCTCTCAGATTATACACTTCCTCTCCTGAAAGGACATCACATTGTGTGTAACAGGGTGATCCATATTGATCATCTTACAGTGTGTGTGCAGACGGATCCCTGCCTGGTCATGCCTGTTAAATGATGTCTTTAACTTTAACTTCCTCAATCCTGCAGCACTAAAGCCTGGTTGAGGCTGAACCCTCATCACACAGTGGAAAACGTTTTGTCTTGAGGGATCAATAGGAGAATAATATATATATATTACTTTCCCCAAGGAAATTTGTGGTAGACGCTCCTCACAGGCATGCTTCCCAGAACAAACATAAGTGTAAAGTCAAATCAAAAGCAAGTTTCATTCCTTGTGAATATATACATCCTCATAGTAAAAATTTACCATATTAAACCTTTATTATTGGCACAGCAACTAAGGACTTTCAGAATAAGGTACGTCATTTGAAAATTCTGAAAAAGACATTTGATTTGATGAGAAGCTGAAAACAAGTGCTGAAGCGTTTGGTCAATTAATCGATAATTTCACCGAAAAATGAATCACCAACCATATTGATAATCAATTAATTATTCAAGCAAAAATTCCAAACATTCACTGGTTCTAGCTTTTTTATAATCTTTTTTAGTTACTGACTTCAGTAACTGGGTTTTGGATTTTTGTTTCTATCTTCTGACATTTTATATACTAAACAACACCATATATATATATATATATATATATATATACATACATATATACATACATACACTGCAGTATATAAAAATAAAAATGAAAGAGCGAGAGAGAAAAAATCCTGTGTGTTTCTCTCTCTACCGAGAATACAAAGCTTTAGCCATCTAGACAATGAATAAACATACATAATGCATTTTAACAGTGTTCTAGTTGCTGAAAGTGTATAAATTCAGTTATTGTGTGACCAGAAAATCTCAATATCTGCGCTGATTGTAAAAAAATAAATAAAATTAAATATGTTTCCAAGTATAAAGACCCCTGAACTTTTAGAACTGACCTTGATGAGTGGGAGGACTGGCTATGTCAGATTCTGCAGACCCTGCAGGCATGTAGCTGTAAAGTATGTGCATGAGAATGTAAGTTGCTGTTAAACTTTTCTTTGACCCTAGTAAAACATTTTATTCCAAGCGTGACCTTTAACATCTAACGGATATGCAACACCATACAGTACGACTGTTTGTGAAAGAGCAATGATGTAGAAGGCAGCAGGAAGGTGTTGTTGGCATCTGCATTACCCTCACTTAGCTTACAGTAGCTTTCTTGATATGTGTTCTAGCGGCCTAGTGTGGAGTTGTGGCGATAATAGTGAAACCTGGTCTCCTAAGGATTATGTCCCCATACAATGAAACTGCGTTGTCAATGAGCCTGCGTTTCTGCGTTTTTGATGTATCACAAATATGTCTCTAATCAAGGTCCGCAGAGGAGTTTGGGGTGGATGGGTGGGTCAACACAACACTTTCACCCAGGAGGCCGCTGTTTGTGTCGTGTGTGAAACCAAAAGTCAACGTAGACTTATTTTAATTTGTCCGTAACTTAAATAACGTAACAAACAGTCTTATTTTAAGCCAAACCATGATGTTTTACTAAACCTAAACATGTGGTTTTGTTGCCTAAACATAACCACGTCATTTTGTTGCAGTTTTGTTTCTATTTCCAATTTTAACCACGTGTTTAGACCTGTAACCGTAATCAAGGAAAAAATATGTTTCCCTCGAAATGTAAATGAGGATGCAGTTAAGTTGTATGGGAATGTAATTTTGTAAGAGACAGGGTTGAATAGCGAGTGTATTGGCATCATGGACTGACGACTGTATTCTGTAAGGCAGAAAGTACATATATTTAAATAATAAAAAATAAAATAAATAATAAATAAGTAGAGAAACTACTTTAGTGTGGTGGGTTTGTGACTGCAAACTGCTAATCTTAATGGGTAAAGACGGCACTGCTGATATTATTCATACCGTAGTCAAATTGTTGACAGTTCTATTTTTTGTTGCTAGTTTTACAGAGCAAAATTAGTTTATTGGTAAATTCAGACTCGCAGCGTGTGCTCTCCTTGGTTACTGAAGTGATGTTGGTGCTGTTTGGCTGTGTGGGTTAATGCTTTGCATGGCCTCTTGTTTCTCGCTGGTAAACGAGTAGTAAATGCCAGTAACGCCCCGTCTGGGGGTGGTGATCCTGATGTGGGTGTTTTCTGAATATTCTGCCCACTCTCTTCAGCTGTGGCTGCTGCAGACTGCAGCAGCACCTGTGACTGGCATACAAATCCCTTCCCTGTTATCTGGAGAGACGCAGGACACACAGGCTGACAGTCAATATAATATAATACTGATATGATATGAGAAAAATATCATAAACTCATTGTTGAGTAGCTGCAAAGAAACGTTCAACAGAGCAAAATCATAAGTTACCATATGAATATTAATATTAAAGTCATATTGGAAATAATATGCTAGAATGCGGTATTTTAAGTAATACTTTTTTTTCAGCTCATTGTAAGTTACTAAACTGTACCATATGTCCAGACAGAGATATGATAAATATGATAGTAATATTATACAGTAACAGAACTTAAGATAAGCTGTGCACTAGTTTTCTTTTGTCATTTAGTAGGCATACGTTTGGCAATTTCTATACTGTGTTTATCCGTCTTCGCTATGTTGTTATCTTGTAAGAGATTGTTGATTAATTTCATCACAGTATTTGGTATTATCAACAGGATCAAGGTGAACCAGGACCAGTGTATTCATAATTACCAGATAATCAATAAATGCGACCTGTTCACCTTTAGTATACACCACTTTTTTCCTATTCTAACTTAACTTTTTTTTTTTAATCACAAAAGAGCCCTGCAGCTGAGTCTGAATTTAAGTGCCCTTTATGTGCTAACGCACAGGGATCCATTGTGCATCCTAAATAGTGTCATAAACATCCTCAGGGCACAGACTCATGCAAGCTAAAGACGTCTCTGATTGTCAGTGCTCAGCAGGAGAAGATGCTACCTCATCACTGCCCACGACACTGGTGCTTACGCTTCAGCTCCTTACCCGGCAGCAGAATTTCTTCATTGTGTGTGTCTGTATACTGTTTTTTTTTTTTTTATCTGGCTAGTATGACTAAGATGGATGACTTATATCGCTCCCAGGGTTCTGTAATCATCACACCACCACAATGTCACTTCCTCACCCTTCAGTCTTAGAGAGAATGAACGCTGGGCCTTATAAATGTTACAACGTCGCTTTGCTTTCCTGCCGCATCTTGTTTTGACGGGAAGCCTCGTAAAAAAAAACGTTGTTGTTAAATTATGGCAAGTGTGGCTCTGCAGCGAGAGGGGATGATAAAAACAATCGCAAAAATTCACGAAATTAAGGTCCACATGCAAGTGTGTCAATCCTTTGAAATATATGTGTGCAAGTTTGGATGACTCTAGGAAAGACTTTGTCTAGTCTCTAAAATCCCCCATATTGCACCTCAGCCCACAAGCTGCAATCTAACGGAGGAGAAAGGTCAGTCCTGCCCAGCGCCCTTCTGTTGACATCTGCCGGGTTCAGTAGAATTTAATTAAAGCTGAGGGGAAAAGGTCATGCCTACTGTGATGTCAACACATGAAGGTAACCAGAGAGGCAACTGGACACTATTTAATTTCTGTAAGATGTATTTAACCGCTTCTTTTTTCTAAAGTTGTAAGTTTACCAAGCGTTTGGTGAACTTATAATTAACGAGATTTAGCTGAAGTCTGCAAGTTAGAATGAATGTGTTAGCCTCCTTTTCTCTCTTTTGCTCAAACGGTGTATACATATGGATCTAACTGGATAAAGAGAGTGCCAAACACGTAGATGGATTAAGGCCAAGTATTTCCAATTTGCACAGAGGTGATATTCCATCCTCTCTGATGATAAAGCAATCCTGCTGAAAGAGCACAAAACAAATCAGGACAAAAAAGGCACTTGGCGAGCAACAAGGTTTAGGTGTGAGTGTGTGTGTGTTTCCCTCTAACCAGAATACAAAGCTTAGGCCATCTAGACAATGAAGAAATATACATAATGCATTCTAGCAGTGTTCTAGTTGCTGACAGTGTATAAATTCAGTCCTTGTGTGACCTGAAAATCTCAACATCTCCGTTGATATATACTGTATATATATATATATATATATATATATAGCGGTGACAAAATCTGTCCACAGACAGACATATACACCAAAGTACTCATACAACCGGGATTGCCTGCCTCTTACATGGAGATGTCTCAACGGCAACAAGTGCTGACAGAGCTAACACTTAACATGTGGGGGAGAACCGGAGGGTGGCTGTTACGATTCTGTGACAACGCGGTCCCGTAACCGTGAGTCAGGGGACGGTATTATCAGAGGTAACCGCTGTATGAGCACCGTGCAGTGCGGCAGCTAGCTAGCCAGTGGGACACACACAGCTTCCATTCACACGATATATATCGAATGATATCGCATGAAGTACTCTATTGGTATCGGTATCACTTTAAGGGTACTGGTACTGGTACTGGCATAGGAATTTTTTAAGTGATACCCAGCCCTACTAAAATATATCATAATATAAATTGGATTATATGATATTCATGTTTCTTTTATGTTCCTCAAATTTATAACTATGTTTCCTTGTGTCGTACAAACAATTTGTGGACTGTGAAAACGATGTGTTTTTTTCTTATCTTGGCAAGAGTGCTCTCGAACACTCATAAAATGTTCTCTTACCTACGAGAAGAGCAAAAATAAGAAAACATTGGTGAATCCCAGAAATCACTGGGTACTAACAATATAAGAACAAATCGTGGATTCTCACTGACAATAATACAATATACTAACCCCAAAAAGTTAGAAAGTTTTGTTGAAAAAGCCTTAATAATATTAATTGTTTGATCTTGCAGCAGTTTTTAACACCAAAATCAAGGCAAACGTGGATTAATACTAGTTAGGGATTCAAAACAAACTTTAGACTTGTTCGGCTAATAAAAAGAGACTGAAGATCATCTTTGATCATATCTGATGCTGACCAGCCTTTGATGTTAAAAAGAGTTGTTCATCATCATTTCCAAACACAGCCAGCATGTTAAGCCACTGAAAGGGTCAGGAGAAAATTCTGTTCGATTCACTTTACTTCCAGTTCATAGAAAAAGATAAAAGGGTAGAAAATAGAATCTAAAATAGCAACTTCTGGGCTGTCGGGGTGGCTCTGCCATAATAGGTTTGAAATTGACCTGGATCCTTTTGTTGCTTTGATACATTTCCCCTCGCCCATCTTTTCCGCCTCTTTTCACTGTGAGCGGTCCAATAAAGCAGAAATACCATTAAAGTAATCTTTAAAAGAGCATTTCTCCATAAATTACATTGAGTGTCTGCGACATGACACGTCCCCGGATCATTTCTGGTGAATCTAGGAGCCATCCACTCTTTTTAAGGAGGAAACTTATCAGAGCTGTATTTCTGAGCTCCCACCAAAAGTAGCAGTGAGTAGTAGGTAATCCAATCTTAAAATTACAGGGATAAAATGAAAAGTAACATGTTGTTAAACAACTAGGAAACATTAGATTTAACTCTACAAGGTAATAACTTTTCCCACAGTTTGAGCTGCACTTGCCTCTCTATATGTACTGTTATTTTATTTGTGAAACATGAACGTAAATGGATTTTTGTGACATTTTGTTGAGTTCCGACTCTGTCCCATAATGGTAATGTAATTTCTGACAACAGTTGCACACAACCACACTACAGATTGATCTCAGTGTTAGTTTACCATGTGGCAGGTGTTTACTTTAACCAAGTATTAATTGGTTTAAAATACAGCGACAGCTGGAGCAGTGACCTCCGCAGATTCAGCATCTCTTTGCTGTGTTGTTTGCTGTGATTGCACAATAATGATAAAGCACGTTGTGAGAATGGCAATTCTCTGTAATGTTGTAGCTGATATAGGGATTACCTACATAATTTGTTTATACAGTAAATGAGTAGAAGAGGAAACAAAAAGAAAAACATGTTAACAGCATTATGCTGAAGAGGGAAAAAAAATGTTATTTGTTAGAAATCACACATCAAATAGCTGATAAATAAGGATGGCTTAGGCTAAAGGAACATAGCCAAAGTAGTAGAGGAAAAGGGATCTATTGTCCCTTGAGGGGAACTTTTCTCAACTCGGTGCTGCTGCTGCTGAAGGAAACATCAAAACAGGATTAACAGACATAGACAGAAATATTAAAATCCAGGAGAACAAACAGCAGCATCACTGTAAAACATACAGACAGTGTGCAAACATTGAGTTCAAGTATTACTCGAGGCGCTTTAGGCTTTCTTACCATGAGTAATTTTTTTATGTCGGTTTAATTGAGAGTTAAGATAAGTACGGTTAAAACCAAACAAACTTTATGAATGATTATTCAGTTTAAAACAGAGTTCCACATTTTATTTGTTACAATGCCATAAGTCATTTGCTGTGTGTTGTCCCAAAGTTGGTGTGGACTTCTGATGGAAAAAATCCAAATCATTTTTGGTGCAAACTTTACTTTGTTGTGTACAATCATTACATTCCAGGGAAAAGCCTGTATGCATGTGACGAGCAGAAATTGACACGTGTTGCTGGACATTCGCAGGAAAATGAACGAAAAAGGAGGAATAACTTTTCATAAGATATCATACGAACCGTTGTATGAGGATATGTTGAATATGTAATTACAGAAACCTGGCAGCTTGGTAAAGAATAAAGACTCCATAATAAAGAGAACACTGCTGAGCACCAATCCCCACCTGTTTGTGCTCCAAGGACAGCCATTAGCAACCAGCTGACATTAGCAAAAAATAATGTAAAACAACTCAGCAGGCATTTGCTTGCAATGTCCTTGTGATTGTATGCTTGTGAATTTATAAAGTGATATTCACACCACAAAAGCATGCTGATCCCCACAGTAGTACATTCAGGCTGCAGGTACACGTACAGTAGAAACTCTGCTTCCATATTTCTGCTCTGTGAAATGGAAATGGGCTCCACATTAGTCTATTTCTGGCTGCACAGCTGGAAAGTACTTTAAAGGCAAAGCAAGCCATTTATTTCTACTTATTATAGATATGTGTCTGTGCCCACACCAGTAGAAAAACCCCGCTGTGCTGGGAGAAAAGAGAAGGCAGTTCCTTGTTTCTGGCTTTAATAAACATGAGATTCAAATTTGAATGCACCAACTGCGGACCACACAGACAACTGAAAAGTATGATTGCTACCCAGAGGCCCATTGATCAAAGTCTGGCCTGTTGACAGGCACCTGGGCTTCCTCATTTTCGCAAATCTCCAGGGAACACTGTGGAGTAAATAACAACTGCTGCTCTTCACATAAAAAACCATGCCGGTTCGCCCACTCTCTCGCTTTTTCTTTTTTTTTTCTCTCTCACTTCTTAAATGTTTGTTTGCACTTACAATAAGTATATTTAACCTAGTGAGGCAGCTCCTTTGTAGTGGGATTTTGTTCAATTATGTTTCATAGTTTTTAAACTTTACAAATAAAGAATCAAAAACTGAAAGAAAAAGATGAATGGCCGCCCCCATCACAACATATATAAGTAATTTAACTTTTTAACCTGGGTTTTAACTTCACACTGTTCACACTGTATGCTTGATGGACATGGGTTGAAAGAGAAAACTCCAGCAACACTTGTACTATATAGAACAACTTTATTGTGAGACCGAGTTTCGGCTTGTGGCCTTCATCAGGGTCATCATGAGACACATGATGGGCATTGGTTAACACTCACTGTAAATTTAAGTTCACCCTTTTGTTTTGAGCACACTAGGTTTAAAATGTATCACCACACACTCTGTGTTTAAAGGGACAGAGTTCTAAACTCCTTAAAATGTTGGTGTAAAATGTTGCTCAGCCCATTGTTAAATGTGGGCCTCATCATCAATCAGTCTCACCCACTATTGTCTTTCTCCACAAGTAGACTCGTCTCTGTGCTTCAAACAATGGGCAATCGATTTTTTTCTTATTTTAATACCCATTGATTTCTGGGATTCACCAATGTTTTCTTATTTTTGCTCTTCTCTCAGGTAAGAGAACATTTTACGAGTGGTTGAGAGCACTCTTACCAAGATAAGAAAAAAACGTCTTGTTTTCATAGTCCACAAATTGTTTATCCAACACAAGGAAACATAAGTTTTAAATGAGGAACATTTTAGGAAAATACATGAATATCATATAATCAAATTTAGATTATTATATGTTTTAGAGTAATTATAATGACTGGATTATTAAATAAATACTATTGGTCCATTGATCCCAATCAAGACTATAAAGCCCTATAATCATATTGCGTGTGTTGAGCCTCTGAACGGCTTACATACTGCTCTTAGATGCTTTTTGATTTTCCTCTAACAGCAGTACTGACACTGGAAAATCACGTTTGCTTTGTTTAAGTTTATTTAATAGTACCTCAATTTCACTACTGCAGAGAATTTGCACACGTCACAACACCCACCCTTATATATTGTTTAGGGGGTGTTACCTATGCTAATACCTGCCCTTATATCGTGTTTGGGGGTGTTACCTTTGCTAAGAGCAGATTTAGATGGTTAAGAACGTTTGGTGCATCGGGAGTTGACTTCTTATTTTTTTCTCTTAACAGAAAATTAAGTGAAAATATAAGAGAACTCTGCATGAGGCATAAATTGTCTCCTCAAAAGGGATAAATAGACCTTTTCAATCTTGACAACATGAACCTTTTAAATGGGCCCCTTTGTATATCCTGTCGCAGTGTTTGTTAATGCAGTAGCTGACAGGAAGTAAACGTGGACCAAAGCTGTTGCCCTAGCAACAGAATGACAATGAAAAGGTCTATACCAGTAAGTTGCGCTGACAAATATGTTAAGGAGGAAATTCGATCGCTGTCTGGATTATGATCAGTGGCAAAGTTTGTTTCGATGCAGGATACCCAGGGAGAAGTCATAAAGAGGGGGGTTGGGCCCCTGTAATCGACCTTCTATGGCATTGTTAGTTGCCAGAAGCTCATAAAGGGAAAAATGACAACCATTGACATTGAGCATTTTATAGACACTTTGAATATGAAAATTGTATTGTTATGTTGATAAAAATACAGAATCTGGGAGTTTTCTATAAAACTTCTTGTTCCTTTACTGTATATGATCTCAACTGTGTGCACACGCACACGCACACACACACACACACACACACACACACACACACACACACACACACACACACACACACACACACACACACACACACACACACACACACACACACACACCTGCTCTGAGTGATATGAATACACACTGGGATGTTCTGTCACATTAGGAGTCAGGCTAAGGGAGCGAGCATGAATACATCCCATCTGTTTCTCTGTGATGTGGCTCCTGCAGGGCTCTCTCCACATTATCAATCGCCCCACTGAGCCAAATGCTAGTAATTGTATCATATCTGTTGGCACAGACTACAAAGTCATAGCAACTGCTCTGTCATACTAAGTGGGACAGAGACAAATTGAAACAAAGCCCTGTGGATTTTGAGGAGTTGCATTTTATAAAAGCAAACTGCACATTTTCTGTGGAAGTGGCTGTCAGTAACTGTGCTCTGATGGTTACGTTTGCCAACTGAACAGCAATATACAAACACTTCTCAGACGGCGATATCCAATAACACAGACGGAACAAACACTTACTTCATTCTGTATCTCTCCTCTGTGGCCGTTTTTTGCATTTTTGGACAGTGCACTGTGGTAAAAAAACGTTTTTATGGGCATCTTGGAGGAAACATTTATTTAAAATATGCACACGAGAGTCTCGTTGGAATTAGAACACAAGCCTGCCGGTTAAAGTGCTTTCTCATTTCACCCTCATTCCCCGCAATGTGCATATTTTTTTAATCCACTGAATTCATTTTATTTTTATGCATATTTTTGTGAATGTCATAAGTGAATACTTCTGGTAGGATAATGAAAATGCTAAGGCCCCCCCAAAAAATCAAAATTGGACAAAAGATGGCACACTTAGGTCCAGTGCAAGTTTCATGATTTAATGATAAAAGCATAGATGCGCCACAAAGACAGCTGTTTCTAGCTCTGTAAACAGCTGTTTCTAGCGCCACAAAGCGGATTCTAGCACCGTAAACAGCAGTTTCTAACGTCACAAACAGCTGTTTCTAGCGCCGCAAACAGCTGTTTCTAGCGCCGCAAACAGCTGTTTCTAGCACCGCAGACAGCTGTTTCTAGCACCGCAGACAGCTGTTTCTAGCACCGCAGACAGCTGTTTCTATCGCCGCAAACAGCTGTTTCTACCATTGCAAACAGCTATTTGTGGCGCCATCATTAATAAATTCTAAATATAGCGGGCTCTGATAGTGCTACACTCTTATGAGTGCCCTGATATATTCTGAAATATTTCCCCATCAGTCAAGTCATCGTGGTGCCTGGCCTCTGTGGTCCATGGATAAAAGGAAGCTTTAAGTCTCTACACCCTATCAAGGCAAATGCTTCACGGAAGGGAATCTCAGAGCTTATCATTGCATTTAAATACAGGACTCCTGTGCATTGTCATGCAAGTGCACATGGGAAATGTAGTTCACTCGCAGTTCCCAAGCTCCATATACAGTACATATAGGAAGCACTACGAATATATATAATGGGAGACAGAAAGTAGTGCATCCATATAGAGCTCCATCTCTTATAGCTGATTTAGAAAATTGATTTTCCCTGGCCTGAATTAACCTCAACAGATGTTTCCTGACAGCTCGTATGTATGAGATTAAACTGATTGGTTATGATTGACCCACATTTGTGGTACAAGTCGCTATCACTCCGCTGAGTTGTGACTCGCTCTCACAGATGGAGACCTTGAAATGTTCTCAGCACAATAGTTTGTCAGATTGAGCAGTGAGTGTGACTAAACTGAGCTTTCAGCAGCACTGAGCTCACTGTTCAGCAGATCTTAACGGACCTTTGTCGTACAGACTCGCCTTTTCTTAAAACTATATAGAGCAAAATAGAGTGAACAGACAATGTGAGATTACTGCTGGGTTTACTGGAACAAACAGGAAATTTGGCAGGTAAACAGGTAAGAGACAGTTGGGTGCAGTAAATCATCTGGAGCCTCAGGCCCTGCCAGAAAACAGCTTGTGTAATTTATTCTGTGAATAATAGAGTCTAAAAACAGTAGCTCTAACACAAACATTGATTTTCCTATCCCTAAATAATCTGTTCTACTGGTGCTGTGTCCTTGTTGTTCTGTATGTGTTACCGAATGAACCGAAATAATCTTTGGCGGAAAATGTGCAGGCTGTTTTTATTCTTTATAATCTTGGGAATGTTTGTTTTTAGCCCTGTGATAGTCTGGAGACCTGTCCAGGGTGTACCCTACCTCCGGCCAATGTCAGCTGGGATCGGCTCCAGCCCCCTCCACCCCCCTCCGCGACCCTGAATAGGATAAGCGGTTACAGATAATCGATGTTTGTTTTTTCTAAAGGTGTACAGTGTCAGTAGCCATTGATAGAAAAACCACAGAAATTAAAATGATGTTCTGACCGGCTTTAAATAATCCAAGAAATTAATCCCTTGAAATGTTTAACAGGATTACAAATCAAAGTAGGTTATCAGCATGGCTGTCTGTGATCTTATTAGGTGACGTCTAAACTACTGAAACTCTCATTAAGACTTTGGTAGAGGATCTTGTAAGGTTTTAGTCATGCTTATTAAATCAAAATGAGCTAAAAACTAGAGTTCATTCTCAGCCATGAGCTTCTTTGAACAAGTTGGGAGTTGAACCTGAGTTTTCAGGTGAAGGCCAAGACCCCCTCACTCACTGTTCTATTTTCGTGTCAACCCACTGTTTCTAGACCTGTCTCCTCTCTGTAATCCTTTGTGGTGAGGAAATGTATTTCTCTAAGGCTTTGTGCTCATTTCAGGAAACTTTTTGGGAGAGCAGCTTGACAGGTCTCCATGAACAATGCAAAGAGAAAGGATACAGGCTGTATAGCTGTGTGTCTCTATGTCTTTAAAGAAATATCCGAATTTATCTCATTTGAAAGGTGCTAAATTCAACGCAGGCGCAGACTGACAATCCCCACAATAAATCCCTTGCCAACACACAGGACTGACCGACCAACCCCTGCAATACCAGCATGGCCAAAAATACACCCATTCATATCAGCACACTTACCACACTTACCTCTGTCAGAACCCAGGAGCAGTTCTGACAGAGGAAACATCGTTAAATATTTGAATCACTTGGAGCAAAAATCTAGAGCAGCTAACATGGAGATATGCAGCGGCTCATAATGTGTCTTGACTACTGACTACTGAGTGCATGTCTGGGAAAATGAATCATTCAACATTAAAGGTTAATTCACCAGGAACAGCTTAACAGGTAATGCAAACACTTTGATGATCTATTAATCGTTTAAGTCATTTATCAAGTCGAACTGTTATGTTTCCAGCTTCTTTTATATATCATTGAAAGTCTTTGGGACTGTCGGCCACATAAAACATTTTCAGTGGCTCACCAGTGTTTAAGAGCAGATGTTATCCAAACATCTGCTATGCTTTTAAAGAAGCTCCGCAGACTCTGGCTCGTTTGATGGATTTGTTTTCACGAGGAGACATCTTCTGAATCCTGCCAGCATGTACTCTTTGTTATTACTTGATAACACAAGCAGCAGAAAGCTTTCCTGCTGGTCAGATACACATGGTCCGACTCCTCACTCCACGCCCTGTGCTTTGGGCCACTGCGATGCAGTTTAACACATCAGTGTACACTGGAGGGATTATTTGATGCATCCTGGATGTGTGCTGGTTCATTAGTATGCTCAGGCAGGATCAGTCAGTCAGGCTTATGCACTCAGATTTCACTCGGCGCGTCTCGCTGCGCTGCGAATCAACTGCTGTCAGAGTTGCATCATTAAGATGTTCCTCCTGCTCTGCAGATCAAGTTGTTTTGAAAGATCAGCAGCGGTGCAAAGTTTCCCAAAGACATTCATCAATATGTAAACATAGAGCGTAGAGATCCCTTATTTCCATTTTCCCCCCATTGTAGCAATCAGACAGAATGGAAACAACAGTCAGTCAGAGAGAGAGAAAGTTAGAGAGCTGCAAACCGGTGTAAACAGCTGTTTCTATGCGCCTCCCCCTGCTGATTTTGAGTGATTATTGTGAATGCTCTGATTAGTAATAATGTAAATAAAGCTAAAGTAATTAAATAATAATTAAAAAATAAATACAGGTGATATAATCTAAAAAAAAAAAAAGTTTCAATACATCATGAGTGCTAAGTAATTCAAAATGTTAACGAAAGCAGAGATCTACACTTGGTTACTATGATCTTCTTTCTGGAGTGTCAGTTTGAAGAATGTGCTGACCTTTTTGAATAAAGCATCATAGCCTGAAGATCGTGGCCGTGAATCAGCACACCAGAAAACAATATCAGCTCTGTCTATCATTACTACACTCTGCTGCATGAGGATGAACTGAACCTCCGTAACTTAGTCTGCTATGTTCATATGTGACGTGACACAAAATGCAGCATGATCAGTGTTCGGGAGTTTTAGAGGAAGCGTTACTGAAGTGGCTGATGGCTGAGGGGAATCCCTGATGATGGATGGCTGCAGTGCGGCTCGGGAGATGGGCAGGGCGAGGACGGAGGAGAAAACATATAATTAGAGACAAGAAAGGTTGGGGAAGGAGAGAGTTTCAGGAAGATATAGAAGGTGAGGAGGAGGGTAAGACGAGGGAGGACTCTAACAAAAGAAATTACTTGTCAAAAGTTGTAATGAGCGATACAAAGAAAGGTAAGGGAGCTAATGGGTCCAATTAAAGTTTAATCATTTACAGTGAAGGTCTCAAACTGAGGATAATGTGTCGTCTGGACTTTGGCACACCCCATGTGCCCGTCCCTTTTCATTTTGGAAGAAGCTACGGTTCATCTACAAACTCTCATTTATAACAAGTTATGCCCATTTAAGAAGACAAAGGTATAGGCAGTTTGACACAGTCGATATCCAATCTCTCCGCTGTTCTCCTCCTACTGCCAAGGGACAGAGGCAATGGAGGAAATGTCAGGAGAGCTGAGGTATGGGAGGCACAGATTAGAGACACTGGGCCTCGCTTTTTCTAGAAAGAAATGTGTCTTGGATTATTGACTAGCTCCCAGATGTGATTGAGATATAATCACTACGACCACATTCAGTGCTGGTTATAGACACAAGTTCTCACTAGGGCTGTCTAACGCAAATTAGTTTTAACTCCACTAATTTCTTTAACGCATTAACGCAATCGATCTTTCGGTGGTTGTAGCCGGCTCAGTTTTAAAGCTAGAGTGTAGCTACAGATACATCATATGAAACTAGATGGATATATCTGGATAAGTCTGACCAACAGGACACACACACAGACCTGAGAGAGAGCTGGCTGGAGAACAGGAAGTGAGTGAAAGAAGTGCCAAAGGACCAGATAAATCAGCTTCACTCTTCTTAATGTAGCTTTAGGGATCAGGGGTCTGGAGCTGCCACTTTATCCCCTCTGTGCGTCCGCCTCCATTCAGCCCCGAGCCGTCTAACCCAGACCGTTCATCACACAGCTCTGATAATGTCAGAAGAATCTTTGACAATAATCCTGATCAAACGCTCAAGTAGGACAATTCAAAGGGAGCGTAAGAGTCTGTCCGCTCACCTCTTCTGTCTTCCATCACTGATCTGCAGCAGTGATTCAAACCCATATCAGGGTCCGCATTTCTACTGTCAACGACACATTGGGATTTATACAATACTGAAGTAGATATGTAAATACATAGGACCTTCTCTTAAGTTTCAGTCTGTATGCCGAAACTTTAAAGTACCTCATATATCCATCTGAGTGTTGGAGTTTGCAAAAATCTGCTCATCTACCAGCAGGAGATCACAAAGTCATTTCGTAACAGCAGAAAGAAAAGAGAGACTGAGGAAGGAGCTAGAATAGATTTTTTTTGGGGGGGGGAGCAATTAGCGTGAATAGAAGAAGACAGGGGATATAATTCATCACTTACCACTTGCCAAGCGATGCACTTTAATTTGCATTTAAATCTGTCTACAAATGGAGAGAATCTTCGTCTTTTAAGGATTATTTGTAAGGCAGCACGGTGGAGAGAGACTGATAGTGAGTGGTTCTGTAGTTTTTTGGCTCAGTCTTTTTACTGTCAGTTTGTTAGTTAGTTTATTAGTGTTATTATTGCAGAGCCTATATACTATTCTGCCATCTGATTAATGTGTTGCACTCTGTGGTGATGCTGCCATTACTGCAGCGACAGAGAGATTCAGGTTTACTGGCTCTACAAAGCAGATGGCTGAACTGATCTCGCTCAGTAATCGCCCCCCTCTGATGAATTAATGAATGTGAATGTTACTCAAACATTAGTCTGAAATTAGTAAAGGCTTTCAATTTAGGAGAAAAAAAAAACACTTTTGACCGACATTGACAGGATGGATGTGAGAGTGCCGTGAGTGTGAAAAGTAACTTACAGCCTCCAACACGTTCTTATCCCACCTCGTCACATACTGATTCTACATCTGACCCCTCTGCTCGTAGTAAAGAGCTTAATGTTGTGAATTAAACAAAAACACTTGTTTAGGATTAGGCAACAAAACCACTATAGTTAGGTTTAGGAAAGAACAACATGGTTGGGCTTAAAATGACTAAGTTTTTACAGTGAAAATGTGACTTGACGTTGTGAACACGGGACACGAGCGATAAGCTGATTGTAAAGTGAAAGTGAAATTTAACACACAGGACACTAACAGTGGTCTTCTCAATGAAAGCCTTGTGTTTGTTGGACCCAACATTTTTCCATGAAAATCCCCAAACCAACGATATGTTAGTCCATCTCTCAGTACTTTCCAATCTCCCTACACTGTTTGTAGCCCTACGCAAATCTGTTCCTGCTGAAGAAGGACATCTTTAAAAATGGGACATTCATGTTTAAACATCTGGGCACTGTAGTCTTTAGCAAACATTACTTAAACAACAGTGAATAGTGCATTTGTTGAGGACTATTTTTCAGCTGTGGAGTAATACACATTTGGTGAGTGAGTATTAACAGCAGCAGGACGGTGTGTGCGGGATTGAGTCCAAATAAACTAGAGTGTGTGTTCGTAGTGATGAAGATGTCACCCAGTGCAACAGTGTGGCTGTCGTGAGATGCCAGCACAGTAACGGCAGCTTGTTCACTTCTACTTACTTCCATGGATTAGTCCGTAGAGTCACTATGAAACCACAGAAACTTTTCTCTACACACTTCTACTTCCTCCTGCCTGGTCCTGGGGAACCCACAGTCACATGCAGGTGTGTGTGTGTGTTCACAGCTGCAGCGAGAATCATTGTGGGCATATAGGGTTTATAATTAGGAGGTAGCATTTCACTGCACACGCAGCATTGATTAACAGCTTTAATCGTAAACATCATTGCCACTGGTTGTTGTTTAATTGCCCAGAATGCAGCGCTGCGGCGGCGCCTCTGATATGACACAGAGATTGATCGCAAAAAATTAAGTGATTCTGACTCAGGACGGGGCCCATCTACTCTCAAATAGAAGTATAATGAGGGAGAGGAGGGGAGCATGGAAGAGCAGAATAATGAGGACAGAGAGGAAAGACGCCAGTGGTGTGGTTGTTAGTGTTTTGTGTTGAATAATAAGGGCATGTTTTCTTTTTAAAATTGTCAAAGAGAACACCAGTGAGTGAAGGAGTTAATTTTCTGAAATATCGATTGATCCGTCACGAATCGTTACAATAATAAAGTCATTCTTCGGAAGACTAATACAGCATATTGGCATTCTCTAACTGGTTCCTCTGTAATTAACAGTGTGGTTTTGAACGAGGCTCACAGGGTCATAAAACTTAATCAGCGTGTTATTAGAGTCAGAATTAAAGTTCCATTCATTTGCCAAATACAGCAGGTGCAAATAATCTGCCTTGATTAATTGGTGCTGACACACAGCAGTGCTTTAACAAACCACAGGACTGATAGAATTGTGCAGGCCAACTTATGATCTTTTTTTATTTGCGCATAAATCGACTTGAAGGGCAGGTTCATTTTTTTGAGGTTTTTATATCATCCTGCAGCTTCACAGTGGTGCTCCTTATGTTTTCAAATCCGAACATTCACATTTTGGTCAAAGTGTGTATGTTTTAGTGTCAGAATGCTATTTTCCGAAGCCCTTCTAAAAACGTTTTCTCACGTGACCTGAACTAAGTTTCTGCATGATTTCGGCGTGCCCCCAGTTTGGGGAAGCAGGCGGGAGTACCAGCACGGAAGCTAAGCAATGTACTGCTGCTGTGTGGATGCCACGTTAGTTTGGATATGAAAGTCACACAAAAACACAAACAAACTAACAGATCGATGCAGCGGTAGACCAGCAACTCCTGTGATCTGCGAGGTAAAATTACTGTTTTTGTGAATGTAATCTGGTTCGGTGGTTTTGAACACAGCGATATAACGTCTTTAGTTCCCCGTTGAAAAGGGCTGTCTGATGGCAAGATAAAGCGGTGAAAATGTTCTAACCTACTAGGGTACTGCCACCCCTCTTAACGGAAGCCTTACTTACTTTTTCCACTGTGAAATATTGCAAAATGGCTGACATTTTCCTTGCTCTGACTATCGTTACCGTTACAAAAAACACTAAAACCTTTTTGAAAATTGAAAAGTATATGATATGATAACATGATGTTTATCTTGACCACTCTGAACTCAGAACGCTGTGTCTCTTCAAGTGATACGAGCAAGAGAAGAAAAATGTGTGGTGTGTTCGTGTGTCTGCTGTGTACGTTTCAAAGCCATGTGTGCTCTCAAGCTGTGTCAAATCTGAGTGAAACTGATATAAACCGAGCTGAGCTCACAATAAACTAAGCTCTACGGTTGTCAAACACTGTATAAAGTCCATAGGAAGCAGATTATTGACTCTTTTTCATACCTTTTTGTAATGCAAACAGCTGGAACAAACAGCTTGTAATCTGTCTTAAAATCTGACTCTCATCCCTGAGGCTTCAGCTCAGCCTGACATGCACGAATAACAAGCGTTTGCTGTGGCGGCAGTGTGTGTTCACACTGCCATGGCGCTTGTTAGATTAGATTAGATTAGATTAGATTGATTACATCTGTAAGTTAAATTTTTATTATGTGTCCCTTTGCATTTGCAAACAAACGGCCCTACACATTATAATGAATTGTGTCACTGTAGAAACTTATAAAGGTAGAGGTTTATGTGGAGAATGTCCTCCGCTGCCTCAGATGTACTGCAGTGCATTAGCAGTGACAGATATGGTGTTGGGTCACTTTCGGGTCGTTGGAAAACACCCAAGAAACTGAACCGAAAGAGATTGTGAATGTCTTTAATCTCCAGTTTGCATTGGCTGCTGCTCCGAGAGAACATAGAAATGATTATGAAGTTCGGTTGGCTGACCAGAGTAAAGTGGGAATAGAACAAAAAGACAGAGTAACATTTGGGGACTTTTTAAAAAAAAAAATGCTAAACACTACATCGAGTCCAAATGCCAGACGAAATAATTTACAAGACCAGCGCCTCTGTGCTGGGGGAGTGGCTAGCCTGTCCTCTGTGACCAATTTATTACAGTTATGGTGACAAGTAAAGTTAATAGAGTCAGTGTAAAGCATTAAGATGACCAAATTAACTGCCATTATTTTCTTTACCCAGAACACTTCTTTACATTTGGGGGGCAAAGGACTATTTGTTACCAACACAGTGCCGCTGCTGCACTACTGCACACAACAAACAGCGATATCCGTCTGAGAATAACTAATAATAATTAATGCTGAATATATGAATAATAATATTGTTGGGTTATTCCTTATTTCATGGGCTATTTTGGGATATATACTTTTATAAAACAAAGCCTTCAAATACTGATTTGGTGGTCGATTACCATGGCAATGGTCGAAGCTTCGAAGCATTCAGGTCAGCCCTAGTTAGTAGTCAATTTTTTTTTACATTTTATACCCCATTGAAACACGGAGTACAGAAAGTCCGACATTGTTTGCAGACGTGCACGCCTCTATCGGAGAGAGTATGTACAAAATACGTCAGAGTCATGATGGATACCAGTGAGATAAAGCCAATCGAGGCCGACGTACACATCAAGTACGTAGGAAAAGAGCAGTTTGAGGTTGAGATGGTGCTTCAGCCTCATTTAGCATAGATGAGGGTCCCTGATACTCCTCAGAGGGTTGATCTCAAGGTTAAAGCTCTAATACATCAGCTCATTATAGGAGACAGGAGGTACGGTCCAAGGTGGTGTTTAGTATGGACATCATTATACTCCTTCTGCCGCTGCCTCCAGGCTCGGGTCTTTGGTAGAATGTGAAATTACATATGCAAAGCCTCTTCGATTACGTATTAAACAGTCTTGGTCTTGAATTTGTCAGTGAGCAGAGAATAATTTATTAGTAATAATAGTTATATCTGCCCAACCTGAGAGAGCCACAATTTAAAACAAGAAACCTTCCATCTCTTACATTACCTCTCTCTGACCTTTGACCTTTCTCCTATGAACCTGTGCATGCGACAGTCTCTGCCTTGTCCACCCTTACCGCCTTGCTCAGTCCCCCCCGCCATGCCTCTGTGTTCACTCACCCACCCGCAGGTCGGCGACCAGATCCTGGAGGTGAACGGCCGCAGCTTCCTGGGCATCCCGCACGACGAAGCCGTCAGGGTCCTGAAGTCGTCACGGCACCTGATGATGACGGTGAAAGACGTGGGCCGCCTGCCGCACGCCAGGACAGTGGTGGGGGAGACCAAGTGGATCGCCAGCTCGCAGATCGGAGAGAGCTCCGCCAACAGCAGCATGGCAGGGTGAGTTTTGATTGGGCCCAAAAAATCTGGTCCAAGCCCACTCATAAATACCCAAATGAAATACTGTTACTCTGACTCTCTGATGCTATTTTTTGCAGATGAATTACTAAAGTATCAACAACAAAGTATAATAATAATGTGAGAAATCAAAACATCAAGTGAAAAATGCTGCTTCTTAACACTTACACTGCACTTTAATAACAGCATAAGCATAAAAAGTAATGAACAGAAACACAGCACAGAGTGGCAGTGAAAATGAAATGGATTCCTTTTTTATATTCCAAAGTGCTCTAATGTAGTAACCTGACCCGCCAGATGGTTTGTTTACACAGAACCCTCTGAGAAGCAGTCATTTGAAACCGTTTGGAAAAGGGCAGGCACTTTCAAAATAATACTTGACAGGTGACTGGATGAACCATTTGTCAATCAAACTCTTACCGAAGCCAGTCGGAGAGAACAAAAACATCTTCTCCATCTAGAAAAGCCTTCAGGGTAGGGATGTTAATAATTAACCGTTAAACCGTTAACCGACTAAGAATTAAGAACATCCCACCTTAAATGAGCCTGAGCCGGTGTTGTTGCTAACTTCAGGGCTAACCGTCTTCACTTTGACGTTTTAACAGAAAATTCCAAGAGCATAGGCTACATATCATGTTGACAATTTACAACCATCTAATTGTTTTAGATTGTTTCAGAGGTTTCTTTTCCTTTAATACACTGAAATAAAGCTTTACAAACAGTTAATATATTCTATACAAAGCCTTTCACATTCTATTTCACATTTTCTGTGGCTTGGCTAATCTAATTTGACTTGTTCAACCACCAAACTCACTGACTCACTTTCATAATATTACAGAAGATTGTATCCATTATTATAGTAATCTAACAAAATTGATCTTATGCTAGTTTTAGTGATGAGAACTGGCAGAAGAAAGAAGCTTGGGACTTCACAGAGATAATGAAGAGAACACCAGGAAAAAAAACTTCCTCTCCTTCTTCGACTAAAGTAGTTCCACAGTCTTTAACCGGCTAATGTGATCAGGAGTCCGTCTCTCAGATGGCAGAACTCTCATTCACTCCTTTTCGCGGAAATAAAAATGCAATATGCAGCTCTGTTGGAAAAATGCCAGAGCTCCTCTCAAAATGCCACACCTGAACAACTCATCTGCAGCTCATGACCTGGAATAAATGTGATCCCAAACAACCAAATTAAAGTCTGATGTAAATGCCAGACTCATTTTCTCATCAACTCAATAACACACACCCCGACAGCCCGACAACTCCAAACTTGTAATTCCTCTCTGATTCTCCAAAACAAGCGGGGGCTATAAAGGGTATTTAACATTTACATCGACAATGAATTTCGGGGTGAATCCCCCCCTGAGATGTTCTGTCATGGTTATTCCAGTGTTTTCTTGCAGAGGCAACACAGCTAACAGTAGAGACAGATGGTTATTCTCTCTTTCTATTTATGTGTTTCACTCTGGTATCTCTCTGCAAGAACATTAAGACATGGCTGAAACAAAGTTTTTTTTTGTTCAATTTGGGACTTAAAATGCCAGTCCCAATTTTAGTACATACATAAATGAATCATGAATAAGTGTATATAATTCCCTCAGAGCATTGAATCGTGATTTGAAGTGCTGCCCTAAAATAATGTTTTACTAACCTTACCATTTTGCATATATACTGTAAACTTGCATGAATCAATCTTTATTTTTATTTTTTTATTTTTGGGTTGTCAGTCCATCTGTCCGTCCCATTCTTGTGAACGTGATATCTCAGGAAGGCCTTGAGGGATTTTTTTTCCCTGCACGAATGTTCCACAGGGGTGTTTAAGCATTCATAAGAACCCACAAAATCAGTTTTTATAAATTTCCTGTGCGATAGTTTTGGATGAAAATCCGTGCTTGGTGTGAAACGGCTTTTAGGGTGATGGTGTCCTCTGTGGATCTATTTGGCCTATAAGTAAATTGCAGTGGGTCCAGTGAGTCAGGGAGGGAGGAGGTGATGAAGATTTTGACTAACCAATTTCATGATGGTGGAGTTGTGTGTTACTGGGTGGTAGTCATTCAGGCAGAGGGCTTTGGTCTGTTTGGGGACAATGGTGGTCTTCATGAAACACGTGGGGACTTCAGACTGGAGCAGTGACATGTTGAAAATGTGTGTGAAGTTCTGCACACAGTGTTTCACATAGTGTCTTTTCCTTAAAGACCACCAATTATGTGGCAGTACAAAGAGAGCAGCCAGGGAGGAGACATTTGAGGGAATAAACATCTGAGTTGGTCACAAAAGTCAACGGAGCTAATTGAATTTGAATCCCTAAACAGGTCTTCACGCTGAGTTTGAGGTTCCATTGCAGGTGGGACTGCAGTATTTTTCTAACTGCTTTAATTATGCATTTTGTGTTGTTCCTGGCCCCGAAGGCAGCGATTTGAGTTATCGTGTATACTCATGGATTTAAAGCCTATTACTTCGTGGGCAGTTGAGGATGTAAAGACATCTACTCGAGTCATTTCACTGGGGCAGGAATATGGGGGAAACACTTTTATGTTGCAGGGAGATCATGTCGGTGTGTGTTTGTGACATGCATTTCAATGTCTGTGCTCTACATTTATTAAAAAAGCCTGAGTGGAAGACATGGTCATTTAATGTTTCTTGTAAAAAAAAAAAAAAAAAAAAAAAGCCTTTCTGTGCTGCATTTTCTGCCAGACCTCTAAGAAAACATGGAAGCCATGATGAAGATTCAAATATCTGTGGTACTGTGCATTTACTGTCAGCCTGTGTTTTGTTTTGGTTTGTTTCAGTGTCGTAGTCATTTTAAGCCAAACCATGATGTTTTTTCACTAAACCTAACCAATTAATTTTGTATTGTTTCAATATACAACGTTAATCATGTGTTTAAAGCTGCGACCATAATCCCTTAAACGTAATTGAGAATGCATTTTAGTTCAATGGGAATGTAATTTTGTAGGAGACAGGGTTGGTGTGCGAATGTGTGAGGACTCAAATGTCCCTCGGTGATTAATTTTTCCTCTTCATCTGTTTCTCTGCAGCTTCTCGATGGACAAAGGAGCCTCTGCAGCAGGAAAGGTGAGATTTACAAGAAGTCATTTCCAATTTGTGTGTGTCTGTGTGCACACTAAACACAGGACTATCTGTGTGTTTGTGTGTTGTGTGTTTCTCTCGGGACATGACCATCTATCTGATAATCTATCTGTCTGTCTTACCATCTGTTAACTCCACCACTGGCCTGGAAAATGGAACTGAAGAGTGGCGATGTGTCACTGGTTACTGTTTTGTCATTGATTGGGAATGACCGAGCCGTACCTGTCGACTCTCACCTTTTATCTGTCAGAGACACATTTTAAAGTCTTGGCTAAGAAAAGCTCACGGATTGTCACAGTATCACATAACATGAGCATTTTTTTCAACAATGACAACAATTTGAGTGGAACTGATTATTGTATTTACATATATTCACATGCCTTTCCTTTGTCACCTACGACTCTGAGATCCTACGATGGGCAATTTTCACAATTTAAAATATTTAATAAACTAAGTGATTAATTGAAAAATAATGGAAAAAAGAAGCAATTTTAATCCTACTTCAGTTCTAAATGTAGATAGTGTTTTACGATGCTCCGCTACGTACAGCTGATTTCAACATAAACAAAAATACACGTGGATGATGGTGCAAGCTGAACGGAGAGGGGGGCGGAGGTCTGCGCTCTCCGAGTGCCATTCTAGTTTAGTATATTCTGTATGTTCTCTTCGGCCCAGATGTCTGGCAAACATCAGACTTCTGCAGAAGTCCGGGTCAGTCCTTTCCCACTCATGTTAGCCTGTCGTTTACCTGTGTCCATCTCAACAAATGCCTGCAACAGGTAGCCAGTGTTTTGGTTCACTTAGAAACGGTCCACCTCTCGCAAGTCCGTTTTTTTTGGTCCGCACTGCGTTCACAACCGCCCAAACGAACTGCACCAGAGTTCGATTAAAACGGAATGAATGTTGGCTTGTGAAAGCACCGTTGGGCTCACCGAATCGTCATTCTCTACTATCTTGACATCGTGACAAGGCTATCAAAAAACACCACATCAGCGAAAACAGGCCTTGTGTTATTACCCTATACCATGAAACTGTCCTGAACTCACTCACCATACAGTGTACTTCTTCTGTCTTTACTGTTGACTTTCACTGTGACTTTGCAAAGCAAGAGAGAGAGAGAGAGAGAGAGAGTGTGTTGGAATGGAGAAATAAGAGGAGGGAAGTTGGAGGAGACAGCAGCTGACGGCAGAGAAAGAAAGGAGTCGAGCAAGAGGGGAGGAAGGTTGAGAGGGAGAGCTCACTTTTCATTATGGAAACTCAGTCTTCGCCTGACAGAGTGGGGAGGCAATGTACTGTAACAACACTGTAAGAGAGAACAGAGAGACAGAGACGTGGATGTGGGAGGTATTATGGGAGGAAGAGGAACATATTTCCTCCAGACTTGGGTGCAAAGAGGGTTTAAAAGTAATTTATAGACTTTGTTTTAACCTTTTAGCCATACAACAAACACCTTTGTGCCCTTTTCAGATGAAAAACTAAGATGGATTGTATAAGGCTGGGGCACTGCTTACTTATCAGCAGCTCTGAGATAAAAGGGTCTAAACAATCTGCAGGATATTTTAATACATGTTGCAGTATTTCTACTATATGCAGGCTGACAAATCTACTCAGCAAACCAACAAATCAACAAAATAGGTTGTGCCTCCCATCATTATGGTTAAGGTCTGGTTAAGTTTAGGTACTGCTTGGCCAAAGGCATAGACTGTATATAGATGGACGACGTGTCTCCACTTCCTCCCACTGTACAGAAGTGAAGCCAAAATGTCCGGATACGGGAGCTGCCATCTTGAGATTTTGATGTCATTTGGAGCCAGAGTCTGCGCAGTAGGGATTGGACGGTGGAACTGCGGTATCATCCGCCCAAACCAATCGCGAGCCGAGAACGGCCGCAACTTGTTAGCGAGATAGAATCACAGCTGCCAATCATGACGTCTCACCGCCTTTTCATAGCATCAAATAACTAAAATGTATTTATTTAAAACCAAATTTATCCGAAAAATTATCACTTGAACATACATCAGGAAAATATCGTCTTTGTGGTTAAAAAAAAACGCAACGCAGACTGTTGGTAGGGGACGGGACACAAACCGGTAACCGTCTTCTCATTGGTAATACTTGCTAGGGGCTCCATTTCTTTCCATTATCTTCTTTTTCTTCTCGTCTCTGTAGATGGTACAGCTTTGGGATAAGCAAGATTTTTTTTTTGCTCAAGTTTGTGATCATCATGACAAGGCAACTCACGCTGCCTCCGCCTCTGTTTTTTGTCTTTGTATGTAATCTTGCCACCAATGAAATTGTCAATTTTGTGCACTACAACATCCTGCTTCTTCCATCTTTGTGAATGAAAAAGGACAGTCATTTGCACAACCGCAAGAGGAGAACATAAGTATAGGTCATTTAAAAGCATATGAACCAGTACCCAATGCTGTCATTTTTCTGGTGAGGACAGTCTCCACAAATCACTCTACTGTATCAACATTAACAAGTCAGTCAAAGCGTTGCAGCTACGGCAGCATAATGAATATCCTGATCTGTGGATTTCATGCCTGTAAATCCAGCAGCATTACAGACTATGTGTGGTGGTTGTGTGTGAAAAGGTATTTTCTGCTCCTCAGCAGCCTCCAGCAGTCAGCATAGAGAATTTATGACCACTTGGTTTCTTTCATCCTCTCCAAGGATTTACAGGAAACTTGCCTTCCTATCCAGTCTCTTATGTGCGCAGAGAAATAACTCCTTCTGATGAAAAACTGAGGTGGGACTCTGGACTGGACTAGATGACAATGTCAGAAATCTCTAAGCACACTAAAGACTGTGGAGCAAACGGGACAGAAATACTACTATATTATCTCCCTTGAAAGGATGTCCTGGGTGACGTGACAAAGGTCCCGAGTTCAATCCGAGCCTTTGATGTTGCGGTTTTATGACTGCTGTCTTTGTCTCACACGTTTCACATGTGCCCTCTCGGAGTCGGTGCATCACTGCCAAAGACAATTACAATGACAGCTAGGTATTTGATGCAAGAATCTGTTTGGATATTTTCCTCAACATCGCCAAACATCACAACATTTCTGAATTGCGATAAAGCAAAACAACCCCATCCATCCTTCCATACACTCTAATATGAAAAAATAAACAAAAACACATGCAGGCGGATGCGGTTTAAGCCCGTCCTTATTTCCCAGCTGAGGGGATCAGTAACCTTTGCTATCTGTGCTAAAAGCAAACCCTCACATAAAAGTCTCATCAGGTGTGAGACATTACTCTGACAGATCCTTTAGAAATCTCTCAATAAGGGGAGAGCAGAGAATAAGCTAATTCTGAGATTCAAAAGAAATCATTATCATCAGCTTCAAAGCTCATATTTGCTAGATTTTTCTCCTCAAAGAAAAATCATGACAATACTAATGGTTACCTCGCTGCACTACCCAGCCCTTATTTCTCTTATTTACAGCAGAGCCGAGCGGTACAGATAATAAAACAGAGAGGCCTGTATTACCAAGACAATTAATGTGAACAATACATGCTGTGCCCCTGGACTTCAAAAATTGCAGCAATTCAGCATTTTCCCTTTTTAAAGAGATATTTATACTCCAGCAGGAAAGGTTATAATGCCCTGAAGCAGGTCTTTAAAATATTTGAGAACACCTTTGTCTACCACATATAATCAGTCCAGTGTTAGAGACGGCATAGTTTTAAAAGGTGTCGTTGTAGTGATGAAGCAACAGTCAATTATCTCCCCTTTATTGCATTTTTTTTTCTCATAGTTTTGGTTTTTGGAACCACAACTTTTCTGTACTGAGCTAATATAAGAGTGAATATTGGACTTAGATTCGCCAGGTGGCCAGAAACAGGACTCCAAATGATATGGTTGCTCAGTATCTGCTCAGTTGGTCTGATCGGTTGTGGTTGAATATTAGAAATGAATATAGCAAGCTAAGCTAGGAATCCCTGAGCTCTTACTGCCACATAACAACAAATGTGTGAACAAACATTCTTCATCCTCATCCTCATTTGTACAGCAGATGGTTTGTCAGTAACACAGCGGCGTCCGGTCCTCCTCTCTCTGTGTGTAACAGTGTCAATATCTTTAAACCAGCAGTTTGTACCTGATCCTTCCCTCTACAGTCCCTCTACAGTACGTGCGCTCCTCCTGGTCATTGCAATGATGTTGATCCTGACTGTTATTACAAGGTGTCAACACTACGATATTGTTGGTCTTGTGTCATGCTGTTTGAACCATGCTGTGCGTCCATTTCAAACCTGCGTCCTATAGACTGACCTTGATGAAATACTGTAATAATGTTGTTTGATCTCCCAGATGAAACAATCTGAAGCGGTGGGAATCATTGTGTGTCTACTGCTGTATTTTCAATGTCAAGGACTTTTTGCTCGTCTTCAATTGTGCCGCTATATTTATAGCCTCTATTTCCTTAATCAGCTTCTTACTTTGACCAATTGGGTTCAACATGAACACACTATTATCTCCATCCATTCATTCTCTTCTGCTCATCTGGGGCCGGGTTTGCGGGGGCAGCAGGCTAAGTAGGGTATTCCAGACGTCTCCCTCTTGGGGGACCCTGAGGCCTTCCCAGGCCGGACAAGATATATAATCTCTCCAGCGTGTTCTTGGTCTACCCCGGGGCCTCTTACCAGTTGGACGTGCCGGGAAAACCTTTAAAGGGAAGCGTCCTGGAGGCATCCTGATCAGATGCCCGAACCACCTCAGCTGGCCCCTTTTTTGACGCGAAGGAGCAGCGGCTCTACTCCGAGCTCCCTCCGGATGTCTGAGCTCCTCACCCTATCTCTAAGGCTGAGCCCAGCCACCCTATGAAGGAAACTCATTTTGGCTGCTTGTATCTCTCATTCTTTCGGTCACTACCCAAAGCTCATGACCATAGGTGAGCGTCAGAACGTAGATGGACTGGTAAATCGAGAGCTTTGCCTTCCGGCTCAGCTCCCTCTTCACCACAATAGTCCGGTACAGCACTCGTATAACTGCTGATGCCGCACCGAACCATTTTATCCTCACTCGTGATGAGCAAGACCCCGAGATAGATGAACTCTCTCGCTAGGGGCAGTGACTTGCTCCCAACCCGGAGGGCGCAATCCACCATTTTCCGACAGAGAACAATGGCCTCAGACTTGGAGGTACTGACTCTCATCCCGACCGCTTCACACTCGGCTGCAAACCGCCCCAGTATATCTCCAGCCTTTTATCCTTTCATACCAGCAACTACAGAACTAGATCTACAAATCAGATTTTTCTGCTCAGAGCTTGGTAAAACTCTTTTTAATGCACCCTGGGCATGGACGGAGCTGCAAAATATTATTACCTTAGACATACTCCCTTCTTTGAGTACCTTTTAAAGGTCTTTTACAAACTGCCCTGAAGGAAACATGTTGCAGTTTTACATTCAGGTGGAATATGTTATGGATATCGCTGGTATGGCCTCAATGCCTCTCTTTTTTTTTACTATTTTCCCTTGTGTTGCCTTTATGTATTGTATGTGTTTTAAAGATTATTTTAGATTTTATTATTTAGAAAGGGGGAGAGAGAGAGGGGGCGACATGCGGAAATGGCCGCAGGTCGGATTCGAACCCAGGCCGCTGCGGTTAAGACTCAACTTTGTTATATAGGCGCCCGCTCTACCAACTGAGCTATCGGGGCGCCCTTGTATGTGTTTTAACACAGCCCGGTCGCACAAAAAGGCACATGAGTGACATGATAATTCGCAAGCCATTTAGTGTGCAATAAGAACACCATTCTTGCTTTTGGCGTGTCATTTGTATGCCTTGTACTACTTGAGTACAAGTAAATATCCATGCAACAGCATACAATGCTATTTTAGACACTAGTGTGCTTCCAAATTTGTGGCAACAGTTTGTGTTTGGCCCTTTCCTGTTTCACCATAACAATGCCCCCGTGCCCAAAGACAGCTCCATAAACAAATGTTTCTCCCAGTTTGTTGTCGAACTTGACTGGGTGCACAGAGCCTTGACCTCAACCCCATCCAACACCTTGGAGGATGAACTGGAGAACAGATGCCGACTGCGAACGCTGCCCATGTTTATGGAAAGAGATGTTCAACAAACACGTAATGTTCAGGTGTCCACATACTTTTGGCCATGTTTTGTAGTTTAGTTTTCAGGTGCTTTATTATAAAAGCACAAAGCCTTGCCATAGCCATCGGCCTACGCTACAGCAGCTCTAGAAATCCCTAAGAAGCTTCGAAGAACGCCAGGTGCTCTTCGAAGACAGGTGCAGAAAATGTTAAAAATAAGACCACATTTTTTATTATTTGAGTCAAAGTGTACCAGCTCAGAATAAGCCAAGACAGCTAAAGTACATGTAGGTGGACTGGCTGCTGCTCTGTGCCTGTGTTCGATTGTGTAAGTATGAAAGTGTCTGTGAGAGGGCATAAAGGGGGGAAAGATATGTAGCAGCAGAGCTTTAGGGCCAGGCAGCAGGGACAGAGGTGATAATTCACAGCCCTGCTGCTCCTCCACGTGAGCCAGAGAGCCTCTCTTAGAGCCGACCCCCACTGCTAACCTCACACTGTGTCAACACTTCCTCAGCATAAATATTAATCTCTCTTAGAGTGATCTGTCGCTCATTGTGCCGTTTAAACAAGCAAAGAGATCTGTGTTCATCTCATAAATGTCTGCATCCCGTTGCCATCGTTCCCTCAGCTGGTGCCTGTAGATTCAGCGCATCGCAGCGGCCGGTCACATCGTCTGTCCCTCCAAACACCCCCCAACACCCCCCACCCCCCTCCCGCCTCTCTCTCTCCCTCCATCCTGTAATTGCAGCCTAAAGGCCAAGCCAGACCGATAAGCTAATTATTTAAGAATAGGTCACAAAGCTATTCTCGATCATTAATTCTGCTCTGACCCAATTTGGGCCCTGATCTAGAGCAAATGAATGTTGTTTGAGAGACAACAAAATGTATTAAAGCAAATAACAACGGGTAAATATAGCTTCTTTTTTTTTTCCAGTCAAACCAATTTACTTATTACCAGCTGCAACAGCGACTCTGGTATTGTTTTCACCTTGTGAGTCTGTGTGTGTGTGTCATCATGGCAAAATGTGGTCCTGGAGACACCTACTGTAGCGGGAACTACCACAGAAGCGCTTTCGAGCATGTTATATGTTTGACAGATTTTGTGACAGTGATAGCATCACAACTGTGCAAGATGCAGTCATGAAACTTTACAGATGTGTAGTTGAGATCAAAATGAAGGCCGAGTTTGAAGATGGGTGCGGTCCAAGCAAGGGCACTGGCACTAGGGGGTAGGAAGTAGGGAAGGGGCCATTGGTCCCCCCACTCTCTCACATGTTTGATGCAGAAGTGTGCGACTGTGTGCTGCTGCACCGATGTCGCATTGGTTTCCACAGTCATGTGACACGGGCCAGCTAAATGTGTCAGGGCTGTTTTGGCACAACCATTATATAAAAGTAGTGAAAACGTTTGGAAGTGTTGCAGCCACCCACGTTTGTGTTTATATAATTTTATTATCGATATTTTTTTAAAGGAATCGATACCAAATGAGTAGCTTGTGAGTTTCAAAGTATTGATACCACAGTATTGATCCGCCCATCCCTAACACACACACACACACACACAGAATCACAAGGTAAAAACAATACCAGCGTCGCTGTCGCAGCTGATAACAACATAAAAGTGTGTTAGTAGGATACACTTACTGTACAGTACAACCAAACTGAAAAGCTTGAAATGGGGAAACCTGAAGGCATTCAAAGATAAACTCTTTAAATTCAACAACTGCTGGTGCTCAAAACTCTGACATCTATCGAGCTGAACCTTGAGATGTTCCGCTTTTATCAACAAGATAAATCCCTCAACTCAAAAAAAAACGATGCTTCGCAAAGCTATCTGGCAAACAAGACAAATTTAATTCTCAGGTTTCCACTGTTTTTCAGTAGCAAGGTACTTTTGGACACTCCAAATAAAATCCACCTGCATACTGTACACAGTTCATGATGGATTTTACAAAACAGCATGGGCAACAAACAGCAAAAATAGAGTTGGATTCCCACTGCTTGGAAAGAAAAGCAAGGTTGAGGCTGAATTATAGGAAACAGATATTTGGTGAATAATGGCTGAATGAAATCCACTTGCCTGAATGGAATGATAAACACGCTCAGATAGGATGTAGATTGTGCCCCATGAATCCAAATCCAGCTCACGAAATTAGTAGTTACTGTAGCCCAAGGCTGCAAAGAATTTCATTCAGGTTTGGAGAAATAACAAAATGTGTCACAGAGGTGGGTACTCCAAATGTATCTGTGAGTCAGGATAAAATAAGGCAGTTTAATTGGATGTGGTTCTGGCTTACACTTGTAATGAGTAAACTTCACACCAAGGCCCACTGTGTTTTTTTTATTTATTTTTTAGCTATCTACACAATATAAATCCGCCTGTGTTCTCTTTACACAAGAAAGAAACGGCTCATCTGGGAGGTTTTGTCTATCTAACGTGTCAGCTTTCTTGCTGTTGTGGCATCCTGTCATTCATCTCCTTTTTGCTTATTGTTCACTTGCAAATTAAGATCATCAAACCAGACAGGGAAGCCCTGCATAACAATGTGCTTTATTTCACCTACAGATACATTTCTCTCTAGTTCTAGTTTCTCTCTATTTTTCAGCGAGAAACTAGATACAGAATGGATATGACGTCACGTTACTCAAACTACAACAATAAAAGCGGTAACTTCCTTCTACCTCTGCATATACTCAAATGAAGCAAATATATTGATTCTGGCAATAAAAAATCAATTTCAAAATCGTGAAAAAGAAAAACCTACATAGGTGAATTGATTTTTTCCCCACCCCTAGTACATAGCATGGTTGCATTCAGAGATTGTAGATTCTCTACATTGTACAGAAATGAAAGAACTACTCAAAATCATCTGATGGCACTTGTCTTTTATTTGCATGGATTTGTATCGAGAAGAGGATGTTCGTTGTGCAGAAAGCTGGTTTTACTATGAAAAAAGGTTTGCATAGAGGACTGATACTAAAGATATGGGAAATAGGATAATTTTAAGTATGTATGTCACATTATATTGTAGATTAGAAAGCTGACAATTAATCAATGTAAATTCAAGAGCAAGCCAAAGAAAGACACCGATACCAAACACAAAGACAAAGTTAATATGTTGAGATTTTTTTTTTTTTTTTAAATTTGCTCAATTAAAACCAGGTATACTGTAGCCTATGTCTCACTATTTCAAACTGGAAAAACAAACCTGCCATATTCTCGGTAACACAGTAACCATGACGTGCTGCAGTATGTGTTTGGGCTGCTTTTCTGCTGACAGACTGGTGAGGGAATTGATGTGCTCAAATAAAGTAAGATATATGGCAGCCTGTTACGAAATACCAAGATTATAGATATCCAGGTTTCAATTCTGCCAGCCATATGCTGGTACTGTTACCGTGATGCTTGTCAGAGTGCGATTTCAAAACCAACAGATCCTGTCCGTCAGACCCCTCGTCTTCACTGATACGCACTGATACTCCCAAGACAACTGCTGCAGCAGTCTAAAGCCTGCAGCTGAAATACGTCTGCACACAGTTCATCACGGTCCAAACTAGAGAACATCAACTGAGAACTCAGGAACAATATAACAATATAAATACTTTGGCAGTGAGTCTGGTGAGGATTTATAGAGCCTGTAAAAGTAAAGTGTCTCTTAAGAGATGTTGGTTCACTCGGGTACCGTCTCACTTACCCAAGCAGCAGGTTTGTTACTAAAATATGACGAGCTCATTGTAATTTTCAGAAGGAGTTGTCTTAACATAAAATTGTGAAGTATGTGTTATGATTTCATTTCATATTTTGGAAAACTGGTAGATTGCTTGAACATGAGTTATGCTTCCGTGTCGGCGACAGCGGTGGCCGGAGGCATTATGTTTTCGGGTTGTCCGTCCGTCCGTCCGTCCTGGACCAGTCTTGTGAACACAATATCTCAGGAACGCCTGGAGGGAATTTCTTCAAATTTGGCAAAAACGTCCACTTGGACTCAAGGATGAACTGATTAGAATTTGGTGGTCTAAATGCTAGCATTTAGCTCAAAGCACATGCTCACACGTTAGCATGGCTGTATGACTCTAATTCTTGTTATAAACAAGCTTTGCTACAAAGCTGCTGCTGCTGCTGCAACCTGTGCAATCCATCATATATAACAAGTATGCAAAAGGTTTCTTAATGGCGTACAATGCCAGCAGTGTTTTACGCCATCTAATCTGTCAATTGTAAATTCATTCCTCCCTGTGATTGAGGGCACAATTCATGTCAATTCTGTTTGTGTACAAATTTCTATCTCTGTATAATGTAATGTATAATAAATGTAATCAATAATTAGCAGCGGAGATGCATCACGGTTCAACATACTCTCTTATAACCATGAGGTCATGTGTTTTCTGGCTGCACACTATAAATCAGCCAGTCAGGTAATTGCCTAAAACATTAATTTCTGATCCGGTCACAGGTATTGATTCTGTTATATAATATGTAATATATAATATGATATATAATGTATGAGCTAATAATTAGTTTTCTAATGCATGAGAGAGTTTAGCAGATGTGGCCGCTCTCTGAGCAAAATAACACACACAGAATTAACCCACAATAGACCCGTTTTTGCCTTCTTTAGGGGGGTACAGGGGGTCAACAGTGTATGTCATATAGAAGTGGTGTACATCATCTGAAAGCTTTGAACCTGAAGATTAATTGAGATGCAACTCAGCACTGTGTGTCAAGTTGTTCTAGTCATAAATCAGAAATTAATAAACATTAATTAATTAATTAATTTATTTATTAATTTATTAAAATAAATTGTGAAAGTGTATAAGGGCTTAGAACATTCGGGTCGGGTCTCGGGGAGTTAAAGCACAGAGGGTTGAGAGAAACTGTTTCAGTGATAAGCGACCACTATCTTTCCCCATGACGAACTTGATTAGCAGTCCTAAATTGCGATAAGAGCAGGGTCGATTTCACTTCTTGGTGATGTGTTCAGAATGAGATCGAGGCTAATTTGAGCCTCGTCGTCACGCAGCGGACAAGACCTGACTCCATGGCTTAAAAATGCTGCTTTTATGGTTGCTCTTATCAATGATGGACCGGCTTTTTTTCTCCATCTGATGGAGGAGCATTTCAACTTGTAATGTGATTAAATCAGAACACACTTATCCAAGGTAATATAGGTGTCTGTCAGCCTCATTGTGGAGAGTGCCAGCGATGTAGTAAATATGTCTGGTATCATAACTTCCTGGCTTTGCAGAGCTACTCATAAAGTTTACATATAGACCTTAAAGTTCTGTCAGCTGGGAATCGGCGATGGAATTGAGAAGCTAATTTATTGTTTCTAAGACTGTAATATTCCAAAATGGCAGAGGTGCACTTCTTCTCTCTATGGGCCTCAAGTTTTAATACCAAGATCTGCCCCGTGAGGTCAGACACAATCTGTGCCACCATCATGTGCAATCGATTTTTATAGTGTTGGCATGGCAATCTTTCCTCCCCTTTGTTTTCAGTGATTTTCCAAATCCTGTTTGTATTTTCAGAGCTTAAACTCCCTGCGAGAAAAATGATGTCCTAATGTTGTTTGCAAACACAGACAGAGTGCAGGGATGTGACAAATCAAGGACATTTTCACTTTAGCACGAATCTAGTTTTTTCGACATCATGGTAAAGGAGCTGGAAAACACACACAGACACACACACAAAGTTGGAGATGGCTCAGTTTTCATCAACCTAAGTATGGAGGTGTTCAATGACACAGTAATGTATTTGTTTAAAGGTTGCCTATACGATATCCAGAGCACTAATATAGCATCAACTAGCTATTTGCTATGTAAAGATATAGAGGAGTAATGTCTCCCTGAGCAGAGAATGAAGTCACTCTCCCTCTGTGTGTGTTGTAATCCGAGCTTCTCCGTGCTTTGTTGACATAGCTGGGTTGTCCGTGCATGTTTTTAGTTTATGTTCGTGCATGTGAGCGTGCCCCACTGGCTAGCTCACGGCCGCCGCTCAGCTGATAACGCCAACGCGACCAAGGCCGCCGTTGCAGAAGCATAGCGCACTCCCTCTGGTTTCCCCAAGGTTAGCACTCTTAGCTCTCTCAGCAATGTTGCCATTGTTTTCACTGTTAGTGCTGTTTGCACCATTAGCTGCGAGCCACTGGCTCAGCTGAGGCCATTGTTGAGAGCCGTGTGGTGGCAATAGAAATGCTACCAGTCACTGAGCACTTTAGTCAACAAACACAAGGCATTCATGCAGGTTCGAGGCAGATGGCCACCCACCCTTTGTTAAAGGGGAGTTTTTCTTGCCACTGTCGCATAAGAATACATGCTCATGGGGGATCTCTTGTTGGGTCTCTAGATTATAGAGTACGGTCTACACCTGCTCTATATGAATAGCATCTTGAGATAACTTCTGTTATGAATTGACGCTATATAAAAATGAATTGAATTGAATTGAAATCCAGGAAACCGCTGTTCGTGTCCGGTGCGTCACGTTACAATCAGCTGTTCGTTTGTGTCCCCTGTTCACAACATTCAGTGTCATTTTCAATGTACAAACGTAGTAATTTTAAGCCCAACCATGTAGTTTATTCCTAAACTATAGTAACTATAGTGGTTTTGTTGTCTAATCCTAAAGTGACGCCAAGGGGTGTGACAAAGCAGCGGTATGTGACGATTTGGGATGAGAGTGTGTTGGACGACCATTTGGGCCAATTCATCCCAGCAGCTCAGCCAGCCATTTGATGTTGTTTTTCAGATAAGGAAGGTGTAGACTACAGGGAAAGGGTGTTTTGTTGTGTCCCTGAAGTTTATGTTGAGATTAATGGAGGTGTGATTCTACAAAACACAGGGGACATTAGTCTCATATCTATTGGGAAATGCTTTTTTTTACTTTATCTCAACTTCTTTTTCTACTCTTTGTATTGTAAAATGGAAACAAGCTGTAGCAGAGATAAGGCGTGTGACATTTCCAGGTCCGGCTTTATCTGATTTGCTCTTTATCAATTGGATGTCGACAGTGGACGTCATCGTTGTTGGCCGCTGCGATAAAAGGGCCAATCGGCTTATCTGGCATTTAAGGAACCCAGCCAGAGAATGACCTCGGCGATGGATCGGGTCCAAGTCCCAAACGAAGCAGCGTCGCCGGGTGTCCATTAACTGTAAAACGGTGGTCTTACAGTAAAAGTGTCCTCTCTCCGCCCTCGTGCATCGCCTCCTTGAGCAGACCTCATTAACGGGAGACTGCAGGTGTTCCACTCCAGTTGAGTGACGACCGATTTCAAGTGTCGATCTGCCCTCTGATACGACAGCGAGAGACAGACTGACTGCTCGCATGCCTCATGTGGTCCCATTGGTTCACTCCACGGCGCCCTTGAGTTAGGCTAAGTAACCGGGACAAGAATGCTTTAGAGAATTTTTCGCGCATTGGGGTGATTACGATTCAGGCAGGGTAGCACCAGAGTTCACCTTGAGCATTAAACAGTTGTTGGCACTGCTCGGCCCGGGACACTGGGACAACTGCTGCTGATGATACGGGCGGACGACTGCGGGCGAGAGTTGAGGACGAGGTAAAGGCAGAGCGTGAAGGAGGAGGAGGAGGAGAGGAAGACTGCGCCGGGCCCGTTTCTTCCTCCTGTTTCCGTCGCGTACAAACGCGGGCAGACACAGAGCCCGAAGCTGTGACTTTGAAGTGGTGTCTTTGATTAAGGAGTTAATTAAAGAAAAGCTGCGTGTTAGCGAGCAGATAACTTAGAAGAGAAAAGGAGAGGAAAAAGGAGCAGATATGGAGCGGAGAAGTGATATTGGCAGCTCGTCAGTTTCTCGAGTGCCAGAGTGTCGTCCTTCTGATTGGCAGAGAAGCCAGCTGGCACGCCGGGACCAATACGAAAGCTGCAAACCTGCCACCCACATGTGTGAACGGCACAGTTTCTGCCCTGCTGCAAGCTGTGGTGTTAGTGTCACAAAGCATTAATGATAATGGATGATGGTGGCACAGAAGGAAGAAGGAAGGATGATAATTTATACATTTGGGACGAAAAAGACTGATGGTTAGTTCAGTGTATGTGGGTGTAATTAATGTCCTTGTTCTTTTTCTGTCCGCCCTGATCGGTTGCCTGCCTTTGTCTCCTCTCTGACTCGCCTCCTGCTCCTCCGTCACCTCTGGGTCTTTGCGGTTATCTCCCTCCATCTCCTATTTTTCTTCCCTATCCATCACTTCTTCTTCCCCCCACTCTTCCTGTTGTCTCCTCCTCCTTCATCAACCACCGTCGTCCTTACAGTTTTAGCCATGCTAAACATCTGCCTCAACATCCTCCTCTCTCCATCCTCTCCATCAAACTCTTTTCCACCTTCCTCATTTTTCCTTCCTTGTCCAAATGAAGCCTATACTTGTATATAAAGCCACCTCTCATGCTGAGGCTACACACCAGTGTCATTAACACACATTACCGGTGTCATGGAAAACAAAGTAACATCCCACCACCGAGTAGTTCTGTATACATGCGGGCAGACGAGCTTGTCTGTCTAACACCATGTTAAGTCCAGTAACATTACACCACAATGTAAATTAACTGGCGCTACTACACTGTGTCCTGTAACTGGAGGAGCATCGGTGCTTGCTGTGTGCGCAGGCCTCTGCGGTGTTTGACTCATTTTGGGGCAATAGGCCCAGATGTCTGCTTTGGAAAACAAAACCTAAACAGATGAATATTGTAGAAGATGGCAACAACATATGTTGGTGCATCATGTTGGTGCTCCTCTGCCTTGGGTATCCCTGCTTAAGTTTGAAAAGCAGTAGGTTTGCATGTCTTTGTGGAAAACCTCTCACTTCAGAGGACATTAGAGAAAAAAAGATGATCCGAAGATCTGAAAATGAGCATATTAGGTTCTCTTTAAGAGGAAATAAAAATATAAGCAAAGTACTGCAAATGTCAAGAAACATAAATATAGAATAGAAAAATTACATTAAAATTCTAAGAAAAAAATACTATAAAATATATACAATATAACTGCAAAAATATTGATATGGGGCTGTGCAAAGGTTCACAGTATAGAGAATATATGCAATGTACAGAGATAATAGTCCAATCTGCTTCACCCTCCTACTCCTCCTCACCCTCCTCCTCTTCTCCGTGTTGTTCTCCTCATTCTTTTCTCATTTTTCACTCCTCCTTTCCACCCTCTTCCTCTTCTTCTCCATTTCTTCCTCATCCGTCTCTAAACCGGCATCCTCGCCACCTCTCCCTGGCTCTATAAAATCTTACATTACAGCTGCTGACATTCACCTCTTCGATTTCCTTCCTCGATCATCTTTTTTCTCTCACTCCATCGCCCACGAAAGGAAAAAAATAAATCAATTATTAAAAATACATTGTAAAAAATGTATTTCAAATAAAAAAAAAAAAGAATAATGTGTTCTCCATCTCTTTTCTTTTTCCTCCCCTTCCCTCCATCTACACCAGCCTGGGTTTTACAAAGGCGTGGCGGGCTCACAGGTGACCCTGTCCAGCCTGGTGAACCAGTCGCGGGCCATGCTGGAGGAGCAGGCGCGCCACTTGCTGACGGAGGCCGAGCGGCAGACCATGGGCTACTACGTGGAGGAGTACCGGGACGGACACATCGGTGTGGAGCAGCTAGTCGTGGCGCTGTTCGAACTGCTCAACACGCACGCCAAGGTGAAGGACGAGGAGGCTTGTATGAGAAAGGAAAGATAAAAAGAGAATCAATTTTCTTTATGCAGACTCCCGTTGCAGTCTGTGTGATTGCTGCGAGGTCTGAATTGAAGTTTCCTGAGCCCCTCTGAGATTTATGCCCAGGCTTTTTGCCGATGCTTACAGCACTGTTTTGTTTTTCCTTCATCCCCGGCTCTTAAAAGTCTCTTGATTTTCTCACAGTCTGCAGTAGTTCACCTTGTTCATAAACACAATAAATCAAAGGCGTTTTATTTCAGATTCTCAAGTACACTCACAGTATCATACACCCACAGAAAGCTTCTCCAGCTGCCCTGTACTCTATTTAGTGCTACTCCCTTACCGGGTGGGTTTAGTTTTTTTTTTATTGTACAAAAATACAACATGAATTAATCTAAAATAAGAGTAGGGTTTGGTCTTGGTTTAGATTTAGTGGGAAAAACTTAATCCTACCGGGTCCCATCTTTCTCATTTTACATCTAAACAGTACACTACAAGATGATTCTGAAAAGATTTTACGTGAGAAATAGGCATTACAGTAACAGAATATTGATTCATATTTGATCAGCGTTGCCTAGTTTGACCGTTTGATCGGAGTTTGCGAGTTTAAAATGCCGTTAGGAGGACACAGAGGAACATGCACTACTATCAGGATATAGTGACAGTTTTCTAAAAATAACTTCTTGCTCAAAGTTATCTACTGCAGCTTTAAATCATCATAAAATACAGTTTAGACCAGAATGAATGAGCTCCAGATTTACTGTATGACAAAAGCCCATAAATAGGACCATCACTGCTACTCCTCCAAGCAGTCCCATTCGTAGTGAAAGAAAAACATGACTTTTAATTGTTTGCCCCAAAACGTTTGAAACACACACATTTCTCGAAAACGCTCTTATGATTGAGCTGTTGTACTGTTTCTGTTTTGCTTTTAGAGGAGAAAAACATGATTGTTCAAAATCATCAGAAAACTCAGTAGGGGTATGTTTTCAATTTTTTCAAGGGAATGCTCTCATTTCGCTCAACTCATCTCAGAAATATTCAACGATCAACAATCAGCAACTCTCAGTTCAATCTCGATCGGAGCTGATTTTAATCAAGACCCTGTTCAGTTTAGAATAAGGTTTACAGTTTTGGTGCAACAGAATTGTAGTACAAATTGGATTCAGTCCTGGTTTAAGGTTGAGTTTAGTTGGTGATTCATCATACCTGACCTCTTGTTTCTCCCCCTCTGTTACCCCCCACCCCTCAGTTCTCTCTGCTGTCGGAGGTGCGAGGCCTGGTCGCCCCACAGGACCTGGAGCACTTTGACGGGCTGGTGCTGAGACGTGAAATTCAGGCTCTAAAGGCGCGACAGGGGACAGCTGGAGCCACGGCACTCCAACCAGACTCCCTGTCCATGGTGTCGTACCCAGACACCCTGACCTCGTCTTCAGCCAGCTTCATGACCAACACCACTCTCAGCTCTGCACGGGTAGGCTGGCTTTATCAGTTGAATAACAGTGTGGCTCTAATTGATTTAATGAGTATTCCTGAGTTAGTTGAGATGGGCAGTTTTTCTTTTCTTTTTTTTTAGGGCTGTCAAAGTTAACGCGTTAACGCAAATTTCGTTTTAATGCTACTAATTTCTTTAACGCATTAACGCAACTTGCGATTTTTAGGTTGTAGTGGACTCAGTTTTAAAGCTAGAGTGAAGATGCTGGTATCATATGAAACTAAAAAAACCTAAGGAATCCATTGGTACCAATCATGTCATACTAGCTTGTCGAGAAAGAGGCTAAATAACGCTCAAAACCTAGGCTACATTTTGGCGAGGAAAAACAGGCATGGCCATTTTCAAAGGGATCCCTTGAACTCTCACCTCAAGATATGTGAATGAAAATGGGTTCTATGGGTACCCACGAGTCTCCCCTTTACAGACATGCCCTCTTTATGATAATCACATGCAGTTTTGGGGCAAGTCATAGTCAAGTCAGCACACAGACACACTGACAGCTGTTGTTGCCTGTTGGGCTGCAGTTTACCATGTTATGATTTGAGCATATTTATTTATGCTAAAAACAGTACCTGTGAGGGTTTCTGGACAATTCTTGTTGTTGTTTTGTGTTGTTAATTGATTTCCAATAATAAATATATACATACATTTGCATGAAGCAAGCATATTTACCCACTCCCATGTTGTTAAGAATATTAAATACTTGACGAATCTCCCTTTAAGGTACATTGTGTACAAATGTGTGATTAATTTGCAATTAATCGCGATTAAATATGGACAATCATGAGATTAATCGCGATTTGATATTTTAATCGATTGAAAGCCCTAGTTTTTTTATTTGAGAATTATTGGGTGTGTGGAAACATGAAATGTGGGTATTTTGGGCAAAAAATGGCAGGTCTCTGCTTAGAATTAATATTCCATGTGTGCTGCTGCTTTTCTTATATGTTTGAAAGAGCAGCAACAGTTCAGTCTGATACAAACAATTTTGATGGATGGACCTGAGTGTTGCGGTGTTGTTTTGCTGGTCTGCCTCGCTGTCTGTTTGGATATGTGTGCGTGAGAGAAAGAGACAGAGGCAGAGAGGGTAGTGTGATATATTTCCATGAATTGTGACGGATTCTGCTGTAGAAAAGATCCTGCTCTGGCGTGGACTTTGTCAATGAAACGTTTCCATGCCTTGCTGTCAAGATTGGAAAGTCTTTCAGCTGATATTCGATAGGTTGTGTTTTTCTTCCACCTCAATAACCCCCTCACTCCGACCTCTCCTCCTCTGTAGGAAAGGCTGCTCTGGCTGATAGATATGATGGAGGTAGGAGTCGCTGCTGAAAGTGATGAATGCTTTCCAACTTAAACCCACACACACAGTGCAGGATACACACTAAACAAGGAGATGTAGAAATGTACCAGACACACATACATACACTCCGACTCTCGCCTTGGTTTGTGGTTTTGCAGTGAATTTGTTTGCAGTGTTTTTCTCTACCTTGATTTGGACAATAATTGTGGTGCTTTTAGAGAAATTGTCTCTCCGCTGCCCTAATGATTAACAGTCCATAGGCTGTGTTGTGACTGTACAGGACGTCTCTGGTTGTTTTTGTGTGGATGAGATCGCTGTTACAGAGAGAAAAGATCATATTTGAGGATATTTAGAAGCAGGCCGACCATGTGACAGCCTCTGCCATCAGTGTATGAATGTGTGTGTGTGAATGGGTGATTGCTGACATGTGGTGTAAAGCGCTTTGAGTGGTCGGGAGATTAGAAAGGCACTATATAAATGCAAGTCCATTTACCATTTACCATGTCGGACTCTGGCGGACCATTTTTGTATCATATTTCATATACAACTGCCCCTCCTCATCTGTTCTCTTTATGTTTCTAATCACATCAGTAGTTTACTGGACAGCTTTTTTCAGTTCAGTTTTACACAAGTGCCAACAATTGAAAACCAGATGTGTTAGTACAGTAAATGCATCAGGATCGATGTGTTTGGTTGTTTGGTTGTGGATGAAGACGGTGATTGCACAGATGAACACACACATATACACACAGCGTCTAAGCTGACAGCACAGATAAGCTGATGACTGTTTGCAGATTTTTTCCACCAACCGGTCCGTCTCCTTCACTCGCATCAGATGGGTTTTCTTTGCCTTCCCCTCCGAGAAGCGACATTTACATGTGTGAGAGTGTGTGTATCCGTGTGTGTCTTTTTGGGCCCATGGGTGACTGCTACCACTGCTGTGTGAAGCAGATTAGAGAGCTGGGTGGGTTTGGGAGGAGAACAACACAGGATTTCTGAACCACACTCTGCAAGCCAGGTACACAGTCAACTGCATACCGATGCATGTGCTCACACACAAACACACACATTGTGGAGGTAGACACACAATTACAGTTGCAGCATGCTGGACAAACACAGTGTTGCTGTTGGATGATTCTGCAAAACCTCAGATTACACTCAATGAGAAGGTTTTTGGCTGGACCTCAGAGGGCCAGCCCTACAAACGCAAAAGTCTGTCACTGAGTGACTGAGTGATGAAGTTACACGATTGGTCGGTCGAGTGTTGGAGTTTCCTCATTGGCCGTTGCTCTTTGAAAATGTAAAGGCGAGAACAGTTCTTTGTTTACGTTTTCAGGGAGGCGTGTCAGCGGGTCCACTCACCATTGCGAGTGCTCCTCTATCGGCGCATTTCCACCAGATCCGGTGACGGAGGGCGTCTTTACGCTTTCCATTCATTTCCTATGGAAAGCAGGAGAAGCAGTCGCCCAGTGCATGGTGGGAGTGTTGCGGCTAGTTGGAGCCCGTCCAGCGCGACGCGTCCGGCTCACGAAACTTGGACCAAGCTGTGAAACTAGGCGATTTAGTTCTAAAATGAATAAAGATTCAGCAGTGGCATAGCCTATTTCTCGCTTAAAATGTTTTCAGAAGTAGATTTTGGTGGATTGTTTAGACGGAATAACAAAAAGTTTACGAGCAGGACGCCATGTTGTTTCCTGTTTGAAACGACAAGCAGAAAAACAGGGACCAGTCATGTGCATTCCACGAGAGGGTACGTCACTGCTTGAACGGCCAGTTGGAGCGGCGCATCCCCTAGTGTCCTCGCAGGACCTGGTTGACATTTTCAGCTGGATTTAACATTGTAGACATGACCTCTGGCTATTTGTGTAACAATTTAGCCACAAATTCACAGACTGACCATACACGGTCAAAACATATACTCGGTTTTGTCCGAGTCTTGTTTAATCAGATTCTTCCTACTAATATCAGTATTGTTGAGATATGGTTAAGTTTAGGCAACTAAAGCCTAAAGAAAGAGCCAACATTAATTATGCTATTGACCCAATCAGATCAAATACCTGCAGGTTACAGGTAGAATACCATGCTGTCATTCTAGCATTTATCCTGCAATTGTCATGATGAAGTATTACAATCCACTGTGCAGTCTTTTGGCATCTGGTAAGCCTTTAAACTCCTGAATCTAAAGTATTGCTCTAACTGTACCTCCTGGAACATATTTCAACTTCTCACCGACACCTCCCACAATCAGGCACCTGCGGGCAGATCAGTAGTGTTTGTAATCACAATTGCTTCCACTGTTGTCGCAGTTTAACATCTGTCATCCTGTCAGGCTCCTCTTGAGTCATTTGCTGCTTCTCATGTAAAATAAATCAGAGCTGCAAGTTCAGCTTAGCTGTTCAGTCTCGATGGGACATCGTGATCATGGTGCTTTAAATTCCTGCTGAGAGCAGGCGACAACCTCCGGGTCTGCCAAGTTAAGCCAATGCTGAAGTGCCTTAAACTTGCATTCTCTCTAATAGCCAGCAGGGGGCGACTCCTGGTTGCAAATAGAAGTCATAATGTATAGAAGTCTATGAGAAAATGACCCTACTTCTCACTTGATTTATTACCTCAGTAAACATTGTAAACATGAGTTTATGATCTCAATCTCTTCTTCAATACAGCATGATGTTCATTTAGTAAATTATGGTCCCATTTAAAGTCAAATAGACCATAAAGCAGGGTATGCTTTAGGGCGTGGCTACCTTGTGATGGACAGGTCGCTACCACGGCGTTGTCCGTTTTTTTGTCTTTAATTGTAACATTTTGGTCGCCTCAAAATGTCTTGTTCAGCGTTCCAAACTTATTTATTTCTGTATTCTTTTCTATATAAATTTCTTTATACATTTCTTTATGCCTTTCGGCCTGATTAAGCAAATGAGGGGGCTGTCATTCAACGTGTGTCAGCTAACGCTGTCTGCTTATCAACTTATCAACTTATTTTTGTCTTGTCTTTGTCATCGTGGGGTGACGCAGAATCGGTTTTCTACTGTAACAAACTACGCAGGCCAGATTTTAACATCCCACTACTTCCTGCATTTGCGCTGAACGTTGGCATTGGATGTAAATCATGTCCTGCAGAACTGCCTGATATGGTTCCTGGGTAGACTGAGACACACACACACTCTGTGGATGGTAACTATGGATGAACACAATCCTGCAACACAGCATGCTCCGACTGCTTACAGTGCAGAGCAGCGTCTCCGCATGTAGAGAGCCGATTGACTCTTGTAATAAATAAATTGTCTGTAAGTGCTCCCCGTGCGGCACCGAGGGGTAATTAAGCTGAATTGATGGGGCTTTTGTTTTGGTTTAGTGGCAGAGTTAAATGAAGGGCAGCGTTTCTCTGAACTCAGCTCCTCCGCTCTGAAATCGCTCTTAGATCTGCTGCAAATTACCTCCTCTCCTCCACCACGCTGGTGGGATTGAGCTGCCAAATCCAGCTTTGAACTCAGCTGATTGTTCTCTATCGATTTCCCGGCATGTGTGTGTTGCTCGTGGAACGAGACATGATAGCTGTGTTTGTGTGTGTGTGTGTGTGTGTGTGTGTGTGTGTGTACGCATGTCTTATTTGCTTGCCCTCCTTATAAACTCTAAGATTGGCAAGCACACGCAAACAGATATTGACGTCTTTCCCTTTTTTACCAGGAGACGTGGAACATCCACCAAATCTAATTTGGCATTTGTGTAACACTTTATAATAACCATAATTTATAAATGGTAAATTGATAGTTATTTAAACTTAGTTAATAGTTATTTTACTGTTAACAAAAAATGAAATGATAATTAATAATGTTTACTAATTATTAGTGATGCTATAATTTCTGTTATTTTATCATTAGTTTGTGGAATATGAAATAATTAGGGCTGTCAATCGATTAAAATATTTAATCATGATTAATCGCATGATTGTCCATAGTTAATCACGATTAATCGCAAATTAATCACACATTTTTTATCTGTTCAAGATGAACCTTAAAGGGAGATTTGTCAATTTTAAAACTCTTATCAACATGGGAGTGAGTAAATATACTTTCTTTATGCAAATGTATATATACATTTATTATTGGAAATCAATTAACAACACAAAACAATGACAAATATTGTCCAGAAACCCTCACAGGTACTGCATTTAGCATAAAAAATATGCTCAAATCATAACATGGCAAACTGCAGCCCAACAGGCAACAACAGCTGTCAGTGTGTCAGTGTGCTGACTTGACTATGACTTGCCCCAAACTGCATGTGATTATCATAAAGTGGGCATGTCTGTGTTATTATCTGTGTTATTATCAAGTCATTAACTTTGACAGCCCTATTATAGACGGTTTGCAAATCAATTACTTACAAAGTGTTACCAATATCTATCTATGTAATGTAACAAATCATTTGGTAATCACTAGCAAATACTTAATATAGTATATAACATGTTATAATGTGTGCAGCAGTAAATTGTTGAAATACGTTTATGTTTAAAAAAACTTATAGCATTACTAATAATTATAATTTAATGTTGTGTGAACAGTAAAATAACTACATTTTAATTAACTATCAATTTACCATTTATAAATGATGGTTATTATAAAGTGTTATCGGCATTTGGGATTTTGGGACAAACGCACATCTGTGTTTAACATCTGCTCACAAGCTTTCTCTCCTATTGTAATCCCTTGCTTATTCCCCCCCTCCCTCTCTGTTTTTTTTTCTGTCTTTGCTCTCTTTCCTCACCCTCCCATCTTTCTCTTTTTACCTCTGTACCTCTCTGTGTCTTCCATTTCTCTCCTGCGTCTCTCAGAACGACAGCGTGGTGGAGAATAATGAGGAGGGTCCTCGGGAGAGTCTGAACACGCTGCTGACCGACATCTCTCTGGTGAGCCCGGCAGGCAGACAGGCACAGCCCTGCTTTGGCCTGATAAAGATGGATGCGACACAGGGGAGAAGTGAGGAGGGGTGGAAAGAAAATGGTAAAAAAAAAAAAAAAAAAGGGAGAGAGGAGATAGGAGGTACTCGAGACGTCACGTTGCTGACCTGCAGGCTTTGTATAGTAGACTGAGGTGAGGTGGAACAAGTGTTTGCACCAAATGAGATCAAGAGAAAGAAAAGAAAAGTAGAGCTTTATGAGAGTAAGAGTCCGTGCAGCCTTTCTTCATTCTTTTCTTTGTTGTGTGGAAAGACGAGAAACTGATCACTGTAGGCCACCTGGCATGTCCAGCTCTCCTCCTACCTCTCCTTAGGTTAAAAAAAAAAAAGTTTGCAGTTTCCAAAGCAACAGGAGATATCGAGAGTTCTCATCAGTTTATCCTGAACAGCAGGAGACAAGAGGGAGGTCAAGGAGGAAGCTTTTAGTCTGCAGCCATCCAAGGCTACCTGCCACTCAAACCATACCTTACTTTTCTTTTGTAAACTTTCTTTCTCCCTTTTCTCATTTGATGTCTTTTTGGTGAGCCACTCATGTCTCAGTGTTCATCCCACCGTTCAGTTTGTGTTTGAGCACTCTTAAGTTGAAACACAGGATCCTGGCGGAATCGCACAACAAGCAGCGACGTGTTCGACCTGGTTAACGTCTTCAAACGGCTGTTATTGTCCCTAAAACTGGTGGAGTGGTTAAACGGGTTTCTAATACAGTTGTGTGAGTGGAAAGTGGTTAGATTGCTAAAGAAAGAATATGAACACTGGGCTTAAAGTTTGCTTTAATGTACTTCCTCTGCATGTTACAAATTAGGGGTGTAACTATAAACCCCAGACACACCAACCCGACATCAGAGAACTAGCGCCGACGAAGGGCATCCGTTACGTCGCCTCACATCGCCTTTGTCTTGGCCGGCTAGAGCCGACGGTGCGGGAAACACCACAAAGCTAGGCCGACTGCTGGTTTGGTGTGTCAGGGCCTACAGTATACAGATACACAGGGTTCAAAGTTGGTAGTTTAACAAGAACTGTGACTCATTTATTCCCCTTTGGATTTAAAATCGGCACATTTTTGACCTTTTCTTAAAGGGTTGTTTGGCCAACTTCTATTGGCATTTTGTTTGTGGTGCTCACAGCATTGGAAAATCCAACATCAACGCGTCTTTATATAACTTATTACAAAAAATATATATAGTATATATAAATAAGTTTCCCTGTTGTTCTCCATTCACCTCCATTGTATTGGGGAGGCAGCAGAAGTCAGATAGAAGACAGATATATCAAGACCTGGACAAATAAAACCAAAACTACTGTAGATACTAGAGGTAAGTGAGAAAAGGTGTACATACAACTAAAAGAATAGCTCATACCTCGATGTCCTCATACAGAGTAAATGTCTTCTTTTGGACTTTAAGTGAATATTTTTTCTTTGACAGTGTTAATGGATGCAATATTATCGCGCCATCTGGCATTTAATTTATGCAGTGTAGCAACTCATAATGCAAGCTCCATAATGCATACAGTATGGTCACATTTTGTATTGCGGTCATTGTAACACCCCTAATCAATGATGAATATATCCTCTCACTTCAGGACGACGTACAGTCCGCCACAGCTGAATCTCCCCCCTCCTTCAAGCCTCCGCCCCCACCAGGGGTGCAGAGGCGCCCAACTAGACGAGATCAGCTCAACAAATGCCCCTCGTCCGAATCCTCCCACTCGGGCTTGTACTTCACAGCCCCGGCCTCTCACAACCACAGCAAAGAGCCAGGACACGTCCCAACCTCGCACCACAAACGAGAACATCCCAGGGACTCGTCTCGGGACTACGCGGTCGTCAGAAAGAGAGATCCCTCAGTACCTTCTAAGAGAGAGCAAATAACAGCCGCTCAGTTGTCCATGGTCACACAGCACAACATCGGCCCTTTCCCCAGGGTCCAGTCCCCCGGCAGGGGCGCCACACCTGCTGCCCCGTCCCCTTCACCACCACCTCCACCTCCACTCCCTGCTCCTCCTCCGCCCCCTTCTCTTCCTTTTAAACCAGTGTCCATGTCCAAAGCCTCCCCCTCCTCTCCCGGCTCTAAACAGCAGTTTGTTACAGTGGAGGTTCACAGGCCCAACGCAGAGCCCGACGTCAACGAGGTGCGGCCGCTGCCCCAAGGTCGAGGTGAGAGAGCAGCAGAGAGAAGTAAAATACAGTACATGTAAGGGTCCAGAGTCATTTGTGTCCTCACATTAATAACATGCACATGTATGGCTGCAACTAATAATTCTTTTAAGTTATTGATTTTTTTATTTGATATATTTATTGATTTTATACATTTAACACATTGTACATACAACACAGAACCTTCCCCCAAATTAAACACATGGCAGTGTATAATAATAATAATAAAAATCACTTGAAAATAAAGAGCTAAACATAAAGTTAAAAAGGATATAGATTTACAATGAAAATATAATGAAATAAATAAAAATAAATTAAATTAAGAATGCAGTCACAAACATATTTAAGTTATTGATTAATCTGTAAAATATTTTTTTAAATGAAATGATTAGTCATTTAATATATAATGTCAGAAAATGATAGTGAAAAATCTCAATCACAATATCCCAGAGCTCAGATTAACGTCTTCCAACTGCTTCAGTGACACTGGGCAGATTTTGAGGCTTGCTAATTGTCATTGTCTGCAATAACATGAGGAAATATGCAATATGACGTAATATGTGTATAAATATATGTATAATCTCTCCAAATATGTATTTATTTGGACTAAATGTGCTGAAATGAGCAATTACCCAGAGCACCGTGTACGATTACCACTGCATGCAAAACATCAATAATCTTAATAAGCTTTTAATCTTGTATTAAATCTGATCTTTTTCAGGACAAATCTAAAAATCTGGGTTGTTTTTTTTTCTCTTAAAGTTGAAGTAGAAGTTGAGTACAGCTAATAAAATAAAAATGAAAGTGTTGGATTGCTTTCATACAATAAGATTTAAAGGCCAAACATCATCATGTCATGTTTACCCCCAGGTGGCGCCCTGTCTCAGCTGTCAGACAGCGGCCAGACCCTCAGTGAGGACAGCGGGGTGGACATAGCTGAGTCAGGACACATCAGCAAAGACAGCAGCCCCCATTCCTCACGCACACGCCACCCCCGAGACACCCGCGGGGGGGACAACCCCTCCAAACCGGTGAGGGGGTGATTCAGAACAGCTGTGAGCCAAACATGGATGGATGAGTGGATTCATTGTTAAACTCTGAGGAATGATACATGTTTTCAATTAATTTAGGTGTGTGTGTGTGTGTGTGTGTGTGTGTGTTTGTGTTGTTTTTCTGTCTTTGTGAGGACCAATTTGAGTGAGATTTTTTGAGAGAGACGTCTTTGGAAGTGTGGAAGGTGAGGGGGACGTTTCTGGAAAGCTACAACACATTTGGAAAGTGAGAACATTTTGTTTTTATTGAGGACATTTTAGAAAGTGAGGACATTTTAAGGAAGTGGGGACATTTTTGGAAAGTGAGTTTAATGTTTGACCATGAGGACCTTTTTTAAATCGAAGACCTTTTTGGAAATTGAATACATTTTTGGAAAATAATGATATTTCAAGAAAGGGAAAGTTTAAAATGTGTTTATTGGTTTTCAATTTTACAGATAAGTATCAATGCGTACTCAATATTATTCAATATATTCAATGCAAATGACATTTTGTGTTTTACAAACAAAAGAGCACAAAAAGCACAAAACATGATTAAATAATTGGCAAAGGAATAAAAACAAACAAAAACACACAGTAAGAAATTTATAAATAGAATAAAATAATAAAATTGAATTTAAAAAAGGGGGGTTCAAGTTGATTACAAATTCAACATGAAAATTTCATTGATGCGGTGTATCCAAAAATAATGACAGTGACTGTAGGTCTGTAGGTTGTGGGTTTTTCCAGTTTAGGAGAACCAGCCTGCGCGCTAACAACAATTCAAAGGTCACAATCTTATAATTAGCTCCTCTAAGAGAAGTTTGGAAAATAGATTTCCAATAGTTGGGTAATTTAGGACAGAGATGGAACGTGTGTCCGAGTAGCAGGGAGCTGCCTACAACGGTTCCTCACTTTTTTGAAGGGTCATGATTAGATTTTTTTTAAGGATGCAGTTATGGGGTAGAGAGTCTATTATTATCTCACTTTGGGTCCTCACAAGTACAGAAGTACAAATGTGTGCGTGTGCGTCAGCTGAATAACAAACCCAGAGTTCCAGGTTGATAAATGGTTGTGCTTTATTGCTAACCCTCCTCCAGAATCTGCTCTCAAACCTAACTGTGATCTCTTCTCTCCTCCCTCTGTTTGCTCACACAGACTGTTTCCTTTGCTTTACTCATTTGTTTATTTCCCATTTGTGTCATTCATTCAGTCACATGATCCATCATTTATTTCATCACCCGCTGCAGTGTAGCGTTATCAAACTCTCAAAGCGCTCTCTGGTTCTTATTGATTGATGGAAGAAATAACAAGTAAGGATTGGAGTAGCCTAATTGTTTGTAATGAGAGGACTGTTCGATTCAAAGTCTGTTTTAGAATTATTAGGCAGAAAATGTGAAGGCTGAATCAACTTTGTATCATAAAAAGCTGCATTTTATTGCTGAGGAGCAAAGCATTTAAGAGAAAAATGATGTGCTCATAAAAACCTCCATAAATTAACTTAACAAAGACATTTGTTTAAGCCTTGTTATAGTCTACTTATCCTTATGGCAGACAAAACACACAACAGGTTAACTGGTGCAGAATCGTGGAGTTCAGAGTCACTGAAGAAAATATGGCAAGCCACATATTATGTTTTGGAGAAGGCTGAAGTGAAGGTTAGCTGTGTTTTCTCATAAAGGGCTTTCGTTTATTGGCCTTTTCTGAAAAGTTAAAAAATAGTTTATAGATTTTCGGTCCACATTCTAATATAAATGGGCGTCTACTATTGTACTGGATAGTGAAATTGGAACAACTTATTTTAACAAAGTGCATTTTGTTAGCATTCAACGGCTCACATGAGGCTTTAGCAGTACGCCGGTGGTTTAGGGATGTGTTGTTAAAATAATAATCTGCAATAGATCTCCAAAAGAAGGCTTTTCTGTGCTAGATATGTAAATATTAGGGCTGTCAATCGATTAAAATGGTTAAACGCGATAATCGCAATTTATTCACACTTTTTAAAAAAAAAAAAATCTGTACAAAATGTACCTTAAAAGGAGATTTGTCAAGTATTTAATGCTCTTATCAACATGGGAGTGGGCAAATATGCTGCTTTATGCAAATGTATGTATGTATTTATAACTGTAAATCAATTAACAACACAAAACAATGACAAATATTGTCTAGAAATCCTCACAGGTACTGCATTTAGCATAAAAAAAATATGCCCAAATCATAACATGGCAAACTCAAGCCTAACAGGCAACAACAGCTGTCAGTGTGTCAGTGTGCTGACTTGACTATGACTTGCCCAAAACTGCAAGTGATTATCATAAAGTGGGCATGTCTGTAAAGGGGAGACTCGTGGGTACCCATAGAACCCATTTTCATCTAATATCTTGAGGTCAAGAGGTCAAGGGACCCCTTTGAAAATGGCCATGCCAGTTTTTCCTCACCAAAATTTAGCGTAAGTTTGGAGCGTTATTAAGCCTCCTTCGCGACAAGCTAGTATGACATTGTTGGTACCAATGGATTCCTTTGGTTTTCTAGTTTCATATGATGCCAGTATCTTAACTCTGGCTTTAACACTGTGTCCGCTACGACCTCTGATTGCAAGTAGCGTTAATTCGTTAAAGATATTAATGGCATTAAAATGATTTTGCGTTAACTTTGACAGCCCTAGTAAATGAGTTTTTAGTTATAGCAACTCTATAGGATGTTAATCAGCCCGGTTGCACGAAAAGGCCTATGAATGACACAATAATGCGCAAGGTATTTAGCATGCAATACGAGCGCCATGTAGTCTGTACTGACTGCAGTGTAAACACATCCGCATAAATATGCTATGCTCAGAGTTAGTGATGTAGAATAAAAAGTGTGAAAGACAACTTATGGTGGGCAGGAGGGGTGGTGGATGAACTTTCAACCAGGAGGCTGTTGTTCCAGACGTGTTTTTTATTGAAGTTTGTGACGTGTTTCCGTACTTATGTTATGTTGTTCTGTACGTATTTTACTTAGTTAACATACTTATTTTAAGCCCAACCATGACGTTTTTCCTAAACCTAACTAAGTGGTTTTGTTGCCTAAACCTAACTGTGGACGTTACCATAGTTTTGTTGCGTGGCATGCACGAAAAGCCTAAAATGCGTCCTCATGACATGCGAAATATCCTTGTAATATCGTGCTATTTATACACCAACTGAGATCGGGTTGTGTTAATACAGTATGTGTGTCTGCTTCTGTCAGCTTGTTTTATTATATTTCTGTGCCCTAGTGGCCAAAGAAATAATAATTTTTGCAGCTCTAAATTTTTACTATCCAGTGCAGCAGTAAATAATCTTTAAAAAAAATGTTTGGGGCCATTTTGCCTTTATTTATTGACAGAAAGCATAGGGCACAGAGAGAGGGGGTTGTGACATGCAACAATGAATGTCCCCAGCTGGAATTGAACAGGGAATATATGGTACGCCTCTCAAACACTTGGCCACCATTGATATTTGTCTTAGAATATGGACATACAATCCCAGGAGCATGTTTCAGATTAACATACAAATGCAAGAATCCACTCAAGGAAAGAGATCCCCCGTCGAGTTACAGGAGCCAGAAGAAGAGATTTATGAGAGGTGACGAAATAATAGAAAACAATTACATGAGACGGACATGTGAGATAGTTTTAAAAATGGTTATTTCTTTTGTCTTCTGACTTGTGAAGCTGTTAAACAAGATTGCTCATCATGAATATGTCACCAGAATTGAATATGTACATATCAATAGAGTCATGGCCTTTATGAATGTGTAAATCCAGTGAGAAGACTATTGAGCGTATGTGAAAACAAAGCTCTTCTGTGGACAAATGAAGGCAGGGAAATATATGTATGCATAGTGGCACAAAGGGGAAGCAGACGTTGGGAGGTTGTGTAATGTCATGGATATATTCAGGTTTATAAATATGCATAACTAACGTTCTTCTGATTTGATAACCTGTGCTCCTTTCTCTCCCTTACTTTAGCCGGGGCTGTTGGAGCCCACCTCTACAGTAGTGCGGGTGGCAAAGAGTGCCAGCACTCTGGGTATAGCCATTGAAGGTGGAGCCAACACTCGCCAGCCGCTGCCGCGAATTGTCACAATACAGGTGAGTCAGGAAGAAAACAAAATTATGTTTAAATTAGGGCTGTCAATCGATTCAAATATTTAATTGCAATTAATCAGTGGATTGTCCATAATTAATCATGATTAATTCTTTTAATTTTACCTCTATACTGGGCCATAAAATCTAAATTTATAGTCATCAGTTATATAAAAAAAAAAATCCAAATACTAACTACTAGCTGGTTACATGCTCATTTCAGTAGATATCTCTGCAAAACAATACATTGTCTTAGAATCTTTGCAAACCAAGTCCGTATTTTTTTTTAATTCGTCGTCCAATACAAAACATTAAGCTTTCAAGCTGTTCTGCATTCACCTGCCACAATCTATCTTTAAATTCTGCATCTCTGTGTTCTTTTATTTCTTTATCGTAAAGTGCTTTGTGCTGGGAGACGAAGTGACTGTTTATTATGCAATTTTGGATGATGACGTTTGCACGGACAAACAATGATGAAAAATATGGACTTGGAGTGCAAAGGCCTTTACACTGTATACTCTTCACATTCTGTTGATTATGTTAGCTCATTTTTTTTAATGCTTTAAATTACACATTGCTCCTTTAACCCAGTATCCTTATTAACGCTCAGTCGGCTCCATTTTGGTGAATATTCTCCTTGTATTGTTGGCTGTGTTATTACATCCTGGGTGCCTTCTTTGATTCTCTGAGATAGCACCATGCGCCCACCTTCCAGGTGGGATTTGATGTCCTTTAAGGCTTTATACGGATTCACACTGCAGCTGAACTCACACTGAGATTCCTGCTAATTTTGTCCTCCTCGGGGCTCACACAAAGACGATTATAACACTGATGGCCTTCATGAAAAGGCGTGACTGCCGGGAGACTCTGGCAATTCTCTGCAATTAGGTTTTCGTGAGGCAGTTGGTATAATGTTGATGTTTAGGAATAAAGGCAGAATCGGCAGCACCTATGGGACATTATACAGCACCTTTTTATGTAAATGATAATGATAAGGCTCAGTTCAGACATGTTTATATGTTTCGTTAATGATGTGGATGAATACAGTTGCATATATCTGTATTGAAACATACCGGAAATTCAGATCCTGGCTATGCAGAGTGAAATCCAAATATTGACAGGTTAGTCACCTCTGAGGAAAGCTATTACTGTGGCTGGATGACATGCATGTATCTGTCTGCCAATTTGTCAACAAAGCCTTGCATAGATCAGAACTATCTAATCATTTTCTAACCACAGAAGGAACCAGGGAGTTACAAATTTAAAGATCAGAGCAGCGAGCAGCTACTGACTACAGTCCGCCATCCCGCTCAAAGCTGTCTCCCAGCCTCCTACTCAGAGGCAGTGATTGAAATAAAAAAAGGGTTGCTGATTGCGAAGGGAGGGATAAAAGGACTGGAAATCAGCACATTCAAAATCAAAGAGTGACTGGAAGAAAGGGCGGCAAGTGTGAGTGAAGGATGCAAAAAAGAGAGTGAGAGCGGTGTTAATAAGGAGAGGAGGAACAAGGAGGATTTGTGCAGGGAAGTGGAGGTCCGGTGTTGTTGGTGGATGCAGTATTTGGGTGTGTAGGTGGTGGGAAGGTCATTGTGATCAAGTAAACAGATGTGTTTTCATTCCCAAACTGCAGTGGTTCCCATCAGTTCTCCAGATCTAAATCCCCAAGCTAATGCAGGAAGATGGGATTTTGGGTTCTCTCTCTGATGTATGTGTTTCCGTTTTTGTCTCCTGAAGCGAGAAACACAGCTTTTATATCAGAGCTGCTTCTTTGCTACATTATTGTATGTTTCTTAGCTCCATTCACTCAGAGATTACAAAGCACTAACAATAGAGGAATATCGCAAACTTATAGATAAGATTTGATGAAAGCGTCTGTGGTATTATAGTGGCTGTTTTCGCTTTAGTGGATTTTTTTCCACCATGTGGCATAGGCAAAGACATAATAGTGTTAAGGCCCAGACACACCAAGTCAAGGAAGTAGTGGCGATGAATGAATGAATGTTGCGTCGCCTCACGTCGCCTTTGTCTTGGCAGACAAGTTGCATTTGAACACATCGCAAAGACTACAGCCGACGGCCAGCTACCACGTACGTTCTGCGCCTACGTGAGATGAAATAACTCTCCACACCAGCAGGCGGTGGTAGTATGTATTCATCATTCAAAAAGGTAAACTGGAAAACCGAGGACGGCGGATATACAAGCTGTTGTTATGATACGTAGGGAAACTTCCCTTCAGCCAAGTATTGTCTGTGACATACAGTAAGCACACAGAGCAAGACATTTACGCATAAGAGATGAAGCCACTGAAATGGTTCAGCCCATAATAACACTTCAGTGTGAGACTAATGAAAACAAAAAAAGGCAGCTGATTGCACTGGATAATAGCAGAGGAAATTGGCGCCTTCTCACTGTGGCGTGAGGAGGTCCAGTGAAGCTTCCCGAAACAAGGATAAGATTAATTTAATGAGCTCATTTTATCAGAGTTAAAGTTCACTTAAACCCTTCAGGCAAGCAGATTGAAATTTTAATAAGGTTTAAATTATTGCTGGGTCTCTGATTACAGCTCCATATTTTTGGAATTTCATCCAAACTTTGGTTCGCCGAGGTGCAAACACTATCGATCACAAGCGAGGAAAAGCCACAAGCTACATGACACCGCTGCTGCTTCCCTGAACAATAACAGCGTATAGGTTCACAGTTATTTAGAGACATTAATAACATGGTGGCCTCAAGGTCACTTGTTGCAGAAATGGAGGGAGACTTTCTGCACGTTCGGTTTTCAAGGTGGATAAGTGAGCTGTGAAAACTTTGCTCTGTCACCTGGGGAAAGCTAACTCAATGTTATTAGACCCTTGAGCAAGGCACACTACCTCAGTACTTCCCCCAGTCAGGACCAAGCATCAGAATGATAAATTTGCTTTGGTAAGAAAACATTAATTTTGCATCTGGCTTTCCGATGGGCATCGGTTCTATCCGGGGGACAGATCACATCAAAGCCAGCGCCCTGTGCAATATCGTTCCTCTGCAGTATTGGAAGCAAGCACAGTGGAGTAGTGATACAGCAAATCTCTGGCTTCTGTATTTCCTATCTCTCTGGGCACAAGGGCTCTCGCCTCAAGTCACCTCAATCACGGCTGCTGAGGATGAGGTGCAGACGAGTAAGCTGCTGCCGGCCACCTGGTCGGCCCTTATCAGCCCCCCGTCGCCCCTCCTGAAGCAACAGCTTCTTATCACTGCCATCTTCCGATCGTGACGACCGACCGCTCCGCCAGCTCAGGTTAATTGTTGTAGGCTCAGTAAATAAGAGAGGTGACGATGCAGTCCTGATGTGGAAGACGCTGCTGATGTTTTCAGCCATCGAAGTTGCACGTAATGAGGGTCGGCTGTCAGAGTCAGGAGGAGAACATGGAACTGACTGTGCCATACGTGGTGTGCTTTTAAGACCACAACAAAGTGGGACCTGTGTTTTCCTTTTCCTTTTCATTTTTAAATGAAGTTTAAAGGTGCTCTATACGATATCCAGAGCATTAATATAGCACAAAAAAAAAACTATTAGCTATGTAAAGATATAGACGAGTAATACTCTACCTGATCAGAGAATGAATTCACTCTCCATGCCATGCTTTTTAGTGCATGTGAGCGTGTCCGACTGGCTAGTTCATGGCTGCTGCTCTGCACTGCTCTCATACGGTGGTTACACCCGACCAACAGCGTCACCGCGAAAGCTTAGTGCCCACCCTCTGTCCCCACTCAGGGTTATCAGCTGCAGTATGTTTTAGGTAAGGTTGAGGAGAAAGTTGACTGGGAAATAGTTGAAACTGCCTACATTCTTTTTAGCTTGGAAATATGGTGGTAGCACAGCCAATCAGTCATCAACAAGGAGCCACGCTCAGTCAGATCATCCAGTTCCTTGCCCAAGCTGCAATGTCACAAAAGGCATGCAGAGGCCATTACATTTTGCCTCTCAACATAAAGAACACACTACTTCTGGCATTAGCACTTATTGCTGGTAATGGACCTAAATCATCCACAGCAAGGACGTCCAAATTGAATGTATAATGAAAGTAATTTAGACAGGTCTGAGCAGTCTTGACTGTGATTAGAAATGTGGAGGCGGCTGGTGGTTTCCACTTCAGACCGGAGAGAGGGAAAGAACAACAGCCACGACTTCACATATATCTTTCTTTGCTTCAACAAGATGAAAGTGGCATCAAGCATGCTGAGGATCTACTTTGTGGAGTTTGGTCTCCAGAGCAGAGAGACCTTAGATGCTTACTTCACACAGTAGCTAACCACCTCTGTTCAGCAATTCAGACTGTGGGCGAGGATGCTGAAATTGATGCCGTTCCAAAGTTTTACTGATGCTTGTCAGAGTTGTTGGGCAGAGATCTGCTGGTTCTTTTGGGTGTCTTCTGGTTTTACTGCCAAGGAGCTGAGAAATGGGACCTGAGTCCTTGTATATTTTGTGAATATCATGTGTCCTGTGCGTGTGTCAGGGTATCAATAACAACATTTTTCTAAGAAATGTGTGAGGATGTAACTGCAAGAGGAGAGTGTTGCCAGTCAGGAGAGAGCATTTCACTTCTTTCTAAAGGCACAAAGCTGCAAACATTTACTGCTGAGCCTTCGCTGTGTGCTCTGAGGGCCAGACTGCAGGTGTGTGTGTGTGTATTTATGTGTCTGTGCAGCTGGGAATGTGTTCTTCTGTAACAGGGCGGCTCTATTTCTGTACGCTAATGAGGTACCTGTCACATTTATGGCATGATGTTTAAATTCTAGCTTTGGTACTGAGAGGACCTAGTTTTCAAAAGTAAGGATTTGTAAGGCCTCTACAGAAATAAGTGGGCTTCTTGGATAGCCTTGGACCTGGGCCGCATTTAGTTTGAGATTTTTGCCATGGTGATTACATTCGATCACAGACAGAAGTGCAAACAACTCTTAACGCTTTTTATGCCTCCGCGCCGGAGACAGCTGTGGCCAGAGACATTATGTTTTCGGGTTGTCCGTACGTACCTACGTCCGGTACATTCGTGTGAACGTGATATCTCAGGAACGCCTGGAGGGAATTTCTTCAAATTTGGCACAAACATCCACTTGGACTCAAGGATGAACTGATTAGATTTTGGTGGTCAAAGGTCACCGTGACTCTACAAAACACGTTTTTGGCCATACCTCAAGAATTCATATCCTAATTATGACAATTTCACACAAATGTCTAACAGGATAAAATAATGAAGTGAAAACATTTTGGACAGACGTGGATGTGGATGACTGGTTGGCGGAGGCATACAACCGCATGGCGGTAATTCGAGTTTGATGAAATTTCCTGACCCATCAAAGACTCCTGCTGCTATGAAAAATGATTCTGTCTGCTGCAAAATAAAATTGATATTTAACTATATTTCTTCAACCAAACAAAGACGGCAACCAGAAATGACATACTGTATGTCCCTGCTCATTCTATTACATTACATATTACATTTTTCATGTTTTCACATATGATATTGTGTTCACATTTTCCTGGTGTTTTACAAGACTAGGAAGGAGATGTTTTGTGTTGTCGTCATGCATTAGATTGGAAAGGGGTGCTGTGGCTTAATTCTTATATTGAGCATAACATTTTGTATATTAGTCTTTTTTATTGATAGTCGTTACAGTAGATCTATTGGGCCTCGGGCAAGAACATTTTTGTATTCTTATCCTAAACTCCAACTTTCTTCTGTTCCAAGTCAGATTTAGCAAATTACTCATTTCAACCTGATAAATGCCACCTGTTCATGCATAGATGCACATTTGTGAGAAGTGATAATTAGTGTAAACAACACTTCTAACTTGATATATAAGACAACCTGTTCTACTCCATTTGTTTCCCTAAAACTTCACACTGCAGAACTTCAAGTCCAGCTTTCAAAAATGAGCAGACGGAAGTTAGACTCATATTATTGTGCTTTTTATCAGTTCTTACTCCAAATTCAAAATTAAGTTCTAAACTCCACATTGTCTCTATCTCTCTGCGTGTCTCTTTCTCTCTCAGAGGGGTGGTTCAGCTCATAACTGTGGCCAGCTGAAGGTGGGTCAGGTGATCCTGGAGGTAAACGGGGTTTCCATGAGGGGCCGCGAGCACAGGGACGCCGCACGCCTCATCGCAGAGGCCTTCAAGACCAAAGAGAGGGACCACGTGGACTTCCTGGTGACCGAGTTCAATGTGGCGCTATAGCTGCGTGGAGGCGGAGAGAGGACGATGACGAGGGCAGCGCCAAGAGAAGATTGGTTCCAGGACGACACGTGAGGAACAAATTCAAGCGTCTGTTGTTTTAAATGGCACAACTCTTTTAGATAGACACAAACAAACCACCAACTGATCTCTGAGCCCTTCTAAAACCCCACCCTTGAGTCTGGATACACGATACTCAAATTTACAAGGTATTACTTCCGCCGTGGACTTCGTTCAGGATTCTCCTCAACGTGTTACCTCCCCACTGTGAGACCTTATGCACTAAAATGGAAAGTAGTGAAACGTATACCTTTTCCTTTGTTCTCTCCGTGTTAAAACTTGTGGATTTACAACCATTTGAAACCCACTGGAACTTCTTGTAGCACTCCCACGTCCCGTGGTCGGTTATTTTTTATCTATTTATTGCTTCTACCTGAGAGACAACTGCACATCTAAGACTGATCCACGCTAGACTTTACAAGCTTGGATTTGTAAAATGTAAAAATGAACAAATGTAGATACAGATGCATATATACTGTACACATAAAGATACTCCTATATGAATTATAAAACCCGTAACCTCTTGCATCATCGACATATAGTGATATATTTCAAAGATGATGATAATTCAGGCCTTCCTGGTGATATGGGATTCTACACAGGGCCTGTCTGCGTATTACCACCCTTTCACAAAGAGGAAATGGGTAAAATCATGTCAGGCTACAAAAATACACATTCCATGCTCATATTTGTTGAATAAGACATCAAAAAAGACACGTGTATGACGGAAATCTTCATATGGGCACCATGCAAATGCACATCATTTTCTGTTTGCTTTCCACCTCTCCATCTGTATTGTTTGAGACTGTCCACACTTAACCAGATAAACTTTAAAATGCTGTGAAAGCAAAATGCGTCCACAATACGAATAATAAGAAACAGCTAAATATTGTTTTTATTTCCATCGGCAAACGCTGTGCACCCGATTCGACTGTTACCAGCTCATTAAATGTGCGTTAGTAGTAGGGGCCTACTACTTTGTAAACGTGAAAGTGAAACTTTAAAGCAACACACAGCAGCGTAACATAATTGTGTTTGGCCCCGGTGCAAATTTTTTCATGGGCCCTCGCCCCAAACATAAGCGCACGCGCCTGCAAGACACAACCACTCCAGACAATTGCAAAGCAGACAATTGCTATGCCTCCATGGAGAGGCTCACCATGTAACTCCAAACCAGCCTGTGATCAGCACCACAAACAGCAGCCGAAGCTGTGTGTGTGAGACGGTGAGACCATAGTGTGAGAGAGGCAACTGTTCGTTCTTAAAAACAATGGTGGCACCTGAAGAGGTTAGCGCAGAAGCTGCAATAGCATCAGTCATATCTGAACTGGAGAGTATTTCTTCCTTGAAAGAAGAGCAAAGAACTCCACTGAAGGCTTTTCTAGATGGAAAAGATGTTTTCGCTCTTCTCCCGACTGGCTTCGGCAAGATTTTGATTGACAGATGGTTCATCCAATCACCTGCCAAGTAGTTTTTGAAAGTGCCTGCCCTTTTCTAAACAGTTTCCAATGACGGCTTCTCAGATGGTTCTGTGTAACAAACCATCTGACAGGGTCAGGTTAGCACTGTAGCCAGGTTTCCTAGTACACACTAAAACACAAGGTTGTCGTGTCTACATTCATTCACTCTACAGAGTAATTTTGAAAAGCTCAGTTTTTGTGTGTGGAAAACGCTGGATCAAAGATACTGTACGTTTTCAGATTTGGCCAGTTTAGTTTGGAGGTTCTCTCAGAGGGGATCACATCCCTCAGACCGCTCAGCTTTTCTCCTGCTACTCTCTGAATAACAATTGATGATTTTATTTTGTAATTTCATAGTTTTAATTATATTCACCCTGGGGGGCTTGCTGAACCCATGCTCAGTGCAGCAATTACACCCAACAGGGGAGTAATGAGACATTTAGAGGACGACACTGCCACAGACTTGAGGAACACTCCGCCGCACATGTTCACACATGGAACGTGTGCACGCACGCACACATTTCATCCACTTATGGAAAAGCAATTAGGAGATAGGCAATCAGGTGGAGTGAGAGAGAGGAAGAGAGAGAGAGAACAGCAAAAGTAACAGATGAGACGTGATTGTTGTTGTGATGATTTGCTTCCTCTGAGGAAGAGTGCAAGTGTGGAGAGGATGTACAGCAAACATCCTCCATGTGTCACTCCAGAGACTCGCATTAGGCTGCAGGTAGAAATATGAAGTAATTGGACTAATTAATCTAAGCTTTCTGTGCGTTGATGTGTGTTGTGTATGCGTTTAATGCAAGTGGCGTGTGTCTGTCTGAAGTTAATGGATGAAAAGAGAGAAAAACATGCTCGAAACAAGGAGACGGCAAATAATGACAAATTTAAATGTCATCAAAGGAGCTGCTGTATGAGACAGGTGCGAGGAAGTGACGCGGTAGTCAGATAGTCTTTTTGATGAAACCGCCAACAGAGCAGCTCTGTGAGAAACTGCTATCAAACACTCCTGAATCATTCTGGTGACAACTAAGAGAATAGAGCAGCACATTCCCTGCACCATACACCTGCTGTTTATCTTCAACATGTCAACCTTTAATGAATAAAAAAACAAATGCCCACATCCTGTACCCGTAATGCCCAATTATGATCCCAAGATATATAGTTTTTGAAAGAATCTATAATTTCTTACCAGGCGAAAACCTGTCGAAAAGACCTCGTTTTGTTCTATTGCTCATTTTACAAGTGAGAAGTAAGAAAAACCAACTCCACCAGATTCCGACGTATACACACAGTTCTGATGTGTTTTTGTCGGATTACGTTATTCATTTATTCTTTGATTCATTTTGAGTTGTGTTTTTGTCAACCTGATGAATGTTCACCTTCCTTTTAGCTCTGGTTTGGTCTCCACCAGCTTTTTTTTTACCAGCAAATTTTGTCCGTAGCTTATGGTGTTGATGAGAGCACTGAGACTGACTGTGTACACTCGGAGCGTCTGTTGATTGCAACAAAGATAACGTAACATTAGATTCTACCCGACCTGAAAAGCCTTGGCAAATCTCTCTGTGGTCCGTGTGGGTTATCAAGGCATCCCGACTACTGCTGCTGGCTAGAGGCTAATGCCATGATGCTAACACGCTAACTTTCACACTGGAGGAGCGGACGGGCCACGGCTCCAATGTTTTGAATTTGGACTGCTGTTACCTATTTTAAAACGCTAGCTGTCAGTACTACATACTGCTCCTTTAAGGAGTAACTTAACACCAGGCTGAAAAGCAGTGTTTTGCTGCCCTCTCTGGTTGATGGTTCCAAACCTGGTCAGAAGTGTGCTTTATTGCACCTATAACCACAACCAAAGGTGATGTCACAAGGTCTCGATGTACATGCGTACCTCATTACAGCAAGGTGAGAAGTGAAATCACTGGAGGTCAGCAAAAACAAGATTTTGAGGGGGTGTTATTGTAAGTTACTCATTAAAGTTGATATGGGCCTTCCAACATACAGTTTCAATGCATCCCTAATATATATCCCAACTTTCATAAGGCTTTTTTTCCAACTGCAGACACAGAATTCCTCCATTCATTTAGAAATATGTTAAATTAGGCGAATTTAAGTTTCTGGGTTATGTCCAATTCAAGAGAAATTACACATGTAGCAAAATTTGAATGTTGTAAGACAGAAAACTAAAAGTTATAAAACCCTTTCAATGTAATTTTTCCTCTCATTTTCACGTACTCAAATGTGTTTTGGGAACAGGATCAGGAAACATATTCAAAACCAGATAGAGTTTCATGAATGTTTAAATTTCCCTCTGCCTCACAGAACGAGGAGTTGAAAGAGAGTCAACATGAAAGTAGTGACATGATACAACTGAAGAAGTGATGTGATGTGATCAAGATGCAACCTGCAAGGACAACCTGGACCCTTAAATCATACTAACATTTCACCAGCTAAGGCTTTAACAGTAACTCTGGTCCTGTTGCAGGATTTATATAACATTTTTGTAGGTTATGTTGTCCATTAATAAGTCAACAGGCTTGATGAAAAGCTGCTTTACTCACCGCAAACACATACAAACTTAAAATTCAGGATGCATCATTGTGTGTGCGTCTGTGTGTGTGTGTGTACATGAGTGTGTATGTGTGTGAGACATGCAGAATGAGCTAGATAAGAAGACAGACAGATGAAAGCTGGAGTGCGTCCTCTCAGTGGAATTACTCTCCGTTAAACAATCTAATCTGAAAGGAATCGCAGCCACACAGATGAAGGCTTTTGTTTTCTGAATTGAGTATTCAAACATCACACATGGCACCTTCAGAGAGAGGAGAGGAGACAAGGAAAGAGTAAAAAAAAAAAAAAAAAAGAGTAAGTATGTAAACGTTGTCTTCATATAAGCAGCCACACAAGGACTTTGCCTAAATATATTCTAAAGTTGGGAGAATTATGATTTATTTTCCAAACTTTTGCATCAAAAAATAACTGAGTACATTTCGGACCACTTTTCTCAGTGCTAGGGACACATTTTGGACGGTACTATCAAAAAAGTATTAAGGTTTGACACAGAGCCCTTATATACAGTATCTTCAAACAAAGCCGATATCCAGTATATGAAAAGTTGACAAGTTACGGTTGCAATCGTCTTGTGTATTTTATAATTTTATTGAATCACCTCAACTGAGGTAAATATTTTCACTGGTTCAATCTCTGCAACAGCTACATGCGTCCATTATTGCCAAAGTTCCCTTGAGCAAGACACTGAACCCGTCCCTGCTGCTGGCTGCACCCTGCTCAGGTGAAATGCAAACATGTCTCAGAGAAAGTCAAACGTGAGAGTTGATGAATAAAGCTCTAAAGGAAAAGAAACAGACGTTATTATATTAACCATATTTATTTATTTATGTAGACATTTCTAAAGCATATTTTAACTGCAGAATCACCCCTCCTCCTCAGAAACGTGTCGTGAGTTAACTCCACAATGACCCCGTCTTGTAGACATGCGTCGATAGCGGCTCGGCCTTCTCTTTGACCTGATATTAAAGGGCCATCCAGGTGGGAGGGATGATGGAGGGAAGCGATAGAAGCCGCTGACAGTCTCATTAATCAGAAGCCAAGACGGAGAGGTGCTGGCCTTGGCTCCGACATGAGACACGACAACTCAGACATTGTCTTGTTGCTCGTGTTGGAGCAAGGTTTGACGGTTTGCCCGAACCCCTGAACCACTGCTTCCCCGCAAAGGTCAGACTCGTAAAGCAACCACCTGTGGAGTCTATCGATCATGTTTATTTGTCTCACTGAGTGTGCCTCCTGCTTTATTAGCTGCACAAGTTGAGTTTGTTGGTGTTCATTCGTCCACCCTGCCTGCCATGCTCTTCAGCTGTTTTCCCATCAGTCCGTCCTTCAATCCTTTCCGCCTGCTTCCTGCACATTTTAACGAGGAGTGTTGTACAATGACATGCTATTTATACAGAAAGGGTGTTTAATTTTTCAATAAAGATAACTGCACAAAAACTAGCAATCTGTCTGCTTTTATTTTGAAGTTTGTATGTTGAAGTTGGAAACGTGACATTGTCGGGGGGGCTTAAAGGGATAGTTTGGGGGTTTTGAAGTGGGGTTGCATGAGGTACTTATCCATAGTAGGTGTATTACTTACAGCAGATGATGGTCGGCGTGCCCCCAGCATCGAGAAACAGACAGGAGCACCGGAGCAAAGCAATACAGTGCTGTGGACGGGGCCGGCAGAAAATCATGTTTTAGCCACATAAAAGAAAGGCTCACCTAAAAAAATTGCTATCCGTTTAAGTGTACGCTATATTTAGAATATTTTCCGATGTCAAACTGGACTGAAAGTGAAACGTATCTATACTGTTTTTGTGATTTGTAAACGTATTTATTTTTCTTTCAAGCTCTTTATTGATTCATTTCAATTCAAAATCCTCTGCTTTTGCTGTTTTCTTCTGTTGCCAAAGCAACGATACAAAAGCAAACGCAGTTACCCTGAATACAACAGATGCTATCTACTTTAATAATACTTAAATTTAATTATTCAGTTGAAAAGCACAGTTTTCATATTGTAAGTGGAACATACTGTACTGAATTGTAATCCATTTCCCTAACCGTTTATCTTGTTCAGTGATGCAAGTGGGAGCAGAAGGAGCCTATTCTATAGCATGGGCTGGATGAAAGGCAGGGGACGTCACCAGCTCACCAATTCAAATGGGACTCATGAGAGGTATAAGTTTCAGGTATACAACTGACAACAAAAATGGACACTTCCTTGTTCCCCTTTTAAAAATGGGGAATGGTTTTGTGTTCTTTTTACATGTTCATGTTAAGGAACGAGAAAAGAGTAAAGACTCAGTGTTTGCTCTGTTTTTTGAGCATCGTAAAGCCCTGATTTTTGTCTGTACAAATAAAACTGACTTGACTATAGTTTATTTATCAAGAAAAGATGCCATAAATCCTCTGGTTCCAGCTTCTGAAATGTGAGGATTTTATGCTTTCCTCTGTTTGGTATCATTTTAAGTGTTATATATTTCGGTTTTGGACTATAAGTTGGATAAAGCAGGCAATATGAAGACGTCCAATTGGTCTCTGGGAAATTGTAGATTCATAAACAATGATAATATTAGGTATTTGTGTCCTAACTTCTAATTCACCTAACCTGTATGTGGACCACTGTACTACCTGGTTCTAAAAAATATGATTGAAAGTCATCATGTCATCATTATCTCTCTCTACTGGCTGCAGTCAAGAGATGATTATCAGGCACTGACTCTTTGTAGAATTCGTTTGGTATGTTTAACTAATCAGAAAACAGCTCTGACATTTATTTTCCTGCAGTGCAGTAGCGTCTGCATCTCTGTATTTCAATGAAAGCATTGAACATACAGGCCTCTGGCAACCAGATCTGCCTACGACAGGCTGATTCAGCCCCCAGGCAGAGATCTTTGAGATGTGCAGACCAGGTTCTGGGTCAGTGCCAGTGGCCATAAAACATTCTGCCACTGTCTTCTCTAATAGTGCCAAATAGCAATTCACTGTACTTTGACTTTGGTTTTTGTTGTTGTTTCACATTAACATGAAATACTGTTTTCCTTTTGTGAAGGTGAAGTTTGAATGAGACCGATTATTGCAGGAATGGAGATAGGAGATGGCTGATTGATGTCATAGTCATCTCTCTGTTTGTGTGTTTCTCTCAGTTCAGTTTCAACCGCTTTTTCACACTATTTCACATGTAATTTAAATGTATTTGTTCTCATTTCTACTATAGAACAATGGTTTAGTCTACCAGGAGGGATAAACCTTACTTTTCAGGGTGACGTTTTTATAAATGTACCTATAAACGTACAGTTCACTTCTAGTCTTTTCTGCTTTTGTAAAAAGTCTGGCAGCACATTTAATTGGCCATACTGAGAATGGTGTTCTGTGCAAAACAGTGTAATTATAACATCTCTAGTGTGTAACACCAGTGTGTTACAGAGCTAAGCACTAGACACCCAAACATTACATTATGTCATGTGTGATTGAACATGTCTTTCCAATACCATGGGCTTCCTATAACAGCCTGTAATCTTCTGAGAAGGTCAGGACAGTCAAATTCTTCCACACCAAACTGCCATGTTTTATGGACCAGGCTTTGTGCACAGAGACATTATCATGTTGAAACAGGAGAGGGCAAATTAAGGTTTTTGCTGTTTCATAATGTAAAGGGTTGGCCTCGGGGAAAGTCAGCAGAGTGGAAGAAAAAAAGGTATTACATTTTTTCAAGAATGATTTAAAAATATATTTTAGAACCCATTGATAAAAGCCAGAATCAAACTGTTTGGACTTTGACCTATGACCTATAAAACCTATTTTTTTTTCATTCAATTAAATTAAATTAAATTTAATTTAATTTAATTTAATGATGACTTTTCTAAAAAAAATAATTTCATACACTTTTTATATTATTTGTTTCTGTTTTATAGTATATGTATATCGATGAAAACCTGTGTTGGACATGGATAAAGATGAACATTTTATTTAAATCCCCTGAATACAAGGAGGAAAAGGTGAAAAGTATCTTCCTTACTCTTGGATGAAAAACTTCTATAAAAAAGTTAGGAAATGGTGCCCTCTTGTGGCATCTTTTTTGAACCGCAATCACCCAGATTTGTACTCCCAAGATCTACGCTAAGTCCCGCCCCTGAACAGCCTCATAACCAATCACCACTCAGTATTTGACTTAAAATATTTGGGTAGTTCGGCCTGAGCCTCGTCTGTCAGGTAACACTACCCGCAACAAACTCCACAAATTAAATGATTATGTTCAGACTAAAGTTAGAAAAGGTTAATGTTAAGGTCCGGGCTGCTGTTTGAATTAATATAAGCTTTGTACGCGGGCTATTAGAAGGTAAAACATACCTGAAATACTAAACTCAGGACAAGAAATTACCCAATTTATTTTGCCTCGAGTGAGTACTCTGCCAGCTGAAGTCAGTGTGCCACACTCCACAAGACTGGTGTAATTAGCCTCCTAAATATCAAAAAACGGGCTTTCTTGGAAGTAATTAACTCGTGTGACTCCTCCAGAATTAAGGTAACTACACTACGTAGCCGAATGTCGTCTTAATGTGGGTTGTTTGTGTTTTTTTTTAGTTTTAAGTTAGGAGTAACGCCAAGTGAGGGTAACGATAGCCAAACTTTTGAAACTGGCACCGAATGCTAGCTAGCTGACCGTTACCAACCGTTTTCTCCACTGTTGCTACGTTACGGTTCAGATAAGGCAAATAATTTTGCTAAATTCAGCAGTTTAACGAATGTGTAGGCTTGAAAGTGTTTGAGGAAAACCTCAGTAACTCGTCGGTGGTGGTTTGTTGTGGCGTGTGTGCCATGGTGACACGGGGGGTGGGTCTTCTCTCTTTAAGTTGTGCGGTTTTCAAGGCAACCGACCCCTGTTGCTATGAGGTTTGCCAGTAAAATCTCATAGCAACAGGTAAGTGAGGTAAGTTTGCATTGCATTACTGTTGATACAAGTGTTATCAAAGTTACTTTATCTCCACAATGGTATAATTTTGATTTCTCTGTGCAAAACGTAGTTTAGTTAACGCTAGATCTGTGTTCCTCTGCCCACCAGACTGGTTGGACTTGGTTCACAGTTGTTGAGCAAGTCTGTCTTGAGTCTTTCTTGAGTCGAAAGGCTACATGGGTAAAATATATTTTTAAAGAAAGTGTATTGTTGCTGTAGTAGCCTGCTTCTCTGAATCAGTTGGATCAGAAAGAGACTGTTGTTTCCTCACATGACTCCTAGGGCATGAGAATATGTTTTCACATGGTCTGTGCAGGAAACGTGCTTTTTTTGTAGACTAGACACAGCAGCTCATAAAATCCACTCCCACTGGCTGCACTGATTTTTACAATACAATGTGTCCTCTGATGGATGTGTTATCATCAGCGAAAGTAACTGGAGAAAACTTGCTGTCTGTAACCAAAACCTAACAACATTTTTTGAAAGACGGGTAGAATTCACCTCACAGCAAAGCCATCCAGGTATTCCCCTAACTTTCATCTTGTACTTATGTATCAGTCTGGATGGGCATCAATTACATTTTTTCTATGCTATACCTGAGTTTTAGGCAAAAACATAGTTTTTTTTCATGCACTGGTCAATTTTGCTTCCATAACATGCCTTCTCTCAGACTAGTGGAAAGAAAACATCCAAAATACACATTTAGGTGTTTATTTTACTACTTTGTCTATTTGCATCTGTAGATTTCCCCTAAGCTCACCAAAAGTTAGCATCAGATAATGCCTCATTTGAATATTAAAACATAACATTTCAGAAAACTTGTAATATGAAAAATAAGTGTGTTAATGTAAGTAATAGTGTGTTAATGTAGTTTCTGTGAAATATTTTCTCAGACATTTTTCTGGATGTCCATTAGAATAGAAACTCTGGAAGAAATGCAACCTTTTGTAGTTAATAATAAACTTAATTTATATAGCCTAACACTAACAAAAATGCTGCAATATTTTGATTATTTATGTATATTTTTAAATCAGGGCTGCAACTATCACCTTTATCATTATCGATTAACGTGTTGCACTACACAGTGTTAGGAAATAGTGAAAAATGCCAGAGCCACAGTGACGTCTTTAAATAGCTTGTTTTGTCGATCAACAGTCCAAACCCCAAAGATATTGAATTTACAGAGAAATCCTCACATTTGTGAAGCTGGAACCACAGGATATTTGGCATTTTTGCTCGATAAATGACTTAAATTATGAATTTATGATTGACGTTTATTGATTTTCTTTCTATTGAGTAATTGATCAATCAACTAATCATTTTAGCACAATTGTAAATAATTGTACAGTTTTATTCAGTCGCTGTTTTCACCAGTCCCCTCTGCACAGTGTATCCTGTGTCTTCAGCTCTCTCTGTGCCTCCTAAGAAGATTAGCTGTCATATACTGTATTAGTCACTCGGCCAAACAGGACACCTACAACTCGCTCTAGCTCTGCCAGCCTGTGGGGCAGCTCCAGCTACACTGGTGCTCTCTGTGCTCAGAATTTAGCCGTTGTCATCCTGTGAAAATTCATGTAGCCTAGTCTGTCCCTGTTGGCCGTGCTGAATGATTTTACGACAGCTTTGGTGGGACTGGGAATGACATTAGAGCCTGGCAGAAATTCTCCCTATCTCTTTCTGTCATTCTCTCTCTCTCTCTCTCTCTCTCTCTCTCTCTCTCTCTCTCTCTCTCTCTCTCTCTCTCTCTCTCTCTCTCTCTCTCTCTCTCTCTCTCTCTCTCTCTCTCTCTCTCTCTCTCTCTGTCTCTCTGTCTCTTGTCCACCCCACCCCACCTGTCCAGTAGCTCGCCCTGATAGTCAGGTGATTACAGCCCTGCTGCTGTCTGTCTGTCTGTCTGTCTGTCTGTCTGTCTGTCTCTCTGTGAGGAGCTGAGCTAGCCTCGTCCCCTGGATGCATGCGATCATTGTCTGTTTACCATCAGTGAAGCCCCCTGTAAGGGCTTTAGAGCAGCTTAATTCCCCCCATATGGCAGCTGAGATAAAGCCGTAGTTCCCCTGGGAATGAGCAGGCAGTATGAGCAGAGCAACAGGTGAGTTGTTTCTTTGCTTTATTCTTACCGGAGAAGCTCAGAAATTCAACAATTATGGAAATGGCCTTGATTTCTCTTGAAGTTTGTTGCTGTCTGCTTCACTTCTGCATTAAGTACAAATACCACAATGCAAAAAATACCCAAAAAAGAGAAGAGATAAAAAAGATGAAGAAGATTTTTATAAAACGGTCACTATATCCTGACCAAAAATATTCTGCCAACTGCAGGTTTAAGTACAAATATCTTTAGTAAATGTATTTAGTTACTTTTTACAACTCAGTAAGTTTTAATCAAACAACTGCACATATTTTCATCCTTGTCTCCTGGCAGGGGTTTACTCATCGTTTTGAGTCCCTGGATAATCCTTGTGTGTTAGAGGATGAAATGAATAAACAATGTTGTAATTACACTGTTAGCTCCAACCCTTTCTATTCTGAAGTTATAGTTTTTCTAAACCTACCTCTCAAGTTGTTTATCCGCTGAGCTGTGTACTCTCATTCCTTGTGGTCTACTTTAAATGCATGGTGAGTTTGCCATGTCGGCCAGCGTGGAGACTCTCTGCTGATTTGTGTATGAAAGGGTTGTAGAGAGAGCATGATGTGAGTCCGTCAGTCGTACTCACTGAGCCTTGGGTTTGTTCCTAACAATCTAAACAAGTCTGTGGATGCACATGAGAGTGTCTGTCTGGATTTTTGAGCAAAAAAACATACTCTCATCATGATGAGTGCATGATGTGTTGGATACACTGTAAGAAGCACCAGGCTAATAATCTTCTTGCTTTAATCTGGGATACTGATGAAAGAGGCAAAGACGCATGGTGACCACTTTTCTCGATGAGAATCTGAGTGCGGCTGTACAGAATGTACTTTCTTAAATGCTAATTTCCTCACGTTAAGTTCACAGCAATAATTCTCTGATAGTGATGCTTGTTAAAGTTTGTGACTTGGTATGTGGTTGTTGTTTTTTTTACCTGCTGGCTGCTGATACTGCTTAAAAAAAACAGTATAATGCAGAGTTTAAATGCATACCTTGTTAAATGACTCATTACATGTCTGATCCCTGCAACAGCCGGTTTGTCAACCACCAATCAAAAAATCAATCTCAGAGAAATATACTCTGATTAGATACAAGATGATAAAGCACGCCAAAAATTCCTTAATCAAAGTTTATATAGAGATGGAGTTTATGTATTTTGATGACATTTGAGCATTTGTCTTTTTAGAGGGTATAAATTAATATATTTAATACTTGATGTCTTTATAGCACTGTAACAGAATTTTTTGGGTGAGGCACTGGTATGTATGTTAAGACTTGTCAGAGATTTATTGCAGACGCTGGAAAGCGCAGCTTGTGTTCATGTTGTGGAGTTGCCATAGTGAGCGTTGCAGCTCTAGGAAATATCTGGGGGACTTGGTGTAACATTGCGAACTATTAGTCTAATCTGAGCTCTGTTACATGTAGGATATGTCTGAATAAGAGCTATAAATGCTTGTTGTGCAACCTGACAACACAGGATTTAAGCAGGGGGGCAATAAATGACTGCGCATCTGTTGTGTAGACTAAGACAGAGCTTGTGTCACCTTGGAAACGAGTCTTTGTTTGCTTCACTTCTCACAACATGTCAGACAAAAATGTACTGTGACTTTACCGTGACATCACTGCCACCTCCAAGTGCTTAATGAATAAAATAACCCACATGAACATACAAAGGAAACATTAAAATACATGTTGGCTTTTATAGTTCATGTTTTTCAGAGGCATGGTATTTGTTACACTTACAAGTACATTAACTGAAATAATTATTCATTTTAAGGCTGTAACTAATTCTTATATTCATGATCAATTAATCTGTTGCTTTTTTTTTTTTTCAATTAATTGGCAGTCTATTTTAGCACAGTTTACCTTTTACTGCTAGAGTTAAACACAATGTTCTGGTAGTCTGGAATATTTCATTATGCACTATGAGTATTTTCTTTTTATGAACTTGTCTTTGTACATGTTTGTTTTTCTTGATTTCCTCTGGAAACCTCTGTCTGTAATAGGTTATAGATATTGAACAGCTGGTACTATTTTGTGTTTCAGGAATCGCATCCAAAGAGATCTCCCCTTCCTCAAGACTGAAGACTGACCTCCTGAGCTGTATCTCTGGACTGTAACCAACTTAATGACATGACCTGCAATCAGTAACCTTCTGTAGCCATGGATTTGAAAGTTGACGTCACTGCAGGGTCAGATCAACAAGAAAAGATGCAGGACGTTTCTGTGCCTGGCTGAGACACTAACTGAGGTCAGGGCTGAGACCTGAAGGAGGCAACAATTGGCTGATAGGTGAATGGAGACAAGAAAGAACACCACAGCAGGGGTTCTATTCTGGACCCCTGCCCCGGTCAGCACCTCACCCACCAGCTCTGTAATATCCGAGGATGTGTGGGAGGAGGAGGATGAAGGACAGGTGGAGAAAGATGACAACTTTTTTAGCCAGATGGATGAGAATGGCATCATTGGACTGTCGGAGGCACTGGAGGATTTGGAGTTGGGGCAATCTTGTTGTGATTCAGATGCAGAATGTAATCCAAACTTGTACCCTGGACCCCTCACCCCAGAGTACGCAGACCATAGTGGACATGAGAGGGATACACCTGAGGAGCTGATTTACAACCTGAGTGAACATCTGTCCCACACCCAATCACCAGGAGTGGATGTACAAATACTGTCGCCACGTGAGTTGATTTCTTTAATCTTGACTGAAGTTTTTCTTAATGTTGGCAAGCAAAACATGTTTTTGAGGGGAGGGGGTTTTAACATTGTTCTGAATGTACTGCAAGTTAATGTCGACATTCATATAGTGCTTGGGCAATACCAGTAAAGCACTTTGAATTAAAATGTATACTTGTAAACACACTGGTATGGTCCTTAAAAGCTAGACGAGCTAGACTCCTTTGTTGTGGGAGACAGTTTATGCATGCACTGTGTTGAAACCTGTCTTCCCATGTTCTCCATGTTTTTGGCAGTTGAGGACTTGATGGGTAGAGCAGAAGAGCAGGGGATAGAGTGCGTCCCTGAGTGGGACAAATACTTGGACATGACAGAGGAGGAGAAAGATGGAGAGGAAGCAGCGAAGAGGAGTGACAGGAACAGAAAGAAAAATAAACACACTAGCACATCAAGAGGGCTTGGAACTACAAATGGCTTGGATGAGATCAGCTCTACGCGATCTTGTAGATGTCACCTGTTAGCCATGGAACCTGCTAGAGCCTCCAATCATCACTGCCCAATATCCCAGCCTGCCTCACCTGTCACAGCCCCCACTTTCCCCCAACTTCTCCACTTCACTGCCGACGAAATAGCTGCTGCTCCAGGGATTGACGCTGAAACCTTTCCGGAGATGAGCTTCACAGAAAGTCTTTCAGAATCACACAGGAGCCACATAAGCCTCAAGTCCAGTCCCCGTTGTCCTGAGGTAAAGCTCAGGGCTTCTCTTCAGCCAGCAGCTATGTTTTCCGAAGAAGTTGCTTCAAATCATTACAGCGGAGCAAGTAATGGGCCTTTAAAGGCATCAGATAAGTCCGATAAGCCTCACAAAAAGCCCACTCCCTCACCAAGGACGATGAGGCAGCTCTCCCCTGAAGCTACAAATTCAAGGACTCGTTCCCTCAGCATAGCCAAGGCAGACCCCTTAAAATTCAAACATCAGAGCCCAAGTCCTGACAGCGAGCCGAGGACACCCAGAGCCAGGAGTACTGCTGCTGAAGTGGATGAATCCAGGTGAGCCACATCCCCATAGCCAATTATTTTTACCACGCATTATGTTGTAGCTTTTTTTTTATTTTGTATCCTTCCTTGTTTTTTCAGTTTTTGTGCATCATGATTGTGTTTTTTTCTTTTCATAAAAAGCACTAACCATGTATTTGATTGTATTTCTAGAAAAGGGCCTCTGAGTTACCGCACGCCAGACTTCTCCAAGGTGGAGCCCAGGGTCCGTTTCCCAAAAGGTGGTTATAAGCCCCCCAAGAGCAGGCGCTCTTCCAAGAGGGAGTCCCTGTCACCTGAGCCCCCCTTAGTGTTTAAATCCCCTGCTGACATTGTGAAAGAAGTCCTACTGAACACCACTGATGGGTCTCCTGCCTCATCAGACTCTTACAAACCACCGAGAGGTGCCCCCAACTCCACTGTGCCTCAGGATTTCAGAAGCCGCCAGCAGGCCACCACACTGCTCGAGCAACTACAGGTACTGGTAGAGGCTTAGAGTACATCTACACTAAGGCTGTCAATGAACATTCTAAATTCGAATACATTTTCAAATTGTAATGAAAAACAGATATAAAACTTAAAGGTTTTTCATATTTTCTTAAAATGCCCTAAGGGAAATTTCCTAAAGGAAATGCAACCTCTTCCCCACCATCCTTACTCATTCCCAGAGGCATCGGTAGACCAGCTGTCCCTCTCGACATCCTCCCTGTTTCTGTAGCAACGCTCAAGTAAAAAAACTAGACATCATGAGCAGGAAAGGCACACAGCAGTGAAACTTCAAAGTTTGTTTTATACTGAGTGTACTGAAGAGATTTAAATTACTATAAGGTACGAAAAAGAATAATGAAGATGAGACCTTCTTCATTCCGGTGCCCGTTTCCATAGACATTTTTATGAGAGAACATCAACCAGAAACAATAATATCCTTTCTGTTGAAGTCCTGGATGGTGTAGGTATTGTTTTTTGCCAGATTATCAATGTAACCCTGCCCTTGTGTATTTTGGCTCATATTCCAGTACTACAGTCTAATGCTTTGTTCGCAATCAGTCTGCTGCACCAAGGCAATTACAAAGCTTCAACTTGTGACTTATCTTTATACTACAGCTATTTTGATTGAAAGTTGGAAGTGGAATAAGGTCTGCAGATCACTGACCTTGAGACAACACAAATTACTTTTTCCTCAGTTATACTGTAATATATTAGCAATAATGAATTTGTCTTCCAGGACGTATAAGCTTTGCTTTTCAGGGTGACTTTTTTTTATAAATGTACTTCTAAAATTACAGTCCTGTACTTTTTTTCTCCTTTGCACCACCCGTATGGTATAGTTTAGCTACTGCACTAGCCTGATTGATTGATAATAGAGAGTCACTACATTTATTTTGCAGTTTAATTAGTGAGAATGATGTACTATGTTGATGTATGCATCACACCAGTGTAATTATAACATCGCTACAGGCATTTTTTGAAAGCAGACCACTATGTTTTAGAGGTGGCCATCATGTACACAACATGGACAAAAGTATGTGGACACCTGGACATGACACTCACATGTTATTGTTGCACATGTCATTCTGAAATCATGGGCATAAATCTTATGCTATAACAGCTTTCCACCAGATTTTGGAACCTGGCTGCAGGGATTTGCTCCCATTCAGCCACAAGAGCATCAGTAAGGTCCAAAACTGATATAGGCTGAGAAGACCTGGCTCACAGTCAGTGTTCCAGCTCACCCCAAAGGTGTTGGATGGGGTTGAGGTCAGGACTCTGTGCAGACCAGTCAAGTTCTTCCACACCAATCTGGGAAAACCATTTCTTTATAGACCAGGCTTTGTGCACAGGAATGGTTCTACCCCAAACTGTTGATACAAAGTTGGAAACACACTGTTGTCTGTTCTAATCTTAATGCTACAGCTTACAATAATATTTCAAAGGATGAAAAACAGCCCCAGGGTGGACAAATATTTTTGATCTAGTCTGTTTATCTGTGACAGACTTATGAATTAGACCTAACAGTTCCTAAATCCTGTTCCATTCTCTGCCCTCTCATTCCTTGCCTCCACTTTTTTTCGCCAAACTTTGCCCTCTTCCTTTTCTTTTGCACCCCTCCCTTTTTTCTCGCCTCACATGCTTGTTTTTCACTCTCTTTTTTTTTTTTCTCTTCCTTTCCTCTTACGTTCTTATTTCCTTTCCCTCTCCCCTCGCTGCAGGAGGACTACAACAGACTGCTGACTAAGTACGCCGAGGCGGAGAACACCATTGATCGCCTGCGTCTTGAAGCTAAGGTAGTTAATCTAGAAATCAGGCTATAATTTATCACTATTTGATGTTGTGCAGTAGTGCGGGGGGTTTAAAAAAACAGTACATATCGGTGCCCTAAAGATTTACTTTTGGTCTCAATTTTAAATCACTATAGCACCTCCAAGTTATGAGAAAGCTTCCAAATGATGGAAGGTTTATTTTTCTCAAATATTTTATTAAAATATTCTATTACTTTTCAAAGGCAGGTATAAATGTTTTACTTCTACAATGCTGTGGCTTTTCATTGAATAAAGGGGCAGCAGTGAAAGCACTATTATGTCCGTTTCAGCATCCCCCTACATTTTGACAATTTAAGATTAGACCATCCATTTTATATGATATTTTTATGAGAAATATCATGCATAGCTACTGTTTTATATGCAAACACAGGCTGCACAAAAAGACAGAATAACTAGAGATACTGTGTGGACAAATGGAGGCTCCTCTATAGTCTGTACAGTAATATCGGAGAACAAAAGACACCGTCTGTGTGCGCCCCGTACAGTACACACACAAAAGTCTAATCAGGACCAGAATAAAATCCAGGCTGGTAGATACAGAGAATCCAGATACGAGGAACCAACAGAAAGGCTCATCTAAAATGAACCAAGGCCACAGTCCACATGACATGGCTAAACAAAACAGTTAACTATAAGAAGGTCCTCTTGTGACCAAACTCTTTCAGCCAATGACAATTATCCCTTTGTCCGTGTTTTTTCTACATGTGGTCAGTACTCTTTTAGCATTCAGTAACATTCATTGGTTGTTTATCTGCTGCTGCAAGTGTGTAGCTCGTACATTATCCATTGAATGAACATACAGACTATTATTGTGTGTTTCCTTCATTTCTGGTGAGTTTTATATTACGTGACTTACTAACACAAAATACCTTGTGTTTAGAGTGCATGGAGAAATAAAAACTCACCTGGAAGAAAACATGAAGTTCATTCTGTGCAATAGAAGCCAAGATAATCGAGCAACAATAAAACGATTATGTGGCTAAAAGTGTAAAGAAAAATCGAATGAAAGCAAATTTAAAAAGGGAGGTTTATAAAATAAAGATGCTACATTTTTTATATCAATGTACAGTATATTCAAATATGTATTAGCTTGTTTTGTGTCTTTATTCCTCAACTTTATTTCTATAGGACAGACTCATAGAGAACCAACAGCCCAGGCATTGTCAGCACATCACAGACACAGGCAGAGCAGTATGTCAGAACGAATGATTAGGGAAGAAAAGTGGGATAAGAAAGAAATGAAAGAAGAGGAGAGACAGGATGAGTGTTGAGGTGTAGTGTAGTAGCTCCTTTAAAGAATTATTGGCCCATTTCTGTTGGAGCAGCAGCGCGCCACAATCAGCACCAATTAAAATCAGCTTACTGGTCTCTCCGCCTCTCCTCCATCTCCTTCACCACAACACTGAGCCACCATCTGTCTCCCCCTCCCTCTGCTAGTACAACATCACACAGGCAGGGTGGGAGGAACAGCTTTACACTGATTTTTCAAATGAAGAGGTTTTCCCTTTTTTTTTCACATTGAGTGAACCCTGAATGATTAGTTCAAAAAACAGGAAATGCATCTTCTTAAACTTAAATCAACCAAAATCTTCTTCAAGTAATGATCTTTTATACAAAACTGAATTTCTTTTACTTAAAAGTGTAAACAAACACACACACTATTTTCACTGATATCACCATTCTTGTGGAAAGGAAAAGGTTGCGCCGATATACCCCCAGACATGTAAATTTTTCCCATCTCCACCAGGTGAACCTGTACTCTGACCCTCCAAAGCCCGGCCACTTGGTGCAGTCCGGACCGAACCAGAACACTTCAAAGTTCATGATGCTGGATTTTCCTCAGGCCCAGAGAGCAGAGATCAACTCGGCCTCTCTTCATCCAGACGGACACAACACTCATCAGAGTACATTCATCACATTCAATATTTACCACTTTGCTGTCAAATTCATCATTTCTTATATCACATTAATGAGTCACACTGTTCTCATGATTTGTTGCTGTACAATGAAATATTGTCACTTAAATTTGCATCATGTAACTCTTCTTTTCTCTACACCTGTCTGCCAAATGAACAGGAAGTTCATCTGCCTGTCCTTCCACAAGAAGCCCAGACCCTCAGGTGCGACAGCAGCTGTACAATATTCTCTACATTCAGGCCGACAAGTTCCTCCATCAGGTAAATGACCTATTAAAACTATCAACAGTAGGGGTGGGGGTGTGGTAAAAACTCAATTCATATAAGAATCAAGATTCTTATCTGTGTGTTGTTTTGTGTACAATTTATTTTTGAAATTGGCACATTTCTGATAAAAGAATAATAATAAAAAGAATAAAAAGGAAGCTAGCTTAAGCCTACAAATTTTATTTTTGTAACCGTAACCGACAGCATTTTTCATTTTTGTATAACTTAAACTTTCATTCTTAAAGTCATTGAGATTTGAGAAATACTCAGTAAAAACCTTAGTTTAGCATGAATAAATGCTACCTTTTGCCTTTGTATTTTTACATTATTGCAATCAGTTGATTTAACTTTTTCAAATATAAAAACTCCATTATCGTATACACACTTTACTCTGCTTTCATGCCATGATTTGCCCCACCGCATTTATTAGTGCACAGCAGACTGGAGTAGGTCCTGAAATTAGCACCTCTACAGTATGTAGTGAATTGAAAATCAAATTTTAATCAGGAATTGTTTTGGAATCTAATCGTGACCCCAAGAATCAAAATCGAATCGTGAGATACCGAAAGATTCACACTCCTAATCAACAGTGATGGAAATTGTTACAGATTTGCTAGATGATGTGATAAAGAGATAACGGTTTTGGTGTTCTTCATTCAGCTGCAGACTTTTGAGGATCTCCTAAAGAGCAAAAAACTCAAACCTTTTGAACAGATGAAGGTAAGACTCAGTTTAAATTGTTTAGAAGAATGACTTCAAATGTATACCTCATATCCAAACTAATGAAGCCATGCTCTTCTTCAGGGTCTCTCACAGCTTGCTGAGGGCCTCGACTCTTTAGAAAGGGGCTACCTGTTGGCGAGGGATGAGCACAAACTCCTGCAGCAGCGTGGGGCAGATATCGGCCACTTTGACCCTAATCGGTGAGAGTCCCGAGATAAATACGCGCTGGATTACATTTTATATTCTGTACATTTGTGCACTTTGCTGTTTTTTTTATGTTTTTGAGCGTGCATGTGTATGTATCAGGGAGCTGGAGGGGCTGATATTTCAGTGCGGGCTGCGTATGGACGATCTGAAGGAGCAGGTGGAGCAGATGCAGCAGGAGCAGCCCACCTGTGAGGCTCCTCCCTCTCCACCTCCTCACCCCACCCCTTTATCTGTCCACTCTGAGGCGGGAGAAACTCTGACTCACCCACAGGTACATTCAAACAGCTCTGTCTGTGTTAATGCACTCTGTCCTTGAACTGTACAGAGAATCTATTTGACTTTTGTACTCGTGCATTGAGTGTAAAACTCTGATTGAGTCTTGTGCAGTCACTGTACGTAACGACTTGGGTAATTCTGAACAGAAATATAAGAGGAGATCTGTATTTATATCTATTTTACTTCATCTCCTTCCAGAGCCCACCTGTGCCTTTGCTGGTTGATCCAGGAGAGGCAGCGGCGGTGGAGGTGAGCTCAGCCAGCGAAGAGAGTGATGAAGAGGAGGAAACTCTGAATTCTCTCTACCTCAAACCTCTGAATGGCAAACACAGACATCTTGAACAAGACTTCACCACACTAATGGATCAGTGAGTGGTGATGCTTGTATTTTCAGTTGTTCACTTTGGAAGGATTTTTTTTTATCAATGTTCGGATATATTCTTAACCCCAACTGTTTTAGATTCTTTTCCTCACTGTCAGAAGGAGATCTGGAAAATAAGGAGCTCAGCCATTATTTCACCCTGAATGTTTTTCCTCCTTCTGTTTAGCTACCAAAGCTTCAAGGAGCTTCCCAAACTTTTAGACCATAGCCAGAGGGAAGGAGCTCGCCTTTCTGCTGCCTTAAGAAGCGACATGCAGCCTGGGGACGAGGAGGAAGAGAGACAGGGTCACGGAACTGGAAACCTGGAAGTACAGAAAAGTCTTCCACGGAGGTTAGTCTTCAGATAAGCAGACAAGATGAGCTGCAGTTTCACCATCAGTAATGTTTGTTCTTGTACTGGGCAGCTCTGAGACGTCGCTGTATCTGAGAACTCTCCTGTCTAAGTGTAATTCTTTTTATCTTGAATACTGCTATTTTAGCCAGTTTTTTGATTGCATAAATTGAACATAAATACATATGTCCAAGAAATAAACACATACACGCAAAGGTATTTTCGAGGGGAAGCTAATCTTAGTAGCTCCACTGGGTTTAATTCTCTGTACTGTTCTCTGTTTACAGGAAAGCAAAGTCAGACCATCAGGACTCTCCTCCTGTCTGCACCAGCAAACAGCAGACCAGTAGGACCAGTACTCCTCCAAGCAGGGCCTCCAGCCAGTCCACCACAACCCCCGTTCATCCTCCCAGTAGCAGAAGGAGGTTAGAAGTGGGAAAGTCCCACAGCAGCAGTCTGAGCTGTTTGGGAGAGATTACTGCATTGGAAAGGAGGAACTCCAAACTCCAAACTGGGAGCAGCAGAGTGCTTTCTCAGGTCAGTTTTATATTGTGAACTGCCAAGGTGAAATAACAGTCTGTCATTGATTCTTCGTTGATTTCATTCAGTTCATGCAGTGCTTAACATTTGATCATGTGAAGAGTTGAGGCATCAGGAGGTTTTACTTTAGGCTTTTGCGAGACTCAAGATCTAGATCTTCCAACCTTTCAGATATATTGAAACATTTTGTCGAGGAAAAACTGTCATGGCCATTTTCATAGGGGTCCCTTGAACTCTGACCTCAAGATATGTGAATGAAAATGGGTTCAATGGGTACCCACGAGTCTCCCCTTTACAGACATGCCCACTTTATGATAAGCACATGCAGTTTGGGGCAAGTCATAGTCAAGTCAGCACACTGACACACTGACAGCTGTTGTTGCCTGTTGGGCTGCAGTTTGCCATGTTATGATTTGAGCATATTTTTTATGCTGAATGCAGTACCTGTGAGGGTTTCTGGACAATATTTGTCATTGTTTTGTGTTGTTAATTGATTTCCAGTAACAAATATATACATACATTTGCATAAAGCAAGCATATTTGCCCACTCCCATGTTGATAAGAGTATTAAATACTTGACAAATCTCCTTTTAAGGTACATTTTGAACAGATAAAAAATGTGGGATTAATCGCGCTTAATCATAATACATCAAAATGAAATTGATACTGTTGATCCTGTATTAGCTTGTGCAGAAATCAACATTGAAACCCTAAAACACTGTTCTCTCTGATATTGTTAGAGCCAGTTTTGTTTGTTTGTGTTTGTTGTTTTGTGTAAATAGTCAAAACAATATTGCCACCTAGTGGTGACCTCTGTAGGCCATAGAAAATTATAGGACTACAACTCCCACGGTGCTCCAGCCAATCAGTTGAGTCAGGTGTGGGCAATTGAGGCTGCAGAAGCTGAGGAGAGACCGAACTCAACTGTTTAATGTTCACAGTTTAACACAAAACTCTAGATAATTTAAGTTTGCTTATCATTTTTATTTTGTGTGTCGGACAACCTTGATTTAATTTTGATTAACTGCACGAGCCCTTAAACTTCAAGCCAGCCTGACAAGCCAAACAAGTCACCACAATTGTGAGTAAAGCAAGCCAAACAACTTGAAAGAAACGCGTTGAAATGTCTGTATATACAAGGCATCTAAAGTGTCTTTTGGAAAGCAAGTAGAAGGAAGCCGTGACAGATATGTTTTATATGAATTAAGAGAAGGGTGGAAAATGTGTTTTAGTGTATTTATTATAGTGTTTGTAAATTAAGAGTTGCTTTAAAAGCCTTTAATCCTCTAGACAATCAGCTGACATGTAGTCAGTGTAAACTTGCATCATCTCATGATTTGATTGCCCAAACAGCACTGATGTATGCTCAGCAGTTCCTTCTAGAAACTAGTATAACAGCCTCTCTTTTTTATTGCTTTATAATACGGCAACAATGAATTAAAAGAGAGATCATCGGTAATCAACCCCTTACCGAAGGGGTGGGGGGACAGGGATTGTTCAGGGGTAAATAAAAGGTCAACAGTAAATGTCGCATAGAAGTGATGTACATCATCTGAAAGCTGAGAACCTGAAGATTAATTTGAGATGCAGTTTAGCACGGTGTGTCAAGTTGTTCTAGTCATGAATCAGAAAGAAACATTAATTAAATCATTAATTAAAATAAATTGTGTATAAGGGCTAAGAACATTATGATAGAAGTATATGATGGTCTCACTCATGTTGTTGCAGCAATTTGTGGGTTGATACCATTTGTTACAAAGATTTGGTGCTAGATTTAACTTTTCTTTACCACTCGAGAATTGATAAAAATTATCAATAATCCCTCCAAAATACCACATAAATACACCAAGACCTTGAGCGACCGTGGGGACTAACATCATCACACATGAATATGATTGGGCTCATTAAATCCAGAAGAGTCTCAGCTTTACAGTGATACCCAATTTATGTAATTCCAAGACTGTTTAGGGACCCCAGTATACAGAAATATTCAAATACATCATTTATAGAATAGGTGAAAATAACACATTTGTACTGCATGTAAACAATTGCATGGTTTTTGTCCCAAACTGCATGTGATTATCATAAAGTGGGCATATTTGTAAAGGGGAGACTCGTAGGTACCCATAGAACCCATTTTCATTCACATATCTTGAGGTCAGAGGTCAAAGGACCCCTTTGAAAATGGCAATGCCAGTTTTTCCTCGCCAAAATGTAGCGCAACTTCAAAGCATTTTTTATCATTCTTCTCAACAAGCTAGCATGACAGGGTTGTACCAATGTACCTTAGGTTTTCTAGTTTCATATGATGTATATGACAACTTGAAAGCAGATCCCGCTAGAACCCCTGAAAGAAAGAACAGTGGTTGGGCCTGCCGGCAGGGTGTTAGGAGGTTAATAAAACCTTATTTTTGCCTTAAAGCATGATGTATTGATTCCACAAAGAAAGCCATCCAGTATGACAAACAATGGTGCATCTACATCTAGCATGTGTATAGATAAATGTTGCATAATGTTTGTTCTGCTTTGTGTCGACCAGGATGGGATCATCTCTCCGGAGACGGACAGTGGGTTTGTCTGTTCAGAGAGCAGCCGCCTGACCCCGGCAGCAGCTCCCAGTCCTCTCCACCAGAGGGCCTCAGAGAGGTGAGGAAGTCCAGTGCTGCTTCTGGTGCCTCCACACTAATTTACTGCACCATAAATTTTACCTCCTGTGCCATCCCCCACCCCTATTACACACACACACACACAGCATACTGATGTCTCACCCTACAACTCAAAAGCCCCTGATTCTCCTTTTGTATTACTGTTTGTTATTTATTTTATCCAGTCAATTGCTGATCATACCTTTTTGTTTTCTGTATGTTTGAATATTCTTCCATGCTGCGACAGTGTTTCAGTGCCTCAGGAGGGGAACCCAGGGAAGCCTCAGATAGGCCCAGTCCCAGCACCATCTCCTGCTTCTTCACCGTCACACAGTCGCACGGCTATGGAGCCCAGAAGGGCGTCCCGGCTCAGCCACGACCAGCCGAGGAGAACCAGACAGGGGCAGAGGAGACGCACTTCCTCCCGCTCTCCACAGCGCTGCGTCCGCCAGACAGAACAAACCAGGGCCGACAGTGAGACCAGCGAATTTGGGCTGGACAGTGACAGCTGTGAGTCTCCCAAGTTCTGTCCATCAACTGAGATTGTTGCTAATGTCCTCTTACTATGTTACTACTCATATTCATTAGTGTTTTCCTTCATTGTGTATTTAACCTGCTGTCCTTCTCTGTCTCTGCAGCTCTCACTGTATTTGAAGACGGACAGAATGACCAGTACGCTGAATCTATCAATTCCCTCCACAACTCCAGCCCAAGCTCCTCCCCCGCTGCACGGAATCACCATGGCAATTCTCTCAGAGCGCTGAGCTCCAGTCAGGTGGCCAATCGCAAGTGAGTGTGTGTAGCAGCCGCTGCTATGGCGATAGCTGTGCAAACATGGCCAGGTTTATGTCTCCCTGCAGAGAAATTATATCTGACGAATGAAAATAATATTTTCAGATATTTCCTGAAATTGATTTAACTCATAAGTTTACCCTGCAGCAACATCATCAAACATAATGTTTCTATCATCATCATCATTCTTTTATGTATTTTATTACAGAATCGGCTGCTATTGAATTTGGTTGCATATTAGGAGGTACTCCGTATTGATTCCTGCATGGTGTGGTGTTGCATGACTCTTTTCAAAGAGTGTGTGTACATTTGGACTGACACCTGCATAGATACTCACTTGCAATTTGGTCACTTGAATATTTTCACAGTGCAGCACTTCAGTGGTCACATTTACTGGACTTCTGTTTGACTTTGGATACGTGTGGTGGTGAAAAAACAAAACATGTACTAAATGCAAACATGACCTTCAACTGGATTATTTCATGTGATTTTAAACATCTTTTGTGTGTGTTTTTTAGTGCTGCCATCGAGACACTGCATATCGAGGTGACCAGACTGAGGGAGAAACTAGAAAGCTGTCTGAGAATTAAGAAGCCGCTGAGCTCTGTGAGAGCAGCTCCTTCAGCTCAGGAGAACTACAGTCACCAAAACACCTCTACACCTCGTGGCAGGTTGGTTTTTATCTTAATGGTGTAACCACACAGTCCACCTGTACTACAGCTGCAGAGTGAAGCAACAGGACAGAGCTCATAGCTATAGCAAGGAAACCTATAGCTTTATACATATACAGTACACACACTGTATACTTAACTAGTTGTCTGCTTTTTATGTCGGCTTGTACTTAATTTGGTCTTCTCCCATTGCTTAGGTCTGGGGAGCGATGGGGTGATGTCAGCAGGGGAGGAAGAGACAGACGGACGGCTGATGAGGTGGATTATTCTACAATGAGACGAACAACCAGGAGATCACCTTCTGCGCACAGACAAAAACCTCAACCTGACATCTGTAAGTTGATCTGAATTTACAGTTGATCGTTAATCTCAGCACCTTGCTTGAAATATCTTGTACAATCCGAATTTATACACATACTAGCATGCAGACATGCGCCCTAAATGGTAATACATTACATTTTGTCATACTCAGGATTTGATCCAAAGAGAATAACACATAAGAACCCGACTAAATGCGTGTTTACGATGATGAAGATGCATAGAAAACATGTATCCATGATTGACTTGTCCATAGATTATGTATAGACACATAAGTGAGTACATTAATCTTAAGAAAAAATAGCATATTATGATTTAATGCATGTAATGTTTTTTGTTTTCAGTGACGGGTTCAGATCCCTCTACACCCCAGCCTCATCCTCTGGTGTCCAGGTGTACTCAAACATCCACTGCAGCACCAGACAGCTGCTGGTCACACACAAATCCTGTCCGCAGCAGAACACACCCCAGTAAGTACATGCATCCCTCTACTGCAGACATTTTCTCATGGCAACTTCAGACGTTTTAGCTGATAGTCCAATCCAGATGAACCTCTAGTGACTCAGCAGATTGAACTGTAGTGTTGACTGTGTCGTTGTTACAGGATTTGAAGAGCCTGTAGTCAGTCTCTTTTATCAACAGTGGTTTCCCTTTTGTAATTGCTTGCAAGGAGACATGGCTATATTGAGCAGACACCACAGCACTAGCAAAATGTCCGACCCGACAACATACTGAATGAACAGAGCTTCTGTCATTGCTCATACAAGCCTTTTATAGCTTACTTCAGTCTTTCCTGCCCTCACCAGCTTCCAAGTACTCTCCCAAAATGTGTGAGACACTATTATGTTTCCATATATACACACAGAAATGTGACTACTTTTGAATTAATGGCTACTCCTGTTTAATAATAAAAAGCAAAGTGTTAAGATTATCTTAATGTATTTTAGATGCAAATCTGCCAGAACAGATTGTGTCTACCCCGCTGGTGAGTGTTTCTGTGTGTGTGTTTGTTGCAGGGCAGCATCCTGGTGTGTCTGTACAAGTGTCTCAAACAGCAGATGAACCTGACAGCAGAGGGCGTCGAGCTCCTCTTTGTCCTCAGTGTTTGTCACGTTACCAAGGGCGACCTGAAGGTAAGGAGGCTCCTGTCATCCTGAGCAGAACATTTTTGTTTAGTCTTTCCTTCTACGTGCTTGTTCTGAACTTTCTTTTTATTCAGACAAAGAGGGTAAAATCCCCTTTAGTTCTTAATTCATTTGGAACCAGTTTTGCACTCAGTAATTGTCCTGCTTGTTTACTCTCAGTGCCAGTGGGTGGCGTCAGAGAGCCGACCCACTCCTCTCGCTGTCATCACTGTCCTCTCTGTGGACGCCCTGAACCCTACAGAAGCACTGAGCCAGGTAAGAGACCATGTAATCAAAGCTGTGATGCTGCTCCGACACACTGTTAACAGAACTGAGTTTTGAGTGCTGATAGAGGTGTAAACACTTATCCTCCAGGCTTTTGCTCTGTGTGGTTGATGATGTAATCAGTGACTTGTCAATCTGAGTTTGTTGTTCAGTATCAGCAGCACAAAGTTTTGTACAGTCACTGTGCTCAGGCAATACATCAGTGAGTGCAGTAAATTCAATTAATTTAATTTAATTATTGAAAGTGTTAATGGAGCTGCTGACCTGCTGTGTGATTCACAGACTGTCGCAGAGTCTCAAACTCCCCCACACACACAAGCTGCCAACCAGCCGAGTCCCCGGACGGCGCTGTGAGGAGCAGACACTTTGCAGCGACAGCTCCTCCTGCACTGCTGCAGTGCATGCCAGTGTGCCCGCCACCACTCCTGTAAGTAACTTGCCCTCTCTTACAACACACACACCAGACATATGATGAAGTGCCCATTAGGTTGATTTAAGCCACTAAACAGATATTTATTGTTACAAGAGAATGATAGCCCAAACAGAAGAATAGAATATAAGCTAACGCTTTTGGCAAAAAGTTATGGAGGGTGGAACCTACCAAAATCAAAAATGAATAAATAAATAAATGACTAGATAAATAAATAAATATGCCATTAAATTTACCAAAATAATGTAATAAATTTAGGAATTAAATTAATTCATAAAATTTGACAAATTGATATTTTTGTTTTAATTTGCTCCTTTTTTTATTTTATGAATGAATTAAATTTTTATTTGTAAATGTATTTATTTATTTTTACATTTATTTTTTATAAAGTTAGCATATAGTTGAACTCTGACCCCATGACACACGTTGAATGAAAGTCCCCTCATTTGTATGAGGCAGAAATGCAAAAAGAGATGTATAAAAAAAAAGAATATTTAGAAATAAGTTTGAGGAAATAAATACATACAATTTAATAATGAATAAATAAATGTAAAAGTCAATTTGAAGTATATAAAAAATAAGTAATTAATTTAAAAGTTCATAAATGAATAAATAAAAGCAGAAATTAAATAGAAGAGTAGATAGGGGAATAAATACAAAGGTAAATTAAAAAACGAAGCACATTAAAAACAGAAATATCAATCTATGTCACAATTTATCAATTAATTAATGCCTACATTTATTTTTAATGTAATCTTTGGTACATTTAAAGGGACTATTTGTAACTTTTCACGCGCATAAATCCTAACGGGTCGGATTCCCATGCGCGCTCGCGTGTGGGTATGCGAGCGCGCAGCAGCTCTGCTCCTGCTGCCTGCTGCCTGCACACCGCGCTCGTTCTCCCCCGCTCGGCTCGCTCCACCTCCACGTGAACGCGCGCACACTACACACTGCAGAGAGTTAGTTTAGCTCTGAGAATATCTAGTGAATGTGCAGTGGACGTTTTTGCAGAAATAAATGCTGCCGCTCCTCCAGACCAACAGAGGTTTCCCGTGTCTTGTGAAGTGACGGGGCTCCGCAGCGAGTTACGTTATCGTCCCGACCGGGTGGGGAGACAGCGACACCCGGTCGGGGGGGGGGGAGGGGAGACAGCGACACCCGGTCGGGACGATAAAGTAACTCGCTGCGGAGCCCCGTCACTTCACAAGACACGGGAAACCACTGTTGGTCTGGAGGAGCGGCAGCATTTATTTCTGCAAAAACGTCCACTGCACATTCACTAGATATTCTCAGAGCTAAACTAACTCTCTGCAGTGTGTAGTGTGCGCGCGTTCACGTGGAGGTGGAGCGAGCCGAGCGGGGGATAACGAGCGCGGTGTGCAGGCAGCAGGAGCAGCATGGGAATCCGACCCGTTAGGATTTATGCGCGTGAAAAGTTACAAATAGTCCCTTTAATGGCTTATTTATTCCTGTTTTGATTTTGGCAGGTTCTGCCCTCCATAAAGTCACCTGCAGTTGACAAACTTAATATATACAGAACCTAAGTCCCTGTTACAGTAAAAATGCCATAATGAAGTATACTGTACAATGCAAAGCACCAAGGAAATAAGGGAGCTCCTCACAGCTGCAAAACATGAATCAAATTATGGTTAGTGAAACAGCTTGAGATGGTTCTCAGACAACAAATACATAAGTACAGTATCTCTGGAAACACATTTTTCTTTCTTCTTGTGAAGTTTAATTGACAATGGCACTCAAAAATTTACAGATTTACAATCGTCAGCTAATATATTCTGTCATTTCCTGAATTTGTATGTTTTACTTGTACACAAACTGCAAAAACTATAAATAGCAAATTCTGTTTGTCATTCAAGTTGTATCTGAACTGTCAAACAACATCATCAACCTTACCCTCTCTTCAGGCTGTACTCATCGCCCCTCTACGTGTCTCCCAGCAACAACACCGGCACACCTTCAGGGGTCAGAGGTCATGGGGAGGCGAGGGGTAGGACGAGGCGCTCCCTGTCCGCTGGCGAGCTGCGCTCCACGGACACCTCTCTGAACAGGGCCATCAGAGCAGCTCGGCACATGAAACACACCTCTGGACACATGGCTAGCTCTCTGGCTACTGGACTGCACTACCAGGAGCTGCTGGCTCAGTCCTGCAGCTAACATTAACCTGAGGCTGTCAACATTACCAGGAGCTGGACAGAGCAAGTGCACGAACAGGTGAATAAAACATCTAAAACCCTTCTCTTCTTTGTAACTTTTCTTTAGTTCCTACGTTAGGAGAAAAAAACTGTTACTGAAGCTTTGTTTACTGCTTTTTTTTAAAGCGTAATTTTATGGCAACATTTAAAGGTGCTCTATACGACATTCAGAGCATTAATATAGCAGCAAACAACTATTGTCTATGTAAAGATATAGAGGAGTAATGTCTACCTGAGCAGAGAATGACCTCCGGTAACACTGCTGGCACCGTTAGCTGTGAGCCGCCGGCTCAGCCATCGCCGTGTGGAGGCAATTCCTGAAACCATAGATATACTCTGAATTACATATAGAGCTCCATTAAGTCTCAGGTGGCCAAACATGAATTTGTTTCTTTAGTAGTCATAATAATAATTTCAAAAGATGTGCTGGCATACATTGAAATGACATACTTTCTAAAATAATGTAGTACTGTAGATCAGTTTCATACAAATGCTGATCATGTTGATTTTCAAGCCGATGAAGTAAAGGAATTAGTTTCTTCTTCATCATTGGACATGAGATAATAGTTATTTTGAGCTATTTATCAATCATTTGACTGTCTTTATTAATCACGTGTTTTTTAAAAATCTTTTCTAGTTGTAGAAATCTAATAAGTTCAGTGTTATTTTAGTTGGCGTATAAGCTATTTTTTTCCTCATTGATACAGTAGCATGCTGCGCTGTACATTAAATGCACTCACTAATTGCACCTGTTGTGATGGAGTTAGTTCTGGACGGTCACATAAATTTTGTAAATGGTCGTGTGGACCTGAGATGCTGGATATCCTCAAAATTAGTCCGCTTCTATGTTTTTGAAGTTATTTTGTGTGTATAGACTACACATTTTAAACTGTCGAGTTTTAGAATAGAATTTGTACAGTATTTTATCATAATTTTGCAAGTGTAACTGTATGAGCCACTACTGTAACTGACCAGCTTTATGTGGATCGATCATTCACACACAAGCACTGGGAACGGCAACAGAAACGGAGGAATACAACTTTTTACAGATTACTTTATGAATGTTTGGTTGAAATATACCTTAGAACTGTGGATGTTTAAGTGAATTCTGTTTTTTTATTAATTTCCAAGCATTTTTTTGTACCATTATTTTTCAAACTGTCTGTCTTTTTTAAAATATTTTGCAGGGAACCTTTTCAGGTGTCCCTTAAGAGCCAAATAAAGGTAAAAATTAACATTTGGTGTCATTTTTTAGTAGTTTAAACAAATCTAAAGCTAGAATTAAAAACAAGCCTGTTAATGTAATGGAAGCCAATTTATTAGACAGCCTTAGTACATATTAGGTACACATGGAAGTATTGTTTGTGCTTCAACACTCGCAAACATACAATCCCAATAAGTTAAACAGTTTTAGGACAGACTAATGCATCACTATTATTTTTTCTCTGATAAATAATTTTGATATAAATCAATTGAGTAAACCCTATACAACAGCAAATTATAATAGAAAAAAAGTGAACACAAAGTCAAGCGTTTGCATCACAGAAAACGCATTATAGTGCAATATACAACTTGTTTGGCCAGGAAAGAGGGAAGGGAGGGAGGAAATAAAAGAGAAAAGGGATGTTTTTTGCAAAGCCATTCACCATTGGAGGGTTTTACATTGCACAAGAGGAGGAAACAGACAAAGAAAATATAGATATTGGTTCTTTTTTCCCGGTTGACCACTAACAGCTACAGCTAAAACATCACAAACACGGCGGCTTCACATTGACATTTTTTTAAAGGAAAAGTATCACTACTTCACAGTCAGAAATATTACCAGTCAACAGTGAGACGCTAAAACGGCAACATATGGCACATACACAACACTACTCAGTGCATGGCCCAATTAAACATCATTACTAACCAATGATAAGACTTAATCTGACAGGATACAATACTGAAATACAACTGGCCCTTTTTAAGATTATTCATTAAATATCAGCAAGCAACGGCCTTTTCGACATTAAAACGTGAAGTTTCTCCGGAGAAAGGAAAAGGTTGTGGCAAGTAAATACTTTACAGTCTCGGCAGCCGGAGGAGGGATGATTCTGGCTTTTTACAGAGCTCGCTCTCTTTCCAACGTCTGCTCAACCAAGCGTTTTTACACGAATACTTTAACGAAAATGTATGTTTTGAGTATCAGTAGACTAAATATCAAAAACACATCCGGGTATAATGCATTAAATTTACATTGCCATAGTTTTACCTAATGAACTGAGTTTACAGATGGACCGTAGAGTAGTGGATAATGCTTCAGGAGTGGTTTGAAAAGTTTCAAAGCACGTGTTTATACTTTTTGATACTCAAAGCAAAGGTTTTCATTGTAGTCTTCAAAGCTAATTGCTATCTCCGCGGCTCCCAGAACATCCACACTGGATACAAACACATTAACAGTCCACACAAGTCCAAGCATGCTACTGTGTACGAACATCTCAAATGGGCAAGGGGGAGGGGCTCCTCTCTGATGAATATATTTATATATATATTGCATGTTGACTGATATATTTTACAACATCAACCTCTCAAACGGTACATCCCTCCTCAACCCGCTTCCAATAAAACTCACACCAAGGAGGAAACCCAAAGGAACTAACGAGAAAATGTCTTTACCTTTTGCACTGGTTTCATAGCATACAATATTACATTTTGGTACTTTCAGTTTTAAATGGCCTTCTGTTGTGATATTTAAACCTTTTTTCAATAAGCTCATTTAGTTGCATCCATTGTAAAACGTGAGAATACTTGCAACAATTTTATACAACATATATTTTTTTCATCATCTAAGATGTCTTTTTCTTCTCAAGCAAGATGCATACAGAATTAATGTAGGGTTTTTTTGGGAGAGAAGGATACAGCGGTAAGATGGGTAGAAGGGGGGAAAGGTAAAGGTAAAGAGGAGAGAGACGTAATTAGAGGATCTTAGCTTGTGACTTCCTCGTCTGGTTTGTTCATGGCCTTGAGCTGCTCCAGCAGGCTGGTGGGGGTGAAGATGTGAGTCGATCCTGGAGACACGCATAGAAGACACACACACACAGAGAAACAGAGTGTTAGATCTGCACGTTTGGAAGGGAACAGATGAAAAATGTGTTTTCAGCTCTTGCTATGAATGTCTACTGTAGATATATGAAGAACGGAACCTGCCAAAATAAAAAATAAATGAATAAATAAATAAGACTCGATAAATGAATAAATATGTCATTAAATGTAGCAAAAATATAAAAAAATAAATGTAGCCATTATTAATTGATAAAATGCAACAAACTGATATTTCTGTTCTAATTTGCTTCTTAATTCATTTATTTTTGTATTAATTCCCTTATTTATTCTTGTTTATTTGTCATTAATTGTTTATGTATTTATTTTTTATAATTTTTCTTTAATTTTATTTTTGCATTTATTTTTTATTTGATCATTTTTGCATTTATTATTTATTTAGTTTTTAATTTATTTTATATTTATTTTTTAAATGTATGCATTTATTTATTTATGCACAATTTTCCCTTTGCATTTCACCCCTTATTCATTTCTCCAAAACATTCCTGTATTATTTTCTTTACACATTTCATTTTACATTTCTTTATGCATTTCCACCTCATTATGCAAATAAGGGGGCTGTCACTCAAAATATGTCATCATGGGGTCAGGGTGCATGACTATATGCTAGCTAGCTAGCTAACGGTGTATGCTTCTACTTATCAACTCCAGTCTGCATTCTCAGCTCCATAGACATATGGCCTGCTGCTGCTGCTGCCTCGTACCGGTACTGAGACAGTTTCAGCTTCAGAAAGTTGATCTGCACATCTGTACCGGTACGAAGCAGCAGGTCGACGACCAACTGTACGGAGCCTGGAATGAAGACTTGAGAGCAGCTAGCTGGCTAGCATATAATCCATCTATGCACTCTGACCCCATGACACACGTTGAGTGACAGCCCCCTCATTTGCATAGTGAGGCAGAAATGTGTAAAGAAATGTCTAAAGAAAAGAATACAGAAATAAATAAGTTTGGGGAAATAAGGGGTCAAATGCAAAGGGAAAATCATGCATAGATAAATACATGAATACATAAATAAATAAATGCATAAATATAATACATATAATAAAATACAAACATTTAAAAATACATAGAAAATAAATAAAAATTAATGCAAAAATAAATAAATAAACTAAATGCAAAAATAAATAAATTTAAAAATGAATAAAAATAAATACCTGAATAAATATATGGGCAAATTAAACAGAAGAGTAAATAAATAAGGGAATTAATACAAAGAAGTAAATAACGAAGCAAATTAAAACAGAAATATCAATTTGTCACATTTTATCAATTAATTAATGGCTACATTTATTTTTAACATTATTTTTGCTACATTTAGTGACATATTTATTCATTGAGTTATTTATTAATTTATTTTTGAATTTGTCAGGTTCTTTCCTCCATATCAATGAGGGCAGTCTCACATAAAGTTGAAAGTAAAGATAGAAGCGCTGAGCAACCCAACGTTATAAAATCATAATCAATTAGCCAGCAGGTTAAAATGGATCAAAGAGGTTGAAAAACTAATTATAAAGGTGGGAGATAACTAAGTACTTTTACTACATGCACAAATGTAAGTGCTTTGAGTATTTTCAATTTTCTATCCTGCACTTTTAGAAGTATTGTTTGTAGTCTTTATTTCACTATATTCATCTTACAGCTGCAGTTTCTAGTTACTACTTTAACAGAAGACATCATTAAATAGTTTGATTTTTCTAAAGACTTTAAAAAACATAGGAACGTGTACTCATAACTGATCTGAAAATCCACAACTATTTTTATTTCCAATTATCCATCTATCAATCTCTTATTTTAGATTTTGAAATGTTTTAATCTTGATTTGTCAGTGCAAAGTACAATGTAAACATCTTCCACCTCCAACTAATACTCTTGAGTCCTTCACTCTACAAACATACAGCCTGATACAAACTCATGAAGCCGTGTTAAATCACATGCAGCTGAACAATATGGAAGCACACAGATCAGTGATGGCACCACCCAACTGTCATGAGCAGGTGAGCTAGTAGAAACCCTGCAACACCAGACCTGTCTACACAGCACAGCCAATCAGGTGTTAGAAAAATGTGCACATGACAGTGTGGGCCTTTAATTTAAGAGCATGCAGACAGCTAAAAAATACCGCTAGAAAAAGTAAAATAATTGCAGCAAAAAAGACAAAAGCAGATACATGTCATGAAATCCCAAACCAGAGAGTTAGGTCTATCGTCTTCTATAAATATGAATGAAAATGTGAAACTCAGTAACCCTTATAACAGAGATGAACTGTTGTGACAGCTGAAGACACATTTCAGACATAGTACAACTTGAAAGGTGCTAGACTGGAGTAAAGCAAACTTTTTGCCAAATTTGACGCTTCATCGCCAGATTTACCGATTCGATAGATCACTGCCATCTTAATTCATTATCATAAAAACCCAAACATTTGATTTACTCCTCACACCTGTCCAACATAATCAACAGTGTTTGACCTACATTGGTTTGTTTCTGTTGCAAAGCTGCATGTTTCCTCCAGTTTGGTTTGATTAGCTGCTTTTACCTCAAAGACATTCACCTACAGTAACTAACTAAACCTGACCCTGTGAGGAGTCAGAACAGGAAGTGGAGGTAGTTAAAGGTAAAAACAGAAGAGAAAGAGGCAAGCCCATCTCGAGTTGGGTCGTTATGGTGATGCGGGGTCGTAGGTGTAAGGGGTCGTGGGTGGGGGGTTTAGTGTGGGCCACAGAGGTCAACGTCGGACTGGCCTCGCCTGCTTCTCTGCTGTTCCCCAAACACACAGCTTCGTGGGCCCTTTTGCCCCCAGAAACACAACACCGTGACGTTGATCTCTAACGCCACCAAACTATTCTACATGGCTAAGATTAGACCAAAATAGCATAACAAAAACAAAAGGCTTGTTTTAGTAAGTGATGGCCATTTTGCTCAGGAAGTGTTGAATGCAGCACCATACTGCTTATGGTGAGAGCTGCACACTGAGAAAACCAGAAAACCAAACGTTTGGTTTGTAAACGATATCGCTTTAGCAGATTAGTTGGGAATGAGATGGATGGCCAGGATTAAAATCAATCAATCTTTAGTGGGTGAATAAGTGTTCAAAAGTAGCCTTGCAGTGGTCATGGGACATTTATGCAAATAGGTATTATGCATTACCTCCGCCAAGGAGATCTGTGTTTACGTTTTCTGGGGAGCATGGCAGTGGTTCAATGTCTCATTACATAGTACTGTTGTTGTGCATGTGCTATTGTTTTTGTTCGTTTAAGTTAAGTTATTAAATTGCACTGACTCTCTAGCAAGCCACACGTCGCTACTGCGGTATGAACCCAAAATAAACAGATTGTGCTGTGATTTAATTGCAATAAACGGATCAAAATGATGCCGAAATAACGACATTATGATGTCGATTTGTAAAAAAAAAGACTGAATTCATGCTTTGTCAAGTCTGTCCGCAACACAACAAGCAAACAACTTTTAAAATGCTTATTTTCTGAACGGAGTTTGGATCGATCAGCGCAGGCCTTTGGTTACATTGTAGCTACTCCACCACACTCAACATGACGTCATCTAGGCAGAAATACGGCAGCGACGGTGTTGTAAACTTCTCTTAATTCATATAAAACATATCTGTCACGGCTTCCTTCTACTTGCTTTCTAAAAGACACTTTAGAAGCCTTGCAGATACAGACATTTCCAACACGTTATCTTTCAAGTTGTTTGGCTTGCTTTACTCACGGTTGTGGTGAGTTGTTTGGCTTGAAGTTTAAGGGCTCGTGCAGTTAATCAAAGTTAAATCAATGTTGTTCCGACACACAAAATAAAAATGATAAGCAAACTTAAATTATCTAGAGTTTAGTGTTAATCTGTGAACGTTAAACAGTTGAGTTCGGTCTCTCCTCAGCTTCTGCAGCCTCAATTGCCCACACCTGATTCTACTGATTGGCTGGAGCACCGTGGGAATTGTAGTCCTACAATTTTCTATGGCCTACAGAGGTCACCACTAGGTGGCAACATTGTTTTGACTATTTACACAAAACAACAAACAAAAACAAAACTGGCTTTAACAATATCAGAGGGAACAGTGTTTTAGGGTTTCAATGTTGATTTCTGCAGCTAATAGTTTTTTTTTCACATTTCATCTTACTCTTAAATGCAACACATGCATATATCAACTTCAAGCAATCCTGCTAAATCTGCACAGCTGCAAAAGTGAGTGTAGATTAAAAACCTCTAAACTTTTTACATTTTGTATTATTAAAGTAACTAATTTAAATGTCTGTTCAGCCTTGGCGGAGGTATGTGCCCTTTGAGTGCTTTTTTAGTTCTATACAGGTCCTTTTGAATGTAGTATTTGTTTCTGTGTTCCTGCATCATCATCATGAGTGAATACTAATAGTCTGCTAGTGACTGGTGTAATAATGGATGAGTCTCCTATGTTAGGGGAGGGGTGGATTAGTGGTAGCTATTTGGCATCTTTACTTTTTATTGGGTTGCTAAAGCATATCAGGTGGAACATTGCTACATCCCCAGACTCCGTGTCAGCAGAGAGGCATCATAGAGGCAGTGACACAAAGGGCAACTTTTCGGGCAACTGTATTAAATTGTTCTGAAATTAATATCTTTACCTGATTGTTTCCCATCTACATTGCCCCCAAAATTGCCCTGTGTGTCAGCACCCTGAAAGTATGATCAGGATAAAGACGATCTTTTGCTAATATTTTAGCACCCTCTGCGGACGAGTCATGAGCCATGTGAGCATGTGATGGTGGGCTGAGAGAAAGTGACGTGGACGGAGTCGGAGGACTGGGAGTCAAAAGAAAAACAAGAACCACAAGGGGAAAAAGGAGAGGATCCTTCTTTGAAATCCAACTCAAGGACCTGTCCGTATGTGGGAAAACCAGTAACAAATCAAAGTGATTGTCTTAGCGAAGGGTTGATTAGAAAAATAACCAGACAGTAAAAACTGATAAAGATGGATCTCGGGGGTAGATTAAATCTGGAGTGAGTTTTCAACAGGCTCAAGGGGCCTTTGGGTGGCTGTCGGGGGGGGCGATTTAATCCACCCAGCTGAGATGATGGGAGGAGGCAGCAGGGATGGGGTCACGACCCCCTCAGACATGGCCGCTCTTCAGCACAGACTTTACTTGGGCTGAATCCAAATGTCCACCCTCCGGACTCGAGGGCCCTCGCAGACTCTGGCCATCTGTGGCAAGACTACAAGGCAATAAGTCCCTAATAAGACTGGCCTTGCACACATTATTTTTTGATGCATTTAATCTTAATTTTAATCTTAATTTTCTTAATTTTATTATATGGTTAAATTTTGTTTCTACATGATGTCTCATCATACTTGTTTCATATATTTTTTATGGTTTTATTGCATCTGTGTTTAAATTACTACATGGAACTTTTAACTGGTTATGAAACAGTCTCAATTTAATACGGATCGGCGAGAAGATTGGCTATTTCTATATAGACGAATCTGGCGACCGCTTTGTGTGTTCCGCGATCTAGTGGCGCCGCCATTACTGCGGTGGCAAGTCGTGGTGACTCAGAGTCTGCTAACCGTGTTAACTGGTGACTTTCAGCCGAAAGCGTCAGAAATATAGTGTCACATTCCTATTGAAATTGATTGTGGGTAATTAATTAATCTGTAAAGTCTGGTAAAGTCTGCAGTAAGTCCACATCAGCCCGCTTGCCGACTTGAATTGTGGATTTGAACTGTGGTCAGACATTTGGATTCAGCCTTCCTGTAGGGAACAGACTGAATAGCAGGACTCCCACTCTGATTGGCTAACTCTCAGTATGCAGGGACTAGAGCCTGATGGAGCGGTCCATGCAGTGAGGAAAGGTCGGGGGTTGCCCATCCCTGAGGGACACAGGGGGGGTGGAGGACGGGTGGAGTTACATAGAACAGTACTGAGTGTTCAAAGAAGAAGAAGGAACAAGGAGGAAGCCCTTGTGCTGCGAAGGTTCAGAAAGGGCTTCTTGGTGCGGCTGCCTTTACTTTTTTCAGTGTGATTTCTCTCTCCCTCCCTCCCAATCTGTCTCTGCCTCACTCGGCTGTGGGTTCTGCGTCCTCAAAGGACACCCTAGTGGACTCTCGGAAGTCGGGGTGCTGCAGGTCCGATAAGAATTTGGTGGGGGTGAGCATGTGGGTGGCACCTGTGGAGGAACAGAGGCGGCTTCACCACTCGTCTCTCAGCACATGCCACGCCCCCTCCCCCACTCGCTCCAAAAACTAAAGGGTTAAAAAGACAAGCAACCCGTCGTACAGTACACACACACACACACACACACACACACACACACACAGACATACAGAGACACACTCGTCCACTGACAGTTCACACACATACATTACACACACTCGCCATGTTGCACAAACACAAAGACACGCACAGAAAAAGACATGGCGTGGCTGCAATTTAAAGACAACAGTTGTTTTTAAAGACAACAGCTGAAGCAGAGCACAACAGAGACTAACAAGACACTTTCCCATTTATAACACAGGCTGGCTGGCAAAGCTTTAAGACATCAAATAAACAGTACAGAGGGGCATAACATAAAAGGGCTATTTTAACATAACACATTGCACACAATAGGCAGGTTGTAACAACTATCTGCAGCTACACCTTCCACGTACTGTACACAAGGTTACTGCGTCACTGGGATTGTTGTGGGATTTGGGATTCATGATCTGGGTGCGCAATTGTCCACAAGGAAATTACGCTTGTCCTACACGAGATGTGTTGTGCGTGGCTTCGGTTTGCAAAACCTGAACTTCAATTCCTGATTTTGTCATTGTGTATTTAAAAAGGGAAAGTTTAAATATTCATAGTAGATGCCAAAATAAATGTAAACCTGAAATATCAAACAATAGTTAATCTTGTATTGATTATAAGTCTAGCTTGCTGAGATATTGTTGTTTTTGCCATTGACTCAACATTGAGTCAACTTTTTTCTATAATTTTGTAAAAAAAACAAACTGAACTCCAATATAATCATCTTACCGCTTGCTTCAACAAAGTGCAACTTAATCCCAGAAAGTAATTCTTAAAAACGTATCGTCTAACATCTATTAGCTACACTGGATATTTGTTACAGATATCTGCAACATCATTCTGCCTAGTTAAAACTCTAATTCAAGATATCTGTAAATACATTTTGACTAGGCAGAACTCTAATTTTAGATATCTGCAATCACATTTTGACTAGTAAGATTCAAACTACTTTTGCCATTCATGTGTATGGGGTTTCTCATTACAGATATCTACAATTCAGTTGCAGATATCCACTCCATATTCACTTAGAGACACTCTGTGTTACTTAACGCCAGGCTGAAAAGCAGTGTTTTACTGCCTCTCTCAGGCTGAACGTTTCAATTCTGTTTCACCTCTTCCACACCCAGCATCACTGATAGATGTGGTCCTGAAGTACACCTGTACATCACTGCAGCAATTTAAGAAGTTAAACCACTGGAGGTCAGCAAAAACTACATTTTCAGGGAGTGTAAAGTTACTCTTTTTAAGGTTGTTGTGAATGTATCTTTGACGTCCAAAAACCTACAAATATGAACACTTCTTCTTGCTCTCGGCCTGCGCTCAGCGGCGCCTCCGGTTGCACTACTCACCAATGACGGCCTCCCACTTCCCATTGGCCTGTGTGACCTCATAGGCGCAGCGCATCTCGCTGAAGGACGCGCCGCCGATGATGAAGACCATGACGCGTGGACCGGTGCGGTACTCTCCAGGTGTCTTATTCTTGTGCCAGTGGCCGTACCGAGCACTGGCAGAGCAGAAAGGACAACAGCGTCAAGTTATTACAGTTTTTCCTCATCTTAGCATCCTAATATTCTTTTATCCCAATCTCTCACAAGCTAAGGCAGAAAAGTACTGTTCTCTTGGTAAAAGTTAGCTTGTAAAAGTTGATAAAGATAGCTGGTAGCTGATAAATAGATTCCATACTCTTTGATTAAAGTGTTGAAGGGAAAATTGACAGTTTTTCAACTTTATCTCTATCTGAGTATATGGATATAGTGTGAAAAACGCCTGCAGTTCTTCCAGATGTTCTCTGTCTCTGGAGCGCAGCTGCAAAATCTGTTCTTCCTTCATCAAGTGACAGTGATGTCCTTGAAGGCAAGGGAGTGCTACAGTGTTTTTGTTGGATGCTGTCTCCAACGACAATCCAGAGAGCGAGCCTTGTGTGCGTTACTATGCATGAAAGTTTTCCTCCTCACTCAGACAGAGGTGTGCTGGAGATCTCAAGGATTCCGAAGATAGACTGGAAAAGACAACCAAGACCAGCAGGGCGATTTTGGGGCGATATTTGTTATTGGATTTTGCTAATTTAATGGTCTGCCTCCGAAGAAGGAGAGCCGCCAACATGCCGCTGCTCAGCGGGCCGCCGCACGGCAGAGACAGCATGGGAAAACAGCGCGTGGAGCCGGCATACTTTCACATCGTGCTCGGTGAATTACGGATTTATTTCGACCAAACCAGAGTTGCTGATTGTTGGAACAGTGGAGAGACTAACCAAGATGGGTTTGGTGAGTTTTTATTTTTTTTCTGTCCTGTTTGAATGAAATGTGTTTTACGATGACTTAACAAGGAAATTTAAGCCTGTCTTAGTTCGGTGTAAGAGAGAATTCAGAAGGTGTACATTTGTATTTTTCTGTTTAGGGTAAGAATATTTCCGTCATAGACATTTTGTGAGTTTATTTTTTTTTTTTATTTATCAGACGCAGCAAACTCGCCACATGCGCGCATTGCATCCTGGTACATGTAGGCACAGCCGGCACTACTCCGCAGCAGGAGAACTCAGCTTCCTCAGTCAATACATCAGCACTGATTGGACATCCACATAAAAGGTAACATTTTTCCTTTAGTATTCTAGATTTATTTAAAAATAATGTCAAATGTGATGTTTAGTGGTATTACTATAATACAGAAATTAATGCAACATTTCTAATTCTTATGATAAACTACCAATATTATGGGAGGATGATGAAACAAAGTATAAAATATTGATTATTGCCACTTTAAGTTGGGAACTGACACTAAATTCGCTGAGCTGAAGTCAAATTTTCACAAGAGATCACACTTCATCTGCATCTGTGTAGCTTTCTTTTGACTAACCCACATGTATCCTAATATGATGCTCAGTGCTGGGTTTGTCTGTAGGCTATATGTGGGGGAGGGACGCCTAATGAGGCAGATAGGTTTGTAATGGGAGCGGATTTGATGCTGAATCAATACACACCAGCAGAGTGGAGTGTAAAGATCAGTGGGGCTCAATGTGGCTTCATCACTCCCCCTCATAGACCAACATACACACACTCATGCAAGTGTATTTGGAAATATTGATGACTTGTAATCAGGTCAGCTTGCTTACAGTTTGGGTTTGAGTTTTCAAGGATGATATTTAAGATGATATCCTTTTTTTTTTAGGAAGACATTTCAGTGGTAACTGTCTTTTAAAAACTTTTTTTTACTCAGTGTTGATGTCATGTTTAAGATACATTATTTAAAATGTTGATATTTCATCTTCTATGACTGCGGATAATTTCATGAATCCAATCATTTAAAAAGATGCAAAGTGATTTGTTTCAATGTGGAAACTTATATGGTAAATTTTCTAATTTTAGATGCTTGTGCCCAGTGTTGCCCCCTGTATCAATATTCCTCGTTAAAACGTATATGCATTAGGGCTATACCGAATGGTTTTTTTTAGTTTTTTTTACATTCAAAGCTTCTATTGAGGCTTTCGAATGTCTGTCATCATATTTTATGACGTCATCACCCTAAACATTTTTTTAAATCCTCAAACAAAATCCCCAATTTCAATCAATTAAGTGATTCATCTGATTAAATTGTTAGTTTTTTTTTATTAAACCAACTTTCTTTGATGAATAATTCATCAGTGCGTGCAGTGAAAATGTTGTTTTTGAAAACGCCAAGAAATATTGGTTGAAGCAGAATATTTCATTAGATAAAAACACGTGAAGTTTGGAAATGATTACGTCTATCTTTTTTCGATAAATTTTGACTTCAGGACTTTACATCTCTCTGGAGTTATTGGAAATGTTTGGATCACGCGAGTCGGAAACAATCCTACGCAGTCACCACTGGAATCTAATTCTACAAATAGTATAATATTAAATAATATTAGTGTAGCCTAATCTTTATCTGCAACTGTGCACAAATACTGGGTTTAAACACAACATTCGAATGTTGATTTAGAATTTGAATGTCAAAGTCATGAATGAAGGTTCGAACTATTCGGTACAGCCCTTATATGCATATATGTTTATAAAAATTGGTGCATGTCTGAGCTCTTGTCATGCCTCCTATCTTTGCACAGGGATCTGTATACGGCTCACTAACCTGACAATCGTCAGTGTCGCCTCCCTGCTCTCAATTTTTTCTCAAGTATTGATCCGTTAAACTCATCTCCCTTCCCAAATTACTATTGATCTTATACCACCATTTCTGTCTTCGTAATTTACCATGCAATGAAATGCCACGCAGTGCATATGTATGTGTGTGTATATATATATATATACTGTATGCATGTGTGTGTGTGTGTGTGTGTGTGTGTGTGTGTGTGTACCTGACTGCAGTGGTGCTGAAGGATGCAGAGGAGCGGGTGGAGATGTAGGGGTAGTGCTTGGTGTCCAGCTTATCTTCAATAGCATCCTGCAGGGGGACAAAAAGACAAAACAGATCTTTGTCAGCAATATTGTCTGCCTTAAACACACACACACACACGCACACACACACACACACACACACACACTTCAATAGGGGCTTCACAGTTGTGTCACGTCTCTTAGCAACCACGTGTGGCTCCATCATGGAGGTCCATTGGAGAATTGGCTTTGCACAAATAAGGGGCTAAATATAGTTGATAACAACCAGGCTGGGAAAACAGATGTTTGGCTAAGATTGTCGTGTCAACTGAAAAGTAAATAATTGTGCTCGGATTAATTAGTTTGTTGTTTTTGGACCCTCAATTTAGGTTTGCTTGAGGAAAAAGATAAAAAAAAAAAAAACACTGAAGATGTTTTTGAAACTCAAAATTGGAGAACATCCAATATGGCTGCTGAACTGCAGGTTAAATAAAACACAAAAACAACATGTACATGATAAGTCAAATAGCGATTTAAGCCCTTCAAACACACCTCCATGATGTCCTTGACCAGTGGTGTCCAGCGGGACAGCTGATAGGTCTGCTCGCTCACACGCTCCTTCCTGTCCAGCTTCTTTCCTCGGCGGAGGGTGGACTAGTGAGGGAAAGACGAGACAAGGAGGTCAAAGAGAGAAAGAGTACCAGTTTCACCTGCACGTTTCATATTAGTCTAGCCAGATTTCGTTCACACTGTTTGGCCGATATACTCATATACAGATTCAGAGGGCACCTCAGACTGAACGAGACAATGGTGCCGGTAGCAAAAGCAGAGGAGAGATAAGAAGGTAAGAAAAAAAGAATTAGAGCGCCACCCAGTGAGAGTCTTACATCTGTGACGATGGGGACACCCAGGTGAGCCATGTTGGTGATGATCTCACTGTCCTCTGGGGGGATCTGAGCGTGTTGGATCAGCTTGTTCAGGTTCTCCTCCGTAATGCCTGAACACACACATACACACACACACAGGTCAAATCTTATAACTGTAGAAATTGTATGTTTACATTTAATATGTCCAGCTTGTTCTGGGAGGAAGGGGAATTCATGTTTTCGTAACTTGAGTGCCAAAATAGAACCATTTTATTAAAACTCAAAATTGCCACTATATACATCCTGTATGCTACTTAAACACAACAGCTTATTATAGCTGTGTAGAATTGTCAGGTTATGTCTGACCTGAGAAGCTATCTGGTTTTTACGGGCTCCTTTTCTTTTTTTTTTCTGTATCTGTATTTTGTGAAACATTTTTTTTTACAGAATTGAACTGAACAGCCGACTAGGTAAGTAGTGGCTATTTTTTTCTTTAGCTAATAGATACAGTATCTATTCATTGCTTAAAGGGCAACTTCAGTATTTTTCAACCTGGACCCCATTTTCCCATGTTTTTGTGTTTAACTGACTAATAGGGACAAGAGTTTCTGAAATTGGTCCAGTATTGAGGGAGAGCGCTGTAAGTAAGTAGGGAGGTGGGTAAGTAAGTAGTAATTAATGAAACAAAACAAGTAAAACAACAAATAAACTTTTACAGGGACAAATAGCAGCACAGAGTTTTACAAAGTGAAGATTTGATTTCATTATGTCACCTGCTGTCTCCTTCTTACCATTCTTGAGGAAGATGTAGAGCAAGATGATGCGGATCTTGTCGTACGTGCTGACGTTGGCATCCAGCAGGATGGGCACGATGGCCCTCATGGGGTCTTTGATCTTCTCTCCCTCAGCGTCTGTTCCCATAGCCAGATCCTGCAACATAGAACTCAGGTATCATTTCATGTTTCTTTGTCATTCAAATTGGTCATTTAAAACCCTAAAATACACATTTACAGGGATTGTAAAGGCATTTTATTTTCAATTACTGAGGATTCCAGAAATCATTGTCATTTATTTGTATACCAGAGACTCTTTTTTTATTTTGATAATTTCCTCCTTTAGCAATACTCTCTTATTTAATTGTTTTCTTTCCTCTCTTCTTTCCTTTCGTCTCCTCATTTCCTTTCCTATCCTCTTTTCTTGTTTTCTCTCCTCTCCTTGCTTCTGTTTTCCTCTCACCTGTTCCACACGGCATAGCTTGTCCACTGTTCCCTGGTAATGTTTCATGCAGTCCTCAGCCAGCTGCAGATGAGTAGAGTACTGAAAAATACAAAACACACGGGGTCAGCATATACATTTACACACGCAGGAAAACTCACACGCACACTCCTATAAACACACACCTTGCTGAGCTCCTTCTGGTACTGAGGCATCTTCTTCAGCATCTGGGACAGATCCCTCATTGTGGTCTGTTGAAACAAAAGCAAGAGTCTGATGATATCAACATCAGTGCGAGATATCATAAAATAGACAACTACATAATTGATAACGGACCATATTTATGTTGGACTTTGGTCTAATCGCAGAACAACTAATTGACCACTCGACACTTCACTTTGCTACAAATGTCAAATGGGTTCACTTAATTTCTGCTGCCAAGTGATGCTAACAAAAATAAATACATTAATTCAATTAAATTAAGTTATGGTCACGTTTTCTGAATATATTTAAAAGGAATAGTTCAACATGTTTGGAAATAAATTGCTTTCTTGCAGAGAGTTAGATACATTAAAGTATGCCATAAAAATGTTGTAAAATATGTCATGTATGACTGTATGTCACAAACAATGTCATAGTATACTATGACATTGTTTGTGACATACAGTCATACATTGCCCGCATGTTGTAAAAATATTATAGTAGTCTCACAAAAAATGTCATAGTATAAAATACCATAAAAAGGTCATTGAAAATGTCATAGTATAGTATGCCATAAAAAAGTCATAAAAATGTCATAGCATAATATGTCACAAAAAATGTTATAGTATAGTATGCCTTAAAAAGTCATAAAAAAATTTCAGAATATAGTATATCATAAAAAAGTCATAGTATAGTATGCCATAAAAATGTTGTAAAAAATGTCATAGTATAATATGTCACAAAAAATGCCACAGTATAGTATACCATAAAAAGTCATAAAAAATGTCATAGTATAATGTGTCATAAAAAATGTCATAGTATAGTATGTCACAAACAGTCATACAAAATGCCATAGTATATACGTATAGTATGTCACAAAAAAATGTCACAGTATAGTATGCCATAAAAAAGTCATAAAAAATTTCAAAGTATACTATGTCACCAAAAATGCCATAAAAAAAAGTAAAAAAGTCATAGTATGGTATGCTGTAAAAACGTCATAAAAAATGTCAATAGTATAGTCGCGGGGTTCTCAACCAGGGGTCCTTGAGGGAGTTCTAGGAGGTCCCCAGAAAATTGGGGAATAGTTTATTTTCACTAGTTAATTCACTATAGAAGTGAGCCCAATGTGAGCAAGAGTCACGATTCTGACTATATGTTTCACTTCCTCCACGGTTATCTCCTCAACTGTAGTTGACAACTATATAATTCTGGTCTTAATCACATCTAACAACCAAAATCTTTTCAGATGGAGGTCCCTGAAGCGAAATCTTATCAAATGGGGGTTTGTGACCTAATCTATATCAATTTATGGGTCCATGACACGAAAAAGGTTGAGATCCACTGCTTCAAAATGTGAAGAAGATCTCTTCACGTAAAGTGACTGATCCCACACCCAGCATTGAAACATTTTTTTAGTTATCCACCATGCTAAGTAACGCTATACAGTAGTACCAATATCTTGGTAATACTGTATGTTCAGACTATATATATCCACATTTCCTTTACCTTCTCCCCAGTGTTCATCCTCTTGCTGGCAGAAAAGTCCTTCAGCTGACGGGTCACTTCCCTAATGACAAAACACAAACAGGCATGGAGACACAAGAGAGAAAGTTTGTTATATTGCGTAAGTCAGTATTCAAAGACTGAGTGAAGAGATAGTAAAGTATGAAGAAAAGTACTCACTGGGACACCTCAGCTATGTGTTTGTGTCTCAGGCTCACCCACAGGTCATCGTCTTCATGCAGCAGAACCTCCTTCTCGCGAGAGTCTCCGATGCCACTGGTCTCATACCTGAGGGAAAAAAGACACATCATCTGACTGAAAGACACTAATGTAGGTTCAAATTTGTGATTGAAGTGAATCTGAATATTTTATACAAAGATTCTGCCTGCTGCATCATAAAAATGGAGACATTGCCCTTTCAAGTAAATCATTATGTCAATTGTGTTTTTCGTACTTGTAGACGTCGTTTTCGATGGGCAGCAGGTCGTAGCCCATGGCCTGGAAGGTGAGCTCATGCAGGACAGGAGAGACGGGGTCAAACGCCCTGTCCAGGATGATCAGCTGTGAGCGAGCCTTATCTGGGCCCTACAGAGAAAAAGAGAAACAGATACAAGAATGAAAGGAGCGGTAAGATAAACATATATATATATGATGTTATAATCATTTTGAAGTACAATCTCCGTAATGTAGAATACAACTGTGCGACTTTAACTACTAAGATAAATATTTTTGCAACAAGAATATGAGACAACAGGTGAAAACCATTAAGCAGGAATACAGAGGGACAAAAAAATGAATTGTCCTGCGCTCACCTCTCCCATAGTGGGGTCATCAGCCTTGTAGGCATCCAGTTTGTCCTGAACCAGCTGGGCCAGGGTGGCGTTGTCCTTGTACTCGCTGACAGAATAACAGATAGATAGATGGATTTGGATGGTTGGGGAAAGTTTCTCTGTACATTAACATATTCATGAGACTTTGTCATTTTTAGAATTTCTACGAGGTAATTGAACTCTTTTGTAAAAAGACCAAATCAGACATCTGTTGTTTTTTTAGTATTAAATTAATCAGCCATCTAGGAAAATAAAAAGCTACTCCTCATAACCAACTTAAGAGATCTCCTTAAAAAAATTTAAAGTTTGATAAATGCAGGCCAACATCCAAACTGTAGCACCTATGCATCACTTTAACATCTTATCTGTCCAAATAAGCTATATCCTTGACTGCTAAAATGCCTTTTGTTTTAGAAACCAGCCTATACCCACAGCTGCCTCTCCGCAGCGCCCCCTGCTGCTCACCCTCGGTATCTGACAGCAGGGTACTCCTTCAGGGTGGCACAGAGCGTGGCCAGCTGCTCAGCCAGCCTCTCCATCACCGGGTTCTTGAGCTGGGTCTTATGGGGGCTGTAGAAACTGTGGAAGGCATCTGGATTGTCCAGAGAGTACACCTGCACACACAAACGTGGACACAACTTAAACTTTGCTTCAGCAAAACACTTGCCTTGCCACGTTCATTGATTTGAGCTTTTCCACCTAGTCATAGTATAGTATGTTTTCGACATACTATAGAATCACTTTTTTTTCAAAAAATGTTCGACATACTATACTATGACTTTTTTTTCACAAAATTTTCCACATACTATACTATGACTTTTTTTTCATGAAAATTTCGACATCCTATACTATGACGTTTTTTTCATAAAATATTTCGACATACTAAACTATGACAATTTTTTTTATAGAATTTGACATACTATAGTATGACTTTTTTTTCACGAAATTTTCGACATACTATAGTATGACTTTTTTCATAAAATTTTCGACATACTATACTTGACTTTTTTTCACAAAATTTTCGACATACTATAGTATGACTTTTTTTTCATGAAATATTCGACATACTATAGTATGACTTTTTTTTCATAACATTTTCGACATATTATACTATGACCTTCATTTCATAAAATTTTCGACATACTATACTATCACATTTTTTTCATAAAATTTTCGACATACTATAGTATGACGTTTTTTTCATAAAATGTTCGACATACTATACTATGACTTTTTTTTCACAAAATTTTCCACATACTATACTATGACTTTTTTTTCATGAAAATTTCGACATCCTATACTATGACTTTTTTTCACGAAAATTTTCGACATGCTATAGTATGACTTTCTTCATGACAATTTTAGAAATTCTAAACTATGAATTTTTTTTACCACCAAATTAATCTACATCCTATACTATGCCTTTTTTCATGAAAATTTTCGACATTCTATACTATGACATTTTTTCACGAAAATTTTCAACATGCTATAGTATGACTTTTTTTTAATGAAAATTTTCGAAATTCTCAACTATGAGATTTTTTACCACTAAATTAATCTACATCCTATACTATGCCTTTTTTCATGAAAATTTTCGACATTCTATACTATGACATTTTTTCACGGAAATTTTCGAAATTTTAGACTGAGTTTTTTTTCCACGAAATGAATCGACAGACTATACAATGCCTGTTTTCATGAACATTTTCGACATTCTATACTATGACATTTTTTTACGAATATTTTCGACATTTTTTCACGAAATATTTTCGACATGCTATAGTATGACTTTTTTCATGAAAATGTCGAAATTTTAAACTGAGTTTTTTTTCCACCAAATTAATCGACAGACTATACTATGCCTTTTTTCATGAAAATTTTCGACATTCTATACTATGACATTTTTTTACGAATATTTTCGAAATTTTTTCACAAAATATTTTCGACATGCTATAGTATGACTTTTTTCATGAAAATTTTGAAATTTTAAACTGAGTTTTTTTTCAACCAAATTAATCGACAGACTATACTATGCCTTTTTTCATGAAAATTTTCGACATTCTATACTATGACATTTTTTTACGAATATTTGAGACATTTTTTCACGAAATATTTTCGACATGCTATAGTATGACTTTTTTCATGAAAATTTTGAAATTTTAAACTGAGTTTTTTTTCCACCAAATTAATCGACAGACTATACTATGACTTTTTTCATGAAAATTTTCGACAGTCTATACTATGACATTTTTTTACGAATATTTGAGACATTTTTTCACGAAATATTTTCGACATGCTATAGTATGATTTTTTTCATGGAAATGTCGAAATTTTAAACTGAGTTTTTTTTTCCACCAAATGAATCGACAGACTATACTATGCCTTTTTTCATTAAAATTTTCGACATTCTATACTATGACATTTTTTTACGAATATTTTCGAAAATTTTCATGAAAAAAGTCATACTATAGCATGTCGAAAATATTCGTAAAAAAATGTCATAATATAGAATGTCGAAAATTTTCATAGTCTGTCGATTAATTTGGTGGAAAAAAAACTCAGTTTAAAATTTCGTCAATTTTCAAAAAAGTCATACTATAGTATGACTTTTTTCATGAAATTTTCGAAATTTTAAACTGAGTTTTTTTTCCACCAAATTCATCGACAGACTATACTATGCCTTTTTTCATTAAAATTTTCGACATTCTATACTATGACATTTTTTTACGAATATTTTCGAAAATTTTCATGAAAAAAGTCATACTATACCATGTCGAAAATATTCGTAAAAAAATGTCATAGTATAGAATGTCGAAAATTTTCATGAAAAAAGGCATAGTATAGTCTGTCGATTAATTTGGTGGAAAAAAAACTCAGTTTAAAATTTCGTCAATTTTCAAAAAAGTCATATGACTTTTTTCATGAAATTTTCGAAATTTTAAACTGAGTTTTTTTTCCACCAAATGAATCGACAGACTATACTATGCCTTTTTTCATTAAAATTTTCGACATTCTATACTATGACAATTTTTTACGAATATTTTTGACATGACTTTTTTCATGAAAATTTTCGAAAATATTCGTAAATAAATGTCATAGTATAGAATGTCGAAAATTTTAATGAAAACAGGCATAGTATAGTCTGTCGATTCATTTGGTGGAAAAAAAACTCAGTTTAAATTTTCGTCAATTTTCATGAAAAGTCATACTATAGTATGACTTTTTTTCGAAAATGTCGAAATTTTAAACTGAGTTTTTTTTCCACCAAATGAATCGACAGACTATACTATGCCTTTTTTCATTAAAATTTTCGACATTCTATACTATGACAATTTTTTACGAATATTTTTGACATGACTTTTTTCATGAAAATTTTCGAAAATATTCGTAAAAAAATGTCATAGTATAGAATGTCGAAAATTTTAATGAAAACAGGCATAGTATAGTCTGTCGATTCATTTGGTGGAAAAAAAACTCAGTTTAAATTTTCGTCAATTTTCATGAAAAGTCATACTATAGTATGACTTTTTTTCGAAAATGTCGAAATTTTAAACTGAGTTTTTTTTCCACCAAATGAATTGTCGAATTTTTGTTATTATTATTGTTATTATTATTATTGTTATTATTATTGTTATTATTATTATCATTTTTGTTATTGATATTATTATTATTGTTATTATTTTTATTAATGTTGTTGTTGTTTTATTGTTATTATTGATATTATTATTGTTATTATTTTTGTTGTTATTATTGTTATTATTATTATTATTATTATTAATAATAATAATAATAATAATAATAATAATAATAATAATAATAATGTTGTTGTTATTATTATTATTGTTATTATTGATATTATTATTATTATTATTGTTATTATTTTTATTATTATTATTTCGAAAATGTCGAAATTTTAAACTGAGTTTTTTTTCCACCAAATGAATCGACAGACTATACTATGCCTTTTTTCATTAAAATTTTCGACATTCTATACTATGACAATTTTTTACGAATATTTTTGACATGACTTTTTTCATGAAAATTTTCGAAAATATTCGTAAAAAAATGTCATAGTATAGAATGTCGAAAATTTTAATGAAAACAGGCATAGTATAGTCTGTCGATTCATTTGGTGGAAAAAAAACTCAGTTTAAATTTTCGTCAATTTTCATGAAAAGTCATACTATAGTATGACTTTTTCTCGAAAATGTCGAAATTTTAAACTGAGTTTTTTTTCCACCAAATGAATCGACAGACTATACTATGCCTTTTTTCATCAAAATTTTCGTCATTCTATACTATGACAATTTTTTACGAATATTTTTGACATGACTTTTTTCATGAAAATTTTCGAAAATATTCGTAAATAAATGTCATAGTATAGAATGTCGAAAATTTTAATGAAAACAGGCATAGTATAGTCTGTCGATTCATTTGGTTGGAAAAAAACTCAGTTTAAATTTTCGTCAATTTTCATGAAAAGTCATACTATAGTATGACTTTTTTTCGAAAATGTCGAAATTTTAAACTGAGTTTTTTTTCCACCAAATGAATCGACAGACTATACTATGCCTTTTTTCATCAAAATTTTCGTCATTCTATACTATGACAATTTTTTACGAATATTTTTGACATGACTTTTTTCATGAAAATTTTCGAAAATATTCGTAAAAAAATGTCATAGTATAGAATGTCGAAAATTTTAATGAAAACAGGCATAGTATAGTCTGTCGATTCATTTGGTTGGAAAAAAACTCAGTTTAAATTTTCGTCAATTTTCATGAAAAGTCATACTATAGTATGACTTTTTTTCGAAAATGTCGAAATTTTAAACTGATTTTTTTTTCCACCAAATGAACCGACAGACTATACTATGCCTTTTTTCATTAAAATTTTCGACATTCTATACTATGACAATTTTTTACGAATATTTTTGACATGACTTTTTTCATGAAAATTTTCGAAAATATTCGTAAATAAATGTTATAGTATAGAATGTCGAAAATTTTAATGAAAACAGGCATAGTATAGTCTGTCGATTCATTTGGTGGAAAAAAAACTCAGTTCAAATTTTCGTCAATTTTCATGAAAAGTCATACTATAGTATGACTTTTTTTCGAAAATGTCGAAATTTTAAACTGAGTTTTTTTTCCACCAAATGAACCGACAGACTATACTATGCCTTTTTTCATTAAAATTTTCGACATTCTATACTATGACAATTTTTTACGAATATTTTTGACATGACTTTTTTCATGAAAATTTTCGAAAATATTCGTAAATAAATGTCATAGTATAGAATGTCGAAAATTTGAATGAAAACAGGCATAGTATAGTCTGTCGATTCATTTGGTGGAAAAAAAACTCAGTTTAAATTTTCGTCAATTTTCATGAAAAGTCATACTATAGTATGACTTTTTTTCGAAAATGTCGAAATTTTAAACTGAGTTTTTTTTCCACCAAATGAATCGACAGACTATACTATGCCTTTTTTCATCAAAATTTTCGACATTCTATACTATGACAATTTTTTACGAATATTTTTGACATGACCTTTTTCATGAAAATTTTCGAAAATATTCGTAAAAAAATGTCATAGTATAGAATGTCGAAAATTTTAATGAAAACAGGCATAGTATAGTCTGTCGATTCATTTGGTTGGAAAAAAACTCAGTTTAAATTTTCGTCAATTTTCATGAAAAGTCATACTATAGTATGACTTTTTTTCGAAAATGTCGAAATTTTAAACTGAGTTTTTTTTCCACCAAATGAATCGACAGACTATACTATGCCTTTTTTCATCAAAATTTTCGACATTCTATACTATGACAATTTTTTACGAATATTTTTGACATGACCTTTTTCATGAAAATTTTCGAAAATATTCGTAAAAAAATGTCATAGTATAGAATGTCGAAAATTTTAATGAAAACAGGCATAGTATAGTCTGTCGATTCATTTGGTTGGAAAAAAACTCAGTTTAAATTTTCGTCAATTTTCATGAAAAGTCATACTATAGTATGACTTTTTTTCGAAAATGTCGAAATTTTAAACTGAGTTTTTTTTCCACCAAATGAATTGTCGAATTTTTGTTATTATTATTGTTATTATTATTATTGTTATTATTATTGTTATTATTATTATCATTTTTGTTATTGATATTATTATTATTGTTATTATTTTTATTAATGTTGTTGTTGTTATTATTGTTATTATTGATATTATTATTGTTATTATTTTTGTTGTTATTATTGTTATTATTATTATTATTATTAATAATAATAATAATAATAATAATGTTGTTGTTATTATTATTATTGTTATTATTGATATTATTATTATTATTATTGTTATTATTTTTATTATTATTATTTCGAAAATGTCGAAATTTTAAACTGAGTTTTTTTTCCACCAAATGAATCGACAGACTATACTATGCCTTTTTTCATTAAAATTTTCGACATTCTATACTATGACAATTTTTTACGAATATTTTTGACATGACTTTTTTCATGAAAATTTTCGAAAATATTCGTAAAAAAATGTCATAGTATAGAATGTCGAAAATTTTAATGAAAACAGGCATAGTATAGTCTGTCGATTCATTTGGTGGAAAAAAAACTCAGTTCAAATTTTCGTCAATTTTCATGAAAAGTCATACTATAGTATGACTTTTTTTCGAAAATGTCGAAATTTTAAACTGAGTTTTTTTTCCACCAAATGAACCGACAGACTATACTATGCCTTTTTTCATTAAAATTTTCGACATTCTATACTATGACAATTTTTTACGAATATTTTTGACATGACTTTTTTCATGAAAATTTTCGAAAATATTCGTAAATAAATGTCATAGTATAGAATGTCGAAAATTTTAATGAAAAAAGGCATAGTATAGTCTGTCGATTCATTTGGTGGAAAAAAAACTCAGTTTAAATTTTCGTCAATTTTCATGAAAAGTCATACTATAGTATGACTTTTTTTCGAAAATGTCGAAAATTTAAACTTAGTTTTTTTTCCACCAAATGAATCGACAGACTATACTATGCCTTTTTTCATCAAAATTTTCGACATTCTATACTATGACATTTTTTTACGAATATTTTTGACATGACTTTTTTCATGAAAATTTTCGAAAATATTCGTAAAAAAATGTCATAGTATAGAATGTCGAAAATTTTAATGAAAACAGGCATAGTATAGTCTGTCGATTCATTTGGTGGAAAAAAAACTCAGTTTAAATTTTCGTCAATTTTCATGAAAAGTCATACTATAGTATGACTTTTTTTCGAAAATGTCGAAATTTTAAACTGAGTTTTTTTTCCACCAAATGAACCGACAGACTATACTATGCCTTTTTTCATTAAAATTTTCGACATTCTATACTATGACATTTTTTTACGAATATTTTCGAAATTTTTTCACAAAATATTTTCGACATGCTATAGTATGACTTTTTTCATGAAAATTTTGAAATTTTAAACTGAGTTTTTTTTCGACCAAATTAATCGACAGACTATACTATGCCTTTTTTCATGAAAATTTTCGACATTCTATACTATGACATTTTTTTAAGAATATTTGAGACATTTTTTCACGAAATATTTTCGACATGCTATAGTATGACTTTTTTCATGAAAATTTTGAAATTTTAAACTGAGTTTTTTTTCCACCAAATTAATCGACAGACTATACTATGACTTTTTTCATGAAAATTTTCGACAGTCTATACTATGACATTTTTTTACGAATATTTTCGAAAATTTTCATGAAAAAAGTCATACTATAGCATGTCGAAAATATTCGTAAAAAAATGTCATAATATAGAATGTCGAAAATTTTCATAGTCTGTCGATTAATTTGGTGGAAAAAAAACTCAGTTTAAAATTTCGTCAATTTTCAAAAAAGTCATACTATAGTATGACTTTTTTCATGAAATTTTCGAAATTTTAAACTGAGTTTTTTTTCCACCAAATTCATCGACAGACTATACTATGCCATTTTTCATTAAAATTTTCGACATTCTATACTATGACATTTTTTTACGAATATTTTCGAAAATTTTCATGAAAAAAGTCATACTATAGCATGTCGAAAATATTCGTAAAAAAATGTCATAGTATAGAATGTCGAAAATTTTCATGAAAAAAGGCATAGTATAGTCTGTCGATTAATTTGGTGTAAAAAAAACTCAGTTTAAAATTTCGTCAATTTTCAAAAAAGTCATATGACTTTTTTCATGAAATTTTCGAAATTTTAAACTGAGTTTTTTTTCCACCAAATGAATTGTCGAATTTTTGTTATTATTATTGTTATTATTATTATTGTTATTATTATTGTTATTATTATTATCATTTTTGTTATTGATATTATTATTATTGTTATTATTTTTATTAATGTTGTTGTTGTTATTATTGTTATTATTGATATTATTATTGTTATTATTTTTGTTGTTATTATTGTTATTATTATTATTATTATTAATAATAATAATAATAATAATAATAATAATGTTGTTGTTATTATTATTATTGTTATTATTGATATTATTATTATTATTATTGTTATTATTTTTATTATTTCGAAAATGTCGAAATTTTAAACTGAGTTTTTTTTCCACCAAATGAATCGACAGACTATACTATGCCTTTTTTCATTAAAATTTTCGACATTCTATACTATGACAATTTTTTACGAATATTTTTGACATGACTTTTTTCATGAAAATTTTCGAAAATATTCGTAAAAAAATGTCATAGTATAGAATGTCGAAAATTTTAATGAAAAAAGGCATAGTATAGTCTGTCGATTCATTTGGTGGAAAAAAAACTCAGTTCAAATTTTCGTCAATTTTCATGAAAAGTCATACTATAGTATGACTTTTTTTCGAAAATGTCGAAATTTTAAACTGAGTTTTTTTTCCACCAAATGAATCGACAGACTATACTATGCCTTTTTTCATCAAAATTTTCGACATTCTATACTATGACAATTTTTTACGAATATTTTTGACATGACTTTTTTCATGAAAATTTTCGAAAATATTCGTAAAAAAATGTCATAGTATAGAATGTCGAAAATTTTAATGAAAACAGGCATAGTATAGTCTGTCGATTCATTTGGTTGGAAAAAAACTCAGTTTAAATTTTCGTCAATTTTCATGAAAAGTCATACTATAGTATGACTTTTTTTCGAAAATGTCGAAATTTTAAACTGAGTTTTTTTTCCACCAAATGAACCGACAGACTATACTATGCCTTTTTTCATTAAAATTTTCGACATTCTATACTATGACAATTTTTTACGAATATTTTTGACATGACTTTTTTCATGAAAATTTTCGAAAATATTCGTAAAAAAATGTCATAGTATAGAATGTCGAAAATTTTAATGAAAACAGGCATAGTATAGTCTGTCGATTCATTTGGTGGAAAAAAAACTCAGTTTAAATTTTCGTCAATTTTCATGAAAAGTCATACTATAGTCATACTTTTTTTCGAAAATGTCGAAATTTTAAACTGAGTTTTTTTTCCACCAAATGAATTGTCGAATTTTTGTTCTTATTATTGTTATTATTATTATTGTTATTATTATTGTTATTATTATTATCATTTTTGTTATTGATATTATTATTATTGTTATTATTTTTATTAATGTTGTTGTTGTTATTATTGTTATTATTGATATTATTATTGTTATTATTTTTGTTGTTATTGTTATTATTATTATTATTATTAATAATAATAATAATAATGTTGTTGTTATTATTATTATTGTTATTATTGATATTATTATTATTATTATTGTTATTATTTTTATTATTATTATTTCGAAAAAGTCGAAATTTTAAACTGAGTTTTTTTTCCACCAAATGAACCGACAGACTATACTATGCCTTTTTTCATTAAAATTTTCGACATTCTATACTATGACAATTTTTTACGAATATTTTTGACATGACTTTTTTCATGAAAATTTTCGAAAATATTCGTAAAAAAATGTCATAGTATAGAATGTCGAAAATTTTAATGAAAACAGGCATAGTATAGTCTGTCGATTCATTTGGTGGAAAAAAAACTCAGTTTAAATTTTCGTCAATTTTCATGAAAAGTCATACTATAGTATGACTTTTTTCGAAAATGTCGAAATTTTAAACTGAGTTTTTTTTCCACCAAATGAATTGTCGAATTTTTGTTATTATTATTGTTATTATTATTATTGTTATTATTATTGTTATTATTATTATCATTTTTGTTATTGATATTATTATTATTGTTATTATTTTTATTAATGTTGTTGTTGTTATTATTGTTATTATTGATATTATTATTGTTATTATTTTTGTTGTTATTATTGTTATTATTATTATTATTATTATTATTATTATTAATAATAATAATAATAATAATAATAATAATGTTGTTGTTATTATTATTATTGTTATTATTGATATTATTATTATTATTATTGTTATTATTTTTATTATTTCGAAAATGTCGAAATTTTAAAATGATTTTTTTTTCCACCAAATGAATCGACAGACTATACTATGCCTTTTTTCATGGAAATTTTCGACATTCTATACTATGACAATTTTTTACGAATATTTTTGACATGACTTTTTCATGAAAATTTTCGAAAATATTCGTAAAAAAATGTCAGAGTGTAGAATGTCGAAAATTTTAATGAAAAAAGGCATAGTACAGTCTGTCGATTCATTTGGTGGAAAAAAAACTCAGTTCAAATTTTCGTCAATTTTCATGAAAAGTCATACTATAGTATGACTTTTTTTCGAAAATGTCGAAATTTTAAACTGAGTTTTTTTTCCACCAAATGAACCGACAGACTATACTATGCCTTTTTTCATTAAAATTTTCGACATTCTATACTATGACAATTTTTTACGAATATTTTTGACATGACTTTTTTCATGAAAATTTTCGAAAATATTCGTAAATAAATGTCATAGTATAGAATGTCGAAAATTTTAATGAAAACAGGCATAGTATAGTCTGTCGATTCATTTGGTGGAAAAAAAACTCAGTTTAAATTTTCGTCAATTTTCATGAAAAGTCATACTATAGTATGACTTTTTTTCGAAAATGTCGAAATTTTAAACTGAGTTTTTTTTCCACCAAATGAACCGACAGACTATACTATGCCTTTTTTCATTAAAATTTTCGACATTCTATACTATGACAATTTTTTACGAATATTTTTGACATGACTTTTTTCATGAAAATTTTCGAAAATATTCGTAAAAAAATGTCATAGTATAGAATGTCGAAAATTTTAATGAAAACAGGCATAGTATAGTCTGTCGATTCATTTGGTGGAAAAAAAACTCAGTTTAAATTTTCGTCAATTTTCATGAAAAGTCATACTATAGTATGACTTTTTTCGAAAATGTCGAAATTTTAAACTGAGTTTTTTTTCCACCAAATGAACCGACAGACTATACTATGCCTTTTTTCATTAAAATTTTCGACATTCTATACTATGACAATTTTTTACGAATATTTTTGACATGACTTTTTTCATGAAAATTTTCGAAAATATTCGTAAAAAAATGTCATAGTATAGAATGTCGAAAATTTGAATGAAAACAGGCATAGTATAGTCTGTCGATTCATTTGGTGGAAAAAAAACTCAGTTTAAATTTTCGTCAATTTTCATGAAAAGTCATACTATAGTATGACTTTTTTTCGAAAATGTCGAAATTTTAAACTGAGTTTTTTTTCCACCAAATGAATTGTCGAATTTTTGTTATTATTATTGTTATTATTATTATCATTTTTGTTATTGATATATTATTATTGTTATTATTTTTATTAATGTTGTTGTTGTATTATTGTTATTATTGATATTATTATTGTTATTATTTTTGTTGTTATTGTTATTATTATTATTATTATTATTATAATAATAATAATAATGTTGTTGTTATTATTATTATTGTTATTATTGATATTATTATTATTATTATTGTTATTATTTTTATTATTATTATTTCGAAAAAGTCGAAATTTTAAAACTGAGTTTTTTTTCCACCAAATGAACCGACAGACTATACTATGCCTTTTTTCATTAAAATTTTCGACATTCTATACTATGACATTTTTTTACGAATATTTTTGACATGACTTTTTTCATGAAAATTTCGAAAATATTCGTAAAAAAATGTCATAGTATAGAATGTCGAAATTTTAATGAAAAAAGGCATAGTATAGTCTGTCGATTCATTTGGTGGAAAGAAAACTCAGTTTAAATTTTCGTCAATTTTCATGAAAAGTCATACTATAGTATGACTTTTTTCGAAAATGTCGAAATTTTAACTGAGTTTTTTTTCCACCAAATGAATTGTCGAATTTTTGTTATTATTATTGTATTATTATTATTGTTATTATTATTGTTATTATTATTTCATTTTTGTTATTGATATTATTATTATTGTTATTATTTTTATTAATGTTGTTGTTGTTATTATTGTTATTATTGTTATTATTTTTATTAATGTTGTTGTTGTTATTATTGTTATTATTGATATTATTATTGTTATTATTTTTGTTGTTATTATTGTTATTATTATTATTATTATTATTATTATTAATAATAATAATAATAATAATAATAATAATGTTGTTGTTATTATTATTATTGTTATTATTGATATTATTATTATTATTATTGTTATTATTTTTATTATTTCGAAAATGTCGAAATTTTAAACTGAGTTTTTTTTCCACCAAATGAATCGACAGACTATACTATGCCTTTTTTCATTAAAATTTTCGACATTCTATACTATGACAATTTTTTACGAATATTTTTGACATGACTTTTTCATGAAAATTTTCGAAAATATTCGTAAAAAAATGTCAGTGTAGAATGGCGAAAATTTTAATGAAAAAAAGGCATAGTACAGTCTGTCGATTCATTTGGTGGAAAAAAAACTCAGTTCAAAATTTCGTCAATTTTCATGAAAAGTCATACTATAGTATGACTTTTTTTCGAAAATGTCGAAATTTTAAACTGAGTTTTTTTTCCACCAAATGAATCGACAGACTATACTATGCCTTTTTTCATTAAAATTTTCGACATTCTATACTATGACATTTTTTTACGAATATTTTTGACATTTTTTCACGAAATATTTTCGACATGCTATAGTATGACTTTTTTCATGAAAATTTTGAAATTTTAAACTGAGTTTTTTTTTCCACCAAATTAATCGACAGACTATACTATGACTTTTTTCATGAAAATTTTCGACATTCTATACTATGACATTTTTTTACGAATATTTTCGAAAATTTTCATGAAAAAAGTCATACTATAGCATGTCGAAAATATTCGTAAAAAATGTCATTATATAGAATGTCGAAAATTTTCATGAAAAGAGGCATAGTATAGTCTGTCGATTCATTTGGTGAAAAAAAAACTCAGTTTAAAATTTCGTCAATTTTCAAAAAAGTCATACTATAGTATGACTTTTTTCATGAAAATTTTGAAATTTTAAACTGAGTTTTTTTTCCACCAAATTAATCGACAGACTATACTATGCCTTTTTTCATGAAAATTTTTGACATTCTATACTATGACATTTTTTTACGAATATTTGAGACATTTTTTCACTAAATATTTTCAACATGCTATAGTATGACTTTTTTCATGAAAATTTTGAAATTTTAAACTGAGTTTTTTTTCCACCAAATTAATCGACAGACTATACTATGACTTTTTTCATGAAATTTTCGAAATTTTAAACTGAGTTTTTTTTCCACCAAATGAATCGACAGACTATACTATGCCTTTTTTCATTAAAATTTTCGACATTCTATACTATGACATTTTTTTACGAATATTTTCGAAAATTTTCATGAAAAAAGTCATACTATCGCATGTCGAAAATATTCGTAAAAAAATGTCATAATATAGAATGTCGAAAATTTTCATGAAAAAAGGCATAGTATAGTCTGTCGATTAATTTGGTGGAAAAAAAACTCAGTATAAAATTTCGTCAATTTTCAAAAAATTCATACTATAGCATGACTTTTTTCATGAAATTTTCGAAATTTTAAACTGAGTTTTTTTTCCACCAAATTAATCGACAGACTATACTATGCCTTTTTTCATGAAAATTTTTGACATTCTATACTATGACATTTTTTTACGAATATTTGAGACATTTTTTCACTAAATATTTTCAACATGCTATAGTATGACTTTTTTCATGAAAATTTTGAAATTTTAAACTGAGTTTTTTTTCCACCAAATTAATCGACAGACTATACTATGACTTTTTTCATGAAATTTTCGAAATTTTAAACTGAGTTTTTTTTTCCACCAAATGAATCGACAGACTATACTATGCCTTTTTTCATTAAAATTTTCGACATTCTATACTATGACATTTTTTTACGAATATTTTCGAAAATTTTCATGAAAAAAGTCATACTATCGCATGTCGAAAATATTCGTAAAAAAATGTCATAATATAGAATGTCGAAAATTTTCATGAAAAAAGGCATAGTATAGTCTGTCGATTAATTTGGTGGAAAAAAAACTCAGTATAAAATTTCGTCAATTTTCAAAAAAGTCATACTATAGCATGACTTTTTTCATGAAATTTTCGAAATTTTAAACTGAGTTTTTTTTCCACCAAATTAATCGACAGACTATACTATGACTTTTTTCATGAAAATTTTCGACATTCTATACTATGACATTTTTTTACGAATATTTGAGACATTTTTTCACGAAATATTTTCGACATGCTATAGTATGACTTTTTTCATGAAAATTTTGAAATTTTAAACTGAGTTTTTTTTCCACCAAATTAATCGACAGACTATACTATGACTTTTTTCATGAAAATTTTCGACATTCTATACTATGACATTTTTTTACGAATATTTGAGACATTTTTTCACGAAATATTTTCGACATGCTATAGTATGACTTTTTTCATGAAAATTTTGAAATTTTAAACTGAGTTTTTTTTCCACCAAATTAATCGACAGACTATACTATGACTTTTTTCATGAAAATTTTCGACATTCTATACTATGACATTTTTTTACGAATATTTTTGAAAATTTTCATGAAAAAAGTCATACTATAGCATGTCGAAAATATTCGTAAAAAAATGTCATTATATAGAATGTCGAAAATTTTCATGAAAAAAGGCATAGTATAGTCTGTCGATTAATTTGGTGGAAAAAAAACTCAGTTTAAAATTTCGTCAATTTTCAAAAAAGTCATACTATAGTATGACTTTTTTTTCATAAAATTTTCGACATACTATAGTATGATCTCTTTTTCATAAAATTTTCAACATACTATAGTATGACTTTTTTTTCATAAAATTTTCGACATACTATAGTATGACTTTTTTTTCATAGAATTTTTGACATACTATTGTATGACTTTTATTTCATACAATTTTCGACATACTATACTATGACCTTTTTTTTATGAAAATTTCCGACATACTATAGTATGACTTTTTTTTCATGAAAATTTTCGAAATTTTAAACTAAGTTTTTTTTCCACGAAATGAATCGACAGACTATACTATGCCTGTTTTCATGAAAATGTTCGACATTCTATACTATGACATTTTTTCCCGAAAAATTTCGACATACTATAGTATGACTTTTTTTCACCAAATTTTCGACATACTATAATATGACCTCTTTTTCATAAAATTTTCAACATACTATAGCATGACTTTTTTTTCATAAAATTTTCGACATATTATAGCATGACTTTTTTTTCATACAATTTTCGACATACTATTGTATGACTTTTTTTTCATACAATTTTCCACATACTATACTATGACTTTTTTTTCAAAAAATTTTCGACATACTATACTATGACCTTTTTTTCAAAAAATTTTCAACATACAATACTATGACCTTTTTTTCATAAAGATTTTCGACATACTATTCTATGACCTTTTTTTCATAAAATTTTCGACATACTATACTGTGACCTTTTTTACATAAAATGTTCGACAAAAGCATGACTTTTTTTTCACAAAATTTTCGACGCTATTCGATGACTTTTTTTTCATAAAATTTTCGACATACTATACTATGACTTTTTTTTCATAAATATTTCGACATACTATACTATGACCTTTTTTTCATAACATTTTCAACATGCTATACTATGACCTTTTTTCACAAATTTTTCGACATACTATAGTATGACTTTTTTCCACTAAATTAATGGACATACTATACTATGACCTTTTTCATGAAAATTTTCGACATACTATACTAAGATTTTTTTTCCCTCAAATTTTTCGACATACTATACTATGATTTTTTTTCGACATACTATACTATGACTTTTTTCCCTCAAATTTTTCGACATACTATACTATGACTCTTTTTTCAACGAAATTAATGGACATACTATACTATGACCATTTTCATGAAAATGTTCGAAATACTATACTATGACTTTTTTATTTTTTCGACATACTATACTATGACTTTTTTTCATAACATTTTCGACATACTATACTATGACCTTTTTTCACAAAATTTTCGACATACTATACTATGATTTTTTTTTCAAGAAATTTCCTACATACTATAGTATGACTTTTTTTTCATGAAAATTTTCGAAATTTTAAACTGAGTTTTTTTTCCACGAAATGAATCGACAGACTATACTATGCCTGTTTTCATGAAAATGTTCGACATTCTATACTATGACATTTTTTCCCGAAAAATTTCGACATACTATAGTATGACTTTTTTTCACCAAATTTTCGACATACTATAGTATGACCTCTTTTTCATAAAATTTTCAACATACTATAGCATGACTTTTTTTTCATAAAATTTTCGACATATTATAGCATGACTTTTTTTTCATACAATTTTCGACATACTATTGTATGACTTTTTTTTCATACAATTTTTCACATACTATACTATGACTTTTTTTTCAAAAAATTTTCGACATACTATACTCTGACCTTTTTTTCAAAAAAATTTCGACATACAATACTATGACCTTTTTTTCATAAAGATTTTCGACATACTATTCTATGACCTTTTTTTCATAAAATTTTCGACATACTATACTATGACCTTTTTTTCATAAAATGTTCGACATACTATAGCATGACTTTTTTTTCACAAAATTTTCGACGCTATTCGATGACTTTTTTTTCATAAAATTTTCGACATACTATACTATTACTTTTTTTTCATAAAATTTTCGACATACTATACTATGACTTTTTTTTCATAAATATTTCGACATACTATACTATGACCTTTTTTTCATAACATTTTCGACATGCTATACTATGACCTTTTTTCACAAATTTTTCGACATACTATAGTATGACTTTTTTCCACTAAATTAATGGACATACTATACTATGACCTTTTTCATGAAAATTTTCGACATACTATACTAAGATTTTTTTTCCCTCAAATTTTTCGACATACTATACTATGATTTTTTTTCGACATACTATACTATGACTTTTTTCCCTCAAATTTTTCGACATACTATACTATGACTCTTTTTTCAACGAAATTAATGGACATACTATACTATGACCATTTTCATGAAAATGTTCGACATACTATACTATGACTTTTTTATTTTTTCGACATACTATACTATGACTTTTTTTCATAACATTTTCGACATACTATACTATGACCTTTTTTCACAAAATTTTCGACATACTATACTATGATTTTTTTTTCAAGAAATTTTCGACATACTATACTATGACTTTTTTTGACAATTTTCGACATACTATACTATGACTTTTTTTTATTTTCGACATACTATACTATGATTTTTTTTTAATTTTTTCGACATACTATACTATGAATTTTTAAAAACATTTCGACATACTATACTATGACTTTTTTTATTTTTTCGACATACTATACTATGATGTTTTTTGCGATATACTATACGGTGATGTTTTTTGCGACATACTATACTTTGACTTCTTTTATTTTTTTCGACATACTACAGTATGCTATGACTTTTTTTCGACATACTATACTATGATCTTTTTTTCGATATACTATACTATGACTTTTTTTAATTTTTTCGACATGCTATAATATGAATTTTTTTCGACATACTATACTATAACTTTTATTTTATTTTTCATGACATACTTTACTATGACTTTTTTTTCGATATACTATGACATTTTTTTATTTTTTTGGACATGTTTTAATGTGATGTTTTTTTCGACATACTATGTAATGACTTTTTAAAAACAATTTCGACATACTATACTATGACTTTTTTTATTTTTTCGACATACTATGCCTTATTATGACTTTTACATACGGTGTTTGTTTTTTTGTCATACTATACTATGACTTTTGAGGAGCCTTTTCGACATACCATACTAAGACATTCTTTTCGATATACTATGCTATGCCTTGTTTCGACATACTATACTTTAACTTCATGAAATATTATATACTGACTTTTTTATGACCTGATGATGATGCAAATTTGGTTGTCAACGGCCAAAGGTCAAGGTCACTGTTACCTCATGTCCATTCCATTCTCATGAATGTGATATCCCAAGAGAACCTTGAGGGGATTCTTCTAATTTCGCACAAACGTACACTTGAGCTCATTGATGAACTGATTCGAATTTGGTGGTCGACGGTCAAAGGCCAAGGTCACCGTGACCTGACAAAACACGTTTTTTGTAATTTGCTAATTTTAACAGTTTCACACAAATGTCTAATAGGATAAAATGTTCAAGTGATGACATTTTGGACAGAAATTGGATGTAGACTGCAACTTGACTGGTTGGCGGAGGCATACAACCGTAAGGCGGTAATTGTAGTTTTCTAATGTTATGTGCACAGTCTTGGTCAGAAACAGGATATTCCATGATGTAAAGGCTGATTATTGATGTTGATGCTGATTTGATCATGACAACATATCATGGAAAATGTGAACTGCTCTGTGTAAAATACAGCAGGTCACTGTGGACACAGTTATCTTGCTGTAAGAAACTAGCTGGAGGTGTTATGATACTATCAAACAAAGCTGATTTACATATTATCTCCTCTTCCGTTATCTTCTTTCTTTGTTCTTTATCCTCTTTGTCTCAACTCCCTTATAATCTTTTTTCCTTTAACTGTCTCCTCTCCTCTGTCCTTTCCTAATTTCCTCACCTCTTCATCTCTCCTTTAATTGCCTTGCATCCTTCTCTCATGTCTCTTTCCTCTCATCTCCTCTCTAAACGTCTTGTCTCGTCTCCTCTGTCCCCTTTCCTCTCCTCCTGTTTCCTTGTTTAATCTCGTCCCTCCAATCTCTTTTCGTCCCCTCATCTCACCTTTCATGTCATTGTTCCCATCGTCTCCCATCCTCTTTCTGTGTCTTCTCATCTTCTCTACTTGTCCACTTTCCTGTCCTTCCCTCTCCTCTACCTTCCTTTCCTCTTTTGCTCTACTCTCTCCTCTCCTCCCCTGCATCACTCACCACCACTCCCTCCTCCAACCCCTTCTGTCTACGGTCACCTGACCACACTTCGGCTCTGCAGAACGGTCTCTATGTTAGCTTGGCTACCATTGGCGACCGCCTGCTGTGTGGATCCTGACTCACCCAATGGGGTGAGAGAATCAGCCTGTGGGCGGGGCTATGAGGCAGCACTTTGCCTGAATTAGAAAACCACTGACTCTGAATTAATCAGAGCAGACAGGAGGGGAGCAAAGCATTGTGGGCCAAGCAGCATCTTATGACAGTGAGAGAGAGGAGGATGGACAGAAGGAGAGATTATGAGATAGAAAAAAATTAGGAAAAATATGGTTGGAGGAAGGTAAATAACATAAATATGAAAAAAATAAAAAGCTTGACGGAGAGCAGTGAGCAGAGAGAGCAAAAAGCGACGTGCAAAGGCAGGGATGGAGGAATGGCGGGACAAAAAAAAGAGAGAAAACCAGAAAACAGACAGAGGGAGGGAGGGTGGAGGAAAAACACGATGTAGTCAGGAATTTGGAAATATAGCAATGGCGGAGAAGCAGGTGGGAGGGAGGGAAGACGATGTGACAAATGTAAGTCTTTCTGGAACAGTCTGGCAGTAAACAGAGAAATTGGGGAGTCAGCTGCATTATGCCAAGCGACCACTTGAATGTATATTTGGTTCTCTCTCTCCTCTCTCCATCTTTTTTTATCCATCCCTGACTCTAACAACCAATACCCTCCATGTTACTATTCCTGGCAGCGTCCTTTGCAGCATTTCTCTCCTCCCACCTATCTTAATCGATCTCTCGTTGCTTGAACTCAAGCTTTTTATCTCTGGATCTCTCTCTATGGTTTAACAAACAATAAAAGTAAACCAGCTTTCAATCATTGTCTGCTCAGAGGAGAAAAGGATAGTGAATAATGGCAAGAAAGAAAATAATCCAGGGGCCAAATGCGCAAAACTCTGTGTAGGTTCACAAAAACAGAAATATGCACCGACACTCTTTTTGTCAGATTTATAAAGTAACTTGTATCCATGGTTCTGTTTTTTAAATCTTTTTTAGAAATCATTATGAAAACTGGGCGCACATGCACAAGCCGCATCAAAGAGGTTCTCTGAAGTCCCTTTCACACATCCATGAAATGTTCGCTATTCAAGGAAATCTCTACCGGCAAATTCTCACCTCAAGTCCTTGTAACATTTCAGGGAAAATGCTGATATGGCTGTGTTTTGAATGAAAGCAGTAACATTGCAGGGACAAGCATGTAAAGGGTTACGTCCATCTGACGTAAGCGAGCAAACCAATCTCAAGACTCCACTGATGACGTATTTGAATCTGCAACTTGTTTACGGTTTAGCATTTATGCAAACTTGCTGAATATTAGATAAATTACAAGAACAGACGTATTCCACCACGCACATCTAGCCTTGCCCCATCTTCTTCTTCTTCTGTTGAATTTTATGGCAGTTGGGATCCATAAGTGTTGCATTACCACCATCTGCTGGACTGTCCCTTGCCCCATCTATTCCGGCATCGCCATGGCATGTGTGAAAAGGCGCAAGACGGTAATGTTCCTGAATGTAGTGCATGCGTGAACTGTGAAAATCACTAGCGGTGCCTGAAAGGTTATCCCAGTAATTTACCGGGAACTATGTGTGAAAGAGGCTTAGCAGTGCCAGAGTGGCCATCATTACCAACACCATCACACACAGCTGGACATTTACCTGAGACTCGTAGGGCAAGAAGGCGATGTTGATCTCCGTCAGAGTCTTGATGGTTTTGGAAGCGCGGCTCTTCACCAGCTCGTTGAAGAGAGGATCAGGGCAGGCTGGAAGGGTGAAATTGAGAAAAACAGAATTATAATTAATAGCAGGCATCTTTATTAATAGAAGGATTGTGATTCATTGGTTCCAATAACTTCTTTAAATATTAATTCAAGACATATTTCATTGACCGATGAAGTTTGTTTGGAGATAATGTTTACCTGCACTTCCTCAAACATTCATAACCTTTTTGGCAGATTAGTTTATGATATCCATCAGTTGGCAGGATGTAGCAGCAGATTCTTATGTGAAAACCAACCCACATTACAAAGACATTTGTAACTCAGAGACATTTACAGTAAAAGGTAACTGTGGCTTCATAGCAGCTCTATACTTAAGCTCATCTATCACCACTATGCAATGCAATATTAAAAAGCATAACAGATTAAAAATATGTTTCTTAGCCTACACATAATGATAAATTAGAGAAAACACAAATTCAAAAAACAAGAAGGGAAAATGTGAGGATCTCTGTGTACTGTTCATTAATCAAATTAACCAATTCATTAATTAAAGATACACTCCCTGTTTTTGTTACAGCACCTAACTACATCCCCAAGCCCATTTCCTCCCAGACTGAGGACACTGTTGGGTGTTCTAACAACAATGAGCAGTGTGCTTACAAATACATAAAAAGGACAAGAAAACAGTTTATCTATGAAAGAAATAGTAACACAGGGCTGAGAAAACGGCACTAACGAAGAAAACAATACAATAACAGATTGAACAACGAGGACAACTGATGATAAATGTGAAAAAAAAGTTTTTAAAGAAACAAATAATTGAAAATTCTGCAACACAAATATGTTTTAAAACAAAAACAGTGTGTTACATACAAAGCAAGTCTTCGTGTTTTTACTCACAGTCAGTGAAGAAAACATGGGCTGCCTTGTATTTAGCTGAATGAGGGTCTTTGAAGTCTGCGATGAGGGTGTGGACAGACTGAGGAGAGAAACAGGCAAGCACGGCGTCAGATTGCAGAGTTCACGTGAGCGTGTTGACTACAGTATGTGTATCAGTGTGTGCAATTCAATTCATTGAAGCTTTATTGCCTTTCTATTTTCTAATGAAGTTTGCAATTATTTATTTTTCTTTCATTATAGTTTACTATGTAGCAATGTGCAAACCATTTGTTTTTTTTCTGTATATAGTAGGAATATCAGGCCGATACTATTAAATCTATTAAATTCAATTCTATGTTTATATACTATATACATTATATACTGGAATTTTAATTCCTGTTTTGACCAATTTGTTGCTGCATTAAAAAGGTTTACACTTGAATTGTAATTCCTGTTCATTTTGAAGATTTTTTACCAATTTGCTGGTGCATTATGGTGATTTATTATTTTGATAATAAATATCAATTCAGTAATTATATATCTAGGTATTTTTTTGTTACGTTTTGTTTTACAAATTTAAGAAAATAATATTTAGCTTGCTCTAGCTTGATGTTGCCTTACACGTAAAAGAATGATCCCAGTCACTTCCACACAGTGAGGCATACAGCTGATTAATTAAACACTGGTATCGGATCGGTACTCGGTATCGGCTGAGACCCAAAGCCCAGGTATCGTATCGGGACTGAAAAAGTCGGATCTGTGCATCCCTAATATATAGTACATTGTAGATCTTCTACAACCTGCTTTGGTAATACTGTTACTCAATTATGGCATTGTCAATAGAGCTAATTTGAATTTGAGAGAGAGAGACAAATAGAGAGAGAGACCATAGAAACAAAGAAGTGTGTATGTGTGGTTTGCCTCGGCTGAGTCAACAGTCGTGTGTTTGAGCTCACAGCGGCTTCTCTGTTCTCTCTGCTAAAAACACAGACCTGCGGCCATAGACACACCTCTGAATATACACTATGAATGAGAGAGAGATAGATATAGAGAGAATGCGTACCTTCTCTGTGGGTGTTATCAGGTAAATGGCCTCCAGGCTGGGAAGAGGCTCTCGTCGCTTCATGATGTCCTCCACGACTAGAGGAGCAGAAACAGACAAATGCATGGACACAGTTACAGAGGAACACAAACAAACAAGCAAACAAAAATGTACAAAAACGGTACAGAGAATGTGACTATCGTCTCTTACTGGTGATGCCCTCTGTCATGATGTCTGTCATCTTGCAGCAGGACGACAACATCCTCATGCTCAGCTGGTCCACGATCAGCGCCTGGCAACAGGAAATAAGACGGTAACTATACAAACACAGTTTATTACTCAAACTTGCCAGTTGCTAACAATGAAACTGTCCCATTCAAATAAAGCTATACATCCATTTTCACTTATTTTGAGTCACAGCCCTCCAATTTTTTCAGGATATTTTCTTGTAACTGTGAACTTCTTACCTTCCATTCTCCCTTCTTCTTCACCTTCTTGATTACATCATTCATAATCTCTGTAAAAGAAAAGAAACATCATCAGTAATCTGATGGGTGCAAAATGATCATGAGCAATGTTGTGTTAACACATTTTGTAAAACAGGGAATATTGTGCATGCACACACACACGGAGGAGAACCCTTGACAACTTAGTGTGTTATATAGTTTTTTGTGCATGTAAAAGGTCTGCAAAGTTACAAAGCCCAAAGTCTACACCAAAGGGAGTTACTCTCCCCCACAGAAACACTGCTCCTGAACTACCTGAAACGCCTTGATTGAAGTCCTTCCTTTTCTTCCATAACGTGGTGCTGTCACCAAGTAACACACTTTGTGTGCAAAGTGTGTTACTTTTACACGCACAAAAAAACTATACAACACACTAAAGAAAAGGGAAAAAGCACAAAAGCATAATAGGTCCCCTTTAATACTAGATTTATGTGAAGTTTGAGCAATGTTCCACACTTTGATAATCATCTGCATGTGTTAATTTTTTCCTGTTAATATAAAAAGTAAAAACTCGCTGATTTCTGGCAAAACTGTCCTTTCAGCATTACCTATACTACGACTATAATGTACTAGCAAGGTGATTATATTCATGTTTTGTTTGGATTGTATCGGCTCTCCTGACTCATATTCAACTGAACCACAAATAAAAACTACAGTGGAAACAACCAACCTTATCCTGCCCTTCAGGTATAGAAAATCCCATAATGTAATTCCTACACTGGTGGACAATATTATGCGAAAGTCAAATATAGCCTCCAACGAGGTTAATGACCAGAGGTCTAGACCAGTGGAATAAATCATCTCGATGAGGAGTGAGTAAAAACACAGAGGCTGTTGGGAAGCGATTGTGTGCTTTGTTTCTCAGTGATCGCAAAGATCCACAGAGGGTAAATAATCCTATCCACTGTGAGGTCACAGCACGTTGGTCATGTTTATGCCACAATACTGATATTGGCCTGATCACTGTGCCAACCATCTGCCAGCAGTGTAAGGATAAATCCATTTAGGGTGAATTACTGTTTAACATCATGCCGGATCGCTGTGAATATAAACCGCTAAGCTCTTTCGGCCCCGGCTAAAACCTGAGGCCACGCAGATACTGATGGATTATCACAGATTAAAAAGGACTTGGACAAAAAAGATTACACAACACACATCAAATAAAGATCAGGGATGTGTTCATGCCAGTCTGGTTGTTTTTTTTTGCCTCCAAAACAACCAATAGTAAATTAAATTCTTCCAGGTGATGAAGACATCAGCTGCTGATTGGCTCATTTCACAGCGAGAGGGAGGAGCTGAAGGCCACCAGTAGGATCGAAAGAAGGAAAGATACAGTAGATGGGAAAGGAGTCGTCGAAGAAAGTAGTAGTATTAAGTAGTAATGGTAGTATAGTAGTCATTTTTCTAAAGTCATAAAAAAATCATTGATAAGTCATGGTATAGTAAGCCATAAAAAGTTGTAAAAAAATCATAGTACAATACTGTATGTCATAAAAAAGTTATGAACAAGCCGTAGTAAAGTATGGCATAAAAAAGCCATAGTATGCTATTCTTTCAGCTGCTACCATTAGGGGTTGCCACAGCGGATCAAATGTTTCATTCTAGTTAGTAACCAGGGCCTCGACCAATCCAGTATGGAAATCTGCCGTATGCCCTTCCTGACGCAAACCCCCATTGACGGGGGGGTGGGGGGGATACATGTTTTGGTGGTGGGAGGAAACCGTAGAACCCGGAGGAAATCCATGCAAAAACGGGGAGAACATGCAAAGGCCCTGTATAGTATGGTATAAAAAAGTCATAGTACAGTATGCCATAAAAAAGGTCATATGCCACAAAAAAGTCTTAGTATTGTATGTCATAAAAACATCATAGTAGGCTATAGTATGCCATGAAAGTCATAAAAAAGCCCACAGTGTCTGACTTTGAAAAACTCTGATATACAGTACAAGATGGAAGGAAGGAAGTATGAAAGGAAGGACAGAAGGATAGATGGGATGCAAGGAAGGATATATAGACAGATAGATACTTTGTGTAACTCAAACCTTTAAAAGCAGCATACGCACTATGACTGACTGAAATTTGACCCAGTGAATCCAGAAACACTGCCAGACTCCGGCCTGCATCTCCTGTGAGTCAGAGGAGCTGTATCTGACCTCCTATGGGACACATGATCTTGGAATAGTACGAATATTATTCTCACTAAACGACATGAGAGATTCCCCGACTCAGCTTCAGCCTATTTCCAGCATCTTGTGTCCTGCTCTGAAAACTGCTGTGTCAGCACAACAGCAGAGCCAAGACAAACCAATGCAAACAGAAACAAAAACTGCCGCACATGGGCTTTTATTTTATTAAGTACTTTGGAGCTGTTGACAAACCTGTGCTAAGTACTAAAAGTAACAATTGCAAAATTAAAGCTGGTTCACCAGTATTCCTAAAAAGTCAACTTGTTTTTCATCCAGCATCGGCTCTGGGCTACAGGATGAGACACTTCTACTAACAAAGAAACGGGGGGGGGATATCCGTCACACGTTTTCCCTTTTCCTCTGCCACAGCTGATGGGTTTCCTCTTGTTCTGCACTGCAGCATTTTTCTGATAAAGCTTTTCTGATAAAAGCAGCTCCAGTCACTGAACTGATATGCAGTATTAGTATAAACTTAAGTTTTTTAAGTGATTTTCATATTTTTCAAGATGTCACACTTCTCTTTCTCAAGAGATTGTCGATAAAAAATAAAACTTCCATACTACATACTGTATTAAATCTTCTTCTAAAGGTGAGCTGAGGACCAACAACACAACTTTTGCAATCCATGTTCAATGGTCAATGAAAGCATACAGTTCAGGAAAAAACTCAAATCAATAGTGTTTATTGATACATATCTAGTCCAGGGAAATATGTCTGAAAAGATTGTGGGCTGACAAGTTGGGGAAGCAAAGTTAAAGCTGCACTATACAATATCTTTATATAAACAATGAATCTAATGATAAAATCAAATGATTTGTAGTGACAAACCCACAGAGAAATATGACTCGACTGCAGTTCCCCTCAGCTCTACAGAGCTTTTTTAGCTGATTGTTCTGGATTTCTGGCCAACAAACTCAACGCTCATTAATCCTGCAGTTGTTTTCAGCAAATAAGCTCTGACAAATTCACTGTACACTACCTGTACCAACAGCCAACGTTAAGAGACTAGCTAGTGAGGAAAGTGGAGCATTTAGCGGTTAAAGAGCCAGATATTTTACTCAGGAGCTGGTGGAGACCAAACCAGCACCAATTGTGCACTAACACAATTACACCACACCAATTTCCATTCTCAAATTGAACACTTTCAAATCAAGTTTCTTTAAACATTTATCAGGTGCTTTTACAAATATTAATCAGTCACTTTTCGATCCATCGCACAACACTCATTTAAAAAGAAAATGTGTCGCTTTTAAAGCTGGTTTGCCTGTTACTCCCGTTATTTCCTTCTTCCAAAACAGTGGTGAAGAACCAGGAGCAAATGCCAGGAGTTGAGTTTTCATTAAAACTAAATTATGAGTGGTGTGTTACTGCATGACAAATTAATCAGAGCACCAAAAGGCCAAATTGCTTATCACATTACATCACTTCCAGCAAACATTACGGAGAACAATGAGGGCAAAACAGCATCACTGATCTGTTTTAACCGAATATTCTCTGGTCTAGCTCAGCTAAAATCCCCAAAACACAGAATCTGTCAGCACGTTAGCAAGTCATTCAGTGCTGAGCCTGCTGGTAACGGGTAGACTACCGACAACGTTATCTTCAACCACAGACACAAGCGATGGGTCACTGCAATTCACGGCGGTGCGCCACTGCAGCATGAATAAAGGGGAAACACTAGAGTGGATATTTGGCATTATTTTTGGCAATAAAAAAATATTCCTGTTGGCGTGGCAGCCTGCCAGTTATAGGGAAAACACTGCATTCTTATAGGTAAATGGCGTTTGGTGACCTCATGTAATTCCCAACATAGCTCCGAAAGAAAAAAGTAAAAATCTGAATTTTATATTACATATTTGATCTTATTTTTGGTAATGTGTGTTTTATGTGTCTGGTATAATGTGGACTGCCTGGTATATAGTGTGCAACTTGAGGAACTGTGTGAAATCTTCCACCCAAACTATTATTATTGTCTTCAGAAAAGAGATAAGATTAACTTGATCCTTTTTATACTTAAATATATAGCAAACATTTAGTTTTGTTGAAGACGTTGTTGGAATGAAAAGGTTTTTAGGGTGAATTGGATAGAAAAATATTCTCACACTATATTTCCAAAGCTATTCCCTGACTCCTCTCTTGTATTTACTGCCTTCACCGAGTGTAGATAACCAAACTATGATGACTGAATAATAAAGTGGACGCTGCACACTCCCGTCACTGATGACCGAGAATGAGGATCAACGCCACGTCAGGAGCAGACAGCACTGTGGATTTTTCCTTTCTGACCTCCTGATAGAGGCACAATAACTCAGGAACGTACCAGTCAGACAGAGGGGAAGGGACCTGAAACAACACAGCGAAACAGCTGTGTCAACTAAACAGGCAGAGTGGCAAACGCACACACAAACACACTCCTCAGACATCTCATAATCTCTCCCCCCACAGTTTAACAGGATACACATCCTCATGGAAGAGCAACGAAGAATACCAAGACAGACCAAAGGCACAACATTTTTTTGTCAAACCATAAAACTTAAAAAAAGAAACTAATTAATAAAAAAGCAAATTAAATTTAAACAAATCAACAGCAAAACATATTATATTCGAATCCTAAATAAATATATATATATAAAAAGTAGTAGTAAACCAGACTAACTGACCAGACACTGTGGGCATTTCCCCCAAATAGCATCATTCTGCCACAATAAGAAACAGTGCGATGCTACATGATATCTCTGATTGGGTCAATGTACACACAGCGCTGACTCACTCTACACATTATGCAGCAGTGAAGAGCTGTCAGTTTCTCCCTTTGACTCGTTGTTCTCCCGCCTTCAGGGACTTTCACCTATGAGTACATGACCCATTTTTTTCTCTGGATCTCAGCTTCACAGCAGCATCGCTCCCGAGAGAAACTGACACGGCTGATCTTAAAGACACATGCAGACATTTCAGCAGGGCTCGCACTGAAATACGACGACAGCCTTCGCTGCTCTTCAGTTCACAGACTTTTTTAAAAGTGTTTTTTGTCAAAGATACACTTCACTTGAAAAAGCAAATGTAAAAAACTTCAATAAAGAACACATGAAGCCAGGTCTCCATCATAGTCCATCAATAAAACTATGCCATATTTAAGTGATGATGCATGATCATGTGTTATAGCACAACGTATTCTAATACAACGGTTCGTATGATATCTTACGAAAAAGTTATTCCTCCTTTTTCATTCGTTTTCCTACGCATGTCCAACAACACGTGTCAATTTCAGCTTGTTACATGCATACAGTCTTTTCAAAATAAACTTTCCTCTTCACGGCAAACAACTTCCTTACGTTTAGGCATAAAACGACTTAGTTATGCTTAGGAAGGAAACTAGAAAACCTAAGGAATCCATTGGTACCAAACATGTCATACTACCTTGTCGCTAAGTAGGTTAAATAACGCTCCAAACTTACGCTAAATTTTGGCGAGGAAAAACTGTCATGGACATTTTCAAAGGGGTCCCTTGACCTCTGACCTCAATACTTGACAAATCTCCCTTCAAGGGACATTTTGAACAGAAAAAAATTAGCAATTAATTTACGATTAATCACGATTAAATATTTTAATCTATTCAACTACATTCAGGTTTTTGGACTGTTGAGCAAAACAATCCGTTTAACTTTGAGCTCTGGTTATTATTTTAAACCAAACAATTGATCAATTGAAGAAAATAATTAACCCATAATTAATACCCTCATACATCATGCATCATGCATCCCTTGTTGAAATGGTGATCCATTTGTTTTGCAGTCAGTTTAACTCATGTCATGTTGAGGTTAATTTCATCAGGGAGAGTCAAAGGGTAATGTAGCATGAAACATCACTATGAATCCCTACTGATCAATGTATCTTATGCACTGACTCAAAATTAAACTGATTAAAAATATTGACTAGACATAAAAGACTGCATGAGAGTACAAATCTAGTCTGCGTTCATGGCCTGATATTAGTCTGCAGCCTGGTCAGGTAGGCCTGCAATTACATAACACCCTAAACAGCCCCGAGCAGCACGAGTTGGCTGTGAGAAAAGCAGAAGAGGATGAAGAGTTTGAAGCCTCTCTGGCCTTCGACATCCATCTAGTTCGAGGTCAGAGGTCATGCAGGTTGATGAAAGGTGCAAGTCACCCGGGCAAAACAGGAAATTGACCCTTTCCCATGACCTGCACCGATCGGTGATGGGAGATGATATATGAGAGCAAAGAAAAGGCAGAGTCGTGAGACCTGAGCACAGAGACGCTCTGACAACAGATCTACTGTATATCTGTACTGTATAATAATACTGACTACTCCTCATACAGTTCACATAAACGTACCTCAATAGCCCGAAATCTGAGCAGATGGAAAAGCCATATAAGAGGCCACATGACCACACAACAACAGCGTGCGTCAGCCCTTTATATTCAAAGGTGGTGGGCCTAGCAATGCCATCAACATTAGCAATATAACACTGACACAATCAACATATTAACACGCATTTAACATCTCACCACAACAGATTATTACCTGCTGAGATGCAAACATTTTGCCTGTGAAGGCCTTAAGCTCTTCTGCAATAACACGCACAAGGAACTAGACGCTTTGGCCAAGTTGCCTGCAATACACTTGTGCCACACATGGAGTTGTCAGCCACCACCATTCACCTGACAACAAAGAGCTTCTGCTTCTCAGGTGCACTTGTCAATCAACAGAAGCAACAACATGAATGCTGCAGGCTGTGTGTGGTCTTCAGGGTGTGTTTTACCTGGAGGTTTTACAGACCAGTTGACTACTTCTACCAGTGGATGATCTGAACAGCGGCCAGCTAGCTATAGTCAGTATTTTTAGCCAGAAAACAAGATTTACAGCAGTTTGTTGATGCTTGTTGTACACAGTTACATTCTGCAGGTTGTATTACTGCACTACTCTCACAGTTCATTCAAAACATTGCATGTAAATCATATGCAAAATGTCCCTTAAGAAATTACATTTCAAAAAACTGCTGCACAGAATAAATATTTTCTTACGTAATGAGGTCCATGATATCACCTGACTAATCGATGACTATTTTGCCAAACCTGATGTTGTCAAACACCTACTGGACGCCCCCAGTCAGAATTATTTTAGTAGGTATGATAACACCAAACTGTTCTTTTCAGATGAGAAGACATCTTTTTTTATTTTCAGCACATTTGATACTGTGAGGGCAGACTTACTTATGTCCAATTTCTCAGGGCGGCAAGACCAGAGGCTCTTTGTTTTCATGGTTATGGTTGTACTCAAAGGATATGTACTGTATATACATAGTGCAAATGACATTAATTGAGAGGTACTAAGGGAGGGGAACTGCTTATTTTGTCAAAAACAGTTTGTTGGATATTTTTACGGAAGACATGAATTAAAGACACCGTGAAATATTTTTTTATCCTACATTAATGCTTCTGCTATTTATTAATAGCTGTCAAATATTTTGTATTAGTAGTATTAGTATTAGTAGAGTATTTATATATGAAAATAGCTCTCTAAAATGTTAAAATATCCTAATGTCTCATGCTGCACTGTGTTGTATATGATTTATATCCAATCAAATGTAATTTGGGGCAACCAGCTAACCCTTACCGTCAAATAAATCACAGTTGACTTTGTTAGCTTGTCTCGGGTCAAAGAGCATGGGTGCCTCTTTGGAGGTGTGTGTTTGGATGTCACATGGCAAACATTGTTTATATGTCCAGAAGAGTGTGGTTGCAGTCTAATTTATTCATTTATCCTTCGCTTTCCACATGCTGATCTAATAATGCAGGTGAGGAAGGTGTGGCTGGAGGCCAACAGTCCTCTTCAGCTCCAAATCATTGTGATTCTCCAGAGACTCCACGCTCAGTACAGCACACACATTCAAAATTCCATAACAATTAAATCAAATCCCTCTCTTCATTACACCTCAAAAATTCAGATTTGGCTCCACTTCCTATGTCACATGCAGGCTCATTAGAATATACCGCCCACCGCTTGAGAACATAGACTGTATATAAAAGAAGTGGACGTAGTCACCGTAACGTCACCCAGTGGTTTGTGAACTGTCGTTTTGAAGCCTTGAGATCGGCATTTTGGCCGTCGCCATGTTGGTTTTTTGCAACCAGAAGTGACACGAGAGGGTGGAGCTAAGCACAACCAAATGCTGAATAAGACATTTTCAGGAAACCAAAAAGGTTATAATTAACTTTCGTGAACTGAAAACACATTGTGAAAGGGTTAAAGTTGTAAGACGAAAACACGGACAACACCCAGACTGGACAACGCCGTGGTTGCAACCTGCCAATCACAAGGTAGCTACGCCTTAAAGCATCCCCTGCTTTATGGTCTATTTGACTCTAAATGGGACCGTAATTTACTAAATGAACATCATGCTGTATTGAAGAAGACTTGACACTAGCGATTGAGACCATAAACTCACATTTACAATGTTTACTGAGGTAATAAATCAAGTGAGAAGTAGCCTCATTTTCTCTAGACTTCTATACAATCAGACTTCTTTTGCAACCAGAGGAGTCGCCCCGAGTTAGCCCACAGCTTGAGAACTACCTTTGCAAAGGTGCACCTTATTTTTCTCACAGGCCAATCAGAACAGACTGGGCTTTTTCAGGAGGGGGTCTTGAAGAGACAAGGCACTAAAACGGAGCGTTTCAGACGGGGTGAATACAGGTATATTCAAACAGACAGTATGAGAAAAATAATGTGTTTTTCGAACATTAAAGCATGTAAACATGTTCTAGTAGAAACCCAAATACAAGAATGAAACTGGAAATGAGCATCATATGTCCCCTTTAAGTGAAGCTGGGAAACAACTCACAGAAGCCCAGGGTGCTGAAAATGGCAGACACAGTATATAATAGACTACAGGAAAGCAAGTGATCCACTGTGATGCAGCAGGCTGCAACGACCTGGCTGGAGGCTCTGCAGTCTCCTCCAGCTCGGCTGTACTGCTTAATGTACAGCAAAAAAGCCCAAATCAATATCATGTTGCACATGAAATCCTCCTCACATCACCATCACGTTTCGCTACCCTTTCTCTTTTTCTCTCTCCTTAATCTGCGTTTCCTCATTTTGTTTATGTCGAGAGCATCTTGGCTGCACTACTTGGCTTTCTGCACTGATCATCTATAAGTAGATATTTCTGTATTAAACATATTTCCACTGTATGTGTGCGTATGTATGCAATAGGAGGATGGAGAGAGGAGAGCAGTCACGTGCAGCTGAGCAGACTGGGAGGAGGAGGATGTCTGCCAGCTCTGACACAGCACTCTTCCTCAATTTAAAGAGAAGGGGAATTCATTAAGATTATGAGCCACTGTAACCCTGAATTAGAGAGCTCTATTTCAGCCAGCCCTTCATGCTCTGTAACCACGGCGACATGACATTTCGGAATGGATTTATCTGGGAGTGTGTGTGTTTGTAGGGTGCATGAGTATTTGTTGTGTGTGTGTGTGTGTTTTACGGAGGCCCAGAGGCTGAAGGCACTGCGTCAGACACTGAACCAAGACCAGTGTGTGATGCTCTGGTTCAGTGATGCTTCCAAGGTCAGATGAAAGCTTTGTGTGTGTGTGTGTGCGCGCATGTGTTTGTGTACGTGTGCAACTAAGTGCAGGAATGTGTCCTTCTCTGTTTCACCTTCCTCCTTTTCTACAATGTCCTACACAGAGAGGAGTAAATACGCACCAGCCTGCTTCCAGATACTTCCAAGTAAGAGTGAACTGACTCTTCACAACCAATCAGATACTTAAAAGAAATAGTTCAGCATTTTGGGAAATATGCGAGTCATTTCCTTCTTTTACAAGAATTAAATGCGAAGATCAATGTCAGTCTCATATCTGTAAAGTCAGGACGTGGTTAGCCAAGCTTAGCATAAAGACAGGACAAAGGGGGAAACAGCTAGCCTGGCTCTATCCGAAAATCCAAAATAAACCATGCCAAAACCTCTAAAACTCACTAATTAAAGGCAGGGTCTGTGATCTTCTGTGAAGATTTTTAAAAATGATCCTACCTAAAAACCCAGCCCAGTGTTGCTAACTCTTTTCCAATGAAAGTAGCTAGCAGCACTAGCTCCAAAAGTCCCTAAATCTAGAGAGAAAGTCGCCAAGTCGGCAACACTGACAGTCCATCGCTTCAGGCCTCCCTCCAAAGCCACTCCCCCAAAATGAACGTAAACAACGACCCTGGCTATTGTCAGTATTCACAGCTGTCAATGTAAAAGCTTGTGGAAGACTCCGGTGACGCACAATGAGTGCACGGGCAGAATGCACGCGGGCAATCGATTAATTGACTAATCCATTAGTCAATCAACAGAAAAATCGGCAGCTATTAAGATTTAAAGCAATTTTTCATGCAAACATGGCAGAAAATGCTGTTTTCAGCCTCTCAAATATGGAGATTTACTGGTTTTATCTGTTTAACGTCATAAAGACATCACCTTGGACTTTGAGAAACTGGGATGACATCTTTCACTAATTTCTGACAATCGATGAATCTAGAAAATAATCAGCAGATTAATCAATAATGAAAATAAGTTACTGGCAGCCCATTCTACCAGCTCAGGTTGCTGCTGGCTGCTGAGATCCTCATCATTCAGCTTTATTGTCCTTCTGTTGCTCTCTGGGACTGATGCTCATAAACAGTCATGGAAGGGGAGGGAGAATGCTCGTGCTTGCTGCCCATCCCCCTCCTTCATCCTGGCTGCTACATCCACTGCTGCAGAGAGGACCCATGATGGTGTCGCCCTCCCTCTCTGCCCCCCCCCCCCACACCACCACCTCCACCAATCCCATCCCGGCTTCACCTCAGCCAAACAGAGCACAGGTGTTGCCTGCTGCGTCCCTGCCTTTACCTACTGGGAAACGTGCGCGAGTGTTTACATTGTTCTGGAAAAGACGATGCACTCGACGCTGAGAGCCTGCCTTTAGTTTTACAAACTGGGTTATGTAATTGCCAGTAACAAGGCATAAATGATTAAATAATGCAGGAATATTTGGCATGTGAAGCTGTATTGTGTAATGTTGTAGGTGTGCAGATGATATCATTTCTTTCAAATGTGGCCTTAAATCAAAAGTGTTGCCATATTACAGAAAAATCTTATAAGCAGCACGACTACCAGTGATGCAGGCTGTAAAGATGAAGGTCTGGACTCACACTCGCCTATTAAAAAAAAATCTGCTCTAACTCCACAGCAGGGCTGGCCAGTAATTCAGTATTAGTGGAATCATCCTAGCATGACAATATGATCATATCATACTATTGATTTACACAACTCCAATGTTAAATCAGTGATTCCAAGCAAAATTAATAAAAAAACTAAGAAAATGAGTCAATAAGGTTTTGGTTGAGACATGTGAGGGTGTTTTTGTAATAACAGTGGAGCACAGTTCATTGCATTGAACTTAAGTTCCATCACTATATATGTGAATTTGTCTTAATTCTAAATATTGCGCCATATATCATTAACGGGACTAGGTGTGCCTGTGAGCGTGAATGGTTGTCTGTCTATGTGTCAGCCCTGTGATAGTCTGGTGACCTGTCCAGGGTGTACTCTGCCTTCGCTCAATGTCAGCTGGGATCTGCTCCAGCCCCCCCGCGACACTGAATAGGATAAGCGGTTACAGATAATGAATGGATGAATATCATTAATGGAAAAACATTTTTCTACATAGCATGATATTCTATTATTTTTTTCATCCATATCCCCCAGCCCTATAAACAGCCACAGTTTTATATACCACCAATCACAACAATATTCCATCTTATCTGTTATATAATGTCATATTCTTGGCTTCAAAGTGAATTTACATGTTTGGGCTGGTAACCATTGGTGGTTCAGGCTCAACTCTAGCTCCGTGTGGGAGGCCTGACTCCCAGGCAAAGCGCAAACCTTTTCACCCTCTATCATATCATAGCAGAAAAACACTGTGACTCTGTAAGACTGAGGAGGAGGAGGAGGTGGATGTGTATTTGTGTGTGTGCTGGCGTGAGGTGGGGGTGGGGGCCTGAGAATTCGCAGCAGGACACATGACTAACGTGATACATCATCACTGATCCTGATAAGAAATGTAGAGATTCAGCAATCTTACTGCCAGAAAGCGAGACAGTGCTACATGGATATCTGTAGTGAAAAGTGAAACCGAATCAATGAGATGAAAACAGATATCAAATGGAGAATGAAATCCTGCACCATGGGCAGGGGCAAGTTACAAATTGAGAGAACGTGCAGCTGGACCAACACCATTACCACCTGGCTCCACATTAAGTGGTCTCTATGAGTCTTTACTTCACTATGCAGGCCTCTCTGACACTACCACGACCATCAACGCTTGCACCCAGCTGACCCTGCTGAGGAGGCTCGAGTTGCGCCTCCATGTTCAGGCCTGCATCAGCACCACGCACCGACACTACTGGAGCATCAGCCCAACTAAATGAGTCTAAATGACAAAATCAGAGCTGGACAGTCGAGTCTATAGCGCACTAATGCTGCAGGATTACACAGACTGGGTTTGATCGGTGGCGCAACGGCAGTAAAGGGCACGATGCTGATGAAAAGGGCATTCACCGATCGTTACTGGACGGTAGCTTGTGTACAGATAATGCGGAATTTCTTGCGTAGCGGGCGTTTTAAAGGCAACTTTCTCGTCTTGGATACAATCCGCCATTAATGTGCTGCGGATCAGCAGCAACATCCATTCAGATCAGCTCTGAATGGATGTTTTACGCAACCGTTTCATGCTCCATCATGGGGGTGAGGCAGTGCTGAAACTAGGGAATCCCACGGATGGAGAGTGTTAATCTCCTGTCACTTTATAACCAATGGCGTTACATTAGATTATTGGCTATAATTAGCTAGCAAAAGGCGTGAGAAGCAAAGTGTCTGCGGTTTCTCATAAAGCATTCAAGCAAAACCACAGTTTATGTTGCGGCTCCAATGCAGTGCATATTCCCGATATAAGCGCTGAGTGAGGCTAAAAGGGCGTATGTGGGCTACATTTGCCTCCAGGCTTTCTGCATCCTTCAGGAGGAGGATCGTTGGGCTAATCACCGCTTGTTTAATCCATTTTCACGTCTCCGCCGCTTGAAAATACAAATTGCGCATCGGCACCGCAGGAGCCTGAAGACAAACCAGATCTCTGCAGGTTATCTACAGCTCCCTCACTACGCGGTTTACAATAAGATACAATGGAACAGCAAGAGCACCACCTCCTTCACCATCATCATCATCATCATCACCACCACCACCCAGATGCACTATAGCTGACATCCGCATCCTTCATAAACACACAACACAACCGCATTTACGCGCACACCGCATCTCACCAAATACAGAGCAAAATAGGGGCCAATACAGAAATAATCTTACTTTCGCCGACCACCGCCTTTAATCCGATAGGTGCCATGATGCTGCTGAGTGTTGGACTGACTGAGTGTTCACCCTCGGCTTCCTCCCTCCTCTCTGCGTTCACCTCACATCGCTGCGGAGGAGCCTACAGTTGGAAACGTCACCGCGTATCCTTCCGCATCATCCCCTCGTTGGTGATGCTGGACGTTTGGCTACAACTGCGATTTATTAGCTAATACAGGACTGTTCTTGAGTCCCTAATAAATCCTTATTATATTAACATATTGTATAGCCTTTTATCCAGAAACATGCCATTCAATTAGGTTTATTGTCTACAGGTAATAGTAGGCCTAAACGTATTATATTAAACATCAGGAGATTAAAAACCATAGTATAGCTATGGATTTTTTTAATTGCAATTAATTATTCTTTTCATTTTCGATTAATGTGAGTATTGAACCTTCCCAGAGACCAGTGTGATGTCTAAAAACTGCTAATTTTTCCTGAAACCTAAGCCAACATATATTAGTCCGTTTACAGGGATATTAAAGAGAAAAGCAGCACAACCTCACATTTGAGCAGTTGAAACTAGCATTTTGCATTTTTTCCCAAGCATTTTGCTTGACAAATAAAATTCATGAGAACAATAAAATCCTGACAATTATAACTACCATTGTTACTGATTCATTTTATGTTGATCGACTAATTTATGGACGAACTGTTCCAACACTAGTGGCGATTATTGCTGTTGGTGTACTGTATGAAATAGGCTATAAGTACAAAATTGTTTACTTAAATTGGGGGTAAAGCAGCTGTTGCCAGGGGATCCAAATCCAAATGATAACTCACTGACTGGCAATATAGTTAATAAGACTATTATGAGAATATCCTTATGGCTTTCACACTAAATCTGCATTAGAGAATATTGTACATGTTTTTCCATTAAAGGTTGAATCATTCCACACCTATCTGCTCTGTGAGCATTATTTATTATGTAAATGTGGTGACTAATTAGGTTTGTACAGGTATGCTGTGAAGTGAGGGTTCCTGCAGTGGATCCAGGCCCCTCTCAATATTAAACAGCAGAGAAACAAAGTGTCCACAAGGGGGCAGCATGCACCTCTTGCAGGGAAACGCAAACACTTGGTATCATGGAAAACGGTTTTTCTCTCAGTGCAAAACCTCTAATATTATTCAGATTATTATGGGCTTCAAGAGTAGTATTAATATTAATTAAATCCATAATAAAAAACTATTTTAAATAAGCCACATTAGGGGTAATCTTTATATATAGTACATGGAGGTTTATGTTTTAAATGTCATAATACATTTTAAGCTGAACTCCAAATAAAGTCGCCAAATAAAACGCAACACACGCAGTGGATATTGAATATATTGTCACTACGTTAAGCTCCCGGGTCTGGCCACACCCTTGGCAGGGCCGCCTGAACACGTTGAACCAGTGATGACTCCCAGAGGGTGTGTCCTGTCACTGTGAACCCGGACCAGTGTTCACCTCCTCCCGCTCCTCACCGGCGGGGAGTCGTCACCTCGCCGCAGTCCTCCTCCTCCTCTAGACGGGAGAGAAGACACGCAGCAGCGCCGGAGCCGTGCGCCTCTCGGGAGGAAAAGGGATTAAATCCCCCAGCGGGTCTGCTCGGATATTTGAGACTACACTGGAAATATATTAAGACCTATTTTCCCCTTTTGAGTGACAAGCAGCTCGGATACTTGCAGGATCTGTGACTCCTGTAACCATGGGGGACGTGGTTTCCTCTCACCTGGATGAGAGCAGGCGGGAAACGATAACAGGTAAGAGAGGAGTGGCCGAGCTGCAGCTGAATGTTTACCACACACTGAAGTTCCTTAAAAGGGATTTTTTTTCATAACTGAAATTTTCATAAAAGTTTGTAACAACGTAATTGAGTTTGAATAGGCATATCCTCCAGTAGGGGCATCGTAAAAACTCTTAAAATGTCCTAAATTAAATCTTCCAAATAAGGTGCTGAAGTCACCAAACTGTTATTATAGATAAAACAAACTTTAAACTGAGTCATACTGACCTGCAGAGAGAAATCCACTGAGACCTCCGTGCATGATTAGTCAAAAAAATCTGACTTCTTAATACTGTATGTGGTGTTAAAATACATTGAATTGAACTCTGATGCCTTCACACACACACAGCTTTTTAATTTTTTTTTTATAACAGCAAGTCCTTCTCAGCAAGTGTCACCTTTCCCCGTTTCATTCTAGGACAAAGCTTCTCATTCATATCAGTGTATTGTTGCTCTGCTCTACTTGAACAGTTCCCCCCCGAATCCAATCTCTGCTGCAGGCCCATTTCTCAGAGATAATAAGTAGGTTTCCCAAAGGGGACCATGTTTGTGTAAGTTTGGGACTGGCTGCTATTTAAGTCTCAGATTGCTCCAGACTCCCACTGTGAACTGTGCAGGTCTGTGTGATTATTTCAACTGAGGCATGGGAGCAGAGGGAGGCAGGGGGGGTACAGTGCAGAAGCTGAAACACTTCCATGAATCTGTAGATGCTGTCTGGAAAAGTTAAGGGTCATTGGTAGAAGAAGACTTGCTTGTTTTTATTTTTTAGTTGCGGTTTACATCCTCCAGACTTGTGCTTTGCAGGCATAACTTGCACGAGGAAACCACTTCTGGAAACCAAAGATTATGTTCTTGAGGTCCACACTCAGTTTTTTTGTTGTTGCTCCTACTTGTGAACCAGAAGGAGAAATACTCTCGGAAATAGCTTAAAATAGGAAGAATAACATTGCTAGAAGCTGGCTATTGTGGTGGTGGTTTATCAGTTTTCATCGGCTCTGTTAATTACAGTGTATCTGAAAAGATTGAGACTGGGTGTGGTATTGCTGAAACGATTTTACAAATTAATCGACAACTCATTTGATAATCGTTTAAGCCACATCAAGGAAAATTGTGAGGATTTACGACCTGATCTTTCTCTGCTTTAAATCATTATAAATTGAAAATCTTTGATCTTTGGACTGTTGGTCAGACCAAACAACGGACATCACCTTGGGCTGAGGGACATATTTGTGGTAGCCAACAGTTCATTAATTATTCTAAAATAATAATAATGAATTAATTCATATATATAGAATATAAATGTTTTTGCAGCCTTAAAATGCAAATGCCCTATATATGACCTCATCCTCACTACAGGTAGGCCTCTAAAAATCAAGGAATATGCAGCCTATGCAGAATAGAGCCGCAAACAAAGATTAAAGGTGTTGAGTGAGCATGAAAGTTTACTCTTGACCCTGGGAACAGTTTGTGTGACGAAATAATCTCATCTCAAAAGGTCCACTTATAATAGCTTCTCTGGAGCTTCAACTGCATCTCACATTCTTCATCAGTTTTTTGGGGGGAAATCTATTTATGATTCAAAAATGTAAAACATGAACTGCAGCATACAGTACAGAGCCACCAGCATTTCAAGTTTTCCTAAAATAGTGAAATATTTGTTCTGCTCATGAGTCTGGCTGAGAAAAAGATAAACATGAAGAGATGAGTCAGAGCGGGAGGGGGAAGAGAACATAATGAGTGAAGCTGCAGAAGTAAAGCAGGTAGAAACATGTCACAAGATTAATAGCCTGGCTGAAACCGCTGTCTGGCTCTCACACACCCTCCCTCTGTCATCTCTACCCACGTACCTATCTGTGGATCTTTTGCTCTCTTCTTTGCATGTATGCAAGCATATAGACATGCATTGCATAACAAATAGCGTTCCCTGTAAAGTACCGTGTGTGTGTGTGTGTCTGAGTGAGTGTGGGAGAGAGGGAGTGAGTGAAGACTACTCAGCATTTCGGCTTTGGGAGTCTTGTTTGGAATGCGTACCTCCCAACAAGGTGGTTTCTTCATCCTCCTGGCTCAAGCACATTCTCACAAAATGATCTCCTCCCTTGTGAACCTACACAACACAGACACAATAGCACTTAAGAAAGATGAGGTCAGGGCTCCAGACTAACTTTTTTTTTTACATTGGTTGCACTGGTGCACCTAACTTTTTCATTTAGGTGCACCCAAAACATTTCACTGCGCCGCAATAATACATGATAAGCATTACCCTTTTTGTCAGTTCCAAAACACATTGGTAATTTCTTAACACATTATGTAAATGATTGTAAACAAGAATAAAGGTGCAGATAAATGTTTTTTTTTGTGTTAGATGAGGCCATCTCCGCTGAAGATGTTGGGTCAAAAGGGCGTCGGAAGTAGGGGGTCTGAGGGGCTATAGGCCCCCCCACTTTACAGTTTAGGTAGTGACCAAAAGAATGAGATTGCGGATACAAGAGGCCTAAATGAGCTGGACTCACCCTTAGAGATAGGGTAAGGGCACCTTCCTTTGGAGATTTTCCAGCCATGTCCAACTGGTAGGAGACCCTGGGGGAGACCCAGAACACGATAGAGAGATTATATATATCTCATCTAGTTTAGGAACGCCTCAGAATCCCCCAGGAGGAGCTGGAAAACGTCTAATCTACCTTGCTTAGCCACCACGACCCGGGCCCATAAAAGCAACGGTAAATGGAAAATACTATAAATGGGTATTCTATCTTATATGTCGTCTTTTCCAGGTCTCTAAGACTGTGTTACACTTTTTATTTTTTATTCATTCGCATAACAAATTAGGGTAGGGGGCATCATCTCATTGATTGGGTGTCTGATGACACTGATGGTTCTTGTATGACAAGAGAGAATGGGCCGGATATAACCGAACGTTTTGGCATGCCTATACAGGTTGAAACAGAGGATTGAGTGTCTGATTTATGATGTGGTCTTTGTTCCCAAATTCCAATTTCCAAGTGCCCAAAAAACTGTCCTTGTACAATTACCCAGTCTGCTGACTTTGGCACAGCAAGACAACCAGTGGAAAGTACCGACTCTCTGCACATTTGGAATGGAAGACCCGTTAGCCAGCACTGATCTTGTGGAAATTTACACTGGATAGAGAGAGTTTCTATTGAACATCTGATATCCACAATTTAAAAAAAGATTGACAAAATTAAAAAAAAAGTTTGTATAAGATCCATATCTTGTGCAAACAAGATAATAACATAAAAATATGTTTTGGGACTTCAGGTCCTCCGAAGACAAAGTACATCAAACTTTTTTTTTTTATGAGTGAACCAGAAGGGGTGACAAGACATTCCTAAACAGTAGTGCTTTCTTTGATAGCAGAGCAGATACGAGACCTGGGTTTCGGCACCAATACTAAAGTACTTTCTTTGATAACTTAGGTTGACAACTGCTAACATTTTATATTTAACAAAAAAAAGCCAAGCTTCCCAAATGTTAAATGTTGCCTCAACACAAGCGGACGTATGAGATCTTTCAATAAAATAATCAACAAGTAAAATTGTCAGGAAGGAGTGTTTTTAATAAGTCTGTGTGTCCCCGTCCCCCGTCTCCTCCACATTCTCTCCCTTTCTATCCTGTCCTGTCAGCTCTTTCCTTCCTGCTCTCCCACTGAATGCCGACTCTCTCCTTCCCGTGTTGTCCCTTCCATAAACAGATCACAGTCAACACTGTCTGCTGCTGACTGAGCCAAACACACTGACCGACTCTTTTTCCAGCACTAGAATGTGGGAAAAGCTCATGTCCCCTCAAGCAGGTTCTTGGACTACTTTGTTAGGATGCTGCTAACAGTGGTGGAAAAGCAATGCTGATTCAAGCTGTGGAAAGGATCTATGCAATACAGAGGACAACACCGATTGATCTGAATTGTTACCCATAGGGAGACCAAACTAGGGCTGCAACTAACAATTATTTTCATGATCGATTTATCGGTCTATAAAATTTCTGAAAAAACTCGTCACAATTTCCAAGTTGATGACTTCATTCGGCTTCTTTTGTCCGACCAACAATACCAATAAAATGACAAAATGACAAGCAAGACATGGATTGTTTCTATTGGATTGAATGGTGCAGCCATAAAAAGACTTTGTATTTGAATATATAAGTAGGTCTAGAATGACTTTTGACTGCAGCTGTATTTTAACTATGCAAAAGCTTTCCATCCCTAAAGTTTAACCAATGACAGAGCTGTACCAGACAGCTATGATATAAAGTGAACTGTGCTGATAACACAAGTTATCTGCACAAGAGTTTTTCCACTTTAAATTTGACTATATGCCACTTTTCATAAAGAACTGATAGCGACAGTGGAGGTTGTGGCCTTTCTGACCTGGTGAGACTAAATTTAAGACCGTATGTTTTTACAAGAGAATTGAAGCTCCCCAAATATGCACAGCTAATATTTAACAAAGAAACTAAAATTGCAAACTTAAACTGATCCAAAATAGAGTCGGTAAAATCATCCTCAGAGATTCATGTGTAAATCAGCCCTGTTTCAAGACTTTGTGAAGTTTTTCTTGTTGAAAATTAATTGAAGTGCTCGATCTGTTCTCTACTGACTTGTGTTGTTTGAACCAAAATTAACTTTTACTATTTCTTCAAGCTTTCGTCATTAGTTGTCATTGCAGGACTGTCAATTTTTTTTACTTAAACATGTTTACCTTTTGGCACAAATGTCATCCATTATTATTAAACTATAAGATGTAATTTTGCACTCTACTGCATCTTAATCAATAGTGCTACAGAAATATTATATCATTAGCGTGATGAGTTTGTGTAGTATGAAGGTTTCCTGATCTTGTGTCTGTCTGTGTGTCCTCCTGTAGCTCGGACCAGAGATGTGATGAAGGAGTTCAGTGATGTGTACGAGCAGCAGTATGCAGTCGCTCTCTTCAACAGCGTCCGCTTTGAGATAGAAGGAGGAGGAGGAACGCAGTCACAGCTGCTTCACAGAAAGGTACGTGCATTGTGTCGGTCATAAAAGAGAGGTTTAAACCTGCTCAATGGGCAGAACTATACAACTATACAAAGAAAAAAAGTATGTGGCTTCCACCTGTGACTGGAATTTAAGCATAACTTGCATCTTGCTGTTAGGGATACATTCTCCTGTACTACGGGAATTGTATTTATGCAAATTGAGTGATTAAAAATTGTGGTTCTAATGATCAAAATTTGCTACTCAGCATTATAATTTAACTAACTTTAATCTCTCCAGCTTCCTTTCTGCCATCTTACAAGATGTACTTAGAAGATGTACAAATTCATACCGTTGTTTTCAGCTAAACGATTTATGCACAACACAAAATTGCATCAATGTAAGCTTTGTTAGGCAAAAGGGCATGAATGAGCTCATTCTTGGGGTCTATTTACCCCCAACAACCCCTACATTACCTAACAAGTGAAGTGAGGCCTCAGCTCTGCCACCGTTTGTATTCCTCTCATCTTTTTGGTTACTGAATGTACTGAAGGTCCCACTTTTGTTCACATTTTCAATCACTGAAGGGGAAGTGGAGCACATTTCACACATGAACAGAGATGCTGTTTGGAATTCTATTATGGTAGTTCATCTACTCTCTTCACTAAGTGGAGGACAGCTGCAGCTTGTGTGCGCTTATGGCATAAGTGCAAAATTATGCATATGTGAATCAACGCTTTGCAAACATACATATAAACACAAGACACTCTAGGGGCCCTTTTTTTTCTAATCCGCTATTTTATCTGCGTTTACATTTATGATATAAAAATATCTGACAAAAAATAAGTAAGGGAGAATGTACAGCGTCATTGTTGTGAAAGACAACCCGACAGGGCGATGCCGCTCAACCCAACCAGCTGTACATTATCCCGCTTATTACACGTCTACTTACTGAAGAAATCAATAATTTGACACAGAAATGGTCCGCCAGAGTCCGACATCAGAACTGCGCCCATAGCAACGGTCTGCTATAAAGAAATAAAAGACCGTAGAACGCCGTGATTGACCAATCAGAAACGAGTATTCAACAAAGCCGTGTAATAATAAACAATAATATGCAATAGTATAAAATCTGTATTATAAATATACCATTTACACCAGTAACGCTCTAGTTTAATAATTTGCTTTTTACTTACATGTAAGGGGGCGGCTGTAGCTCAGTGGGTAGAGTGTCCTCTAACCGCAAGGTTGGCGGTTCGATCCCGGGTTCCTGCTGCCTGCATGTCGAAGTGTCCTTGAGCGAGACACTGAACCCCAAGTTGCTCCCCGGGCACTTCACAGCAGCCCACTGCTCCTAAGGAGGGGTTAAATTCAGAGGTCAAATTTCATGTATGAACTTGTATATATGTGACAAATATATTAAAAAAATGTTTAAAGTAGGGATGCATTATCAGCACCTCAGCATGTTCTCCATTTCTTTTATTCATTCATTGTTTTGTTTTTACAAGAAGCATTGAGCTGATCAAACATTTCTGTGGTGATCATTGTTCCCCCAACAGCAGAAAAACAAACTTTTGGGTGCATAAGCACATCCAATCCAAGTGAAATGCTGTTTCAACTGATTGTATCCATGTAATCAATCTGAGAGTTTTCCGTGAAAGTCAATAAAAACAAAAAAACATTACTACAACTATTATTTTTAATATTAGCCTGTGGTCTACCTCATATAACATTGTGAAGGATCATCACTGTCTTTCTGCTCTATACCCTGACATAAGCACGAGTGACCCTGTCCCTCATGCACACAACAACAACAACAAACAGCAGCAAATCTGTTCTCCAACACACACGTTATGTTTCAGCTCTGCCACTCCCTTCTGTCTCCTGCGTTCTTTCCTTCCTCTCCGGGCGGTCATAGTTACAGTGTTATTTCGTTTAAGACTGGAAATCTGAAAACAAAGTGGGTGGTGTGTATCCTTGTGTAAACACTAAACAAAAATCCCCACCCCCGCATATTAGGAAACACCGACTAGGCTTCAGGTTTCTTGCATAGTTAAGGGAGGTCTGAAAGACAATGTGTGAATTGTGAGAGTAATGAAACCTTAATGTTTAGGAAAGATCTCAATTAATACAAAATGTTTGTTTCACAAGATACAAAGATACATAAAATATGTCAATGCAATTAGTGCTAAGCGTGTCTGTGATTTTTCAGGACCCTCTGGCAGGCCGGTCCATCTTCTCAGGGAGTCTATTTCAGTATCTGGAGGAGAATCGGAAGTGGAGGAATCGCTTTGTATCGGTGCCAAACAGCTACACCATCAGCCTCTATGAGAGAAAAACAGTGAGTAACCTACTCTTCTTACTCAACCAAACAGCTGTCTGATTTGGTGATTTGGGCACTTGTGTTAAAACAGCTCGGCGTGTTTTTTGCCACCTCTCAAACAGGCACACGATCGGGGCCTTCACCCGAAAGTAACCATCAACTGCGCTGGATACAAGGCCCTGACCTCAATGGAGGAATACATGGAGCTGATTAATGCCAGCCTGCCAGGTAGGAAAAGGACATACAGAGAACCTAATGAATATCTAATGTAAATATGAAGCCCGGTCGCACAAAAAGGCGTGTGAATGACATGATAATGCTGGTACTGCACCTTCATACAAACGTGTAATATTAATGCCTCAGCAAGGCAACGCGATACTTACACGCGATAGTCTGTTTTCACTTGTTTTACTTATAAGCTGGCTGGGCATTAAATCAAATGCAATGCAATGCATAAATGCACAACAATGGGACAAGAATCAAGACTGAAAATGGGCAAAATCTGCCATAATTTGATTTCGCTTTCTTAAAATCAGATATTTTATATACCTTCTTTTTAAATATTTTAATCCCCAGTGCACATGTTTTTCTTCTTTATATATCTTTTTGTATTCTCCTCATTGTCTGTAAAGTGCTTTCTAAATCTTATAGCTTCTTGTTCTGTCATGTGATCTGTTGCAGGTATCAAGGCCAAAGTGGCCAGTAATCCGTTTATCAAGTGTGCGACCCAGTTCCCCCTCATCCTGTGGCACCCGTACGCCCGCCACCACTACTTCTGTGTGATGACAGAGAAGGAGCAGAAGAAGTGGCACGCAGTGCTGCAGGACTGTGTCCGACACAGTAACAATGGTAACGATACACACAAGCACACAATGACTTCACTTCTTCTACTGTAAGTAGAGAAGTAATACCACTAGAAAGGCCACTGGCAGTTTTAAGTTAATGTGACTCAGATTATTTATTGAAAACTGTGATGAGCATAGGAGATGATTCATTGTTGAATTCAGTTGTCCAGATACAGTACATGTACACCATGAACAGCAGCAGTGTCTTTCTCTGTGCTCCAGACAATTAGTTCCTCTCTACCATTGTTGGCGGTTCAGACGAGGGTGTGTGTGAGTGTGTGTCACAGTGTGAAACCTTTACATGCCATCTGAGCGAGCTGGTTGATCTGTGAATTCGAGATGCTGCTGGAATGATGACTATTTGTATATTTTATTAGTCTTGGCTACAACGTGACTTGTTGTTGTCTTTGGATCAGAGCTCAAATAGTGTGCAGGGACTTTATTTACTCAGCTGGAGAGCGAACCAGACTTCTATTTGAGACAAGCTTTTACTCTATTTTTCTCCTGTTTTATATTTGAGATTTAGGCGATATATTTGAGATATTCCTCGAAATTTTGGCGAGGAAAAACTGGCATAGCCATTTTCAAAGGGGTCCCTTGACCTCTGACCTCAAGATATATGGATGAAAATGGGTTCTATGGGTACCCACATTACAGACATGCCCACTTCATGATAATCACATGCAGTTTGGGGCAAGTCATAGTCAAGTCAGCAGACTGACACACTGACAGCTGTTGTTGCCTGTTGGGCTGAAGTTTCCCATGTTATGATTTGAGCATATTTTTTATGCTAAATGCAGTACCTGTGAGGGTTTCTGGACAATATTTGTCATTGTTTTGTGTTGTTAATTGATTTCCAATAATAAATATATACAAACATTTGCATAAAGCAGCATATTTGCCCACTCCTATGTTTATAAGAGTATTAAATACCGGGCTGTCAAACGATTAAAATATTTAATCGCATAATTGTCCATAGTTAATCGCAAATTAATTGTTTAAAAGCTTGGAGAATGTAATGGTAATGAGTAGCTGCATTACCCGTTTTTATGAGACTTTTTATTGTACAGGTCTTTTTTCCCAGCCTTCATTTGTTTGAGCATGCCACAATTATATGAGAGCTGGCTTTAGTTAGTGAATTGATGGTATTTTGGAGGATACTGCGGTGCGTTTTGTATTTGGTTGCACGTTAGAGGATGTTTGTTTAATGAGGGTGGAGAATTACTTTTGATCTGCTATTAAGGTTTCTTCTTGTGCTGGCATGACTCATGTGACATTGTGTTGAGACACAGAGGGCAGAGACATGCCCGAGGATGTGCAAACACAATGTAATCCGTTTTTTCTTGTGATGTTGTCATACTGCATCTCTTGGCATGGCAAGACAATTTAGAGCGACACCTTTGGGCTTTGTGTCGAAGAATATAAAAGTATAAATTATTGGCCTGTTTCCAACCTTGTGTGCCACGTGGCATGTTGACTTCAAATTATAATTATACACCAAGTCTTAATTGGAAGGTATTTTTAAATTAAAATTCTGCAGTATGACGTAGGGAGTCCATTCGCTGCCATCATTTGAGTCGAGTTCATTTTTGTGGTTGTGTGCGAGCATTCATGCGTGTGAGTGTATGATCTCACATTCAGTGTGCTTTATTTAGACTTGAGACGGAGAGAATCAGAATGAATGAGGGGGAACCTTGGGGAAGTTGAGATAAAAATACAAAACTACAGAGATTCAGCAATAAACAAACCACTGCTGCAGTGAACGTGAATGGGCTTGTTTGGATCCTGCTGGCTGCAAAGGCAGGTGGTGTTGACAGATTGTAGATCAAGGGTAGATTAGACCTATTCATAAAGGTTCTCATACAAATTATGAATTTATTACAATATCTATGTAGGGCTGTCAATCGATTAAAATATTTAATCGCGATTAATCACATTTGTCAAGTGTTTAATACTCTTATCAACATGGGAGTGGGCAAATATGTTGCTTTATGCAAATATATGTATATATTTATTATTGGAAATCAATTAACAATACAAAACAATAACAAATATTGTCCGAAACACTCACAGTTACTGCATTTAGCATAAAAAATATGCTCAAATCATAACATGGCAAACTGCAGCCCAACAGGCAACAGCTGTCTCTGACTATGACTTGCCCAAACCCATAAAACCCATTTTCATTCACATATCTTGAGGTCAGAGGTCAAGGGACCCCTTTGAAAATGGCCATGACAGTGGCCATTTTTAAAACGGTGCTGTGAATGAGAGAAAGAAATGTTATTTTCTGATTGTTTTACGGCTGCTACGTTCTAAAAGCACAAATAACCATCAACAGATGATTTACTGTGGAGACAGACGCTCTTAGTTTAATTTTCCTCCTCTGCATTTCATTCATTACATCCAACGTGCATCAGTAAATATATGCAGCAGTAAATATCGTCACAGTGAGACAAAACTTAATGTTTATTTTTTCAACGTGTTTTTTAGATGAAACAGGCGGACACACTGAACTGCAGGCTGCAGAGTGTGTTTACCGCTGTGACCACCAGCAGCCCTCATCAAATCATGTTGCCTTGTCATACATCAGCGGACTAATTTGCCTAATCTTCGCTGATCTTTAGACTGCGGTGGAAACGCAGACAACAGTGGGCTGAAGGAACCTTTTAGATCCTTAAAAGTAGTTCTAGGGACTAAAAAGTCCAAGGAACTTTTGGTGGAAACCCAGCTTTAGTAAACTTTGGGTAATAATAAATACTAAATACTAACATTTTGGCAACAAAGTGGCATCATCCATATGCACAAAGACAAGACTTTACCTTAGCTGACCCTAATTTTCAAGCACACAAGTAGGATGTACTGTATGTTTTACAGAACATGCCTCTGGGTGTGCACATATATGATTGTAATGCTGTTGTTTGAGCTTTAAGACTTCAACAGCTCTCCACACATGAAAGCTAATGTATGGCTGAAATATCTGTACTTGTGCTTAAAGTGATTGTTCGAATGGATCATCCTGCACAACTGGAGTCATTGTAATCATCAAGTCAGCTGCATCAAATCACTCAGCACCTACAGAAAGATGCAAGCAAGCGTGCAGCCGTGCACTACATTTTGTCTAAACATGTCCACTGTAAGTTAAAGGCTAAACAAGCCTGTATCATGAACAACACAAAACTTCATACCATGTATAGAATGAAATAACACACTGGCTCTAAGTTCATCACCAGACTGACAAAGTTGCTCAACCTGATTCAGCCTTGTTTGCACGTAGCCAACTATGTTGCATGACTTCAAAGCGGTAACCTTAACCGCACATGACAATGCTAGCAGCATCAGTATGCGTCCGTCATCAGTATTAGTTTCAAAGCATCCAATGCACTCCCACTAGTTAGAGGAGCCTTTGTTCATTTCTTCAGTTTAGTCAAATTTTGGTGAAAGGGGCAAATGAATTAGAAGCCAAACACCAACTTTAGAGCACACATGTTCCGACTGTAAAACAAAATCAGCCTCTTGTCTGTATCCAGTCAAGCTCACCCGTTACTTCCCCAACACTACCTGTTCGGGCATGCTCAGTAAACGACAGAGTCCCTGCCGTACATTCCAGCTGTGAGGCTAGGCTCAGGGGAATATGTTGTGAGGAACAGAGTGTGTTGCTGTTTTACTGTCGCCGTTGCTGGTGTCGGTTTGGATTGGCATTCATGTTTTTTTGGCCCGTGTTGACACACCCAGTCTCACCTCTGTCATGTCGGTGTTTTGAGGAAAACCAGAACCGGTAATAGACTTTTCCTGGGGGTGATAAATGGTTTTACAGCCTGACCCCTGACCCCCCTCTGCACTCTCATTTCCTCCCTGGACTCACACATATATATAAACATTAACCCTTGCTGTACATGCCGCCATGTCCAACTTGGCAGATTTTAAGATGTTGAAATTAACAATGTTTTAAAGGACCAATATGTCATGTATTTACTGTAATAAATCATAAAATGACCACGACATGCCATCAGACATTAAGGCCATTAAAGCTGGAGTAGGCAGATTGGAGCAAATATGATTAAGAAAAGTTATTATTCTGACAGTAGTTCATGAGACAGGTAATCTGAAAAAAATCATGTGTTCTCCGGTGTCCTCCGGTGCTCCTAATGGCATCTGCAAGATTTCACAGACCGGAGGAAAAGAACCAATCAGAACCGAGCTGGAGCCTGTCGTCTATGAGCAGCTGTCAATCACTCGCGAATTCAACAAATTGGCACGCAGACACGGCCTTCTGCAGCCATGGAAGCACGCAAACTGGTCTGGTCTGAGTTGACGTTAGATTCTACCCGACCTGAAAGGCCTCGGCACATCTCTCTGTGGTCTGTGTGCAGCTGGGTTATCAAGGCCACAAGTATTTGAGACACACAGCTGGTGAAGAGATTCCGACTACTGCTGTTGGCCAGAGGCTAACACAGTCGTGTCTAGAAGGTAACCCTCAAATTGCGAAAATTTGCGTTAACTGCTATCAGTCACAACGGAGGAGCGGACGGGCCACGGCTCCAATGATTTGAATTTGTACTACATTACCCGTTTTAAACGCTTGCTGTCAGTCCTACATATTGCTCCTTTAAATTGTTACTAGCAATTTTGTAGATGGCATATGAAACTTTGCACATGGTTTCCCAATAGACTCAAGTGAGAAATAACCACTGAATTTAACACTTGATTCTTACAGAGCACATGGTACAGATAATACTGCAGTGCCCATCAAGAATAAATTGCGAAGAGCACAGAACCTTCATGCAAAGCAGCTGAACACTGACACTATTCAGCTGGCTTTGATAAGTAAAAACCACAAGTTAAATGTTCCCACTGACACACTGTACCTCTATTTGAATCCACTAAAGCTCTTCTTGTTTTATCCTCAATAGCTCTCCGGTAAAATGATCGGCTACTGCTTTGCATCGCCTTAACAGGATGATTTGCAAAGTGTCCTGTTAATAAGCTCAGTTAACAAGTGACCTCATCGCAGTACTCTGCAAAACTCAAAGCTGCTGCCCATCAGATAAGTCAATGTGTCAGTTAAACCAGGTTAAAGTTGAACCAGGATGATCTGCACAATCTAATAGTCCCTTACGACAGACATTTTGTATAACAACTTCACTGTTAACCTTTGTTTACACTTCAAAATATTTTTTTTTAAAAGAGTGAAATCTGACTGCTCTGGAAGCTTCAGCAAATTACTCTGTTGTGAAGCTCTGTAGAGTGGAGTCACCATGTCCCTGTCCCTCTATAATTAACCTGGTGAGTAAAGTGTTATAATGGCTGAAATTGGACCCAGTACTGAAATTTTCCATAAAGCCACAGGCAACTTCCAGTAATGTAATATTGTCGCGGTTGAGGTTAGATGCAAAATTAACTTAATTGTCAAGTAAACACGATGACGTCAAGTCCTGAAGCAAATTGTTTACTATTCAACTGGCTGATCGACAGAATATGTCGATGTCGACAGATTGGAGCAAATATTATTAAGAAAAGTTAATTTTATAAAACGGCCGCTATATCCTGACAGTAGTACATGAAACAGGTAATCTGAAAAGATCTGCAAGATTTAACAGACCGGAGGAAAACAACCAATCAGAGCTGATCTGGAGTCTGCCGTCCGTCTAGTCTAGGTTATTGTGGAATTTTTGCCCAATGATGCCAAAAAAATATAGCTTTAATATCGTTTTTAGTATTAAACTGTTGGTCAAGCAAAACAAGCAATGTCAGGACATCATCTTGGGCTCTCAATATACATGTGATACATCAATTAATTAAAAAAGCAATCACGAGATAAAATAATACAAATAATCATTAGCTTCAGGCCTTATGATGGGTTCAGTTTGTGCAGCAGTCGGCAATCCAGGCTGATGCTGCGTCACATTAGTAGTCAAAGACTGCTCCGAGCTGCTGCTGGGCCACTAGAGAACCATCAATCACAGACAAGTCTCCACCCCCACAGCCTTTTAAACCAGTAAGCAGCCCTCTGCTCTGATCCGCAGACCTCAGACTAATTCCTCTCAGCAAGAAGAGACCTGTATTCAAAGGACGATATTTGAAACCAGTTTTGTGGCTTGTCAGTAGCAGAACAGTGTGCTTCTCACCCACCATGCTATATGGTTCAAAATGCTAACATTTATGTACTCTATGGTGTCATTACCAGACTATATAGAGTATTAAAACAAAATAAACCAATACGGGGTGTCCTGCATTCACTCAGTTGCTGCTACTGGAGGGATCTGCTAAAATCGTATTTTAGGACTTATTCAGTCATGTGTTTGTGATGTCTGCGGTTGATGGTATGTTTCAGTGAGTATTTATTGTACTGTGGGTTCGGCTGGTTCCATAGGGCTGCACCATATGGGGAAATCTGTTCATGCATGTCGGTGGGAGCAGCAGCAGTGTTTAAAACCTGCATTGATGTGAAGGCAGGTGGCCTAAAGCTGAAGTCTAATCAGACAATATTTGACATTCAAATGCTTTAATGGGTTTTAAAATGTCAAATATATTTAACTCTGAGAAACAAACACATATTTGTGGATGTGAAGGCCTGGGAACTCATCCACGGCTGCTGCTAAAATCCCACCAACCAGAGCGTGGTGAGCAAGGCAGGGAGGGAAATGCCTCACATAAAGAGACGGTGGTAAGTGCTGCCACATGTTCTATTTATACACAGTACACACACACACACGGTGCAGAGAAACTGTAATCTGTTCCTTGATCTAGCTTGGTTCAGACATATGGAGAACGTGTAGTGGTTTACATGCCTGGCAGATTGTCAAAAGTATTTTCCTTTTTCTGTTGGCACCAAGAGGAAATTTTCTTTTCAAGTGAGCAACAAGCTGAGAATGTAAAAGAATTCACTTCCAGGCATTTCACACTGGTGATCTGGTCATAGTTAGTGCACTAAAAGTGTTCAAATCGCTGATTTATTCTTGAAAACCAAACACCAAGACTGAACCAGACCACAGACTAATGCCAGGCCATGGGTAAACAATATGAAATACCATTACCATTTCTGTTCGGGGCTCTATTCAGTATTGCTTGGTATTGGTGCAGTCAGTCTTTGCTTCTCTTTCTCACTTTCTCATAACTCCCAGTCCACCCACAACAACAGGATACTGATTTTAAACTACAGTAGGTCAGCAGCCCATCATCACCCACTTAGCTACACGATATGCATGTGAAGTGCTCCTATTACCGTTGCAGCTGGCTAGCTAACATGAGTAAAACATAAACACATCAAGAGTTAGAGAGCTTTAAAGTTTGCTTTAAAGCTTAAAAGCTTTAAATGAGGAGTTAGGTTTGTCATTCCAGTTGCTATTCTTTGTTACTTCTGTAAGACAGATGTAAACAGGAAGTATAATATTTGCCACGGAGTCAGTGAGTTAGCTAGAGACTACATGAACCTAGTGTTTTTTAGCCTATAATTGTTTACATTTTTGCAAATTGGCACTCTTAAAAAATATGCCAAATTAGCTATTAGTAGTTCCTTTTTGCCATGTCACCATAGACAGACAACTATCACTGGATTGCAGAAAAAGATAAATACCATTCAGCCATGTGAAACCATACAAATAAATTATATTCAATCATGTGGAAAACTGGTCGGTTGACTGCTTGGTCAAGAACATTTTAAAAGGTCATGTGGCTGCTGTTGACATGCACATTATCAGTTGTGGGTTTTGAACTGTCTGGTATAGGGATAGCAGGGCTCAACAATAAGGTTTGCCCACTTGCCCGGGGCAAGTAAAATGTGGGCAGAACTCCAGATTATTTTGCTTAAAAGATTAAACGTGACGATTAACATCGGTCTTTGTTGTTATTTGATAACTGCCGCCGATAACTTGTATAGGGGCAAGTAAAAATTTACTTAGGGCAAGTAAATTTCTGACTCATTTGCCCAACCGAGCAAATGAAAAAAAACATTGAACCCTGGATAGTAAGCTATAAGCCAGTCTGCTGTTGCGTCCCTCAGACACTTTTCACTGCATTTGTCCTCCAAATGATGGCTGGTCACCTAACAACCTGACCTGTGGCAGCCGTCTGTGCCGTTATTTTCCCACTGTGCCTCTAAACCTTAGTGTCCGGTGAATTCTCGTGAAAACTTGTGCCAAAACAAGCTAACACACGACCCTCAAGCCCGTCAGCAAAGACTTAGTGACCTGGAGGGAGACGGCTTCCTGTCTGGGTCTGCCTTTCCCCCCGCCTCACTCCTTGGTCACTTCCTGTCTTTGTCAGCCTCCTCTGAGTCACAGACGTCCAGCCATAGACAAAACAACTTGATAGACACACACAGTGATGCTTGTCCTTAACAGACTTCAGATACAACAAACAGATCATCACTCAGACATTCTGGCGGGAGTGCAGAGGCATGTAATGACAATATAAAAAATGTGTTACAGTAATACTGTTTGGTCTGGGTTTCAGAGGCCTTTCAGCATAAGAATATATTTTTTGCTATGTCATCATAAACAGCCTGTTACTGTAATGAGTTGTTTTGGGGCTGGTTATTTAATAAAAAAAAAATCAGTATCATTTAGGGCTGTCAAAGGTAATGCAATAACGCATTGACGCAAATTAATTTTAATGCCACTAATTTATTTAATGAATTAATGCAACTTGCAATTTTTAGACTGTAGCAAGCGTAGTTTTAAAGCTAGAGTGAAGATACTGGTATTATATGAAACTAGAAAACCTAAGGAATCCATTGGATTCAAACATGTCATACTAGCTTTGAGCAAAGGAGCCATAACGCTCCAAATTTATGCTAGATTTTGGTAAGGCAAAACTGGCATGGCCATTTTCAAAGGGGTCCCTTGACCTCTGACCTCCAGATATGTGAATGAAAATGGGTTCTATGGGTACCCAGGAGTCTCCCCTTTACAGACATGCCCACTTTATGATAATCACATGCAGTTTGGGGCAAGTCATAGTCAAGTCAGCACACTGACACACTGACAGCTGTTGTTGCCCATTGGGCTTGATGTTCATGCAACATGGAATCCCTTCAGTGGAAATGTACAAGTATAGCACTTAGTGTAAGTATTTAGGCCAAGTGAAAAGCTGAAGTTAAGCTTTTTAAAAAAGGTATTGCTGCTATTGTTGAAGTTGCGTTATATAATTGACCATCATAACTGATGGTAAACAACATTTCAATAAGGGCTGGGTTAGCAAACAGCAAACCTATCCTCTAATTACACATTTCTGCGACAGAAGGACACTTGTTGCCACGTGAGAAAAATGCAACTGAAGCATCAGTCACTTTTATTTTAAGGACAAACTGCTAATTATAGGGATGTTTTATTCCGTACACCTGTTTATACTCTTTTGTGAGGGATGTATAACTTTCAGCACTCAGTATCCTTCAGTGCTGTGGCCTTGAGAGAGGCAGCTAGTGTTGTAGTTAAACACAACCACATGATACGAACCAACTTCCTAAAAATGCATGCATGTTGCCGAGAGCTTTGTAAGTTACTTCTATTGTCCTGTCAGCTGCCTGGGAGGGGCAGTAGTTACCAGGGCAACCACATGAAATCTGTCCTCCAACAAACCAACATCTTCCTGTTTTGAGGGATGACACACAACTATGTGTGCGACTGGGGTCGAGTGTTGTCCTGCACTCCAGCCACTGTTACTGAATATACCGCTGGCCAAAATTAGACCGTCCCTCAGAAATGACTCAAATGTTATGGAAACGGTTGTTAGTGGGGGAATCTACCAATGAAATGTCCACATCTCACACCAAGTAAACATCCATTTAGTCACTGTAGACTCTACAGTGCCTACTCTATAGTGTAGAGCATTCTGAGACCTTATTTCAATACAAAAAAAATTATGCAATTCAAAAAAGCATCCCACAATCTTGCTATTGAGATAATTTCAGCCAACTGCATCTTCTTTTAAAAGAGGGGAGAAGGGGCTCTTGTTTCTGTAATGTTACCAAGCATCTGTTCTGCTCTTTTCTGCCCACAACAGGTCTGTCAGAGGACTGCACCGTTCAGACGCCAGCCTTCACAGACACTGTGAGACTTCACAGACAAGCCAGGGGACACTACGGGACCTGGGATATGATGTGCGGCGCACCCCCACAGGTCAGATCACAATACAGCTGTGTCCCAGCTCAGAGGCTGGATCATATAAAGTTAAGTGCATTTCCAGATCTAGAAAACAGGTACACAAGGTCTTTCCCATTTTATGCAAGTTCAACATACTGTAAACGCGGGTATCATGAAACTAGTTTCTGTTGGAACAGTATCTACACATTGCTGGTTGTTTGATGCCAACTTCCAGGCGATACACTTGGAAATGTGTTAACATTACGAGTTGATGAAGGGCGCCTGAATGCACCATTGGTTTTACAAAGGGCTGCACGATTTTGAAACAATATCCAATTGCGATTATTTTGATTGATACTGCAATTGCGACATTAGAAGGTATGATCATTTATACATAATTATTCTCATTTTTATTGAAAAACATTCAACTGATTATGGTGTGATCTGTACCAAACAAAGATGTTTTCTTACGCCTGTAGAATAGGATGTGTAGGCCTGGACATCAGGACAATATTTCATTTAAAATGGTATTTTGACACACATAACTCATTTAACAAATACTGCGATTTCCTCCTCATCCTGCGATTTGAAAATTGCAGTGGGCCATATTGCGTTTCTATAAAAATGTGATTAATTGTGCAGCCCTAGTTTTACGTAAGTTTGGCAGGTTCTTTGAAGGAACCACCTTGGTGGGCCACATCCTTCAGAAGATAAAGACTGTGATACAACTTGACACTGAGGATATTGAGCTTTTGCTGCAGGCGACAGTTAAAAGGGATTTTCAGGAACAATTACCAAACAGTCCCTGTGTGAGTACAAGTCCGAAGTTCAGTTCAGGGCCATAGTGCAACCTATTGAGAGACAACAATGATGGATGGCGTGCACTGGTAGAAAAAGACGCAGGGCTGCTTTCCAGAGGAAAGTCTTTTCTCAATGAATACAGGAAAACACTCCATCTAGTTCATGAACACACACACACATACCCTTTTCTCACACTAAAGTACACCTACACAAGACCTTCAAAGAGACTGTCAGCAACAAGACCCCACCCTCAACATACCAGCATTCACAAGGACACACACACACACACACACACACACTGTTGATCGGGGTCTCCCCTCTCAATGAGTCTCTTTCAGTCTCCTGCTAGTGCTTCATAGTCGCTCTGTTTGTTTATGGCAGTCACTGTTTCTTTATAATTATCATGTTTCCTGTCAGTATACAAACTTCTCTCTAGTTCCCTGAACATGACAGCTGCTGAATGCTGTAAATTTCTTAATGTAATAAAGAAGATGTTGTTAAATGGAGCAGAGCGATGCTATGAAACATTTTAGGAGAATATACATGGGGATTTCAGGAGATGCATTCAGAGATTTTTTTTTCCATTTTCCAGCATCTTTCCCTTACAGACATTCCTGTGGATTTTTAACCTATTATGTGAATACAGAAGGGGAAAAATAAGCTGCAGATGATCCGAATTGTACGTAGTTATGAATCCAGCAGGGAAAACCATAGAACAAGAGCTCATCTGTTTAAATGTAACTGGTAGTAAAACAAGCACGTCACAATAAACACGTTTGAAAATGTGAAAGTGACTGCTTATCCTATATGTGTACAAAGGAATGGGCTGTGAGTAAGACAAGAGTCATGTTTACATTCCTAAAGCCAGTTCATCTTACCTTATTTTCCTGAGACCAGAGTTTGCATTGAGCCTAGAGGAAATGCCACAAAACAAAAACCAAATCAGCCACAACATTCACAATACTCAAATGTGAATATTCATATTACATATAACACTATTCAGAGCATGAAAGCATCACCCGCCAAATAATAACCAAGGGAAACTAGAGACCATCTTGTGATGTGATCACAGCGACACAGCCTTCATTTTGATCTCAACTACACACCTGTTGAGATTGCATCCTGCCACCTACTTATTAAATCTGTTTAGTTAAAGCCCTTTGAACTTGTAATTATTTGTCCCCTGTCTCTAACAGACAACATCACACGACGTGAGGGCTAAAAATGATATAGGCTGATTATTATTATTTTTAGTGGCGCTGAGCTTAAAAGTAGGTATACTTGAGCACTCCTAATGGCTGGCCAGAAGATAGACACTGAAAATGACTTTTTGACCATATATTGACATCATACCAGCAACATTACTACAGTTTTGATGTCTATAGCTGTAGAATATGTCACAGATATGACAAAAAGTTCATATTTATTTAGGTCTGTTTCAAAATAAATCTGTGGACAGAATGCCTTCATTTGCTAACACAAGGCTTTTATTCTGAAATAATTTTTAGGACAGTGTTGTCAAAATGCAATGACTTGCATGGCTCCATAAGGCTTTTAATTGTGGATTAATACAAATGAGCACACGCTTCTTAACTCTTTTTTGTCTAAAATAAATATAAATGGCATTTATAATGAAATGTAACGGCCATTATGAAAGGCAAACTCTATTTAGAAAGAAAGGGCTGGCAGCAGCAGCAGAAGTTTGGACACAACACACAGACGAAGCTGGTGACGTGCCCAGTCTGGGTCGTGCGTAAAAGCACCAATAGCGTCAACAAATCTGTCCACAGACAGACATATGCACGCAAAGTAGTACTCAAAAACCGCTTCGGTGTTAGTTCCCAGTTACAGTAGATGTCTCCAGGAACACATTTTGCCATGATGGCGACTCACAACAAGGTGAAAACAATACCAGTAACACGCTGTCACGGCTGCGTCACCACAACAAGTAATCCACAATCAATGCCAATTGAAATACATATATATGGTAGCAGCATAAGTGCAAAAATGAACAGCCAGTTGATAACATTACATGAGACATAAAGTAAATAGGCCTTTTTCATGGACATTTTGACATGCAGGAAAGTTACAGGTGTAAATGATGAAAATACTCATGAATGAATTACATTTTGCTACTTTGGTTGTTTGTTTATTGTTTATGTTATTAGCAGGCTAGGCTAACACCTGAGCTTTCCCCCACAAGTCAGAATGCCTGCTGTGAAAAAGGCCAATTAGCCTCAGAGTCAGCTGATAAAACAAACTCCAACTTAACAGAGCCAAGGCATACAGTAGACTGTCAATATACTGGAGGTTAGCACATGTAGCGTTAGCCAACAATTAGCCTACCTTAGTGATGTGGAGCACGGTCTCCATGGTCTCAAACACGCGACAGGAACACAGGAAAACCGGAACCCTAATTAGTCGCACCAATCCCACCTGTGCTCACCCTGCGATGACGTATGTGTCACGTGCGAAGGTAGCACGGTAACTAGAGTTTAAGAAATGTGTAAAGAAAAGAATACAGAGATAAATAAGTTTGGGGGAATAAATAAGGGGTGAAATGCAAAGGGAAAATTGTGCATAAATAAATAAATACATACATTTAAAAATAAATATTAAAAAATAAATAATTACATTTAAAAATAAATACATGAATAAATGAAAGGAACAATTAAACAGAAGAGTAAATAAGTAGGGGAATTAATACAAAGATAAACATATAAAGAAGCAAATCAAAACAGAAATATCAATTTATGTCACATTTTATCAATTGATTAATGGCTACATTTATTTTTTATATTATTTTTGCTGCATTTAATGACATATTTGTTAATTTATCGAGTCATTTATTTTTTATTTTGGCAGGTTCCGTCCTCCATAGCTAGCAGGGTTTGTACCATTTCAACAATACATTTCCACTAGAGTGATAAGAGTATTTTCAGCGTGCTGTTTTCAGGCATTATCTGTTTTTGTTTTACTTTTTACCTTTTTTTTTAAAAAACGTTATCATTTTTTTGTACATATGTAGTCTATAATTTGTACATCCGTATGTTTATGCCATCTTGAGAGAAATATTTTTCTAATAATATTAATCATAAAAGTGCTGAGTTCAGTTTTTATAGCCTTACAAAATTGATGGTATCCAGATAGATGTTACAAGTGAAAACAAGGTCAACAAGTCACGGCCACCAATGCAACAATAACACAGCGAAAACACTATTTAATTTAGTACTTCCAGACAAACAAGCTTTTAGACAAACAAACTGCAATACACCTGTTGTTTATCAGTTCTTTCTGTCCCTCTGTGTAGGAAAACTACTCTGCTTTTGTCTCATTACTGAGCAACATGTTCCACCAAATATTGTCTAGCTTAGTTAAAACCTCATGGAGGTGCCTCAGTTGTGAGGGCCCTGCAGCTAAAGCCAGCTTTCCTGCCTCTCTGTATCCAGCTGTGTATCAATCGGCCCACTGTGTCCATGTAACCACACCGGAAAGAGGCTGCTCTTTTTTAAGGTTTATATTTGTTTTTCTTTGGGTGGAGGATATTGGTTGTTTTTTGACTACACCCCAAGTGTAAAAATCCCCAGTTGGCATGTTGCCATAGTAACTGTAAATGGTGAAAAAGTGGGACTGACCTTGCAGCTCACGGTATGAACAAAAAAGGACCATTAGGTGGAAATCAATCCAATGCAACCCAGTCAGATTTATTATAGCTTTATGCCAGGAAAACTGGGCAGGATTTATTTTTTTATTTTGCACATAAAAGCACACTAAATATAAAATTAAGTACTAAAAGTGTGTAAATGCATAAATATGTTGTGTGTGTGTGTACAGATTCTTGCTAACCTGGTGATGGAGACCCTCCACCCAGAGATGAGAAGCATTATCGGGACTCGTCTGAGGGGGAAGATGCAGCAGAGGCAGAGGCATTGGATGTTGGTGAGTTCCCATCATACTGTACAGTGCACTGCAACACAGGCGAAAGTGAAACAAGTCCAAACCAATTATGTCTTTGAACGACTCTCTCCCCCAGATCTCTGATGCACTCTACAAGCAGGTGTTGTCTCAGACCACCGGTCAGTATGAAGCAATGGTCGAAGGCTGCGAGGCCCAGAGAGCTCCGCTGGACGCCAGACTGCGAACCGACATGGACCAGATCATCACGTCTAAAGAGCATGTCAGCAGCAAGATGCGAGGTGACCAGAGATCGGCATGCAACAGTCAAAATGAATCTCCCTATTTTGAGAGCGCGCTGAAATGTTGTCGTAATCAGTTAAATGTGACGAATGAACAGAGAAGGTTTCATGTTAATTCCATTCATGTTTATTCATGTCAATGCCAAGATTCTTTTTGCTCTATATGTCACAGGAATGATTAGTTTTGACATCTAGGTCTAGGGGTTAACTGGTTTATTTTTTACATATAACCATTATGTCAAAAGCATGGAGCGGACTCCGCTCCAGCTCTGCTCGAACTGACTTTATTTGTGGGCATGCCAAGCTAGGCAGTAGGCAAAATGTGTTACTTGGTGACATCACCACGTTACGGAAGAAAAGGCGGGACTTCAAGCAAGGCGTGGACTTTGGGCTTTGTAACTTTGCAGACCTTTACATGCACAACAAACTACATAACACACTAAAGGAAAGGGAAAAAGCACAAAAGCATAATAGGACCCCTTAATACAAAACAAGATCCAGGGAGTAAATTCGGAGCAAGTATTGTTGACAGACAGAAATGAATATTCCATGTTTCATTATAAGAGGCATATTTCAATCTACTCTTAACTGAACACCACCTCAGTCTACATACTTACACATATCCAACATGTTATGCAAAACTGACTTGGTTCACTTGGTGCTCGCTGTGTCGTGTAACATGATCTTCCCGACCTCAGGTGCACGCTTCATTGTTCTCTTATACAGTTTGCCTCAGTGAGATGTAGCTGTGCTTTCTTTGGTTCGTGGATTATTGGCACAGCGAAGCGATCGGTTTGGTCACTGAATAAATACACTGCTCAAGTTTCCGACAAGTTTGTTCGGACAATTGTCACTAACAGGGCCTTTCCTCAGTAACTAAACCTCCCTCCATATCTGACATGTTCCAGCTCTTATTTTACTCTCTCACAACTTTGTATTTAAGCCTGTTGTTTTCCTCTGTCACTCGTTCATTCTCCTGGCTTCTACAGCACCAGAGCATCCACCCTGTGAGCTTTCTATTCAAATGTTAACTTGGCACAGGCTAGACACATTTTTCATATGTACTGTTTTCCACAGAGCTAAAGTGGCAGAACTGCATTCCATCACCTGCATTATTATGGGCCGTTTCTGACTTTATCCCACAGATAACGCTCGAGTCAGCTGTGCTAAAATGATGCAGTTTCGGGTTACATGAGGGGAATGCAGAGTCCTAATCCTAGCCGTGAATTGTACTTTGTCGGTCTCTTTTAGCACAGGTTACATTTCCAACAATTGGGTGTAGGCCTGTCTGAGAGTTGGGCAAAAGCTGCAGGGCTTCCGCTGAAGTGTGTTTACACATACCAACCATTTCAACCTGGCAGTAAACAATGCACTGGATATTGTGATTACATATTTGCTGAGTTCCTCTGAAGTCAGAGCCATGCCTTTATTTTTCTGACAGTGTCTACAAGCTGCAGCAACTAACCATGAATATGTTCTTTTCTTCCGTCCTCCATTTGTCGCGGCTGGCGTTCAGCTCTGGTGTTGCCCAAGGCGGAGCAGCTCCTACGGACAAACGTCCAGCCCTACATCAGCTCCATCCTGGAGGCCCTGATGGAGCCCACCAGCCGGGGTTTCTCCGAGGTCAGGGACGTCTTCTTCAGGGAGCTGGTGGAGATCAGCAAGAACTCGCTTAACGGAGGGGGCAAAGACAAAGTGGGAGACGTGAGTCATGACTGCAAATGTCTCTTTCACTCTTTCTCTCTGTGCTTGAATTCAGCAGATTAGACTGTTGTCAGGCTATTAAATGGGCATTATCGGTCGCAAAAAGCACCATAGCTGTGGGTCAATAGGGGCCTACTACACCCCATAGTAGGTTTTCATTTTTATCATATATTCACATGGTAGGTCACCGAAAGAAGGTATAAAAGAAGACAACAGTGACCTCAAGTGACCGTAGTAATTATGACAGGAGCAAAAGCGAAGGTCAGGTGCTGTAGTATAGACTTGATGAAACTCCATAAGGGGTGGAGGTCATCCAGGACACTGGGGTTTGCATACTGTCTGAAAGTTGTCTTTGTTTTCACAAGTGCAAAGTTTCACTATAGTTTTTGAAATGCAGTTATTTTAATCCAAAACACAATGTTTTTCCCTGAACTTAACTAAGCGGTTTTGCTGCCTAAACCTTAAGAAGCCTTTTTATTTGTTTTCAAAACATAACGTTTCATGCAGTTTTACATGTTAGAACGTGTTTTGTTAGCAACTGATAACGCCTTTTTAATAGCCTCATAACAGTCCAATTGGCATTTCTTTTAGGTGGCTAAAAGGCCGTCATCTACTGTAGGTAATACACTGACTATGGATAAGTACCTCATACAACCCCACTTCAAAACACCCAAACTATCCCTTTAATGCAGCCATAACAGACACTCTTTTACTTGCATAATCGGCGGTAACAGGAAATCAATTTTGCTGTCACCCAAAAAAAGCAAGTCATTATTTTCCCACATCTGTTTCCCATGCTGCTTTTTCACACAAAACTGATTCAAAGCAGAGACAGAAACCTCACTAGCTTTACATGACAGGAGCAATTACAAAGATGAGTTACCCAGCTCTAATTGGGTTCTGCTTACTCCATATAAGACTTAACTTAAGTTCGAGAATGTGGTTAAGATGTTAATGTGTGAATGTGAGGATTATTGTCAATTTTGGTCCTAATAAAATGATTAGAGTGCATGAAACGATGGTGTGTGTTTGTGGAAGTTGAAGTTAGGTGAGTGTCCTCACCTGAACAATCAACTTTCTCTGTTTCGGTCTTAATTCTCCCCGTATGATGCTTGTACCACCTTGATCTCCATCACCCTCCTCTCTCTCTCTCTCTCTCCGTCTTCCCCTCAGCACATGGAGAGGCTGTCCATGCTCGCCTTCCACCCAGTGAAGATGCAGAGCTGCTACGAGCAGGTGGAGCAGCTCAACCTGGAGGGGCTGCAGCAGAGGTTCGACGTGGCCAGCCCCTCGGTGTTCGTCAACAGGGCTCAGATCCTCATGAGGGGGGTAAGGTGCTACAGCAGCAGCAGGTTTTCTCTGATACAATACAAAGAATAAGCATGTACTAAAGCAGTGTGAGAAGAGGCCTGAAAACACAAGACAACACACCAGCAACCTGTCCTGCTTGTGGTCAAGTCTCTACTGACACCTGCTGGACAAAAACAGAATGACAGTTTGTAAAGATAAACAGTTCAGCTGTGGTTTACTGTCACTACCAGCATCAATCAGTTTCTTGTGCTACTGTATGACTTTTTATTTCCTGACAGCAAATGGACAACGCAGTGTACACATTTGAGCAGCTGCTCAACCAGTCCTTAGAGAGCCACGGAGAAGATGACATGTGCAAGAACATGCAGCGATGCCAGGACAGGGTTCTCAAGGTAAAACTGGAAAATTAAAAACAGTAGACAAACAAAAAAGTAAAGACAGTAACCTCATCATAGCTGCAGCACATTACAGAATAAAGAATAATACTATGAAAACAGACTTTTAGGATCAACTGACGTTAGAAAACTTTGACCAAAAAAAGTAGAAATCTATCTGAGGTTTATTTAGTCAGACAGTATCTGGATATATTTTATTAATCTCCAGAGGGACTCTGGTGTTTCAGCAGTAAATGAGATTAGTGCAATGAGTATAAAAGCTATAATGAGACGTTGAGCTCTACATTATGTTTCTGGTCTTTCCCTGTCAGAAATATGATTACGACAGCAGCACAGTGCGTAAGAAGTTCTTCAGAGAGGCTCTGCTGCAGATCATCATCCCATACATGCTGCAGCAGCTCTTGCCATGCTACTCATCTGTGAGTAGCACCCAACATAGCATCAAATCATCTTTGTCATGTTCTCTTTAGATTGCATGCATTACAGTGTACAATATGTCGTTACAATATTGTTACTCTTTAAATGCAATGAGTTGTTAACTGATATGTAGGCAAAGCATTGACTGCTGGAAGCTCATCTCTGCCCCCCGTCCTTCCCCAGGAGCTGCCTCGCTTCAGAGAGCTCATCTTTGAAGACTTCTCCCGTTTCCTGCTGGTGGAAAACATGTTCGACGAGGTGGTGCTGCATTCCGTCTCCAAGGACATAATGATGGGTGAGAAATGATTGTTGCCATGGCAAAAGTAGTGGTAGATACATTACAAAGTACATTAACTTGTTAACACAGTGAGTGATTTTCCTGTTTTCTTTCTTTGTCCAGCTGTGAAGGAGGCAGCTGTCCAGAGGAGACACAATCTCTACAGGGACAGCATCATTCTGACCAACAGCGACCCCAACCTGCTCCTGCTCGGAGAAAACTCTCCGGTGGACTGGGCCGCCAAATTTGGGGGCGATGAGCCGGAGGGCTCTGTTGAAGGTGGCAGAATTGAAGGAGGGGGTTCTGGGAGCAGACGCAGGCAGGTGGTGTCCATGATCCAGCTGGACGGGGTGCCTCTGCCCTTCGAGTCCTGCCTGGAGGTCCCAGGTGTGGAGCTCATCCCTGAGGAGGAGGAGGCCGAGGTGTTTGAAGGCAAGGAGGAGGACCTGGGGGAGGACGAGGAGGACCTGCCTGACGAACCCAAGTCTCCTGACAGCGTGGATGAAATCAGAGACCTGATCAGTCCAATGGTGGAAATGGCGCTTCCAGCATCAGAGGAGGGCCAGAGCGACATGACCAACGGGACGGAGGAGACCACAGGCACCATCACCATGGAGGACGGGGTGGAGGAGGATGTCACACACGTCACCACCGTGGTGGAGAAAGTCCCCAGGAAATCTATGCGAGACAAGGCGTCCGCGCAGACAATTCTCCAGGAGCTGGTGGGAAGCAAGAAGCAGGAAGCTGATAAGGAGCACCAGGAGGAAGCAGCCATCGAGCACGCCATCGAGGAAATAGAGATAGCGGTGCAGGAAGGTGACAGTGAACGGATTGCTGAGGTCTCCGCAGCAGAGTCAGATTGTGAGTCGGTACCAGCGGCACCGCCGTCTATAGACTCCAGCCCGGGTCACGACAGCGGCTTCCAGTCACCGACCAACGAGGGGCCAGATGAAGGTGAGCCTGAGCCAATCACAAACGGTCTGAACGGAGAGGACAAAACGGTCGACCCGGTAGAAGTGGAGGTGGCTGTGGCGTAGGAAGACAATCCTCTGAACAGAACTCTAAAGGCTTGGAGAGAAAAGTGTGCATCACATGTAATGGGAGAGAAGCAGAATGAATAATGGACTGTATTTAAAGGTTTAATTCAAAGCGTTATTGCTGTTGATATCGCATTGCACACTCCTAAAACGACTCTCCCAGCCTCCCCTAGACTTTTTTCTTTGGTGATTGGTTCCTTTCTATGCAGCTTAGTGAATCTCAATGCAAAGTTTCTTCATATTTTGTGTATGACACTGATTTCAACATATCTGCTCCTTTATGTTAACAGGCTGAGGGTCCGTCACAAGGATCAGGGATTTTAAAGTGGCAATTAAGGCTGGGCAATATATCGATATAATATCGATATCGTGATATGAGACTAGATATCGTCCTAGATTTTGGATATCTATTATTTTCCTTTACCATTATATCCACATTACTGATGATTATTTATCAAAAATCTCATTGTGTAAATATTTTGTAAAAGCACCAATAGTCAACCCGACAATATCGTTGCAATATCGATATCGAGGTATTTAGTCAAAAATATCGTGATATTTGATTTTTCTCTATATCGCCCAGCCCTTGCGACAATCCGCTTTTTTGGACTTGCAAAATAAGGGAGGAACTCTAAACAACAACTACATATAAGTTATTAATGTTTTCAAGTTATGTTAAAGGTTTGTTTACATCAGTAATGTCTGTAAACACAGCAGGAAATCAGGCCTATATTTTTATCGCTTTAATGATCACAGCCTCTATCTGGGCAGCAGGGGGTGCTACAATCCTTTAGATGTTGTATTGGGATTTGTTTTACTGCTATTTTTAAAAATACCGGTATCTATTTTTGTAAAATGTAATTTTCTTATGTAGTCCGTTTACTTTGAAAGCTTTACCTGTATTCACAAGTGGCCTTTATGTTTCAACACTAGATATTTTAGTCCTGTCAGGAATGATTTGCACTTCCACTGTGATTTGATAAGTGAGATGTTCTCTCATCTTTTTTGACAACAAAACAACCAAAAGTCACTTGGTAAATAATACAGTAAATAACGGCTCATTTACTGGTAGGAATTTTATGAACTTGTAATCAAGAGGGAGCTCTCTTTGTGATTATGAGGGAGATTCTTAATGTTAGCTTCTGTTCCCCAATTTTTTTACTTCATGATAAGAACATTGAGTCAAACATGACGGTGACAATTTTCTTTTTGAAGCTTCTAATTCAGTTTAAATGTTAAATCTGGGTGAAATATATGTTTTTTAATTTAATGTAATTTGGATGAAGTGGATTTTAGTGAAGTTCTATTTCCTTATCTGTGTAAAAAAAAAATGAAAAAGACATTAGACAATAGTATCAGCGATACTCACCTGGTGGAAGACATTTGTTCATGTTAAGGAAGTAGTGTTGTGTCACCGATGATGACAAAGGTGTTCTGAGGTTTGATAAACTATAAATATTAGACTTTAATTCCTGTAATATCATCAGTGTGTATAACTAACTGTTTGGCAGGTGCACAGTTTTTGGTAGCGCTTTATTTTCAGGGTGCAGAATAAGTTTCCTGGAAATAAATTTAATAGGGAAATTATTGTATATACAGAGTACACAGAAGTACCAGAAGTGGAGTTAAAGTATGGAGAGACAGAATGGAATAAATAAAGTAAAAACATAATTTTTCGTCTTCCTTTTTATTATAAATAGTAGGGCTGCCCCCTCTTGGTCGATTAGTCCTCTGGTTCCCAACCTAGAGCTCCCGACCCCCCCCCCACTACGGGTCCCCAAAACTTCAGACATTTGGCCTTTATCTCAGCATTTCACTCATTTCTGTGAAGAAAACTAAATTAAATAGTTATTTTTAAAGTCTGGATTGTTATTTAAACAGGATAAGGGCATGGTGAAGATCTGAACACAAGCAGTATTCACAGAGCCTTCCCTCTCTGATAAACAGCCTCGTCCTGCATTAGAAAAGTACGCAGTTAAAACAACCATAAAGCTAATGCAACAATGGCTAAAAGAAGTTCCTAAAAATAACAGGGAAACTCATCTCTGATGCAATATTTACAGGAAATAATCTGCTCAAAATCCATCAAAAATCGCTCCATAAAATATGTCTATAGTATTAGTCAGGGGTCGTCAGTATGACAGAAAAGAGGGTCCCTTTAGGAAAAAGGTTGGGAACCACTGGATTAGTCGACTAATTGGTCGTTTTGGTCTTTTAATGATTTCTTTAGTCGATTAGTCATTTTTTAATGCTTTTTTTCATACTGAATGACTTATTTCCAAGAAACTTATGAGCACATCTCTGGTAAACACAAGATTTAAAGTGGTGCTTATGTGTGATTCTTTGTGGAGAAACTCAGTTTTACAGATCTGATAAGAGAACAGATAAATCAACTAATTGATTAGTCGACAAAATCGCGTCGACTAAGAATTCCTTTGGTCGAAGACAGCCCTAATAGTTAGCACCAAATTACATAGTCGTTTCTAGGAAGCTTCTTGTGAATTTGCATTTACATATCAGTTCCTTTCCAGGAAATTAAGGAAAACTTTGAACCTGTACAAGTGTTACCACATTTTTTTGGTGTTAGTGTCTCAATACTCAAATGGATGAAAGAGTTTCACTCTGTCAACAGGCCAAGCTGCAATCTAATGTTACATGCTGAAAAGACAGTTGCGATTCCTCCTCCTCCTCTCAATTTAATGAGTCAGTGTCCTGTTGTGAAAGCACATACTTCCACTATATCCAAGGCACATTTTGAGTTTGCTGCCTTTAGATTCATACCTGAGACCCATTACTTCCAATGGAGGACCATTGACTGTCACATTCTCCTGTTTATTTATTACAAAGCCCGTCTGTTTGGTGTGAGCAGCTCAACTTGTACGTTTAGTGCTCTTCTCTTCTTGAAATATATATATATATATGGATTGAATAAAACTATTTCATCAACTTTATTCTTTATTTTTGTCGACCAAGTTCTTGTGACAGAAAACCATCACTAAGTAAATGATTGATATTCAACAGTAAAGCACCTCAAGTGATCAGTAGGGCTGTCAAAGGTAACGCGATAACGCATTATCGCATATTCGCTTTAACGCCACTAATTTCTTTAACGCATCTTGAGATTTTTAGGTTGTAGCTGACTCAGTTTTTTAAAGCTAGAGTGAAGATACTGGTATTATATGAAACTAGAAAACCTAAGGAAACCATTGGTACCAACCATGTCATACTAGCTTATCGCAAAGGAGGATAAATATCGCAAAGGAGGATAAATAACGCTCCGAACTTATGCAAAATTTTGGCGAGGAAAAACTGGCATGGCCATTTTCAAAGGAGTCCCTTGACCTCTGACCTCTAACCTCAAAATATGTGAATGAAAATGGGATCTATTGGTACCCACGAGTCTCCCCTTTACAGACATGCCCACTTTATGATAATCACATGCAGTTTCTCCCTTTAAGGTACATTTTGAACGGGTACAAAAATGTGTGATTAATTTGCGATTAACTATGGACAATCATGAGATTAGTAACAATTAAATATTTTAATCGATTGACAGCCCTAGTGATCAGACATATTTGAAAAAGTTTCTATTGGGATCACTTGTAAAACTAGTTAAAAACACTCTGTCTCAAAAGAGAAGACGAGCATACTTCAATAGAAAACATCCGAGAGTTTCAAGAGTCTTTTCTGTGTGGGTTTGTGGTTTGTCAATGATTGCAACAGAACCACATGATCGATTTTCCCCGTCCCCTGACATGCCTGCGAGAATGACTCTGATCTGTTAGGGAACCAAGGTGTCACTTTAGAGAAGTTTACAAGCTACAATCATATGATTCAGTTCCTGAATCTGAGCCGTCTTATGATGTCTGACTGTAAATCTCAGCTCCAAGTATGAGTCTGATTTAAGTTTCACTCAAAAACACTGCAAATCAGTATGCAATACTTTGTTATTGCTCAAAAAATGTTGCTTTTTAAGCACTCAAAAACATAAAAGTCTTCAGAATGAATTTCACTTTCAATCTACAGTAGCAGTGTCTTAACAACAAGCTCTCCTTTTCTCACTGATAGGAAATCTCATTTTTTGATCATCTGTAGTGTTAAAACACCTTGAACTGTTTAGTAAAATACTGTGTAGTAGCTAGGGAAGTCTGTTATGGTTGACCAGACCGAAAACCGACCAAACTACATTACAAAATTACAGAAACAACCACAACCACAAGCTATGCATGACTTCCCAGCTCTATGAGTTGTGTTGTACCTCTGCCGTGGACGATTCCAATGCATTTTAGGATAAATAAACAGAAAGATAATAGTTTAAACAAGCAGCGCTCCCTCCCCTGGAGACTGAAATGCAAATTTGAAATGCATTACTCATTTAGATGTTAGCTTTTTGTAGCAGATAAACAAGGCTATGCCTCAGAAATACAACATTATGTCAATTTCACACAAAAGAACCACCTAAATATGATGAAATCATACACATTGTCTCTATGGTCAAAGACAAATATTACTCATAACTTTGTATTTCCAGTTAAAGTGTTTCAAAGTTAACAACTGAGTCCCGAGGCCACAAAGCAAAGAGAGACAGAAGAATGAAACTGCCGACGGACAATCAGAAAGATTTTGTGCAACCGTGGTGTGGGTTAGGCTGAATTCACACCAAATCAGGCGTTGCGGCAATTAGTTGAAACCTGGCTTTAATGGCCTATTAACACCAAGCGACTGCACGACGATGAACGTCTTTTGTTCCCTCGCGGCTGGGTTGTACAGCTCTGGATCGACAGTGCCTACGCAGCGTGACGTCGGGTTGCGATTCTTTTTTTTGGTACCCCATGTGCCCCCCACCACAACAGGTTAAACGCACTACCACATTCAAATGCCTGATTTGGTGTGAATGCCGCCTTAGTATTGTGCAGCTCATTCTTCAGCATACAAGGACTTCCCCTCTCGTGCACCTGCAGTGTTAACATTTTCACAAACACTAACTGTGCCCAGAGGAAAAAACACGCTGAAATTAGTGAATCAAGTAGTTTTCCATTTAGTATCCAGAGCACAAGATCCTTTTAACTCGGGGGGGTGAAAAAGGGAAAACTCCGTCCTCTGTCCGTACCATCAGATCTGACCCAGGAGAGGGAATGAGATGAAATAACCGAGGACGGAGCCCACGATGACCCCGAGGAAGATCCACGTGTTGTAGGACATGACACACAGCATCAGCATGTAGCCCAGAGTCACCTGCAGCATGTGGAGAGCTGTCTGGATACCGTGCAACAACCAGCTGCAGATGGAGGAGAGGAATACATGAGTTACACCAGGTACAAGACATCTATACGAGGGAATCATTACCTCCAATACTTTATTCAGTAAAATAGTATGAATTCAGTCTGTCAAGATGATGGATTTTGCTAGTCAGGGACTTAAGTGACATATTGTTTTTGGGTTCAATCATTATGGCAGAATAGGTGACACTTGAACCATTTAACAGAAAGGGAGGCCAATGTTCAGTTTCACATATATCTAGTGTGTGAGAAATACCGAACTCGGCATGAATGCAAGTGCACAGACAAAAATCACAATCAAAATGACAAAGCAAACCACGCACAGCTACAACAGGACGCGGTGGAATGATATGAAGCTCAGATATCGCTGCTGTGGTGCAGCTTAACCCAAACGACAAACCTATAACAGTCACCGAGATCACTAAACTCTACACGTTTGATTTAACAAACATCAATCTGCTTCATCAGGGTCAAGAAAGCACAAAGAATATGACTGCTTTTACATGTAGGATTTCAGGTTGATTCCTATGGAAGCCCATTTCTGCCATTAAAAGAAAAGATAAATAAGACCATTTAGTCATGATTTTTAAAAAAATAAAAGCACATGGTAAGTCAATATTTTTCCATTGAATTTCGAAATTTAAGTCAAAATTATGAGATAAAATGTTTAGCAAGCATTTTTTTTTTAACTGGCGGAAATGGGCTTCCATAATTTTCTGACATCTACGACTGCACTAATTATCATTTGATCTGCTTTAAATTTGTATTATAGTATTATCTTCTATCCATTTTTTATATTTTGTAGTAAAATCTATTAGAAAAGACAAAATTATCACATTGTATATACGTTTCCTTTGACCGAGCTGTATTTCACAAGGACCCTGACCTGTTTCTGGTGTTTGCAGCGGGAGGGGGTGACTCCATGGGGGTCAGCGAGGATTCGGAGGGGCTGCTTTCCAGTACGGAGATGCTGTCGCTGCGGGAGGATGTAAGGCCGGTGTACGGACACGGAGGCCGAGCCAGAATAGATTTAGTCTCCAGCCACACCCTCCACACTTTGAGCACCTCGTAGAAGACCGTCAGCAGAAAGACAACCAACACTGACAGCAACATCCCTGGAGACACAAATACACCACACAGCAATGGCATAATAGTTTTGAATTTTCAATTCGTTTTTATTTTATTTTAGTTTTGACTTTTCGATTTCATTTTTGGTTTTAGTTTTAGTCAGTTTTCAGAGTGTGTTTGCTAGTTTTAGTTTAGTATAGTTTATATATTTAGTTTTACAGTTTGTTTTTGTTAGTTTCAAGTCTTCTTCAATACAGCATGATGTTCATTTAGTAAATTATGCTCCCATTTAGAGTCAAATAGACCATAAAGCAGGAGATGCTTTAGGGCGCTGCCACGCCGTTGTCCGGTCTTGGTGTTGTCCGTGTTTTAACCCTTTCACAGCGTGTTTTCAGTTCATGATAGTTAATTGTAACATTTTGGTCCGCCTAAAAATGTCTTATTCAGCGCTCGGTTGTACTTAGCTCCAGCCTCTCGTGTCACTTGTGGTTGCGAACAACTAAGATGGCGACGGCCAAAATGCCGAACTCAAGGCTTTAAAACGGCAGTCCACAAACCAACGGGTGACGTCACGGTGACTACGTCCACTTCTTATATACAGTCTATGTTTTTATCACAAATACATATAGGTATCAGCATATACGGTACTGAATATTGGCCAATAAGTAACTAAAATGTAGAACGAGCAGGACTCTGTATCAAGTCTCAATACTTTAGTGCAGACCGAAATGTCCTTGGTCACATTCTAAGTTTTGTTTACTTCTTTGAGGACATATTTTCTGATCTGAATTACAACTTGGCTAATTCTAGCTAATTTCGTTTCGTATTAATTACAACATTTCAATCCGACTTCGATCTTCTTCAGATCAGAACGCTCCAGTGGAAACCACACCCCATATTTATACATCTGTAAATCATGCATACAATAGGCAAACTCTATGATGGCGGGTGTGGTTCATCCAAAAATCAATTAACAATTCCACAAAGTACATAGAAAAAGTACTTTGTGCCAGCAGTAAACAGCTAACGTTAGGCTATGAACGAACAACGCCACGGTCGCATGAGGCAGACGAGTCGGCGTGATGACGTTTTGTAGTCTCATTTAGCCACTTGTTAGCAACCGCCTTTTTGAAGACACATTAAGGCTTCAAAATTCACGAGTGGCATATTTATTGATGTACTTTATGTCGTAGAACGAAATGTTACAATCTCTTCTTGGCACAAGACTATAGCAGGCTTTAACCAGATAAACTGGTTCTAAGAAGTTATTAGAACTGGGAGAGGTCTGTCTTGAGTGAACGACTGCTCATTGTGACATCTTACCTGCAGGACCGTGCACATCCCAGAAGTCAAACAGCAGCGTCACGCTGCTTGACACCCCAAAAGTCATCTAAAAGGAAGATGAGAAAAACATTAGAACCTATTAACGGCTGTGTGCGCTTCACTGGTTAACTGATGAGCTTAAAGTAGGTTATGATTTAAGTTCAAAATCACCGTTCTAATTCAGAAACATAATGAATGCAGGGACCAGGTGTTACAACAACGCTGCTGACCTCAGCCTCTTTCCCACGAATATCAGTCATGTAAGACTGAGAGCTACTGCACTGCTCTTTGATCAGTCTCCTCCTCCCTTTTCTGGTGCAATGACTCTGAACGTCTTTGATTACAGCTTCAAGCAAGCACCTTTTTTATCTGTTCAAAATGTACCTTAAAGGGAGATTTGTCAAGTATTTAATACTCTTATCAACATGGGAGTGGGCAAATATGCTTGCTTTATGCAAATGTATCTATTTATTATTGGAAATCAAACTACAACACAAAACAATGACAAATATTGTCCAGAAACCCTCACAGGTACTGCATTTAGCATAAAAAATATGCTGAAATCATAACATGGCAAACTGCAGCCCAACAGGCAACAACAGCTGTCAGTGTCTCAGTGTGCTGACTTGACTATGACTTGCCCCAAAACTGCATGTGATTATCATAAAGTGGGCATGTCTGTAAAGGGGAGACTCGTGGGTACCCATAGAACCCATTTTCAGTCACATATCTTGAGGTCAGAGGTCAAGGGACCCCTTTGAAAATGGCCATGATAGTTTTTCCTCGCCAAAATTGAATGTAAGTTTGGAGCGTTATTTAGCCTCCTTCGCGAGAAGCTAGTATGCCATGGTTGGTACCAATCGATTCCAATGATTCACATTATGGAAGACATACACTTCCATAATGTGAAACTGGTGTTTTTTTCTGACTGAAGAAAACTAAACGAGCCTGGGTGAAGCGGCGTTCTACTCCTTCTGTTTCTTAACGTGTATTGTGGGAAATTCAAACTATGTGCATGCAGAATTATCTCCATAACTTCCACGTTTTATGCCACACTCAAAACCTCCTCTGTTCTACATATCATTTTTTGGATTCCTTAAACTAAAAAAAAAAGAAAATTGAATTTACGTTTTTCCGAACAAATACCTATTCAGCTGTTCTAGCCCCACAATTACATTGTCCCACAAAAGCACACTCTGTTCTGCCCTGCTGCTGTAGACGTGTGACGGACAGAGGAATGTACTGTTTGTGTGGGTCTGTTACTCAGTCTGCTGCCCGGTCCCTGCCAGCCTCTTCCCTGCTAAGTCACCACCTGTCCTGGCATGACATTTCTCTCACCAGCAGCACACTGGTTGAAGGTCTGCACAGAGCATGCAACCTCAATGTTCCACGTCCATTTATTATTCTTTTTTATTTATTTAAAAATTGATCAATCAATTAACCAAATATTTAATAGCAACTCTAGTAATAATCCATTAATCAGGCATAAGGCCAAGCATCCTCTGGTTTGAGCTTCTTATTTTGTTCTCCAACTAGGTCTGGCACTGCCTGCCATTGCTGTTTGTTTAAAACCTGTCTCGATTGTGTAACTGCTCAGGATTCTTGCCCTGTCAGACTTCTTTTTAGTGATGTCACCATGTTCCCAAATCTCAACAATTGACTTTGTGAGTACACTGTTATAATTAGAAATGATGAACAACCCTACAAACATATAATTTGCTTGGCTCTGATGAGACAGCAGGACAATAACAAACAAATTGGTTTCTGCAGAATAATGAGTTATTAACTCGCTGTCATTTTCGGTTTACCGACCCCTAAAATCAAATCATTTTTATGTCAAACTTGTCTTACTGAAATAGAGGCAAACATGCACAATTAAATACAGCAAAAGGTCAAAGCAACAAGTCTATAAACAGTGCCAAAGTACTTTAACAGTGATAGAGAGGACAGAAGTATTTGAGGCAGCATGACAACATTACAGAGAAAGTCAAATATAGACGACTTGAGTCAACAATCCAACTCGAGGCCAGGCACAGTGATCATTGTGAGCTTATCTTTCAGGCCGCATGAGAAAACCAGCATGATGTTGAGATTGCAAACAGAGAGAGGAAGTTGTGTTTCGACCACAAACACCTTCAGTAAACTTTTCAGGGACTTCGTAAGCACGTTTGCACGCTGTAGCCCGCATGTACTTTTACTTTCATGCCGAGCATTTTCCAAACGCATGCCATAACTTTTGAGATTTTTTTTTTCCAATCTGCCAGGAAGCTGTTGGTTGCCATTCATGTCAGCAGCAAATAAATGTGTTTGATGTATATAAGTATAATTTAATTGTCATTTCAATCATATAATATTATAGCTGAGATGAAACATTGTTTTTCTGGTGATGTGGCTCAAAACCCAACAAAACATAAAACATTAAGATAAAAATATGAATAATGATATCATCAAAAGTGCATTAGTGCATTGAAAAACCTGACTGGGCCTGAGTAAAATGAATTTATCAAAAGGAAAATCATATTTGTTTATTTTTTTTTATCAAAGTGATTTGGCTGTGTGCTAATACAGTGTCTGCTCATTGACTCTATCATACTGTACTGACATTTATGGCTACCTGACAGGAAGGAAAAACACATTATAAAAATGTAAAAAAAACTATGGTTTGAAAATATGGGGCTGGGCAATAACTCCATATTATCATATATTGACTTTTCAGTGGAATCATATTATTGTGATAATATGATCATGCCATGTTATAGTTTTACAAAATATGGTGTCCAAATGAATGAGTCAAAGCAAACTGCAGTTTGAAACAACAAAATTAAGTTATCAAGATTTTTTAAGTGTTCATACATGAGTGTTTTCAGCCAAACTGCCCAGCCCATAGTTAAATGCACCCTTTACATGTATGTTCAAGCTGTGACAGGTAACTATTAGCTAGTGTTAACTTCTCCAAACTGGGTGCATTGTCTATGTGGGTCAACAACTTATAATGCATTATGTTCCTCTGGGTTTATTATGGTCTGTTCCCTGCAGTGCATATCACATGTTTCCACACACAGTCTGAGTCAACGCCACACTTTAACATGGAGAGAAATATTTCTATTTGTGACAAAAAAAACTACAAACACACAACTTACGGACATCATGGTGAACTTGCTGAGCAGGCTAACGCCACAGGTACAGCTGTTTATTGACTCCACTTCCCCATCATAGACGACTCACGACCCGGGCTAGAGCTGCTGCTCGAGTGCAGTCATGTAACGTTACGAGCAATTTCTCAAATGTAACAGCAGCAGCCAGCGTCCCAGCTACTCGCTGCAGCGGAATGAGGCTACCTCCTGAATTCACACAATAAACAAAGGGGCTGACGGGTAATGGAGTTTTTTTTTCAGCAACTTGAATGAAGACCCAGAGCGACTAAATAACCGATATAGCGATTAAAAGCCGCCCGAAAACTCATATATTATCGTCGACACCGAGCAGGGAGGGTACAACTGACCATAATTTGCATTATAACCAATGTTTGGCTAACGTTAGCCCTGCAGTGTAGCCGAAAGATAGCCTCGAAATGCTACGCATGCGCATATCGAAACTTCCATATTTGCCACAGATACGCGGATCACGTGGTAGAAGGAGGGAGCCGAAGACATTCGGAGCTTTTCGGCTACTCTCGTTGTAAAACTTGTATTGTAAAAAGCAAAAAAAGTAGTTCCTGGAAGAAGGCTGATTATTACTTGAGAGAGATAACCAAATCATAAATGAATGAATGAATGAATGAATGAATAAATAAATAAATAGATAGATAAATAAATAAACAAATATATAGATAAATAAATAAATAGATAGATATATAGATAAATAAAAATACAAATACATCAATAGATAGATAAATAAATAAATAAATAGATGAATAAATAAATAAATAAATAAATAAATAAATAGATAGATATATACAATTTTTTTTTAGGAAAATCATGCCAAACTACAAAATTATTATGATAAATCTTTGGCAGAGAGCTCTTATGTTTCTAGGGCTACAAAGTTATTAACTTCCTTTAAACTTTTTTCATTTTATTTCTTTCATTTTATGTCCCACATTTGAACTGCAAACACACTTAATAATTCTTAAATATTCTCTGAACTGGTCTGTGTATTTTATGTAAAATGCATCTGCAGTTTATATCAAAATGGATGAAGTGCAGCTGCCTGTCATCTCTGTTTCAGCAAACATGTTTATCCCAGCGTCCTTTTGCTTTTAGTCTCCATTGCAACAGCTTCTACTGGCTGCCTTTTTGTATGTGCAGCTTTAATACACACACACACACCTGCGGTTGCGCACATACTTTCCAGAAAGACCTCTTACACTTAGATCTAGCTCTGGATCAGTGGTGTCTATATGTTATTTAAGCTGTTTTAAGTCTGAACAAATTGAAATGTTTGCTCTTATCATGTAATTTAACAGCCTTGTTGTTGAAAGGTGCTATTATGCTCACTGTTTCTTAAAAGAAAAGGAAAAATTTGTTTTGGAAGCATGTTCACATTTCAGAACCTCAAAGCTGGTTGTTGACATAAACAACAAAAACACGTCATATATTTTTTATTGTTATACTGTACAGTACAATTGATTCTGCACTGTATGCTGAAATATTACATTTACTGATTGAGGTGCTACTATTAGTATCTGCATACTGCACCTGTAAACAGTTTAACAAGTAGAAAAATACAAAACCAGACACCACTCATCAATATGCGAGGGGGAAAGAATGAAAAAAAAAAAAAACACAGAACAAGTGGGGCTTCATAAAGCTATAGTACCTTTTGGTGGAGAAGAATGAAACGTTATCAGGATCGATGAAGGCAGCGTGAAATGACTTCAGGGAGTTGCTGCTGCTGCAGCGTTTTTGGAGATGAGAGGAATTGCACATATTTTCTAAAACAAGAATAAAAGTTCAACAGGTGTAAGGTCCAGTGTCCTCGTTGTTTTTAAAAGCTACATCTGTATACATCAAGTGCACTTAGCACAGTCCACAGGAGAGAAACCAGGAAGAGCTGCACGAGCACATCCTCACAGAGAAGAAGAAAGTCCATCACAAGCTTCTGGAAGAGGTGGCGGGAATTCATATTGTTTAAGGCATGCATTCACAATAATGTAGGGCCACAATACCATAGTTTGGGTTTCCAACGGTAACATTGGCTTGTCTGTGGATATTTCAGAGCTGACGTGTCTCCCAAAATAAAATACAAATTCTGGCAAACATGCGGCAACATGATCTACAGTCAGGAGCCAAAACCAGCACTGTGATTGTTTTTTTTCCTGAATTCACAGAATGAAATTGTACTAAAATTTGGTCAAATAAGACAAACACATCGATAGTCACACAAACATTCAGGACAGCAGTTGTGCTTAAGATCTTCAGTGGGGTTAGTTTCCCACAGAAAGGTGACAATGAACATGTGCTGATGCTTTTACAACACAGTAGGGCTGAGTGATATGGTTCAAATCATTATAATTAGAAAAATAAGGATATTTATCGTCATCAAGCTATGACACATTATGACAAATGTATGCAAAATCAGATATAAAACAATCAGTGTGAATTCTGTTCCACTTTTATGAATGAAGAGAGACATGAATTAATTTAGACAAGATACATCTGTGGAGTGATAACATGATAAGATAATATCATGAGATAAGTTAAAAATGTGGAATTATCACCCAGCCCTTGTACACAGGCAAAGAAAATGTCTCTAACAGATTATTTAACACAGGCGCTGAATCACAAATCAATTTGAAATTGTTTAAAACAGACCTCGGTTGAACTTGTCCAAATAAGTTCTATTTTGCACCCCCCCCCCACACACACACACAACAGTAGACGTGCACTCAGAAATCCATGCAAATTGCTAAAAGTGCTGTGTTGTGCACATGTATGTTTATCATCTGCACCGACTGAAATTTCACTGATGTAATACTAAAAGAAAGTTAAGGCAACAAACAGGAGAAAACAACAACATACAATCTCATTCAGACTGAGACTGAAACCGTGACGCATCACATCTCAAAACAACACACACCTCAGACCTCAATATCTCAGTTCTGCTCAACAAACAATACATTTACAGTACACAGCAGACCTCGGTTGGTGCATCACAGAAGCAGGGACTCAGTGAAGTATTTCAGTTTGCATTGCTGATTATGTTGAGCTCCAGTTTCAAGACCAGTTGAGATAAACTTGCACCAGTGATGACCACAAGAGGGCAGTGAAAGACTGCGTCGGTACTACAGTCCTCGTATCCAGCTGCAGGAGAAATGAGCCTCATCTGCAGACAAACTGTCCGCTGAATACAAAACTGGTGTCAAAGCAAAACCTCTCAGTTATATGAGGCAACAGCACATGGTGGCAATACAGAGATGATATATATATATATATATATATATATATATATATATATATATAATCTAAGATAATTCATCTTTTCCAAAAGGAGTCTGTGCATATGCTTCTATGCGTCAACAGAAAATGATCTTGTCTAGACACAAATTATTTTAAAAGGACTGTATGTAAGTTCTACACGTATAAACATCATTTAATCGTTTTTTTATTGCCAATGTGTGAACAGGTTGTAACCTAACCGAGCTGGGTTTCCTCTATCAGCCTGTAGACTGCTTTTAATGTGAGCGTTTTTTTTCCGGGAAAATCCAACAGATGTGATGTCCTGCGCGCTCGTGAGTGCCTTTACTTTCAGCTCCGCTAACAGGGCTAACAGTGTGCAACCATAGCTAATGTTCAGTTAGAAATGAAATCCGCAAACGGCAACAAACGACCAGCCCCCACCACAACTCAGACTTCGACACAAATTCTTACATAGAGCCCCTTTAAAAATAAAAATCTAAATCCAATCCAATCGGTCATGTCGATAAAAACAATGTTTAAAAATATGCTGATTTTAGTGTGACTGGATTTATTTGTATAACTATAGTATTTTGAAATTTTGCGGCTACTGTACCTCTGTTTCAATTTACACAACTGAGAGGTGTTGCTGAGACACTATTCATCTTTAAAGCCCTCTATGTGTACGATTCAAACTGTTTCTGACTGGCAACTTCTAGTGGTATTATAAAATAAGATACTGTAGCACACAACAATGCATGCCGCTACAGTACATAGAATGCACTCACTTTCATTGGGGTTGTCTCATGTTTCCTCAAAGACTTAAACCATCACAATAACTTTAAAGGTCTAATTGATAACATTTTTATGTAGACGAATATTTGTTTTAAATATCTACAGAGCCTTTAGAAAGGTGCCGAATAAAAGTATGGCTTGTGATTTAATCATTTTAAAAATTTTGGCGGGTCCAAAATTAATGCTTTGTTTATCTCTGTGGAAGATATCTGACATTTGGTTCCCACTTCTAACAAGGCTTGTGAGCCAATAGTAAAACAATGTTGGTATCACGTGGTATCTCTGGGTCGTCAGTTAATGTGGAAAAAACGGATAAATGGCGGTAAGTGCCTGGCAACGACTTATTTTGAAGTAAATACAATGGAACGGGGGAGGGAGAATGCAACATATTATCTTGTCATGTTATCAACAGCACCTTTAAGATGCTATAATCACAGAGAAATCCTACACATAGGGGTTCAAACTAGTCAAACTCGACAATCCACAACCTCTGGCAATAAGTTCTCCAGCATGAAGACAGCTCTGCCCCGCTGCTGATGAGGACAACTGAGACACAAACGGACAGCGGTGGAACACAATAACAAGTGCACAATCGGAACAAGACTACAAAAAAGGCCAGTGTTTGATCTCGTCAAACGTGAGCCTCCAGTTGGCCAAAATCATTTTTCAAGGCATCACAGATGCAAAAATCCATTGAAAAAAACATTTGACTCCGGCCCATGAAAAGAAACACGTCCAATCACTGAATATTCTAAATGATGATCCAAAATACTTCTTTTAGGCACAGTGATGTTCACCCGTTCTGTCTGACACTACCTGACGGGACACAAGGTGAAATTAAAACTTATATTCCATATAAGATATGATCCCTTTTTTTTTTTTTACTTATTCGAGGACGAGGAAACAATCTTTGGGGTGTTCGGGGGGATGGAGTTATCGTCCGTCCTCTTTAACCCGCCGTGTCTCTGTCCTGATTTGTTGAGAGGCGAATGCAGACAGGTGTGGGTGGGCGCGGCCATGATGCTTCATCGCCTGCTTCTTCTCTACTGTCTACTGTTGACACTGGAGTTGGCGCTACTGCAGCTTTCCTCGTAAGTGGGTGGGGGCTCTATAACACACAAAAGGCAAAGAAAATAGTCAGTAATACAGTTGAAGTCCTGCCCCTTCTACTAGCCTCTGTTCCACTAACTAGTAAAATATCTCTGTAAGTCAATGGATTTTGTTGTCAGTTGGATTGGTTGCTGTTGTTCTATAACAAACTAGAATATACAACTGTATTGGACAGTGCATTTTGAACACTTCATAACCAAGATAAAACAAAGAGTATTGGCCTTTTCCACAGCAGAGTTTTTGACTTGTCATGGTAGGAAAAGCACAGGTGTTAGCAATAACATGAACAATGGCTAGGTTCTATGTAAGTGACCCAGTAAGCCATGACAGCCATCATTACCTCTGCCAAGGAGCTTATGTTTTCAGTTCAGATTTTTTGTCTGTCAGCAGGATTACGGAAAAAACTACCGGTCCGGTTTTCATGAAACTTGATGGAAGGGTGTACCATGGGCATAGACTGAAGTGGCGTACTCACCGTGACGTCACCCATTGGTTTGTGGACTTTTGAAGCCTCAAGTTCGGCATTTTGGCCATCGCCATTTTTGTTTTTTTTGCAACCAGAATTGAAACCTGTGCATGTGTTTGTCTGTAAGAAAGAAAGAAAGACTTTTTTGAACTCACCATGAGGGTAGTCCCAGCTGCTGTACTCTGGAGGGAGGATGAGAGAGCAGGAAGTGGGGACAGGAGTCACGTTTCCCTCGGTGAAGAAAGGTATGGTTGCCCCGGTGGACACACAGAAGAGGGGAGCGGACGCGTCGGGCCGTCTGTGGCTGGGAGGAAGAGCCGCACCGGGAGCGTGGCTGAAGGCGCTGGGAGACATGGTGACCGGCAGACCTGAGGGATCCTGCTGAGAGTGACTCTTGGTGGGAATCTCCTCACTGGCCACGCCGCCCGCACACAGCCCGCCCTCTGGGTCCATCTCCGCCGGCGGGGCACTGGGCATCACGCCTGCCGCGCCGGCCGCGATGCGGTCTGGACTGGAGGGCATGGTCCTCGACGGAGACAAGTTCACGGCGATGTTCCCGATGTAGATAGGCAGAGTGACGACTGCGTCTGGAGATTTTAGTGACACCTGCAACGCAAACATGATTTATGAAGAGAGAACAGGCCTCAATTAGATTTTAACTTCATACTGCAAAATAGTTAAAGGTGCACAGTGTGTATGTATTTGGCAACCAACTGAAACTTCACCTGTGTGACAAGCGTGGTTAGAAATCTGATACAAAACATTTCATTTGGAATGCAAATACTCTGCAATTTGATCATTTACTGTTTCTTTCTTAGCTTACTCAAAACGGACTCAGCAGCTCATTTGCATTTCTTCAATTTTTTCCCCCTCACTTTATATTATTAGAAGATTTTCTAAGCTGTGAGAACCTCATCTACTGTAAACTGCTGTGAACACAACTAAACAATGTGCTTGAACACAAAAACAACAAACATTAAACAGCGTTGTGCTTTAAATACGCCCCACTACTTCACAGGATAATGAACTTTGGAAGCTCAGAGGACAAGTATATCTAATAATAATATCCGCATTTAAACACACACACAGACAGACCTGAATGAAATAGTCGATGTCTATGAGGCTGCAGCCGGCCATCGCTGACTGAGGAAGAGGAGGGACGATGATCTGCTCTCTCCACTCTGCATGTTTTCCTGCCTTCACTCCGGCTCCCTCGACCTCTGCGATGGTCCGCAGGTCGAACACAGGCCGCTTGGTCTTATAGGTCACTTTCTGGTGTGAAAAAGTCGTACGCAGACACAAAAAGATGTGATGGTGACTTCAAACCACTTCCCCCACCTCTAGCTTATTGGAAGGAAAAACACTGCTTTGAAATGGATCGCATGTATTACTGTTATCTTGAGGTATAGAGAGATTGTATGTGCTCCCACACGGAAGGATTAGTTCTGTGAATGGTTATGTTTTGAAGCTTTGGAGTCCCAGCAGAGATTTATAATGCATCCATAAAATGGGAATTTCCGAGGGGCGGTGCACACTGGCTGTGCTCATGATAATGGTATTTGGGATAGCAAAGACTATGAAGACACACATTCTCATTTTTCTTCATGGATTTTATGATCTATTTTCTTTACTTTTTTTCCACTCAGTGCACCTGTTCTGTACTCAACACCTGAAGAAACAATAAAGACTTTGTGAGACAAAATCATATTTCTAAAGAAGGATCTTAGCCTGTTGAGAGAGAGGTGTGGCGGTAAAAAAAAAAAAAAGATTACTGATTATATTCAATTATCTACCTGTATGAGACTGGCCAGCACATATCCCGTGTCCTTCCCAGACTTGTTGTGGATCTCAGTGGCTAACTTGATGACCTGCCCCGGGATGTAGCCCCTCAGGTCACTGCGAGCCTTCAGCATCAGGGTCCCCGTCTTCACCAGGAGGTAGCTGAACTTCTTCGTGGTCACAGCGTAACTTGGATGCTGCGGGGACAGAGTCGCAGGGTAAGTGTTTGCTCGTGTGTTGTTCTTCTTCCACTCCTCGAGGGCGCCGGTGCCCTCAGCAAACTTTACTTTTTTCAGAGGATGTAGCAGGCTCAGATCTAGAGTGAAAACCTAAGGAATCCACTGGTACCAACTATGTCATGCTAGTCGGGAAGAATACTAAATAACACAAGGAAGTTATGCTAAATTTTGGTTAAACTTTAATTTTGCTAAACTTCTATGTGACATCTACTGCTGACCTGCTATCTCCCCCTAAAGACCCCCTGTACCCCCCTTAAAAAGACAAAAATGGGTCTATGAAAAAGTGGTGTGGAGTGGAAAAGGTTAAGAAGCCTCATTAGCTGATAATCTATTCCGGTTTAGTTCCAGAGAATCAGGAAACTCTGACAGTCATGACGGGAAGAGAGTGAATGATAAGGAAGTAATGCAGGGGGGTAGGGGAGAAAATTAATTAGATCCTGTTCTGCCATGAAATCAAATAAGACTCGACCAAGACAAGCGCTGATCAAATAAAGAGATACATTACAGCGTTCCAAAGTCCCCTCTTCTCCTTCTGTCTCTACATTATATCCCAAACTTTTTATCAAAGAACAGAACAGTAACATTCACATTTGGAGTGGAATAAAATGGGCATAGAGATTATTAAAAAAGTAGGGGAATTTGTGCAGCGAACACTTACTTCAATGTCAGGAACCTCATTGAGGTTGAGCAGGTTGAGCAGGTAGAAGGGCCTCAGGGCTTTGTAGTCCTTAGAGAAGCGGGGCGTGTCGATTGCCGCCCTCACGCGGTAAATAATCTTCCCAAAGGGCCCCTCAAAGGAAGTCGGGACAGCGACTGAAGAGAGGATTACAGACATTACTTTAACACTGAGAACAGTTGCTGATATTTTGGGGCGCATTTTTGCATCTTCGATAACCCATAAAAATACAAAATGCTGCTCAGAATTAAATTGTTGTCAAACACGACCAACATAAGCTGGTAGTTCCTGGTAATTTTAGTTACAGGAACTACTTTTCAAGGAACTAAAAGGTTCCTTCAGCCCATTGTTGTCTACTTCTAAAGATCTGCGAAGATTAGGCAAATTAGTCCTCTGACGTATGAAAAAGCAACATAACATGGGACGAGCTGTTGGAATAAACATAAAGGTTTTGTGTCACTGCGACTATATTTACTGCCGCATATATTGACTGCTGCATGCTGGATGTAATGAATGAAATGCAGCAGAGGTAAAGGAAGCTAAAAACATCTGTCTCCAATAAATAAGTAAATCATCTGTTGATGGTTATTTATTTGTGCTTTAGAATGTAAACGAAGCTGTCAGCGAAGACTAACTTTACTTTTAATGTTATCAAACAAAGAGAGATGCTCTTCCCTCGTCCTAAAACGGTCCTAAATCGATACTAGAGTACTTCCGTGTTCTATAGTTGAAAAGGGTATTTTCATGTGCATAAGTATCGGAAAAAATGTTCTTTTTTTTATTGAGACAAATGATATAAGGAAAATAAATTCAAGTTCAAAGATCAAGTTCATATCTCAATTTATATTTGTAAAGAGAAAAAAGAACAAATTAATAAAAGGTGTCAATAATGCAATGCCTGAAAAAGCTAGATTAATCAGGCTGGAATTTAAAGTGATTGCCTTTTATATTGTTATTAGTAGGGGGAGGACGAAACTGAAATCTGTGTCCTTATCCATGCAGGCCTCTATCAGAGCTGTCACAAGATGTAAGGAGCCTTTCAGACCTATTCCTGCGCTTTTGTCCTGAATGGAAAAAAGGACACTGATTGTTCTTGTGACTTGAGGAAAGGGCAGTGAAGAGCAGGAAACAGGGAGGGAAAAGGCTGGAGGGAAGGAGCGAGATAAAAATAACTACTTGGGGAGTAAGCAGCCAGACAGACAGACGGAGGGAGACGGATGTTCAGAGCCAGAGGAAAGGAAAGAAATACAGATCTGATTCCAAACCCTCTTGTGGTATTATGATCTGTACAAACAATCTGTATATAAATTCCAAAAAACAGGATGTACAAAAAAGTGATTAGTGTGTGTGTCAAAATAAAAGCTGAGCCACTCTCACTATTCTAAGTGTTTCTTTTTCCACTGATCCTCATTCAGATGATAATGTCAGCGAGGCAGGCGGCTGCTGCAGGAACAAGTCTGCTGCTGCTGCTGTCAATAAGAATTAACCAAAGATGTGGGTTGCTGTTGTTTTGTTGCAGACAGCTTGGTATCAAGAACAGAGCTGTGGACGGACTGACAGAGGACAGACTGACAGAGGACAGATTGACTTTCCCTGGAGACACACCAGACTGAGCTGCTCGTGGCTGCTTAGAGTCGTCGAGGATTGCGAAGCCTGCCTTGTTGCTTTGAGCTCAGACGAAGACCTTCCTCTGACTCTTTGAGCTGCTGTTGTACTTTAAGTTAATAAACTTAATTTCAACCGGCAGCACCCTAACGTTTCCTTTTCGGAATGGGCTTGTACCAGCAAGGAACCTAGTGAGCACTTGTTGATCTGCAGGTCAAAAGAGATTTTAGCACCGATGTTAAAACTGAGCCACATTTGTGTTAAAAGTGAAAGTCATTCGTGGTCCCAAGAAGATGAATCCTAATGGCTTTGGTGATCCCATGCAGTGTTAATTTTGGCAGCTATTAGATTTAGTCTTACTCTTTAGACAAAAATTGCTTATTACTTTTAGTCACATTTTAGTAATTTTTATCCTTCATAGTTTGTCTAGTTTTAGTCGACGACAACTCAAAACGTTATAGGCAAGTTTTAGTCGACAAAACATTTTAGTCAAAATTTTCTGTCAGCTATTTCTTTTAAATTCTGTCTTAGTTTAGTCCTGTTTGAAAAGTCCTTTTGTAGTCATCAGATTATATAGAACATTTCAGTCAATCTAGTCTAGCTAAAACCAATAATTTTGTCATTTTAGTCAAACTTAATTCACATAAGATTTTATCTTATCATTATCTGATGAAAAACACAAGTTGAATGATTAAGAATGCAGCTTTGCTTTGCTTTGTTATTATTTTTTAAACTGCATTTTAGTCTCGTCTTTGTCATAATCAATATTTCATGTATACTGTCACAGTTAGTGATTAATGCCACCGGAGCCGTATCGTCACCACCTCTGGAAAAAAAGGTCGTTGACTAACATTTCGTCATGACTTCCATTAACGAAATTAACACTGATCCCGTGACATTCTCTCAGGTGAAGACTGCAGTCTTTTTTTAATGTCAAAAAAACAAGAGCATTTCAATGGATATATTTCATGTAGTAAGCCTCATTGAAATGCAGTTGAAACAACGGTTATATGTAACCTTGACTTGTCTAAAAAAAATCTTCCAGTCTTCATCCAAATTTAGCCCAGTTTGAAGCTTGACCTTTAACCTGCAAATCACCAAATCAATAATTACTTGACAACCAAGACTTTCAAAGTAACCCGAGTTTCAAAGTGCTTAAGTTCCACAAATGTCGTTCCACTAAAATTAAATATCTGAATTTAGATCTTGACTTCAGAGGTGAACAGATCAAGCAGAGAAGGTTTTATCTGCCGAACAGGGAAATAAATTGCTTGTGAGAAGCAATCCTGTTTGGAGGGAACTCTTTTGATTTGATTTCAAAAGGTCTGGCTCGTCAGGAGAAGCAGCAGGCATTGCATTCACGCATACTTGGTCTGACAGCATGCTCCCTGTTTTGAGTAAAGAGGCCAACACCTTCCTCCCAGCTAAGTGTTGATGTTTTGAAATGTATCACAGTTGACAGTTTAATTTCAGAAATCATCAGTGAGATAGGAGGATATTTAGGAATTTCAAGGCTGTCATCAGCTGCTCGCTGGTTATTCCGTTCACTTTATTCGTATGAAAGCAAGGATTCTTACACGCTCATCTACAATGGATAAAAGGTTATAGCACTGTATTAAAGTGTATCACTTTTTCCATCTCTTTTGTTCTCCCCTCCTCTTATCCACAACTTGTATCTCATGTCCCTGTGGAATGAGGCCATCCACCATCTCATCCGACCCTATTTATCCCTCTAAGTGTCCTTGTACTGAGCTTATCTCAGCCTACGCCTTCCTCCTCTCTTTGAATTTCTTTGTTCCCCTCAGTGAGAAATGATCAGGCCAGAGCAGCACCTGATGCCTCGACTCCAGATTAATGAGCTGGGCTTGTCTGATGAAATTCTCTTAGTCCTTCTCTGTCCAGCTTTGTTAAAAAAAATACTGACATTACCCAAGACTCCTTCACCTTCTACATACTTATGGACATCAGCACGATGACCAACAAATCTCTGAACCAAATGTCCATCATTATTCCAACTACTGATCTCCCTTTTCCTGACAATGTTCATAATATTTGTTCATTTTATCGCTTTTCTTCATGAAGGGAGGATTTCTTGCAGGGCTGTTGTATTAGACTGCATTCATTTTAGCTAGAGGTACCTCATAAACTGACAACTGAGCGAATGTTACTGATGTGAAAGGTTCTACTTTTTGTCCTTAAACTAGGGCAGTCAAAGTTGACGCGATAATAACGCAAATTCGTTTTAACGCCACTAATTTCTTAAACGCATTTATAGCGGGGTCAGTTTTAAAGCTAAAGTGAAGATACTGGTATCGTATGAAACTAGAAAAACTAATGAATCCATTGGTACCAACCACGAAGGAGGCTAAATTACGCTCCCGCTCATTGTTTTGTGTTGTTAATTGATTTCCAATAATAAATATATACATACATTTGCATAAAGCAAGCATATTTGTCCACTCCCATGTTGATAAGACTATTAAATACTTGATAAATCTCCCTTTAAGGTACTTTTTGAACAGATAAAAAATTGTGCGATTAATTTGCGATTAATCGCAATTAACTATGGTCATGCGATTAATTACAATTAAATATTTTAATTGATTGACAGCCCTAGTTAAAATCAGGTTGGCTCCGTCTACCTAAACACTTCAGTTGCTGTAAGTCTATTTTAAATACAGAGCGTATCAGTCTGTTTGCTGTACCAGCAGGGGGCAGTAGGAGACACTCGACTCTCCAATGAGCCACTTATCACTACATGATAGTTACATGCCCTGTGCTGATGCTCTCAAGTCTGAGGGCCTGAGAGGAGGGGAGGGCGAAGCGTGGGGGCATGAAGACCAATTAAATAGTGACTGCACAACAGGAGAGGGAACTAAAAATAACCCAACCCCCCCTGAGCTTCAACCCACGCCTGAGAGAATGGAAGATACCAGACAGACGCTGCACTGTGTGTGTGTGTGTGTGTGTGTGTGTGTGTGTGTGTGTGTGTGTGTGTGTGTGTGCCCTCACAGGTGCCAAGCATGTTCAGCTCATCTTTGGGTGATTTGCATGATCGTGGTGTTGTAATTGTTTGTCAGCCTTTAGGAAAAATCTACTTAGACGTGACGTGTTTGTGAACAAGTGGCATGTTCATCCTCCATCTCTTAAACATTAACTATGTAATGACCCTTCACACAGCATCGGTATCGCAGATCTGTGCGTCTGCTTTGTGTGAGAGATAAAGGTTCTTAGGGCTGAGCACTTTGTAAGTACACATACTAGAAAAACACCCATGTTATCAGATGTTATCACACCTGCGTGCTCCTTTCACTGACGTCATCTGGACCCGGAAAAAAACTATTACGGGAACTGAAGGTGTGGAGGAATGAGGTTAAATGGGTCATTTGGGGTTAATTCCACACTCACCTGGAATGAGAAACTGGAAGGGGAAACTGTGTTCGCCTGCAATCAGGGTTCCTGTAAAAGAGGAAGGTTTATCAGTTAGACAGAATGAAAAGAAAAGCAAATGACATTTCCCCTAGTAAACATTAGATGTCCTGTGGAGATCACCTACTTCCCAGTGGGATGGAGTTTCTGACACAAACAGGCTTTGTTGTTGAAAGACAGCTGAGCCGAGATGCCTTTTGTAGTAAATTAAACTAGCAACTGAAACCAGTCAGTCAGGGTCAGAGCAAGCGATAACACGTGTAGCTGGCAAAGTTGGAGCGTTTCTCAGCAAAGTTAATCAATGATTTACAAGCACAGTGGGGCCAGCAGTGATCGACCCAAGACTGAGTGCATTCTTGTGCTCTGTTAAAACAGCTACGGGTCAGCATCATTGGGCCAAGTCTGCCCCAGTAGATCAAAGGATGAGCCTGGTTTTATTCTATATTTCTCTTATTGTCAGAAATGCTGTCTTCTCTCTTTGGCACTCAGGCCCAAGCACATTGGTTCCTACTGAAGACGTAAATCACAGATACATAGTTTCATTTTTAAACTAGAATTACCGCCTTGCAGCTGTATGCGTCCGCCAACCAGTCAAGTTGCAGTTTACATCCATGTCCGTCCAAAATGTCATCACTTTATCATTTTATCCTAAAAATGGTCATAATTAGTATATGAAGTCTTATTGGTTATGGCCAAATTTGTGTTTTGTGAGGTCACAGTGACCTTGACCTTTGACCACCAAAATCTAATCAGTTCATCCTTGAGTCCCTGGACTCCGTGGACGTTTGTGCCAAATTTGAAGAAAACAGCTACATGAAAACCGGAAACAAAACAAATGTGGCAGCAGTGCAGAAGAAGAAGAAAAAAACGTGCAAAAAGTGCAACAATATCAGATTGCAAACTTTGTATTACTGATGTTATCAGATAACACGGGTGGGCTGAAGCTGTGTTTTCAGAAGCATAACTGTCATTCTGAGGATCTCAACAGGAAGTGCTCTGAAGTACGAAGAGGTGTTTTGGAATAAAACGAGAAGTACATTTTCTCTGAGTAAGAATTTGTCTTGCATTAACTGTGAAGAACATGTTTCATACTTCACAAGCTCAATTAAATTGATAAGAAGAGCATAAGGCACCAATAAGGGCCTTTCCATTCCTATCACACTGAGAGCACCTTGAGAGAGTCGGGTTATTAATTCCCTAGATGAGCTGACAGCCCAATTAAATTCTTCCAGACAGCAACATGTCTCACCTCATTAGGGACGGACACAACTTTTTTCCGTTAGTCTCAGTTTACTGAGAGGAAGTGCTCAGGCTGAGTGTGTTCATTTTCATCATGTTTACTGCCTGAGGAAGCAGTCGTGCTCTAAAGCAGCGTTGTGCAGGTGCAGCGTCTTTATATATCCGACTGCAGAGAGCCTAGCTAACACGAGTACAGGCAGAAAAACAGGATGAAGGAAAACAATTAAAAGAGGGGTAGATTAGATCAAGCTGTTAGAGACTCTTAACCTCAGTGTACTAACCCCCTTTTAGGATTCATTTAACCTAATATCAATCATAGACGATTCAAACCCATTCTACCGACAGCACTAATGACTAGAGGAGGATTATATTATTACCAGTGGGCAACCTCAGCGTCTGAAAAGTGAAGCCAATGCTGAAGTGCCTTAAACTTGCATTCTTTCTAATGGCCTTTAAGAAACACCATTTCCCACAAGCCCTACACCTTCCCTGGTTAAATGCCAACCGCGAAAACGGATAAGGAATAAACCAACAGTTACAATGATGTATAACGTTCTTTGAATGCCAACAAATGAATCGTCCTTTAACTGTGCAAAAATGATAAAGGCTTCAAATTCTAAACATTGCGGTAAATAACTCACTTATCTTAGAATATGAATAATAAACCCAGAAATGTTTGACTTTTTTCAGAAAGACTGATGATAGACACCCTAAATCAGCGTTTGAGTTGAGTAAAATAAACTTCTATACACTTTCTTTCCTTAGTTTATTTTTGCCTTGTGTTGTCTAAATATAACATACTAATCTAATAAGGTGACATTATATAAGACCTTTCATTTGATAGTCCTTTTGAAAGTCTGTTCTCATTTAATAAAGTGAAAGAAAACGCTGTTGCAACAAATACCGTCTGTGCAGAGACGTGTAACGCATCATCGACGGAAAATGTTAAATATAAAAACACAGGAAATTCTACAGTGAGTCTGTGTCAAGCATGGTCTAAATATAAAGCTGTCAGTTTGTAAAACAAGTCTACAGTGCGACCACAACCAAGCTGCAGCAGTGGGAGGGAGATCCTTATTTCCTGAAGGTCATTAACTGAGAACAGTGACAGGATGAAGAACGGACGCTGACATCACTGGTCTTCACTCCTCCAACTGCCAAGCATCTGTGGCATACCACATTATCAGTCAGCCAAAGTGAGCGTCGCTTGCTTTGTGTAAGAGCGTGTGTGTGTGTGTGTGTGTGTGTGTGTGTGTGTGTGTGTGTGTGTGTGTGTGTGTGTGTGTGTGTGTGTGTGTGTGTGTGTGGTGGTCTCCTGTCACCCTTCCTGTCTCGCTCTCCCTGTGCTGCTCAGCCCTTGGGGGCAGAGCAACCCATTTTCGGAAGAGAATGGGATATGGAAATCTGGCAGAGATAGAGCGGGAGGGTGTGTAATGAATTATTTATGTCCTCCTCCGTTTAGAGTGTGGTGTGCCTGGTGTTTTACAGGCGACGCTGTGCGTGCCTGTGTGTACTGAGAGGTGGAATGAGTTTTTCTCTTGCTTCAAAGATACTGCAAATGTGGTATATGGTGGTATTTATTTAATTTAATTTATTTTTTATATTTACTATAGGGCTGTCAGTCGATTAAAATATTTAATTGCGATTAATTGCATGATTGTCCATAGTTAATCTCGATTAATCGCAAATTAATCGCACATTTTTTATCTGTTCAAAATGTACCTTAAAGGGAGATTTGTCAAGTATTTAATACTCTTATCAACATGGGAGTGGACAAATATGCTTGCTTTATGCAAATGTATATATATATACAGTATATATACCTTTGAAAATCAATTAACAACACGGAACAATGAAAAATATTGTCCAGAAACCCTCTCAGGTACTGCACTCAGCATAAAAAATATGCTCAAATCATAACATGGCAAACTCAAGGCCAACAGGCAACAACAGCTGTCTGTGTGTCAGTGTGAGTATTCGACTATGACTTGCCCCAAAACTGCACGTGATTATCATAAGGTGGGCATGTCTGTAAAGGGGAGACTCGTGGGTACCTATAGAACCCGTTTTCATTCACATATCTTGAGGTCAGAGGTCAAGGGACCCCTTTGAAAATGGCCATGCCAGTTTTTCCTTGCCAAAATTTAGCGTAAGTTTGGAGCGTTATTTAGGCTCTTTCGTGACAAGCTCGTATAATATAGTTGGTACCGATGGATAGTGTTGAGGTTTGATACAACCGTTATGTTTTCTTTTACTCATAATTCAGTAAAAGTGTCCCATAAATATTTTTTTTGCGTTTTAGTTTCTATAAATTTACAATATTTATACTGACCACCCTGCAGATCATGTAAAGGTTTTTCTTTTCTACATAGTTACACAAGACCTGTATCTACCCATACACCATTCAGACCAAAGGTCATAAAGTATTATGCCAACGGGTCTGCAAGTTACTGTGTGAGAGGGCGGGTGTGTTCAAGTTTGTGCCCGTTCGTTGGCTCAGTCTGAGTCATCTGTTCCTGCTCTGAAGCCTTAATTTCACTTCCCTGTTTGACATTAGATCTACAGTAACAGATGTCTGGATTTCATATACTGCATATTATATTATTGGATTATTATTAACTGATGCATTGACAACAAGCAGTATTTTAATGACACATCTGGTCAAGCTAATTTGAAGTACTTTATATGTAATTAGGTAGTTAAATCTATAATAATGCCTCATTTGTTGTATGTACATTTATAGTATGCAACTTAACTAGAAAGTATGTCTGTCATAAATGTGCCATCTGAAATGTAGTGGAGTGTAGAAATATAAAGTAGCATACAATGAAAAAAAAAAGCATTTCAGCATTGTACTTACGAGTACAAGTACAGTACTTGAGTAAATGCACTTTCCAGCAGTATAGTATGTATATATATATAGACTGGTCTGATGAATACCACATGTTGAAGCACACACTCCTGGGTTAAACATTGAACTGCTTCTTGGTGTTTTAACCAGCATGGATTACATGCTTGAATGACTGCCATTAAGTCCCACAGTGTGATTTGCATTTACAACACATTTCATGCATGCATGGCACATTTCACCTCCTGGCTGTGGGCGGTATCGGCAACAAATACAAAAGATGGAAGATGACGCCCACAACAAAAGGTCCTGTAAGCTCTCATTTCCGCGGGTCAGCAGGGAGTCAGTGCGGCCGGGCAGGATGGTACCCAGAGACTGTCCTCCGGGGAGCATGTCCAACCTTCTGATCAGACACTGACGACCACGTCTCACCTCAGACAGGCAGCATGCAGAGAGGCCGGCTGGATACATGACTGCAGGGGACTGCTACTCTGACTGATTGAGACTTTAACTCCTCGCTATACGGCCGCAAAAAACCTGCTGCTGTCTTTGTGAGATTAAGCCTGTTACAGCAGATTTACCATAAAGCAAATGAGGCGAAAGGCGGGAGGCTTCAATCACGTCACGCAGCGTTGTTATGACGGGGAGTTTCTGACATTTCAGTGCTCTCAGGGGAGCGGGATGAAACCGTTGGTTTCATATAGGATGTGTGCACAAATATGAATGAAGATTAACAACTGCCTGGAACGTCAGAAAAGTGTCGGCTGTATGCACCAAATGGACAAAACATGTAAAAGAATCAGTCCTTTCTGACGGGGAACTGAAGCTGTTGTATCCATCTGTGCTCTTGCCAAAGCCACCAGACTCCATTGAAAAAAAACAATAATTTTACCTCGCAGAGTTGCTGGTCTGTGCGACTTTGGTGAATCCGAACTAACCAAAGTCACACAATAACACAAACAAACTAACCGACCGTGTTGAGTGAGTAATAATAATATGATAATAATATAGGGTGCACTTAAACTGATATTGATTTGTTTATGTGGCTAAAATACATTTTGCTGCTGCTCCGGTCTGCTGCAGTACATTGCTGTGCTTCCATGTGGTACTTCCTGTTTGCTTCTTCAAGCTGGGGGCGTGACGACTGTCATCTACTGCAGGTAATGCACTGACTATGGATAAGTACGTCATACAACCCCACTTCAAAACACCCAAACTATCTCTTTAAGGTCACCATTCATGCACCCATGTGTTTAGATGAGGACAACCAGCAGAAAAGCAAAAAAATCATCAAGCTTGTACTGTCATCACCTTTGTCGGCAACAGACAACGTGCTGTTGAAGTACTGCTCCTCCAGCGTCCAAGAGGCGTCATTCATTTTGTTGGAGATCCCACATGAGCCCTGACAGTTCACCTTGATGGCTGTGGAAAGAGGAGAGGAAATGAGTCAATCTACTACCTGGTCCTTTACATGTTGACTGGTAGTTTTTTTTGCCTCAAATGTCTTGTTTTGTCTGACCACAAAAATGCTTCATGTAAAACACCTTTTGGGAAACTTGGCATGTAAACAGTCACTCTGATTAATTAAACTGTCTCCTGTGGTGAAGTGTTGAAATGAACTCTTTTTTTTTAAATTATTTCTGACTCTTGAGCATATAACATAAAAACATTTAACAATCATTTTCCTAAGCGATAACACTTCCATGAGAATCATCATTCACATTAATTTGATTTGGAAAGAGAACAGCTGTCTGATGTGAGCGCAGTCAGTTCAGGCACCACAGTGTGAAAATTACAGACCACTCCAGCACGATATACACCGATTAGCATGAGAATGACTCACAAAGAGGGACGTCTCACTTAATCATTAAGGGCCTCTGGTGTCGGTCATGTGTGTTCTGCTGTGGTGGTTAATGATCACAGCAGGCTGTGAATGGTGTTTCTGTCAACAGATGGAAGAGAGGAGGAGGAGGAGGAACTTTATCAGGGAGCTGTTGAGCACTGAGCACTGATTGGTCGTCACCTGCCGAGTAGTGCTAACCTGCGTTTTACTGGAATGATGATGCTTTTGATGATGCAACAGGTTAGATAAAACTGAGGGCATATCAAGATGACTGATAATACCATAGACTGTACTTGAAAAGTGGACGTACTCGCCGTGACGTCACCTCTTGGTTTGTGGACTGCTGTTTTAAAGCCTCGATTTCGGCATTTTGGCCATCGCAATGTTGGTTTTATGCAACCAGAAGTGACACGAGAGGGTGGAGCCAAGTACAACCGAACGCTGAATAAGACATTTTCAGGAGACCAAAACGGTTATAAATAACCTTATTACATAAAATACAGAAGAATGCATGAATGAAGGCAAAAAGTCGCACAGGGACACATTCTTTTATTCAGCTGAACCTGAATCCAGTGTTTCCTGCCTGTTTAAGTCGGCCTGCCAAAATGTCTAAAAAGATGATTTGGGAAAAAACAAAAATATAACATACAACATATTTGGTTGTTATTGCTCTTTGCCATAAAAGCCTTCTAGCCAAGGGTAGTGAGCATGGCTTTTAATGTGAAGTAAATACATTTGGAGATATTTTTTATGCCAGTGGATGAGGTTAGCAAAAGAGAACTGGTTAAGTTATGCAACATGATCTCCTGTGCTGCTGCTTAGGGTACAGGAAATGATGTTATCGTCTACTCAAACTTGATTCAAAGATCAAGAAGATAACAACCATTTTATGTCTACACAAAAGCCTTCAAAAGTTCACATTGGTGCTGGTGGATATGTTCTATGACATCAGTCCACCAACAAGGAAAATAACTGAAGTGAGCAGCAGAAACAGCACTGCAAGTCTGTCTCTCTCTCTCTCTCTCTCTCTCTCTCTCTCTCTGTATCACCCCTCCTCTCTCTCTCTGTCTCTCTTGTCTCTCTGTTGATCTGTCTGTGAGGAAATGAAATCTCTCTGATAATGCGTGCGCACACACACACACACACACACACACACACACACACACACACACACACACACACACACACACACACACACACACACACACACACACACACACACACACTAAACTGTGACAGAAGCCAGAGGATTAAACAGAAAGATGGCCCAGCCTCAGTATTATCTCAGTATTCAGATAAGCAGACAGACAGATAGGGCTAAGTATCGTTCTGAATGTTTTGTTAGTGACCCCAGTGTGATATCTGAAATTCTCTCCTTTCTTTCTTTTCTATCATGTTTAGGAGCAGCAGGTGTCATTTTTTTTACCATCTCACTTTAGCGTGTTAGCATGCAAACATTTTCTAATGAGCACCAAACTCAAAGTAGAGCAGAGGCTGATGGGGATGCCATTAGTTTTGCATGCATTTTGGACATAAATTGAAGTAGTGGACAAATTAAAATTTGACTTGATGGTGGTGCAAGATGAAAAGTCCTTCAAATTCATCCTGAGGAGATCATGAATGTACTAAGTTAAGCTGGGATTCCACCAAAAGTTCCCAGGACTTTTTGTCCCTCGAAATACTTTTAAAGGAACTAAAAGGTTACTTCAGCCCATCGTTGTCTATGTTTCCACCATGGTCTAAATATCTGCAAAGATTGGCAAATTAGTCCGCTGACGTACGAAAAAGAATCATGACCTTAGATGAGGGCTGCTGGTGGTCGCAGCTGTAATCATACTCTCATCTGTTGAGTATTTGTATGTTATTAATTTATGCTTTAGAACGTAACCGCCATGAAACTTTCTCATTGACAGCACCACCGTGATGAATCCCTCTTCTAACGTTACCGCTTGCAATTTCTCCCTCTCTTTTTTCTCGGGAGGCCGACAGCAGAGCCTAACTTAAACCTAAAATGGTCCTAAATTGATACTAGAGTACATCCTTGTTTATGAATGAAGCGGTACACAAGTTGAAGCAGCGCTGTGTGTGTGCGTTTCACCAATCAGCGACGGTCATCCCTGCAAACTCCACTCCGAAAGTACTAATTTAGACACTTGTTCCCTGCGGTCGAAACGCAATGAGTTCCTCAAAAGGTTCCTAGCTCTGGGGGAAAGTTCCTGCGATGGAAACAGGGCATTTCATAGCATTCCACACAATATTTGTCAAGACATTTCACTCAAAAACAAAAATGTGAACTTGCTGGTTGCGATAGAAGAAAAGTCAGGACAGTTTTTGATACGCAATGCTAGACATGATTTGGTCACTACTACCAGAATTGTGGTATAATAGTGCAGGCAAAAAAACAACAACCGAAAACAAAGGCTCTGATGTAAAAAATATCATGCCTCAGACTGTGTTTGACCAATCACAGGCTCACACACCCACGCAGGATCCTGTGCTGGCATCACAGGACACACACACTCTCAAAGTGGCAGATGGCTGGGCTCTCCACACCGGCACGACTGTTGGCACAGTTTTGGGGAGGAGGGAGGAACCTCTGCCGCTGGTAAATTACAAAACCAAAATCTGCAGCTCAAAAAAACAAAAAAACAAACCACAAATCAGAGCGGTGCCCTTCAGCCATGCAGACTAACGTCCATTTATGTGGTCATTAACTAAACCCTGCAATCTGCTCCTCCAGCCATCTGCCTCATTCATGAAGGAGAATAAAACCTTTATACTTCACATTAACACACCCTGAGAGTCATCACACTTCACAGAAGCAACAGTAGAAGGGTGAAGTAGAGAAATGTGACAGAAAATGGAGCCATTTCTGATATTGTTTACAGCTGTCTGTTGTGGAATAGTGAAGAGGTCAGCCCATGAAAGGTCAGCACAGGGGTAATCTGTTAATATCCCCAGCAGCAGCAGCAGCAGCAGCAGCAGGAAGAGCGGCTGCAGCACAGCTGAATAGTGAATAGTTGTGTCATAAGAGATGGGCTGCTTTGGCGGATAGACTGGCTGTCTGCGTCTGAATAATGGGCCGACATCTCCACACACAAATGCAGCCAGATGGACGAGGAGTGGTGATGATGTGTTTGATCAGATGCACATTCAGACATAAAGATGATATGTCGCCACAAGGACAGTAGAGGTCCAAAACCTAAATTCAAATCTTGAGTATTTTGCCTAGTTCTAGTATAACCTCATCGGATTTTTGCAGAGATCATCTCTGAAAAAATTCCATGAGTAGATGCACGCTTACTTGTGCGCGGTGATACGGTTGACGGGTGTTGTTTGGTAGAAAGAAAATAGTTCCAACATGAAACTGCTCACAACACAAGTCCACAAGTTCACAAGTCCGTGGATTATCATAAGTAACCGGGTCATGATTTCTGGAAAGAGACATCGCTGTTGAGTTTGTCAAATGTAAACTCCTGAGTGCCATCTAGTTCCATTATAATGAAGAGAAGGCAGACATCTCTACGGCCGATATCTCCAACACTCGGCAACCCACACCAAAACAATCTAAATTGTTAAATAGCACTACTGGTAAGAGGAACATAATGTATTTTTTATTTTTGGGTGAACTGTCCCTTTAATGAATGAATACGGACTCTAACCGGTGATGTTGAGGTTATGTAGCAGGCTATGCCACCTAGAACATCAGGTTACCTTCAGGTTACCGTTGCCATGTTCATTCGTTCTCTTTCTTTCTTTCTTAAATAATTTTCCCTCATATGGGCTATGTATATTGAAAATGTGCAAAACAGGTCGATAAAAAAAATGCATAATGACAACTGTGCAAATTCAGCAGATCAATCTAGCTCCTCCGACACTTGCAGTTGGCAGGGGCACGCTCAAATACATCAAAAGAACAAAACCTTAAAAAATACATTATAATAACAATATGAGTAAGTTATGGCAACATTTGGTAATGAAAGGTTTTTCGGGGGCAAAGCGGGGACAATGTGGTTCCGATTGTACCACAAAAATGATTCCAAATCAATTTGGGTCAAGAAATAGTCCTTGAAGCTCCAGATCCATGCTAAATGTGTTTGTGTGTTAAAAGACTGAAATACTGCAGTGCAAACTCGCTTCACAAGCCTTGTTTGGTTTTGTGAAGCTGACAGTCTCCAAGTCATCTACACACCAGCAGCTATGGATCACACCTTGTTTCTGCCAGCACAGGAATCTACGCCAGGAGGAGGCTCTCCACAGAATAAACCCCAGCCTGAGGGAGACTGACACTCAGTAGTAAGAGGGAAGCCAGCAGCAGAGCATGCTCTGACTCAGCAGCTGCCTGGATTTGTTGCCAACACACTGGAGTCTGTCCAGGTCCTCTCCACGGTTCAATGAGAGTGTCTGTAGGCGGAGATGATGCTGGTGCTACTACTCATTAGATTTTACGAACTAGACTGTGTGGGCAGACAGATCCAGGAGAGAAGATGTAATCTATAGCGTCTCCAGATCTGGCTGCTGTGTTGTATCAATGGGTTCTGTGATGTGGGTTAGAACAGGGTGTTGGTGGGTCATGGAGGATGTGGGTGGGAGTCAAAGGTGTGGTACTGATGAGTATGTGGATAACTCGGAAAGGTGTGACATTATCTGTTATGTGCCATTGTTCTGTCAAGTATATCCTGTTTTTAGTGCACTTGGCTGGCTGAACGTCCCAGAGGGGGAAAAACAAACATAAAATGTCATACGATGAGAAACAGGAAACTGATGCTGATAATACCTGACTTTTGGTACTGAAAGTACTGAGTGCGATACCAAAATGCTACTTACTGTAAGCAATGAAAAAAAGACATTTCTCCTCCATTTAACAGAAGAAGCCAAACTTTACAAATGTTGCATTACTGTACATGTTGCATTACATGCAAAAAGACATTTGTTTGTTGTCAGTTTAACCTATGTTTAGGTCAGTTTCACCAGTGAGAGCTGGCTTAACTGACAGCAAATAGCAACTGTAGCAAGTACTGTTGCCAGCCATGGTTACATAAAGTTTAGTTCGGTGGTTAAACTTTTCTATTGTCTTGGTAATGTTTGTTGATTCCTGGGCTTCTATGGCATCCTCCCTATGGCATCAATGGCTTCCTGGTGAAGTCATTCGTTTCTTTTCCACCTCTCCCTGTGCAGGAATTTTGTCCTACAGCACATTCTTTCCTGAAAATATATGCCAGTTGGTTGTTTGCTCTGTCATCAGATATTCCAAACAAAGAGCAACCTTATTTTATGATCGAGTTTCTTTACAGAAATTATGTTTGCACGCCGGCACGCACACCGAAACTAAACATTGAGTGAGAAAAACAACTTTAGCGACAGATGTTTGACTTTTGCATGAAAAAGGCCGAACTGTGTCTGTGGGATAAAAACAATTAAGTCAGAGCTTGCAGCTCGTTGCATCAGGACATGGGAAAATGAGTCAGCTTGGGGGGTTGGTGGGAAGCATGCAGGGAAGCTGGGCTGATAATGTCAGTTCCTTATTTACACTGATTACAACGAGTCCAGTTTCAGCTAACAGCTGGAAGCACAAAGGAGCCTCAGTTTGTTTAAGGTCTGAACTTTACAAGAACAAAGCAGAATGAGGAAACCCCCCGACCTCTCAGACACAAACACACCAGAGAAGAACTGGGTCTTTACGACGACTAGGATTTCATCCTGAAGTGGGTCAGGGGTGTAAACGAGATTAGAAAAGGCTGTTTGAATTACTTGAATTGATCAGCATTCCTCACATGCACTAAAAGGCTCCTCGGACGTCATATATACATTCCAGCATAATGAGGCACGGAAACTCCCAAAGCAGTGTCTGTGTGATAAGACTGGACAGCTTTAAATGAAGCGTCTGTAGAAATCTTACAAACCACACAAACTGAAGGGGATGCAGCAGTTCAGTTGGTGTTAGACATCATTTGGTAACTGAGGGGTGAACATGTTAAACCTGGGATGCTCCAAAACACGCAGTATGACGTCTCACACTGATGGCAGTAATGAAGGCACTTATATTAAAGGTGCTAAATGAGAGATTGGGTGCATTTCTATTGCCTCCCCACGGCTCTCAACATGGCAACAGCTGAGGCAGCGGCTCGTAGCTAACGGGCTAACAGCGCTAACAGTGAAGACAAAGGCAACAGTGCTGACAGAGCTAACAGTGTTAACCTGGGGGGGAACCGGTGGGTGGGCGCTACGGTTCCTCGACGACAAAAATGATAATCACGATTATTTATCACGATTATTCATAGATTTTAGGGACAAAATATTTTGTATTGCAATTTCACAATAATTGTGCAGCCCTACGCTCACATGCACTAAAAGCATACACGGCCAGCCCTGCTACGTCAACAAAGCACAGATTACAACAGAGGGAGAGTGACTTCATTCTCTGCTCAGGTAGACATTACTCCTCTATATCTTTACATAGCTAATAGTTGTTTGCTGCTATGTTAATGCTCTGGATAATATATAGAGCACCTCTAAGGTTAAATTCTAAACAGAAATGTGTAGGTCCTACTGGTGTAGTGTTGATGAACTGACCGTCCTGTGCTTGCATGATACATGGAGAGATTCCTACAGGATGATACTGCACGGAGATGAATTCAATTTTATTTTGCCATGTCTCTGCGAGACTCATTTCACCAGTGAGGTCAGAGCTCAGACAGAGAGGATGTTTTCTGGGGGAGTTTTGAGACACTAATTTTTTGCTTTCTAGCATTAACAAAAGCCGTGAAGGACAGAGAACAAAATGCACCAGAAACCACTGATCCTCTGTTCCTTGAATATTTCTAAAACCTTTTCTCGAAAGTATTTCTAGTATATCTTCCACAAACCCCAGAGGTCACAGCCTTCACTCTGTACCACAGGACAGCCGAGTAATCCGATGCTACACTTACTAGCTTCATTAAATCTTTAAGCGCTGCAAACAATTAGTCCTTCTCTCTTTTCCAACATCTCCCTCCCTCGTCTCCTTTCTAATGCTTCTCAGTGTGAGACATGTCAAACACAGCTACCTGATCTTATGATCTATTACTCCTGACTGTAAGGGAATCCCCTGCAGCAGAACAGAGCGTGGGCTGTTCGCTCAGACATGTCCTGAGTTACCTCTCTGTTACGCTCAGCCACAAAACGCTCAGTTTGTGCATGAAGATTCAAGAAGCATGAAGATTAGCCGAATCAGATCATCAGACAACAGTTTGAGACAGCCTTTTGTATATGACGACATGAATTTACCATGTTCTTCTTCATTTACTGTTGTGCAACTGTGATGTTTGAGAGGATATTAAAGACAACACATACAGAATATACAGAATAACCTTCAATTAATCAGGTAAACTCACTGAGATTAAGATCTTTTCAAGAGAGACCTGAGTATGTAACCTGACCCGCCAGATGGTTTGTTACACAGAACCATCTGAGACGCCGCCATTGGAAACTGTTTGGAAAAGGACAGGCACTTTCAAAAAATACTTGGTGATTGGATGAACCATATGTCAATCAAACTCTTGCCAAAGAGGGAGACGCCATTGTTGTTTAGAAGAAACAGTCGCCTCTCACACACCTAAGCACCTCACTGAATGTTTTAATAAGTATGAAAATTATGTGAATCATATGCTATGGCCTTCACAGTCACCAGGTCTCAACCAGCTCTATCCACCACCATCATCAACACCAAATGAGGGAATAGCTTAAGGATGAATGGTGTTCATCCCACCAGTAGAAACTTGGATAATGTCTGACGTTGGCCATGTCAAACTAGTTCTCATCACAAGTGTTCACTTCTTTGCTGCGATATTAATTACACAGTCTGCTTGTAAAGTAATCTGTCAACATTCAATCAAGGACCAGCCTATGTATACATTATTCACCTCCTCTGTGGATGCTGACGAGCTTTGCACACTTCAGTCAGATCACTTAATGATGTTTGTGTTTGCATGTGTATGAGTTTAGGTTCATTCACATCTGCATGTACAGTACACGAAAATCCCTGTGTATGTTTGCATGCATGTGTAAGAGGCTTATCCCTGCAGAAGTTACATCATAAAAAAAACCAGCAGACGTGTAATCTGCACTCTGCACACTCGCTCCCACGTTACCCCTCGCGACACGAAATTTCCACATTTCACTGCATTAGCCTCGAATCCAGACCGACGTCATGGCCGGAGGAGACACACACACACTGCCTCTGTATTCAGACCTTCAGGACAACAACACATTTAGCAGCTAGATTATCATCAGGTTGTCCTTATACCACATGTAGCAAAAAGGGAATCAAACACTGCTCTGCCAGCTAAGGATCACTTTTGATGGTATCTATGTCAGCAAGGAGACCTACATTTAAGCACTGACTTCTCCTTTGCAGCAATCAACGATGTCCTTAGTTGACCTGATCTCACTGTACCGGTATCAGATACAAAGCAGCTACTTTCAGGACCAAAACTGGGTATAATCATGACAGTTAAAACCACCAGATCTGACTGTTATGAATCAGAGACCAAAGTTTAGTCACAGAGTTCAACAACTCTCTCTGCAATCATATTCATTATATTTTGAAAGTGTTGAATTTAGGGCTGTCAATCGCTTAAAATATTTAATCGCTATTAATCGCATGATTGTCCTTGATTGATCGCAAATTAATTGCACATTTTTTATCTGTTCAAAATGTACCTTAAAGGGAGATTTGTCAAGTATTTAATACTCTTATCAACGTGGGAGTTGGCAAATATGATTGCTTTATGCAAATGTATGTATATATTTATTATTGGAAACACAAAACAATGACAAATATTGTCCATAAACCCTCACAGGTACTGCATTTAGCATAAAAAATATGCTCAAATCATAACATGGCAAACTCAAGCCCAACAGGCAACAACAGCTGTCAGTGTGTCAGTGTGCTGACTTTACTATGACTTGCTCCAAAACTGCATGTGATTATCATAAAGTGGGCATGTCTGTACAGGGGAGACTCGTGGGTACCCATAGAACCCATTTTCATTCACCTATTTTGAGGTCAGAGGTCAAGGGACCCCTCTGAAAATGGCCATGCCAATTTTTCCTTGCCAAAATTTAGCATAAGTTTGAAATGTTATTTAGCCTAGCTAGTATGACATGGTTGGTACCAATGGGTTCCTCTAGTTTCATATGATGCCAGTATCTTTACTCTTGCTTTGAAACTGAGCCCGCTACAACCTAAAAAACACAAGTTACGTTAATGCGTTAAAGAAATTAGTGGCGTTAAAAGGAATTTGCGTTAATGCGTTATTATCGTGTTAACTTTGACAGCCCTAATTTATTGCTAAAACTGATCTTCACTGTGTTTTGTATCCAGCTACATACTTGCAGTACAGAGATATTTACTCTCGTGCAAACAGTCCAACTACAGTTTGAAAATGTGATTAGTCATTTAATATCAGCTGACGCCCAACAGTGACCTTCAGACCGCTGCTCACTCCCTCTCAATGAAACCGTCACAGCTGATATTATGATGAGTGAGTGTTCCAACGGCTGTAATGTTTTTCATATTTGCAGCATCACTATCCGACTCATCAGTACCATCCAAAGATTTGACATATGAACCATTATCAGGAGCTAAACTTTGTAAAGAGTCAGCCACTGCAGTTGTTTTGGGGAAGGCTGACGTTGAGCTAACACGGTGTGTTATGGACATACACATTTCCATGGGTTTTCAAGTGTCATGAGAGACCTTTCGTTTATAAGCGAAGTACAGTAGGTTCAACAATAACAAGTGCCGATAGCCTGGGGCTTATAAAACACTATGTCAGGACAACAGACCTGAAACCCTGCTGTCTGCAATGAGCCTAAAAGTGCTAAAAAAAACTGACAAGAAAGAAGAAACAAACATATATAGGTAGTATAAATTCTTGCTGTCTCTATCCTGCCGCACACACAATGTCCCACGACTGAGAAGCCTGCAATGTGCTTACATGCTGACCGACCATATCTTGAAAAGCGGAAGCAGAAACAAAAGAAAGCAGAAAGTTTGTGTAACAATCTATGGTCCTGAATTGGACATGACAATAAAAAAAGTTTGTTTTTCATTATGGATTCATTCATTGAGAATTATTCAATATGTACTGCGTCTGAAAAATACACAAGGTTGAACTTATTTTATTCATACAACAGTCTAAAACCCAAGGACATTTGAATGTTATGAAACACAGAAGAGCAAATCCTCATATTTGAGAAGCTGGAACCAGAGATTGACATTTTTGCGCGCTAAATAATAATAAAACGATCAAAACATTGATTCCAATTAATTTTCTGCCAATTGACTAATCAGTAAACCATGTAATCATTCCAACCTTAAATATAAGTATATTGTGTATATTCTGTGGCATATAAACTTTCTGAATGCACTGTATATACTTCCCAATCCCATCATTGAAAAAAGTGCTTATTTTTAACAACAGTTAAGCAAAACTCAGAGGAGCAGCTTGTCACTAAAATGAGAATAGCAGGTCCACCTTAAAGGTCAGTCCATCTTAAGTGAGCCCGGGCCAAAGGTGTCGCTATCTTCGGGGCTAAACCCCTTCACTTTAATCATCAGGCTAGCTAACGTTACGCACACAACCTAGTTGTTCCTTACAGGAGTTTGCAACTTGCATAACACATTTTTGTTTAAAAACATCTTTAAAATACATTGTTTAAAAAATTCCTGATGCTTAGGCCAAGCACGGGCCGCTAGGCTTTCAATACACTGGCGGAAACCCTGGACTACAGCTCTCTGAATGGGTCAAACACAAGCACGTGTCCCGCAACGGAATTATTTTCAACTATGACAAAAGACGAGCTTTGTCTAAAAAAATGTAGGTGAGGAGGGAGAGGTCGATAGAGGATTAGCAGCATGTGGGGGAAGATGGAACCATGATTGAAACCTCTCATGGCTTCTCAAAAGCTGGACCAAACACACACACACACACACACACACACACATAGGTTCACCTCTAAATATGGGCTATAAAAGACTTAATCTGTGTGTCCTGCAGTGAGTTATTCAATGTGGTTTCTCATTTCACAATCCACCAAAACAGCCTTCACAGCCTTCAGCCCTCTTAGCAAATACCACATACTGCTTCTCTGCTGTTTCACGTTTTTTACGAAATCTACTTTGTACAATGGTTCAATGAAAAGTTAATGCTGCAATAATATATATTTTTTGTCCCCTTGGGTCAGAATAACCCAATAACCCACAACTAGCATAAAAATATCAGCATGGTTGATGGCGGAAATGGCGGAAAGAAAAGTTGTAGGGTATCTATGGAGATAAGCTCCTTCTCCTCTCCAGCACGTCTAACACGAATGAACACAAATCATACCGGCTGATCATCGTGCGTGATTAAAGCGAGGAGAAAAATCGCTTTGCTGTTGGTGTGAATGCAGCTTAATGCTGCTGTAAATGAGAGCCCTGAGACTGAATCACAATAAATGTATCTTAAAACCAAAACTATGCAGGAAAAAAAGGGGCTAAAGACTTCAGGGTTTATCTGACAGCAAGTGACTGCCTTCACTTTATATACAGTCTTTTGATTAATTGTTAATTGGATTGAGATTATTCATTTACCATGTGGGCCTGCATGACCACATCACATAACATTTTACAACATACCAGTACAACCATAAACCAACTTCTTATCTCCCAGCTGAGATGGAACACTTCTATCTTTAGTTTCTTTGTTGGCACTAATCAACGTTTTGTTCCACTTCCACAGAAGAGTGACATCCTCTCTGCAAACTCACTTTACAAAGCATAGGAAGTGGGACAGCTTTTTAGAGAGAGGAAGGTGGGGGGGGGGGAGGGTTATCAGGGGTGTGTCTGTGCTTATCAGGGGGAATGAGACAGAATCCTCTTATGATAGACCTAAATAACCAGCCGTGGGGTTAGGCACGGTGTTGGTTATGGAGGTCAAAGGATAGTTATTATTAACACGACTAAGTCCAAGGGGAGAGGGAGCAGCTGGTGCCAAGATTTCCAGCTGACAGCACCACTTCTATGGGCACAGTTAGCACACTGACTGATGGAGTACTGCACATGTGGATCGATGCTACTCGCCCACATTGAAGGGCAGCAGAGAGAATGGAGTCGCTCTGAGTCACTGTTATTCTCACTGAGTAATCATCTGTCACGTTCCTAGTTTCAGGACAAAAGACACCAAAGACAAGAGGATTTAAAAAAAAAACTCTCTTCTTCAGTTTGAGATGATTTATGCATACAGTATGAACCTTTATAACAAGCAAGTCTCAAAGGACAATACAAACAGAAGATAGAAAACGAGTACTCTAAAAAAATTGAATATAAGCAGTAGTGGTAGAAGTAGTAGTACCTATAGTAGCACTAGTAGCTATTGCAACGAGGAGCCACAGTAGTAGCAGCACAAGTAGTACTAGTAGTAGTAGCAGTTGCAGTAGTAGTAATAGTAGTAGTAGTAGTAAAATACCAGCCATGGACACATTTAAAACCATAGATGTTTGTTATATTATTCATCCTATTCACTATGATTGACTTAAAGGCTGATGTGTAACAACCTGTCCTCGGGATGTCTCAGTCTACTGGTCTCAGAGCAGCTCTTCTGCTTCTCAGACAGATCGCTCATCAGTTGCCCTCGGGGCAGTGATGTCACAATATACTCAGGCTCCTGAGTCTAGACGGTCACACAGAAACCCGGCCTTCAGGGATAGCTTCGTGAGCCACGACAAAGAGATACTCATACACTGGATTCATTGATTTATGCCGTGTCAATTTCACTGAGTTTTGTTTGTGTTTGCCTTAAGGATAATACTGATGTCAAAACAGTGATGATGAATAAACTGCTACAACAGCATTTATTCTGGTCTGTAAGCATCTTCTTCCAATCATTTTCACGTCTTGTTGTTTTTCTGCTTCTGTCCAAGCTCCTGTAGAGTATTACAGATGAGCGAGCACTACATACGTACATGCTCCCACCTGCGCAGTGTTAGAGGCCAAGGCTCAAACTGGTTGATAACAAAGAATACATTTCTCATGCTGCGTCATCCAACATCCCCACTGTCAGTTCCTTCAATGTTATTCTGTAGCAACGCCAGTTACACTGAAGAAATAATGAGAATGAAAAGAGTCATCGACACAAATCAGCTCCTAATCAGGTTTGATCTTCCTGAAGTGTCACCAAGACACTGGAGCCAGTTACAGAGGTACTCCAGTCATTTAGCATTGCACTTCCATAAAATTGCTGGACTTGCTAGAGTCATACTTAAAAAAAATAATGGTCAAAATCAAAGCAACAAAGATAACCAGCACCCACTGAATATTGATTACACACCCAATGGTTTGTCCTATCATAAATTGTCCTTAATCCCCTGAGGCCCGCGATCCCGACCGACTTTACTGTCATTCAGAGGCTGTAGCAGATTCAGTTTTGGAGCTAGAGTGAAGCTACAGGTATTCTATGAAACTAGAAAAGGAATCCGTTGGTAACATGTCATGCTAGCTTGTCGGGAAGGAGGCTAAATAGCGCTCCAAAGTTAGGCTAACTGTTAGCGAGGAAAAACTAGCATGGCCATTTTCAAGGGGGACTCTTGACCTCTGACCTCAAGATATGTGAATGAAAATGGGTTCTGTGGGTACCCACGAGTCTCCCCTTTACAGACACGCCCACTTTATGATAATCACATGCAGTTTGGGGCAAAAATGTCTGATTCATGACTGTAACAACTTCACACACAGTGCTGAGCTGCATCTCAAATTAATCTTCAGGTTCCCAGCTTTCAGATGATGTACACCATTTCTATGTGACATCTACTGTTGACCTGCTATCTCCCCCTAAAGACCCCTTGTACCCCCCCTAAAAAAAGACAAAAATGAGTCTATTGTGGGTCTCAGGGGGTTAATAGATTCTCTGTTGAACTGATTGCTTATGTGGACAGGTGCCGACTTGTCCAGGATGGAAGAAACGTGGCGGTATAACCCACAGCCATGGAAGAATACACAAAATTGGTAATTCAAGTGACATTTAGACTGAAACAAGGAGTAACAGGATGGTTTAGTAATTCGCTGACTATGCACAAAAGCAGCTCAAGTCGAAATGAAAAAAAAAGTGACTCTTGTCATGTGATTCACAGACCACAAGTCTTAAATAACAAGATCAAAACAGCACAAAGTGTGTGTGTGTATGCGTGTGTACACATGCCTGTGGCCAGCTCCGTGTGAACCCAAGGGGACATCTAGTCCTGTTTACATAAAGCCGGTGGTTTGTATCACCACAGGTGATGATTCGGTTACAGTGAATGTTTGCGATTCTGCTTTGCTGGAAGCTAAGCGGAAATCCACTACTGTCATCTGAGATACAAAAGAACTACACACCTAAAGGTCTCATTTACACTCTCCGCTGTTTTAAAGTGACTTAGATATACAGCGAAGATAAAGACAAATGAGACGACAAACTGCCAGGAAGTCAGATCAAGTGGACTTTCGCTTGGGGTGATTCATTTCCTGTTAAATTTGACGCTCCAAAACGTACTTGCTTTTCAATATGCACTGAGCAGGACTGTACATTTCAGTCTGGAGTGTTGAAGTAAACTGAAGTAACCTGTCAATACAGGTATGCCCCACATGAGATAAAATGTCCATACAAGCTGAGACACTGAGTCAAAACGGCAATATCTCGTGTATCAGGTGACTATACAGTACGTGCTGCTAAGTGCAGGGAGGCCGACAAAGAAACAAGAGGAGACTGAACCAAACAGACAGGCTGGCTACGGCCACTACCTCGGATCTATAACTCACCATTAACACAGAGGGATGCCCTGCTTCCTTCTGTCAAGTGTCAATACCCCAAATCAACAACAGAAAGTGTAGTTTGTGGAGCACTTCTTTACGAGTTAAGTTCTGAAACAGATGATTTTCAACAACATTATAACCAAAAAGACTTGATATTGGATGGTTCTGAAAAACCCAGATGACGTATAGTTGTTTTTACAGAAATTTGGTCATCATATACCAAAGTTAGTTTGTACCCAATTTAACTTCAGCAATCCTTCCAATAGTTAAGATATTTCAGTCTTGAATGGTGGACTGACATTTCCATTTGGGCATGGATTGTAAAATCGTGCTGCAGAATCATGTAATATGAACATAATTTCTAGTGATGAAGGCTTTAACTAGTGCATGTTCAACATTATGTGTAAGTGGTAATGTGTATAAGTGGCTCATTCATGTTCTTTCATTCATGCATTCCTGACTCTGCTTTAACGACCGTCTTTGTGAGGAAGCTAATCGATAGAAATGCTGTCTAATGGTCTCCATCATCAATAATACAGCGAGAACTGGGAATTTGGCCTCCACAATATTCAGCATCTCAGAGAATTTGTAACTGTTTGTTATCCCTCAGTATTTATTTCATCATACGACTTGGTAAATGTACACACCCGACTCACAATGCGATGTAAATAAAACACACAAAAAAAAAGGACCCATACAGCTCATATGGTGCCACAATGTATGTAATCGATACGATGTGGCTTATCAGCCCAGACACACAAACACACACACTCAAAAGACAAACAAACTTAACAGTCCACTTTGATACCATGCAGGCGGTCCTGCCCTGAAAACCAGTTGTGCTGTTTGATAAAATAGACGCGTTTAAAACCAACTGTCAAAGACTCATGACCACTGAATGGAAGAAAAATGGGAAAGCTGGCGGGACTGGGAGAATTTTACAACTCTGCTTCAGGGTCCGAAATTAACACCCGCCAAGTGCCAAAGGCGGGTAGATTTTCTGTTTGGTGATTCAATTTCAGAGGGCTATCCACCACACTGACGGGTAAACGTTTGTACCAAAATAGTCATGTAATAAAAAACTATGCTCGATTCCACTGAGAGTCTGTACTGTGTTTTGGTGTCATTTCGGGCGCGCTGCTTCTGTCCTCTGCTCTCTTTGTCGGAGTTTCACAAAAGAAGTACTTTAAGCAGAGTCAGCTTAAAGTTACTACAATGAACTTTTAACTGGTTATGAAACAGTCGCAATTTAATACTGATGCCTCTATATGACCTACATAAGTAAACAAGACCATCAGCGAGAAAATTGGCTACTTATTAGTTTATTTAGCTTATTAGTACTATATAGTTATTTTTAATGCCTGTCATTGGGTCCGATTCAACCAGAAACTCCTTCAGATAGATAGATCCACTGTTTTGGTAGAAGTTGTTTTAAAAAAATGGCCCCAGAAGTGTACCCACTCTTAATCTAAATCATTGCAATTCCATGAATGTGGAAATGGTTTATCAGATTATTATTACCCTTGTGACACATCATCTGACTTAATGAGACATTGTTCATCAAATAAATGCAGAAAATAGATTAAGTGAGGAACGTGATTTACAGTAACAGACCAACAACTCCTCTGTATTCTCTTCAAAAGACACAAAAACAGGAAATTCTCACGCTCACACAAAGCAGACACTCACACATTTTCCTGCTTCAGCATGATTCACGCGGTCTGATTGATGGAATCATCAGCGGCCGTGGTTGAGAGGGGTGATGTCACTGGACACATAATGCAGCCTATGCATTTACAGTACATTAACGGACAGGCTGAAAGCCTGAGATGGAGCCCAACAAGTCTCCTCAGATGGAGCACCGTCGCCCAGAAGTGAGTGGAAGACTCTGGCTGAGCGAGCTCTTAAAACACACTTTCACGGGCAAGCTTTACTCATTTAACATTATTTGAGAGACAATCATTGGTTTATGCTGTAACAGAAAAATTGCGAAACAACAGACTAGAAAAAAAACAAAAACATGCTGCACTGTGGCCCACACTTACACACAGTAAATACACATTTAACACGGCAGAAGGCAGAGAAAACTATTTCATTTTGTTGACTGCGAAAGACAAAGAGGAGACTTTTTCTACCTTCATATCGGATTTAGTCGTAACAACAGACATAAAAATGTGTTGAAAATGTTTAACCTTTTACCTCCCACTGTCCCGCCCCGTAGCAAATTGTAGGTCCTTCCCAGACTGCTGGTTCTATTAAAAATGACATGAATATGAACATGTGATATATGTATCGATAGACTACCTAGCTAACTAGCCAGCCAGCTGTCTGCGGGAGCTGCGTCCGTTCTCTTTACCACGCACTTTACGGCCTCATTGATGTGTATTCTGTTGTCACCATAACAACAATCGATCAATCAAACTAGCTCTACTAGTAAATCAAGGAACACCAACTGGACCAAGTGTTGCCTATGTCAACAGAAGGAAGATCTAAAGCCTCCCCAGGCCAATCCTGCCAAAAGAGGAGATGACGGGTATGTGAACTTGGCGAGGAATATTCCTCTGTTTCACTCAGTCCATGCACTAGCAATCAAGCTAAACTCTGCAAGTCTTGAAGATGGTGGGATAGAAGAAACCTTGAGACAAAAAAAGGCATTATATATCACAAGAATTAGAGGCTCATGTTGAGCCTGTAACTCTTGTGATATTTTTGTTTCTATGAACAATAATCAACTTCGGGCCAATTTGGAGGCCATCTTGAGCAGGGGCCAATTGGGCAGATTTGATCAGAAACATCTGGAGAACAAACACACCAAATGTCATGACTGTATCATAATTTGAAGGATTCCTCTCAAATACTGATGTTATCCACTCCACTACAAGGGTTAAAAGAGTGGCAGCCTAAGGGAGCAACACAGTTACTGTAATTAAAGATAATTGTTTAATTACTCTTAAATTGTGTTTTGATTTTTGGCTTTTTTAAAGTTGATTTGGCTTTATCTTCTGACACATTTAAAAACCCCTTTATTTGAAATGATGGATTTAGTATCAGCATTTTTATCAAGACACCTGTCAGAGTGCAGAGCACTGAAAGCGCACTGTGGTTTTTCACACTTTGTTGCGGGTGTGATCATGTAAAATCCGATTTACAGAGAAATGAAACTGGATGGACAAATCACCGGTAAATGCAACAGACACTATTCATGTACTTGTAGCTGATGCAGACTCTCGGTCAACATCAGAATCTCTCCACATGCTCTTGTCAGCATGTTAAAATACTTGTATTGAGCTGTCCACTTGACTTGGAGAAGCTCTCCAGCTGTCTGTACGCTCCAAGGACGGCCCACATCCACCACGGCAGCCACCGCTGCATGGTTTAATTTGGGAGTGGCGCCTGGTGTCAGGTACAGACTCACCGCGGCCATATGACCTTACAGTGTAACAGAGCTCAGCAGGAGTCCTGATCTCTGCTGTAACGCCATCTGCCTCAGGTCAGCAAGCGCATTGTGGCAAATTAATCTCACTATGCCTGACATACAGGTACAGGTGGAAATGCTGCCGAATAACTTCACCAAAACCTCAATTTGTCCAAAATTAGGGCTGTCAAAGTTAATGCGATAATAACGCGTTAACGCAAATTTGTTTTAATGCAACTAATTTCTTTAACGCATTAACGCAACTTGTGATTTTTTAAGTTGTAGCGGGCTCAGTTTTAAAGCTAGAGTGAAGATGCTGTTAACATATGAAACTAGAAAACCTAAGGAATACTGTCATACTAGCTTGTCGTGAAGGAGGTTAAATAACGCTCCAAACTTGCGCTAAATTTTGAAAAATTGGCACAGCCATTTTCGAAGGGGTCCCTTGACCTCTGACCTCAAGATATGTGAATGAAAATGGGTTCTATGGGTACCCACGAGTCTCCCCTTTACAGACATGCCCACTTATGATAATCACATGCAGTTTGAGGCAAGTCATAGTCAAGTCAGCACACTGACAGCTGTTGTTGCCTGTTGGGCTTGAGTTTGCCATTTTTTATGCTAAATGCAGTACCTGTGAGGGTTTCTGGACAATATTTGTCATCGATTTGTGTTGTTAATTGATTTCCAAAAATAAATATATATATACATTTGCATAAATGTTGTCCATGTTGATAAAAGTATTCAATACTTGACAAATCTGCCTTTAAGGTACATTATGAACAGATAAAAAATGTGCGATTAATCGCGATTAAATATTTGAATCAATTGACAGCCCTATGCAAAATATTTTTTAAAATCATGCAATTTGTGTTAACAATTTTAATCAACAATAGTCTGTGCTTAAGCAAATGTAATGTCATTTTTTCTCTGCTATTTTACGCACACACACACAATCAAACCGAATGAAATGGAAAGTTGTTCCATGGTCATATCAGTGCCTACATTCCCTACACCTGACCATCATTGCACTTTCCAGGAGCCCTCTTTATTTACAGTCCTTGTCTATTAACATACCTCTGTGCCAGACTCCCTTTGAAAAAGAGCTTCAGTTAAAGTTGATAGCAACCCTATTATCACACAGGAATCCCCACAAGAATCGCTTACATACAATAGATGCTTTGTGTACCTCCATGGCAACTCCAAAAAGCTGCTCTCCACCTTGCTCTAACCTACTTTACCCCTCATTGTTTAGCTATAGAGCCTATACCCACAAGTTTTTCTGACATGTTGGCATTATAAGTTTTCAATGACCTCCCATACCGTAAATACATGAATAGACTTCTTAATAAAGCAATGAAGTGTCAAACAACCTGTTGTTCTGCTTTTTTTTTTAAAAACAATTTCAAGGGGGTTGGTCAAAAACAAAACATGGCAGCAACAGTTGTGAGAAGCAGGATGTGGTCCAGGGTGTGTGTGGTTTGAAACGACCTGACTACCGAGCAGCACCAACCAGCTGAAGCGGCATAACAACAGAGTCAACCGCGGGTGGAAACGCTATGTCCACTCCCACCAAAATTCATGATGATACGCACCAAATTTTAACACGTTCACGGTCACAATAGTAACATTTTTTCCCCCCTCTCCACAAACATGTTGAAGGAAAGCTTACCTTTGTACTGCAGCGAGTTGGCGGTTCGTATTTTCACGGTTCCACTAATGGACTCTCCGGGACCGTAGACCACCTTGTTGTTGGTAAAAGTGATATCAAATTCTTGAAGCTTTCCCATGGCTCCGCTCCGCTCCGCTCCGCTCCGCTCCTCTCTGGTACTCCGCCGCTCTGCGTCTCTGGAAACAAGCGAGGAGGCGATGCTGCGCGCTCACCTGCTGCCGCGAGCCCCCCCCCCCCCCCTAGAGACCAGTGACGTCACGTTGGCAACCCATTGAAAATAATGGAAGGGATAGAATAGAATAGAATAGCCTTTATTGTCATTGCACAGTCTCCTATACAACGAAATTTAGGGGTGCTACAACTGAGGGTGCATTTGCGATAAAATCAAGAATAAAAAAAACGTAAGAACAACAGGAATAAATAATAATATAAATACAAAATTACACTTAATTTACTATATTTATTACCCCATCAGGATGGGGTAATAAATATTTTGCACATATTAGAATGTTGTGGATATGTTGATATTGCACATTTCTTTGACGGCTGAGGGAAGTTAGTGGCTCATGTGGTTATTGAGTGTCCTGATAGCCCACGGATAAAAACTGTCTTCGAGTCTGTTCGTTCTGCTGTTGATGCTCCTGTATCTCCTACCAGAGGGTAGCAGGTTGAGCAGGTGGTGTCCGGGGTGGAGGATAACTGATGTAGCCAACTGTGGGTTATGGGGCTGAAAGTGAACATGGCTTGTGTAATTCAGTTGCAGGATGATTTGGGGTAAAATTCTCATCAACCTAAAGGAACCACGCATCTGAAACCCGTTTGTAACATGTATTGCAGACCTCAAACTGTAGGCTATGATATCATGAATAAAATAAAGAAATGATTTTATGAAATTATTGCACCTTATAGAACTTGAAGAGAAATGACTTTATTGAACTGAATATATCTCTCCCTGTACAAGTTTTGCTAAATGCTTATGATTGTGTCTTTTTGTGTGACTGTTTATCCCTCTTTGGTCATATTTGCAGTCTCACTCTCATGCCTGAATGTACAGCACTTTCCAGAATGTTACTTCACACTTTCTTCACACGTTACACGGTTAAACCAAATTTTGGCAAGGAAAAACTGGCACGGCCATTTTCAAAGGGGTCCCTTGACCTCTGACCTCAAGATGTGTGAATGAAAATGGGTTCTATGAGTACCCACGAGCCTCCCCTTTACAGACATGCTCACTTTATGATAACCACATGCAGTTTTGGGCAAGTCATAGTCAAGTCAGCACACTGACACACTGACAGCTGTTGTTGCCTGTTTGGCTGCAGTTTGCCATGTTATGATTTGAGCATATTTTTATGCTAAATGCAGTACCTGTGAGGGTTTCTAGACAATATTTGTCATAGTTTTCTTGCTAGTTTGCTAATTGCTAATTGATTTCCAATAATAAATACATACATTTGCATAAAGCAAGTATATTTGAGTATTAAATAATTGACAAAATCTTCCTTTAAGGTACATTAAAAAGGTGTGTTAAGACTAGTTTGACATAGGGACATTTCTCATGAAATTCTCCACTATATTTTCTGAGAGTACCTGCAGTTCGAGTCCACATTCAGCAAGGTGGAAATATCTTACTGTGGGGGATTCTACATGCAATACAATTATGTCCCTGTTCAAAACAGGAACACCTGCTAAACAAAAACGGTTGCACTTGAATGTTTCACAGTTCCTGATAGTTAATGTTAAGAGCACTGTCTGGGCATTTACAAGAATAAATCACCATATTGTTTTAGACCAGAGGGCATCAGCAGTTAAAACTTATGAAATAAATTGGCTGTGAGTAGCTCGTTCATGTCTATTTGCATTGTGGGATTAAAAAAAAAAAGATTTTATTTATTTTCATTTATTTCACATTTTCATCTCACACACTAAATTTTGAAAAACACTATGAATTAGCAAGAAAATGTCTCACAGTACTTCCCACAGCTCATACACTCCCCATCTCTGCGTATACTTCCTGTATCTGAATGTACTTCCTGTCTCTGACTGTACTTCCTGTCTGAATGTGCAGCATCAGCAGCTGGAGCAGATGTGAAAGTTATGATGGCTGTGCTGCATGAAAAGCTCACAGAAAAGAACAATACGGTCTTCACATACAGTTTTCATCACGGAGCTTTAATATGTTGCATGTACCAGACAAAAAAATGGCATCGAACACACAGAGACAGACATTAATCCTCTCTCCTCTCTCTCTCAATGTCATCATCTCACCTGGCTGCTAATATTCCTGGTAAATGCTCCGAGACAGATGTTTCCATGACGACAGACAAACACCACGGTTGCCAAGTTACTGCCTGTATCCATGGAAATCTGGTATGCGGTGGCATCTGATCTGTTCTAAAGAATCCATCTTTTTTTGATTACTCATGTTGCAAAAAGCCTCCCCTCAAACAGCTTGATTAATGAGTCATTTTGACACCGCCAGGCTGTAAGTGAGAGGATCGTATGTCAGGAAGTAACGGGATAAGATGTTAACGCCATATGTCAGGTGCACTGAGCATCAGGCTGAAGTGAATCCATGCCAGTGTTGAGGGTATAATGATGACTAGACCGCCTCATTCATGTCTTTTCGGCCTGCAAACATTGTTCTTTTTGTGGTTTAATGCTTTATGATTCCAATTACATCTCACTCTTAAACTGCTACACAGAAGGCTCTGTAGTGACACTCTGACCTTTCGTCAGGTGGTTCTCACAGGTGCATTACAATAGTTTAAATGTACAGTAATGGTGAGACCAAGTGAGATGAGGACTATACCAGTGGCTCCACCTGGTGGACAATTGCCAGAAGTAATTTGCATCTGTAACACTACTGTAGTGGGTTTGGCCAGATGATGTCTAAAGTTATTTAGCTGGAAATCACATAGAGAATTATATTATCTTATTGATGCAATAACAAGATAGAAATAATATGTGATACTGAACAACTCAAATATTGTGATATTTTAAAACAAATACCTGAAAATCAATATATACTGTAATTATTAGGATTGTCTATCGATTAAAATATTTAATTAATCGCATGATTGTCCATAGTTAATTGCAATTAATGGCAAATTCATCACACATTTTTCATCTGTTCAAAATGTACCTTAAAGGGAGATTTGTCAAGTATCTAGTACTCTTATCAACATGGGAGTGGGCAAATATGCTGCTTTATGCAAATGTATGTGTATATGTATTATTGGAAATCGATCAACAACACAAAACAATGACAAATATTGTCCAGAAACCCTCACAGGTACTGCATTTAGCATAAAAAGAGGGCAACGCTAACTTCCTGGTTGGCCTACAAATATTCGTCATCCCTGGAGCACTCTGTACAGTCATTAACCAGAGGAGTCGCCCTCTGCTGGCTATTAGAAAGAATGCAAGTTTAAGGCACTTCAGCATTGGCTTCACTTCTCAGACCCGGAGGTTACCCACTGGTTGGTCGGCACTTCAGATACCATATTGTATGTCTGCACAAGCACTGAAAATTCAGTTTTTCATGATATGTCCTATTTAACTCCTTACACTGGCAGAACAAGACAGAACACAGTCACAAGTACAGCACTGTTGTGCCTTTATTTCACCCAAACTAACACATGTAACAAGGGTTTAAGAAATAATTCTTCATAATAATGCTGCATAACATGCATGTAGGGTCAGAAAAAAAGAAAAAGTGTTATTTCAAATTCTGACAAAGCTGCTGTACAAAATATTTTATCAATTTATTATTTATAGAGGACATTTATCTGTCTGTGCACATGGAAATGTATCTAATGTACCTTACGAACAACAATAAATATGAAATACATATGCTAGGCGAATTCAGAGGCAGATGTATATTTCTACATATTACTAAACAGTAGGCACCGTTCTCCTACTTGCTCTCGCCTTCATTTTCTGAATCAAGCAGGCAGGTGTTTGTGATGACCTCTGTCACGGCGTACGGGTCGCAGTTTGCTGCAGGCCGACGGTCCTCGAAGTAGCCTTTCTGCTCTTGGCCCACCTGGCGAGGGATGCGGATGCTGGCGCCTCGGTTGGCCACTCCGGCAGAGAAGTCGTTGATGCTGGAGGTCTCATGGAGACCTGTGAGACGCCTCAGGTTGTCCTTCCCGCCATGTGGGTCATACACTCGGATGTGCTTGGCGTGGTTTTTTCCCAGCTTCTCGATGGCCTCCTCGATGTATCTGTCATCAGAGGAAAAAAGGGACAGTTGAGATATTGAAGGTTGCTGCAGTGAATGTCTGTGGATGAATGTTGCTAAAAACTAAATGCTGAAAGTTTCAGAACTTCGTAGACAGGAGGTTCATGCATCAGTAAGTGAATACGTGGGAAACCTGGGAATGAGAACGGGCTTGCTACATTTATGCCTAGCGTCCACACTACTCCGGCGTTTTCGAGCCCTAAAAACTGAGACGTTTAAAAACGCGACTGACCCCATTTTAATTTTAAAACTCCAGGGTTGCGTTTTAGTCTGGACAGGCACAAACGGAGACCTTTAAAAACAAGGACACAGACACCCGCGTTCGCTTCTTCGCGGTCTTATCAGTCATGACGTGTATTTCCCTGATTTGTCACGCCCCTATTACATGATCCTTTTCCAGAAGAAAACAAATGACATCTGTTGTGTTTTCCACTGCGTTGAACACCTAATACTCGTGTGTCACTTTCAGTAACTGCTCTACCTTCTCATCAGGCCGAGCAAAGAAATCTCTGGTCTATTTTTCGCCATCGCTGTTCTTCCCTCATAGTATTTTCTGCAACTGAACAACCAACCGTGCTGCTTCCTGTTTACACCGGCATGAGCATGCCCAGTGTACGTTAAAGGTCATGTGATATGCGTTTTCAGGTGTGGTAGTATGGACGAAGATTAATTCTGAAACGGCCCCAAATAGCTCGTCTGGATGGAGATCTTAGGTGGTCTTAGTGTGGATGTAGCCTAAGTTCAATATTCAATCTCCTTTTAGCTCTGATTTTGGTCTCCACCAACTCCTGAGGGAAATGTCTGCTGTCTTAAGCTTTTTTTAGAGCTTTTTTGTCAAAAATATCTGCCTGTTGTGCCCAGAAACAATGCTAATGACAGCTGTGAGATTGACCCAAAACAGTAGAATTGGGGGCCAGAAAACCAAAACAGTGAGCTGAAAGTCTATAAAACTCCGTAGAGCTGAGGGGAACTGTAGAGTCCGGCAATATTTTTTTGTGGGTTTTGGCTTGTTTTCTTTTGACTTTTTGAGAATGTAAAAAATGTTCTAAGCTTTGTTTTGAAAGAATGCTAATACAGAAATTACCTGAAAAACGAAGCCATGTTATAAAACTAGAGAACTGTCAAAGGTACATGTGTCAATGTCAAACGTGTCAATGTCAAATGTTAATCCGGTTGAAAAATGTTGTTCGTTAGATAAGCTGGAACGTGTTGTGTTTTTATTTCTGAGAACCGAAAATGGTCAAAATAAGGACACAAAAAGTAAAGTACACGTTCATTACACTTTCTTTTGATTGTATTGTATGGACTTATTAAGACCAAATCAAAAACAGCTACTGAGTCATATCAAATAAAAAGTCTATAGAGACATTTGTGATCATGCAAACAAAATTAGAGACATGTTTTAGTAACTCTGAGTGACACCATTTACCAGAACATTGATCTTTCTAGATCAACTATGACCTGAAAAACAGTAAAAATGTTTTCACTGTAAATGTATGTTGGGCAATCTATTTTTGTCATTTTTGGAAGACAAAATACTCAAACAGGAGCAGGATTCAATTTATAACATCAATTTTTGATGAGGTGTGTTAATGATATGTTATTGGCTGAGGTTATTTAAACATTACGTCACCATTTAATTAATATAATTAATGCATGAGTTACTGTCGTTACAAGTTTCAAAGGACAAGTTTACTCACTTCAGTCCTTTTTCTTCTCTCATCTGTTTGGTGCTGACATTCGTGTGGCAACCAGCACCGTTCCAGTTGCCCTTCATTGGTTTGGGGTCCAGTGTTGCAACAACCCCAAAGTCTTCACTCACGCGATGCAGCAGGAAGCGTGCAACCCACAGATGGTCGCCCATCGCAATGCCCTCACAGGGTCCCACCTGGAACTCCCACTGAAGTTAGGAGAAGCAGAAGCAAAGACAAGAGGTAAATTAGGAAGTTGTGTCAACCATAAATCGACAAAGAATTTAAATAATCTAAGTTGAAGGCAGCCGTGCCAACGAGAAAGCATCATCTATCAACTGTGTGCTAGAATAACGGTGACACTTACCTGAGATGGCATAACTTCAGCATTGGTGCCGTAGATGTTGACCCCTGCGTAGAGGCAGGCCTTGTAGTGGGACTCCACAACATCCCGTCCATAAACTTTGTCTGCCCCGACACCACAGTAGTATGGTCCTTAAAGTGGGTGACATGATGGGAAGCTTGTTAAGACAAAATAAATACAAACCTGTACTATAAAATACATTATGTTTGTCATTAATTGACAAACCGAAGGTATTTTTTTTTTATTCTTGAAGCACTTTAAAATAAGACATAATTGATTAAGGGTTTATGAGTTGTAAATAACGGCTTTATTAATGGTTAAAAAATACTGTTGCCTTATAAATCAGTATTAAGACATTATAAATTATTAAACCTTTTTGTTGCCAGTTTGTAAAAAAGGAAACTTTGTAAGTAATAATCTATTTGTAACGAGAACTTTTGGGTTGCCAGGTTGTGAGAAATGATGATTTAGAACTCTTTACTAGAGACTTATTAACATTTACGTATAACTGCAGACTTGATTGTTTATTACACTGATTGCCAACCCTTTTGGCTTATTATTTTGCTCCATTAAGTAAATACTATCAACTTATAAACCCTTTATGAAGTATGCCTTATTAAACAGTACCTTTTTCTCAATTATTCTTCCACATGAATGAAGTGAACAAAGGAGGAGAGAAAATGACAGCTGATTCACCTTGGGGTGCTGGGTATCCATTTTGGGGCCAACTATAAGGATGTCCATCTATTCCTAAGAGCGTGTACTCCTGCTCCATGCCAAACCAGATGGAGTGCTCTTTAACCTTCTCCATCACTTTGTTGCAGCTCGCACGATGGTTCGTTTCTAGATGGTAAAGAACAGTAAATAGTAAGTACAACTCTTTTGTCCTGACCTTTCTGAACAGGATTCCGGCAGTAAAACATGAACAGACATGAAAAATGTACCTGCAGGCAAGCGATTGTATTTGAGGACCTCACAGAGGACCAGTTTGTTGGGGTCGAGAGAGAAGGGATCCCTGAACATGCTGACTGGGACGAGGTACATGTCGCTGTTGGAGCCTTCGGCCTGGTATGTGCTCGAGCCATCGAAGTTCCACTCGGGAACATCTGACAAGATAGATTTACCCAAACGATTAGCATCAAAATATCACTTCTAAATATAACTCAGCCGTGAAACCTGTTACGCTCACAGACTATTTTAGCTCTGATGTCACCGAGACAAATTCCTGTACATTGTTGGTTAGTACTTGGTTACCAGGAAAGACGAGGATGAGGATGAGGAAGAAAAAAAAGAAAGAAGAAAGAAAGAAGAGAAAAAAGAAGAGAAAGAAATTTAAGACGGAAGGACACAGGGAAGAAATTGTAAGATTAGTGACATTGGTTGCAGCGGAACAAGTTGGTAACAAATCATTGACATATTAAAGTTGTTACCATTAATGTGTTAGCAAACAATAACCTTTTTCACACATCCAGCAGACATGGAGCAACATTAGCATTCATTTGGAGTTGTGTTTGTGTCCATCTGATGAATGTAAGGCCAATATTCACCCTTAATAATAGTTAATTAATTCCACGTCTAAACTAAACCAGTGCACTGAACTGTAACAAATGTTTGTTCAGCAAAACCGGCTTATCAATTACATTGCACCAGGATGCTTGGTGTTGTGTACAATGTAGGTGTGCGAGCATGGAGTCTCTCCATGACATCAGAGCTGTATAGTTGCTGTATTCTCTTATTTACTTTGGAATAGTTCTTTTACTTGTCGATCAACTTCCCCCAAAGAACCTGTCAAATGCCTTAATCATTCTGTAATCTATACACACACAAACACACACACACACACACACACACACACACACACACACACACACACACACACACACACACACACACACACACACACACACACACACACACACACACACACACACACACACACACACACACACACACACACACACACACACACACACACACACACACACACACACCCAAACACACCCAAACACACCCACAGTAATCTCTGAATTTAGTGCTTCATATTTTCTCTCATTTGCAAGGTTGGGAGACAGGCAGTTTAAATAACCCTTAAAATAAGTTGTTAAAGCCCTTAATTATTCATATAAGAGCAGACTCAATAGTTTTACTCCTTAAAAAACTAATTCCATGCATATTTAACCTTTATCATGTATAGAATTAAAGGATGAGAAATGACTCCATATAGTTAAGTAAAATGTGCAGTTATGGGCCAATAAATCATAAAAGAGGGCATTTACCATCTATGCTGTTTGGCTCAGTGTCCAGGGTTCGGGTCTTGTTGCGAAGACCCTCTCCGGTGCCGTCGATCCAGATGTAGGTAACCTGGCACTTCCCTCCCTGCGGCAGGCTCATGTACTGCTGGCGTACAGCCTTGTTGAGGTTGGAGCTGAGCGACACCGATGCCATGCTCGCCTTTAATCAGAGAGGCAGAATAAAATGCAAAGGTGGGGTTTGTTATTACATTATATAATATAATATATGTATAAGCTCATGTCTAATGTTTTCCATTCATTCATCCATGCTCTACAATAGATTCAACTTTTCTTTAGGGCCACTAGGCCTACCTACTTAAGGTACTTTTAACAAGCAAATATAAACTCTCTTTTCTGTTTGTCTGTTTGCTGGTTCATAATTATGTTGTCACCCTTGAGCAGCTAAACTGGATTAATGTTTGCTTGGGATAGAAACCTGCAGGGCTTGAAACACAAACACTCGCAAAAAGCAAAAATACAAAAACAAAAAAAAACATCTGATTGTTCATAAGATTTGACGTCTAGTCTCTGATTCTCTCCATGTTTTAAAAAAATATTTTTTATTTATTTTTATTTCAACATTACACAAATATATATATGTATATATATATATATATATATATATATATATATGCAATCTTTGACCATGACAGTAAAAGTGGTCTTAGAGTAAAAACATATTTCAATAACCACAACTTGGGAGAAAGAAAGAAAATAATAATGAATAATACATAAATTTAAAAAATGCTTATTTATAGAACCTCTCCATCTTTACTTCTACTTTGTTGTACAGATCATGTGGGAATTAAATTTGACTTGTGTGCTCGGTGTCAGTAAAATGAAAGTGAGAAGTAGGTCAAACATATTAAACTACTACTTTACTATATGCTTAAAACAAATACACACACAACTGTGGAGTATTTTTTACAAAATGTGTGAAAAATGTATATGTTATCCAGTTGTGGATAAAGATCATATCTTTATCATATTGTAACATCATGCTTTTCTAAGGTTCCATATACATGAAAAAAAAATTCAAAGTCATTAACTTAACACTCTTAACTGTATACTTTTAAACTGATATTTACACTATAACCTGAAGATTTAAACTATTTATAAAACTCTTCCACAAAAACTGATTAGTTCCGGCAGCTTGTCTAACTCATTGCATCAGCCTCAGCATCACCTTTGATCATGTAAAGAGCAAATAAATGGAGATTTGATGAATTAACTCAACTGGTGAGAGTTGTATTTATCAGATTACACAATGCTGTTCAACAAAGCAAAGTAAACACAATACACATAGACAAATATTTAGACTTACTGTGTTACAGGCGACTTCAGGTGGAGTAAAGAGACAACTTCAAGAAAACTGAGTGTTTGACGTGCCTGAACCTGCTCGCCCTTTTTAACTGCATGCAAATACCACGCTGATGACGCAGGCTCACGTGTCCTTCGCGTAACGCGACTTTCCTGTTAGGTGTGTGTTTATTATCTGTTTTTATTTAGTACGCTATGGACATTCTCTTTGTCTCCTTAATAAAGCCATTATTAAGATTATTATTACTATTATTGTTACTGAATTATATTTCAATTATGATGTTTCCATTACACAAAATCAGGTTCTTCATGCCTTTGACTTTAAGCAATACCAAGTCAAATCTCTGACAGTGTTTGAAACATCACTACTTCTCTTCTGTTCTATGCTATTCAAGCAGCAGTAAATGACATCCATACTGTGTATTGTCAGCACACGCAAATCATTTCAATTAACCTCCTCGGTCAAAATCAACTCCTCCATATATTAAAACAAACAAACAAAAACAATAATTCAGACAAATCATTGCACAGGCATAGCTGAGGCGGACATAAACTCCCATGAGAAATAGTAATGAACACCCACCTGTGTCAGAGAGGACATCTGCTGATAGCGTCCGACTGCTGTTTGCTGAGCTGAGAGTTTTGCAGCTCAGTGAACACAATTAGAGACTAGAAGCTGCTCATATGTTCAGTTTCCGTCAGGTTAGCTGTCCTGAGATCAGGCAGGAGGGCAGAAATTCAACAACTCCTACAGAAACAAGACCGGTCACATGGGACTCCGTGATGGTGGTATACTTGTAGATGGTACCCCGCAATTTGTCGCCGCAATGCCTGATCTGGTTAAGGTTGGGCACTGACCTTGACTAGTAAAGGTTGGGCACTGACCTTGACTAGTTAAGGTTGGGCATTGACCGAGACTAGTTAAAGCAAGGCATTGACCTCAAATGGTTAAGGTTGGGCTTTGGCCTCTAATAGTTAAGGTTGGGCTTTGACCTCTAATAGTTAAGGTTGGGCTTTGACCTCTAATAGTTAAGGTTGGGCTTTGACCTTGAATGATTAAGGTTGGGTCTTGACCTCTAATGGGTATGGTTGGGCATTGACCATTGAATAGTTAAGGTTTGGCCTTGACCTTGAATGGTTAGGTTAGGATAGGTCGTCGGTCAGCGAGTCTTGTGAGAGTTTTTGCTAGTTTTCGCAATATGTGGTTACCATCTAGACACAATTGTGATGGTGTGTTTAAGTGTGTGATGTGTGCACAGAGCCGGCCAAAGACGTAAGCTGCATAAAGGGCCTGAGGTGCCACCAAGGGCCTCCAGGGGCCCCAATACTACAAGATGGCAACAAGCTGTAGAATACAAAAAAAAGACAACTTTCCAAGAACCAGGGTTTCGAGAAAGCTAGTCCTATCGCAGCAACTGGCTGAAGCGGCGAATGCGGTATCTACGTATATATATCTATGGCACAAACAGTATCAACGGATTCATCGCAATCTCAAGATTCATATTATACCACTGGATGTCCACTTAAAAACTGAAACCCGCAACGGCCTTCAAAAGACAGTAATGTTACTGCCAGTCAGATGATCCACCATCATTTTCAGAGGGTTAAAAGTAGGCCAAGTAAACCGAGAACTGAGGAAGAGAATAATTCCAATTAGATCATGGTGATCAATTAGACGGGTAGAGTCTAATTAAAATATAACCTGTGGTTCTATTTTTCACTTTTAGACAGTTAAATTATGTTAGAAATAGGCCTACCAGTAGGCTACAGGTTAATTATTGGCCTATTCAAACAAGACATTTCATTTAAAAGATATATATCAGCTTACCCTGTTTTTTTCAGTGTGTTACTGTTACTGCATTCTGGTCAGATTTAATTCTTTTTTTGGTCTCATAATCAAGGTCATATGGTAACTATATTATAAGCAGGTTAAGAGGCTATGTCAATCCTGTATGCACAAAATAAACACTGTTTAAGAACCACCCGGCAGCGTGCGCTTTGCAAGAGCACAAAAAACAAAGAGGGGGGGGGGGCACCAGCCCACCACCAAGTCCCTAAAGCTAGGATTGAAGTAGTCAAGTCAGCCAGTGTTGCTGACTTGGCAACTTCCTCGCTAGATTGAGAGACTTTTGGACACTCCCTCAAAATGATCACTATGGACGTAAACACATAATGGGCGTAAACAGCGAACATGGCTGTACTCACAGCTGTCAAGCTTGAGGAAGGGCAGAGTGCACAGCAGGTAGGCATGTAGGGAGATAGACGGGTTTATTAAGGTGATGCCACCGATACCAGATGTTCTCTTTGTTTTGTCAGATCATTTTTTTTATTGATTGCTGTCGGGATGTAAAGAGCATTTCAACAAATATAACAAAAAATACTTTTGAAGATGATTACCAACCCTAGCTTTAAATTACATTTGGAATATAATTGGATTCTGTATTCATACTCCAGTGAAAGTTGTTGCTGTTTGACTGACTTTTGTTTGCGATCTTAAAGCTGGAGATGAATGTAGTCAATAAAAGGCCAACAGCTAAAGTTCAAGCTGTTATAGGCCTTTAGGAGTTCAGAGCCTGAACACAAAGTTCTGTTTCTCTTAAGTGCATGGGCTGTGTTTTGTACAAGTTAATTAAAAATTTCTGAGGAGATAACTGGGTCACCTGCATGCACAGTTGACACTCTCAGTTCCCTCCCTTTAATGACAATGACTTACAATAATTAAAGACAGAGTCATGCAGCCTAAATACCTTCCACACCTTCATCACAAAATCTTTTACCCACGATCGCAGTGAACGACGAACTTGATGCACGACATTCTTTTGCATTGATTTCCTTGTTGTGCAACATTCCTGTTAGCATAAGTACATCCAAATCATTAAAAACAAAAACACTGAAAGGGTATCTAGCTCAGCAGTTTCATGTGTGGAGGTGTTGAGATCTGAAACTGGGGAATGGTATTGTATTTATGCTGCTCCAAGCATTAGAAAATTACATTTGTAATGTGTCTTTTGAGAAACATGGTCACAGATACGGTGTATTATCCACAGACCTTAACAGATTTTATTGGGACTATAAGACAGAGGGCTTACAAAGAGAATTTGGGCCTCTTAGCAATATGAAAAAAGCTTTAACCATCTGCAGGATTTGGCTCCCAAACCTCTCTATGGGGTGTTTGAAAAAGACAGCAGGGCCGTATTCACATAACTCGCCGCCACTCAGTGAGCAAATTCTGCTGTTGCCCTTGGCTTGGCCTGGTTTGCTGCCGCTCAGGTTAGCCTTCGACAAGTGTCCACCCATGTCTGGCATCCCTCTTAGGCCTTTCTCACGATGCGTCCACTCTTCCTCAGTTCTCTCCCTCTTCTGTCGGTCCTGACTGACAAAGACTGGCTGCTTGTCCTCCAGGCTCCCTGACACACCTGGGCACTGGGGAGGAGGACGTACATGTGATTAAAAGCTCAAAGCAAAAATGCCTCACAATTTACGGACTGCAAGGAAACAGCTACGGCTCCCCTGAGGCCATCTCATGAGCTGTGATATCAAAGAACATTTCTGGAACATTTTCAAGTTTCTTTTCGTTGAGGACACTTAATACCAGTGAAGGGAAATTGTAATACTGCGGTATACAATGTTATTTTAGACAATAGACAATAGAGTGCTACAGGACTTAGTCATAAAACCCAGAAAGGAATTAGCATTTGAGCACTTCCGGTTAACTCTTCATGAAGTCAATGGGTTTTTAGTTAGATGTCTGAAATAAGGTCTGTGGTTAACACAAGATTATGAGATTTTAACGTTTTGTTCTACGATATAAAATACGTCAGTAAATATCCCACTCGTGAATTTTGAAGCCTTTGTGTGCCTTGTGGTAACAAGTGGCTAAATGAGACTACTAAATCACGCTGAATCGTCCGCCTTTGTGTATACTCACGCTGATGAGACCGTGGTGCAGTTTGTTTAAAGTCTAACGTTAGTTTTTTACTTCTGCCGATCGCATTCACACTTCAAAAATCATAAAAGTGGTGTTCATTTGTGGAGATTATCTTGCTGATCAAAATGTGTAAGTATCATAAACAGAGCTTATTTTTTGCAATAATCCAAAACCCAATGGAAAAAATCCTATTGGGTTTTTGTTGAGGGAACCAGGGCGATGCTAACTTCCTGGTTGGCCTACAAAAATACGTCATCCCTGGAGCACTCTATAGTGTGCTTTTATACTGTGTGGCAACAGTTTCTGTTTGCTCCTTTCATACTTCAACTTGACAGTAATACCTCCGTGATTAAAGCCAGGTCAATCACCTTGTGTTTTGAGGAAATACTGAGGAAATATTAACATGTTACTCTGGAAGCATTTGGGAACACACCCAGAAAATTCCCACAACCCAAAATGTTTGATGGGTAAAAACCCCAAAGTATTTAATAAAAGTGAGTATCAAAATCTTTGGAGCGCAAAATGTACTTGTTATCCATAAGAAACTTTGTGCCAAATGTTTGATCAGATCTTCTTAACTTTCCTTTCGAATTAACTCCTAATTTTGTTAATTGAGTATTTCAGTTCTTAGATAAAATATTCTAAACTCAAGGTTCACTTACTGGCTTTTTTTCAGGAGTTTTACTGGTGAAACATGGTAAGGTGTCCTCATGAGCAAGTTCCACATCATCATGTGACTTTTGTCACGTGATAACAGGTGGTACAGTATATATGATGACACCTGAGCAAGTCCCTTTAAAAGGTACAGCAAAGAACGTATATTGCCAGGAAGAAGTCAATTGGTCGTCCCATTTCAACATCAGCGCCCAGCAACAAAGCTACATTTCCGCCATTTTGGACTGAAAGTGACGCCAGTAAAACGTCGGCCTAAAAAGTGTCTTACAAAAGGAAAATAAAATGATTTCTCTTCTATTGTCATATTTTACCGAAATGGCCTTTGTTGAACAATAGAATATTCCAAATATAATAAGTGTTTTCAGTCCAAAATGGCAGCAGCGGCTGTTCTAAAAAACAAAACAAAAAAAAAAAAAAAACAGCGTTTTGTCTCTTTGTTTCTATACTCTTTGGGTACAGTGTGTAGGATATGGTGGCATCTAGTGGTGTGGTTGCAGATTCACTCAGAGGTCATCCTTACCATAATAACACTACTTTAGGAGCATGGACCACGGTTTTACACTCTGCAGCTCACGTTACCTCAGTTTCACAAGCGTGTCGGAGAACTACGGTGGCCTTCAGGTAACGTAAAAACATGAAAGGCCCTCTCTAGAGCCAGTGTTTGGTTTGTCTGTTCTGGGCTACTGTAGAAACATGACGGAGCAACATGGTGGACAACGTGAAGAGGACCCGCTCCCTATGTAGATATGAAGGGCTCATTCTAAGCTAACGGAAACACAAAGACTCTTAGTTTCTGGTGATTATCCACTAATGAAAACATAGTTCTGCTAATACATTTCCCGAAATGTTACACACTGTTCCTTTAACTGAAGAAAGACATGAGATACGGTCAAAAGCACTGGAAGAAAAACTAGTAAGTGCAACTTGAGTTTTGAATATTTTATCCCAGCTATGTGTTCAAGTCCAGAATGAACCTCCTCAAATGTTTATTATTTAGACAAAGTTTTGGTACAGCTAACAGTAGCCTAACACAACTTTTAACACTGATGAATTTGAAAAATTTGGTTTATTGTTGCATCACTTTTACATTTTCATTCATTTTGATCATTTGTTTTAATTTAATTAATTTGAATGGGTTTATCAGCAAAGTAGGCATTGTAATCTTGTGACACCAACCCCAACACTATCAATTAATGGGTTATTAATCAATATCAATTTTTCAGCTAATCCTTTCAGAGCTATCAATACCTGTCAGCAGTGTCTCCATATTTATCAAAACATATTGGTTGGCTATATCAACTAAATCCAGATGTTCCACTAACCAAATCTAAATCACACACACACACACACACACACACACACACACACACACACCTGGAGCGCAGCAGCGGTCCAGCTGCTCCTCTGCGGGGCTTGGCGCTCTGTCTCCGGTACTGTATCCAGCCGCACACCAGCTCGTGCGCTATCATCACGTACAGCAGGAAGATGAGCACGGCGGGATCCATTCAGTCGCACGCGGCTGTCGGTGCAAAAAAAAAAAAAACCGGTCCAGATGAGAACAAACAGCAGCGGGCTGCAGACACCGCGGGCTGCTGCAGGATAAGGGATGAACAATGATGATGATGATGAGGAGGAGGAGGAGGAGGAGGAGAGGGTCCTCGTGGCCGAGTTGCCCCGTGTCCACTCCAACTTTAGGCACTCAAGTCGCGAGACACAAACGGCTGCTGCGGTGGGCGCTCGCGCTCCACCCCATGTCAACACGCCATCCTCCAAAATCACCAGTTCTGTCTCACTGACAACAGATGAGAGACACGGTGACAACAGCAGACAGGGGACACCGGAGGATGTTGCCGTAGAGACGCGACCGTTGCTAAGGGCATGATGTCGTCATCCCCTCTTCCTAAAGATGAACGAGGCATTTGATCATGCAGGGAGCTACCAATCAGCATGATAGGTTACCATTCATCCTCGCTGACGCTGGATCCAACCATTGATTGTGCATTATTAATTCATTTTTTTATGTAGCTATTTTATCAACTGATATATAAAATATATACTGTATATATACACCAAGTATTATAATGAAACAGAAAAGCAAAACAATCTTTCAATTTGAGAGGACATAATCCGAAAATGTTTGATATAATTAATTCAGTTAAAGGTTAGTGAATTATCAAAATTGTCATACATTTGTAGTTGATTGACCGTGATAGCCTAAATAAAATTTCTGCTCTAATTTTGAGCAGACATTTAAAATGTTACTTTAAATTATCCATAACTAACAAACATGACTGATGAGCTTTCTTAACAGGAAGATTATTAAGATTATGAAGACAAATCATCCTCAAACCAAAATACCTATATTAGAGAATGTGATTTTTTTTCTGATTTTAAGGAAATAACTTCTCACTTATAAAAATATAGTATATACAGTATATATATATATATATACACAAATTTACTCTCAGAGTGAAAAGGCATACTGAGTGTTTCAATTCTCAACTTTAATTTGTTTATCAGCAGAGCTCAATTATATCTTGTTACAAAACGATTAACCCTCCAACTCATCCTAAAGAATACATCCGCCCTACAGACTTTTTCCAAAACAGCAGCATTACATGTCAACTTTCTCTATAACCTTTTAAAAATCTTTTTTCAAGGTTTAACTTGTTAACAGTTTGAAGTTGTTCATTTCATTCTCCTTTCTCTTAAAAGGGGCACTCCACAACTTTCTATAAAGTCGAGGGACTTGTGAGAGACAGTTTGAGGCAGAGATATTTTGACTTTTAGTCCTTAATGTGAGTCAAGCTCTTAGTGTTTTTCATTAGACCCTCCTTGCCTGGTCCAAGCCCCCAGTTCATTCTTCCTTACAGATCCTAAATGGATCCTAAATCTCCATGCAACCATTTTCTGCCATTCATGGGTTATGCCCAGTCTCGATTTAAAGAAAGTTTAACTAATTTCCGTGCACGACACCTTAGACGTTCTCCTTCTGACTTCCATCTGTCCGGCCACAGGCAGAGAGCTGTGACTCCTCGAGGGCTCCGTCAGATCTGAGGCAGCTGCATCGATTAGGCCTTCATCAGTGTTTCAGTATGTGGGCTGTGCTTGTGTATATGAGTATGTGTGTGTGCGTGTGTGTGTGTGTGTGTGTGTGTATGTGTGTCATGTAAGGGCGACACAAGCAGTTCTTCTGCTGTGATATCGCCTTATTTTCACAAAGCCACCTTTAGGTGGCGGGACCGCCGCTCCTCCTGCCTCACGCCACCTCCATCTCTCTGACATCAGCAGAGACCTGCAGGAACACCAGAAGAAGAGAGCATCTGTCAGGTAGCACAACCATAGTCTGTCCAGCCGGCCAAGGAAGGGTGCTAACTGTAAACTTAGTAGTAAACAGTAATGTCTTTGTGTAACACTACACAAACATATTTAACGGATCAAATAATGAGCCCTATGAATATTTTAGTTATCATATTTATCCTAAAATTTAGAGTAAAATTAAAGCTTTAACAAAAAAAATTGATATTTTCTTTAAATCAAATCCCTCACTGACATGATGCCCATCCCACTGAGAATCAACACTTCAGTCTGCAGCTTGGGGGGCTTTCAGCTCATTGGCTACACGTAGTGAATAATTATACTAATTTGCATTCAACAGGTGAAAATGGAAAGGACTCCAAAGGGCACCATGTTGCTTCATCTCTCTTAAGTGTGTAAATAATGTTAAAGATTTGTTTTCTAACACTTTAGCCACAAAAACGTAAGTATATATAGAGTGTTCGGGCTCATGGCTGTGAGTCTACTTCCTGCCCTCTAGTAGTCAAAGATATATTAGTGCAGCTTTAAACCACCGTTATTTAACTGTATTTACAGAGTGACTGGAGATGAGTATATTGTCTCCCCACCAAGGAATTAAAACATTAGTTATAAACAGTTTACAGTGCTGCACACTCACGGAGACAATATTGAACCCAGCTGCCATCGGATGGTTTTGCGTCGGTGGAATCATCACATGGTCTTGCTGAATTGAACACATGATTCATCATTAATCAGACACAGTACAGAAAAGGTGCTGCTGTTAGCTACATTAAAGCTAAAATCTCCTTCTCATTCTTGTTAAAAATGTAAAAATGTTACAAGCACTCAAGGATTCTTTCCTTATTCAAACCAAGGATCTAAGGTTTGAGGACGCACAGATTGTGAATCCCTGTTGAGGTCTGATTTGTGATCTTGGGCTATATAAACAAAACTAACGACTACACTAACTTGGTGAGTACAATGTTAACATTCCTCATGAGCATGATTAACCTGACGCGCCAGATGGTTTTGTTACCGTGTGGCATGTGATGCCGCGATTCTCGCATGATCTCGTGACATAGCAAGAATCCAGCTGCCGTGCAAGGTAAAGGCATGATGGCTCATACTCTTGGCACAAATTTCACTTGATGGTTGTCAAAGGTTTGAATGTCAGATGAACTCACTGTGAGGTCTGGATCATATGCTACATTAGTGATACCAGCCGAGGATGATGATGGACCGGTCATAGCCTTGATTCTCTGTTGGGATCGCAGGTAGTAAATGAGCAGGGCGATCAATGTGCCGATCAGCAGCAGGACCACGATGACGGACGCTGCCATCCCTCCTGAGTCGTCTCCCTTCGGTGAGGCTGCGGGGAAGATGGAACACATTTAGTTTCCGGTTCTACCACAGATTGTGCTGAGAAGAACTTGATTTCAGTCAAAGAGCTGCAGTGCTGGTTTTGCCAGTTGACCCCTGCTGACAATTAGGCAAATTCCTTTGTTTGTAAAAGCCAAATGCCAAAAAAGCCAAATCCCACTCAATTTTACAAGGTTGCAAGAGGATTGCAAAATCACTACACCCACGGAGAGAAATACAGTAGTTCCAGCACTAAAACCACAGTGTGTCATTTTTACATTTTATGTTTTTGAACGGATTAAACAAACAAGATGTAACGTGTTAAAGGGATAGCTTGGGTGTTTTGAAGTGGGGTTGTATGAGGTACTTATCCATAGTAGGTGTATTACTTACAGTAGATGATGGTTGGCGAGCCCCCTGTTTGGAGAAACTGACAGGAGTTACCGACACCGGAGCAAAGCAATACAGTGCTGTGGACGGGGCCGGCAGCAAAACGTATTTTAGCCACCTAAAAGAAAATCCATATCCGCTTAAGTGTACTCTATATTTAGAATATTTTCACCACTCTATCTTGCCATCAGGCAGTCCTTACCTTCTCTTTTCTGACGGGGGAACTGAACTAAAAGTGAAACTTATTTACTGTATATTCTCTCCAAAGCCAGCAGGTTCAGATGACAAAAGCAGTATAGATACGTTTCACTTTCAGTTCAGTTCGCCATCGGAAAATATTCTAAATATAGCGTACACTTAAACGGATATCAATTTTTTTAGGTGAGCTTTTTTTTTAGGTGGCTAATAGATGTTTTTCTGCCGGCCCCGTCCACAGCAGTACATCGCTTTGCTCCCGTGCCGGTACTCCTGTCTGTTTCTCCAAGCTGGGGGCAATACACTGGTATAGGTAATACACTGACTATGGATAAGTACCTCATACAATCCCACTTCAAAACACCTGAACTATCCCTTTAGTTAGTGATCTGTAGAGGTGCCTGCAGGCTTGCGGTTTCCCCCTGAGACCAGTCATTATTTTCAGCTAGGCTAACCTGCTGCTGGCTGTAGCTTCATATTCAGCATACAGACATGAAAGACATGGTGTCAATCTTCTCATCCAGCTCTCAGCAAGAAAGCAAATAAGCATATTTCTCTAAATATCAAAACTATTACTTTAAACATTCCAGGTATTTTTCTGAGACAATCAGTCAAAACAAGCCGTGCACATGAGCTGAAAAAGATGCAAAACCACTGGCCCGTCTTACTTAAATCTGTGGCTTTGTTAGCGCAGTTGACTCCGACGGTGTACTCAATGTCATCCAGAGCTACGACGCCTGATGTGCCTTTGATTCCTTCCAACACAATCTGTAAACAACAGAAACAAGACGACAGCAGAGATAGTAGTCCGTCATTACTGTCCAAAGTAAGACACGTAGCTATGTGCAGAATACAATGTACCGTTGTGTACAGAACACTACATAATGTTAAAGTGTTAGAAGCACTATAGTAGTATACAGATTTTACAGTGTTTTTTGGCAAGTGAGAGTCTGACCTGGTATTCCTCAGTAGATGTGATGTTGATGTCAAAGCGTTTCCAGGGTGCTCCCAGTTCACTCACCACCAGCAGCTGATGGAGAAAACCTTCAGACAGCCTCCACACCATCAGCTGGCTGTCCGCTGCATACATTAAAAATAAAGAAGTGGATTTTGTTACAAAATATCAAAAGGGAAATGCATCACACACAGCCAGACTACATCTGACATTGATCCTTACATGAGTATGGCTTGTAGGCCCAGAATTTCAGGCAGGTGCCCTTGGTCGGGGGCAGGTGAGGGCTCAGCAGCTTAGCGTTTTGATTGGCTGCTGTCCGGTTGCTGCTTGGGAAGAACAGGAAGTGGCCTGGCAGAAAGGAAAAGGGAACGTAGTCTATTTTACACTTAAGCACATTATTAGAACATGTTGGATAAACAAACACACAAATGGACACGCATACATAAAAGAAGTTTTGTGCTTAAAAATCATCAAAGTATTGTTCTGTCTGCTTCCTGACTTCCGTACATGGTAGTTGGCCGTAGGCTTTAGTCTTTGCATTGCGTTCGAGAACGAGAATCGAGACGTGAGGCTATGCAACAGTCGCCCTTCGTCGCTGCTAGTTTTTTGATGTCGGTTTGTTGTGTCTGGGCCTTTAGTGTGTGAAGATCTTGTTGATAGGAAGTGATACACAAGACTTGCATGATCGTATGTAGTTTTTGTCCCTGTTAGTCTCTCTCTGGGTTACCTTTCTCTGTGCCCAGACTGTGGTCCGCAGGTGGGGTGGGGTAGTGTTTCTCTGCCTCCTGACTCGTCAGCTCCCAGTCCAGTTTGTCCATTTTGAAGTTTTGAGTGTTGCTCCAGCTGCACATTCCTCTCTCCAGACTGCACTTGGAACCTTAGCGAAGATACATGTGTTTGGGAGGAAGTACTGAATATATGACTGGATAACTCAGACTTTGATTATACTGCACAAGTTGTGTGACTGACAGTTTGGAGATTTGTATACAGTTTAGCTTGTTAAACGCGGCCCCCATTAACTTCAATTCCTCAATAATTTTCTCCGTTTCTGGATTCTCCAGGGGAGGCATGCGAGAAAAACAAAGTTTTCTTCAAGAATTCAAGATAACACGGGATGAGTAATTCATATACAAATGGTCATTTTGTGGGTGAAGTATTCCTTTAATTTTCTGAGGATGATACAAACCTCGATCTTCACATGGGTGAGCTGAAAGGAAGATGTCATCAACTGCAACGTGAGTGTCTTTGCCTCCAGCTCCAACCGCCTCAAACTCCAGCTGCAGGGCAGAACAAAGCACATCTTCATCTTGGTTTAAACGACAAACACGAGATCCTACATATAAATACGTCCACTAATGGCAATTCCCTAAAGCTGCTGGGTCAAATTCTGCTGGAGAAATGAAAAGTTTAACATGCTGCTTTCCCTTAAAAGTGTGGATTTTAAAGGCATTTAAGAGAGGTATCTTCAATTTAAGTGTGGACAAAACAGAAACTGTAAATGGGACAGGAACGCAAAGTAATGTGATCTGATTGTAAGACAGTTTCAATACTTTGTACGTAATATTTTTAGTATTATAAGTCTATAATTGCCCCTCTCCAGCCTCCACACTGTACCTGCCAGTCCACAAGGGCACTCGAGATGTTGCCGTTGCCATGGCGCCAGACATCTCCCTGGTTCAGACTGTCAGAGAAGATCTTCACCCTTTCCCCCTTCGCCGGCTTCATATACAATGTCAGAGAACCTGTAGAGTACACACCGTTATATTGTGGGGTTTCTTGTCATTCTTTGTGTGTGTTTCAGTGTGTGAAGGCATCTCACCAGGATTCTCTCCTCCCATGTGATACCAGAAACTGACGCACTCGGTCTTGTCGGTTCCTTGGCGAACAGGGGAGGTGAGGACTGCCGTAACGCCAGCAGGAAGGATGTCGGCTCCAGTGTTAGCCATCATGTAGAAACCTGAGCGACCAACCAGGGAGAGGAAGATCACAATTCACTGTCTCTCAGTTTTCTGCATGTATATTAAAATATTACTCTGAATTAATTCTCCCTCACCCAGTTCAGTCTCCAGGGTGTGGTCAGTCGTGGGTCCAGTCGCCGTGGCGGTGTGTCTGCTGCGATGGAGCCACTTAAATCTACCCGAGCTGATGTACCCGCACTGCTGGCCTTCAAAGGAACACATCCTCGGCACGGTGCACGGGCGGCGCTCGAACGACACATCGTCAATGGCAACGCGCCCGTCAAAACCAGAGCGAACCGCTTCAAACATCAGCTGGTGGCAGGGTCAAAGGTCGGATATGGGTAGTTGGAAAAGACGGAAGATGTTAAAATACTCATTTTGGCATTCTCTTCTTATCCCTCTGTTTTTGACTACTAGAGGACGTCTTCCCTCTTTTTGTTTGTAATATGAAAGATGTATGAAGCTCTGTGACATTGTTTAACTGACTGCAATCATTCCATACCCGGAACTTTGTGAGCTGGTGTGGCACCGGGCAGTGCGCCTCGTGCCACACGTTGCCATGAGCAGCACTGCGGGTCCAGAGGACGGTCTCATAGCCGTTGTTATCCAACAGCTTCACATTCAGAGCACCTGGACGGGATCAGTGGGCGAAGATGGGGCAGTAAGGGTGAGAAGATATGATTACATTTTCTGATTATTTCCAGATTCTATCAGGTAATAAGGTAATATTTAATTTCAGACCAACATATGTGATACTTTGTGACAGTTACTCATTAAAAAAAAAAAATATTTTAAAAGGCAGACTTTTAAGACTAGATCTCTAAATTTGCCACCTTTTATGTGGAAGTCCAATCAGTGTTGATGGTTAAGCAATAAATTCCTCAGTATTGACCAAGAAAGCGGAGTTCACCTGCTCTCGGAGCCGTGCCTGCAGTGCCTACAGGATGCATTGCGCGTGAGCTTCTGACGCCTGCAGGATCCCCGCCGGCCATAGAGACCATGGATGTTCATTCCTATGTGATTCCTACTGCATCTGGTCGCATTTTGCAGAATGCAAGCCAGCCACTTTTCTGGCTATTCTGACAGACAATCCTCTGAGCAGCGGATATATGAGCAAGAGGGTCAAAGTTCAAGGTGCAATGTTATGATGAACTAGTATGTCCCAATCGTATTAATACTGCATGCAACAGTACGTACTGTACTTTGTAAGGGCAGCTGAAGTATGTACTAAAAGTAAAAAGATGAAAAAAGTATGCGATTTGGAACGCAGCCTAGAAATTCAAGGTGAAATAGCAGCCTGTAGTTCTTACTGGCCTCCAACTACGTCACTGTCACGCCAAATGACGACGCTGGATGCAGAAAGAACAGATTTTACAGTTGCGAACTCAGCTTTCTTAGTCAATATAGCACGCACTGAGGAATTTATTGCTTCCATCGACCGCATTTACCATCAACACTGATTGGACATCCACATAAAAGGTGCTGGATTTTCCCTTTATGACTCAGTATCACACAGTATCACTTACTGTTCCCCAAACCAGCACAGAAAATGTCACACACACAAGCTAACAAAGTTCACAGATAAAGTATGTCCTTTTCTTTCTTGAGAAAACAAGTGACCAAAAACATGTCAGGTATTTCCCCCCCCCCCAGGCTTAAAGAAACAGACGCTTCATTATCATTCTTTCTCTCTGAACTGTTTTCCATTCGGTCTCGTCCTCACCTGTGTTCGGCCCGTAGAGTTTGTAGTAGAAGTACAGGCAGTGATCTGTAGGACCTGGTGACTGTGTGAATGAAACCAAGCGCCCGAACGCACCGCGCAGAGACGGACTCCACATGTCCACGACAAGGCTTCTGCCTGGACACCAACAGAAAGACGGGTGGCAATGACACTTTATATACTGCAGTCTTGTCACTTTAGCTCTACTAAAAACACACTCATTTATTATTCATTCATATCACTCATTTAAAAGGGAAAACTGTTTCAGAAGATTTTAAATAACTTCCAAACCTGAAAAACCTCATTATTGCCTTTGGGGAAATTTAGTGCATTGGGCCAAAGGTCAAAAGTCATTGTTTTTCAAGAGTCAACTTGCAAGTCGGGATCAACAAGTCTCTCAAGTCTGGTCCAAATCCTAAACCTTGTGCTTTGAGTCCTTCGTTCAAATTTAGTGCCATTTTACATTTTTAAACAGAGTAACAGTTAGTGTAGTAAATTAGCATAAATAATGAATTATTTATTAGATTTGTGTTTATTACTTTCCAACAAACTTTATAACATTTAAAAGCAAATGATCAGATGTTAATGGGTGTGATATTTGTGACATTATTACAATCTTTTGTAAATTGAAAAGTAAAAAAATAACTTAAGTTTCTTCAACAGAATGGAGCACTGTTGTCACAGTATAATAGCTTTCAGCCTCGAGGCTGTGCTGGAACTACAATAACATTCCAAATGTCACATAGAAGAATCTCACTCTCATGAACATGGAGGTGATTTGAGGTTTCAGGGTCAAATTTTCTCACAAACTTCTTAAATCCCAAAACTATAAACAATATGAATACAAATCCTTTTTATATCAAACCATTAGCATATTAGTAGATTATGAGCAGGGCATTACTCTTCATCGCATACGTAAAACTATTCAAATGGATGATGTAATGGCCAATTAACACCACACCTATTTCTCGCCTCAAATGTTTTCAGAAACATCTTGTAGTGTACTGTTTAGCTGTAAAGCTCCCTACTCCATATGACACACTTAAAATGTGACGTTTTCTAGCAGTGAGGCTAATAAAGATGGAGGTAAAGTGTGTGTATACACTGTTTTATTTTTTAGTTTGTAAATGAGCTTACCGATCCCGATGGTGTGGTCCATCCCTTCGATCACCGCCCAGTCAAAGTTGTCACTGTTGTCCTGATACCATCCACACAGTCCATCTTCAAAGCTACATGACAGCCCTGACCCCCCAAAAAATAAATAAAAAAAGATTTCATCAAAGCATTGAGATATTTCTGCATTATGCAACATCATGTGTGCAAACTGTTAATAGTTATGAGTTACCTGTTGGTGACGATGGAAAATAATCAGCATGACAGCTGCCAAAGCGAACGTTTTTCACTTTTATCTTGGCACAAGGACAAAGTTTCACAGCGCGAGCTTCAAACGCCAGCTGGTAAAGATAGAACAAAGAAAACAGAAGAGCCCTGTTAAGTGAAATTCACAATATTCAACTTTAACAGTAAAGCAGATTTTAACCGGTTCCACAAAATGCGACTGTTTTATTTCTACATATTCAACATATTTCCTTGCTTGTCTTCTATCTGCTATGGCATTTTATTTTCTATTATTTCCTACTTTCATATTTGATTACATATATATTTCCTAGCATTGCAAAGAACAAGTAAGGAGACATGTTGTAGGGATTTTGGAAACAGCCAACCTGTGGGGGTTTCAACGTTTGACTTCCTCTTTAATTTTGTGGCTCATATCTGTGACCCAACTCTCATCATCAAAGCAAAAATGTCAAACATAAAAAGGATGATTAGTTACCGGTGTGAGTCAAATCTCATCATCAATGTCAACATGACAATTATTAGAAGAAAAAAAAGCCGACCTGGAACCGATCTCTTCTGGCTCCAATAGGCACGTCAGCGTGTTGCCACGCCCCCTCCTGTGTTCCTGTCTTTCCACTGAACTCCCACAGCTTAGGCCGCACGCCCAGCAAGCTGTCAATCACCCTGACGGACAGCTCACCTGCATCAGAGAGACATAAACGGAGTCCTTTCAAAAGATCTGAGTCACGGTTCCTGGTAATAGGTGAGAAGAGGAAAGAAGACGTGTGGGATAATAAGTGAATTTAGTCACCAATGTGATCTGGATTCCCAGTTAGTGCAAAGTCAAAGCTCAGGGTGCAGGCTGGGCCGGAGGGGCCCAGGAGGGGGGTCCGTGTCTGGGCCTCGGTCAGCTGCTGGCCTGGGGCCTCGGCTACATACAGGTACTCCTCTAAGAAATGTGAAAGAAACAACTACTTGATGATTTGGTGATTTTTAAACAACTGAATATTAGTAAACCAATAGTTGAGTGCTGTTAGTTGTACCTTTGGATGTGAAATTTGCATGTAGCACCCAACCTTGACTCCCAATGCTGGCGTCAGTCCAGCCTGAGCCGCCCTCAGTGTAAAAGAAATCCCCTGCAGAAAGGTTTCATGGAGACATCTCACTCAAAATGAGACAAAAATCACACACAGTTCCTTACATCCCGACAGCAATCAATAAATAAAATGCTTTGACAAGAAAAAAGAAAAAAAAAAAATCTGGTATCTGTGGGTGTTGCAGGATGGAATGGGCTGTCAGTGTCGCCGACTCTAGATTTAGGGACTTTTTGAGCTAGTTCTGCTAGCTACTTTAATTGGAAAAGAGTTGGCAACACTGGTTCAACACTAACTTTTGGTAGGAGACGGGATGCAAACAGATCTCTGCGGAGTCAAAGTCAGACACTTTGGGTGCCAAATCATCCAACCTGATCTCCTCCCTAAGAGGTTTTCTGGTGCCATCGCTCTACTTTCTCAGAAACAACGGTCATTATGGTCACAAGACGTGGCTTGTCAGGAGAATGTAAAACTAGGTCATTCTTATTGTTTCAAACAACCAATGCTGAAGATTTTCCTGGTGTGGAAGTCTTGCTCCTGCTTGGATTGATTTTTTTAAGCCCACTGGCTCGCAAAACCCTTTTAAAATCCTTCTAAAATAGGTCTCCTTTTCTTAGTTCCCAAGTAGTCAACATTTTTAGAAATAAAGGGTTTTCACCTGACAACAGGATTTTGTAATTTGCTAATCTGGGGGGCCCCCTGGTGGCTGCTGAGGCCCTAAGCAGCTTCACTTGTGTTTGAGTAAAGAGAACGAACAGACTCACCACATTTGGCTTCATCCTCCGCTGTTTCACAGTCAACATGGAAATCACACATCTTGTCCGGCTCATCAGTGCATGGGTGTTTAGGAGGATTAGGAAAATTTGCCCAGGTATCATTGGCTGTTCAAGAGGAGAATGTGAGATAACAGATTGATCACACCACAGAGGACATTTACTCTCACTCATTGCACATGTGGAATCTTTTTTTTTTTTTTTTTTTTTAAATACGGTTAAAAGCATTACCGGGTGACAAGAGGCAATCAGGAGACAACACAATGCTGTCGACAGCGATACCTCCATATGCAAAGTTCCTGATTGCTGCCATTATTACGATCTAGAAAGACAGAAAAATGAGTGGAAAAGGGGCGAATTCACGATAGCAAAAACAATTTCATCCAAACACAAAAGACTAAAGCTCTGAAGTGCTATATTATATGCTCATTTGGTGAAAATAATTGCCATTTAAAATATATCTGTGTCGTGCTCTCAATCCTCATCCTATATTTTACTTTGGAATCAAATTCCCATAAACACACAGTTTACAGACATAGCAGTGTAATAAGAAACTGCAGTACAGAATTAGCTAAAAAAAACCACAAATATTAAATAACCACATTTAAAATCCTTGTTAAAAATGTTCATGTTATTTTACTATTTTTGTCTTTATTGACTACAGATTATCATCTTTACATTTTCACTGGGTAGATTTTAAAGGCACATTTTAAAATATCAAGCAATCAATCATCCAAACGATTCTAAACAAATTGATTACTTGGTTCCTAGAACTGGTTGTTATCCTTTGGAATATGTGTGTGTATAGATATATTATACATAAGTCTTTTGTCACTTGTTATGCAATCCCATATGATAGTTGTTGTATATGAATGTAACTATTCAATAAATTTAGCTTCATGTTTTGACAGTAGCCAGATTTCCATCCAAATAAAGCTGAAATTGTAACTAGCACCATTATTAACAGGTGAAGTACTCACTTGGAAAGTGGAGTTGGTGACAATCTCCACCTCTGCCTTCACCCAAACATCGCCTAGAGCGCCGCCCCTCTCCCACACCGGGTAGATCTCACTATCTGCCACCAGCACCGTCAGACCGCCGGACCTCGGTCCGAACTGGTGAGTGTACATCACCATCTGCAGCGGGCGGATACAGAAAACTAGAGTTAAATATTCAAACATCACTCATCAAAAATGTCAGACTGTAAGTAAATTACTGTGAAATTGAAGCGTAAAATCAGGAATCATCTGGGGACTCACCTTGCAAGGATGTGAACTATTGGTGGGTTGAAGGCGGGGACTTTGGAAAGCGGCCCAGTCAGCTGTGAGTCCACCATCAGGGACAGTGACATATAGAAAGTGACCTGCAATGATAATAATGGTAAAAACAAAGTTGCTTACAGTCAAAAGAGTTAACACTGAACATGTTGACAATGAATAAGCTATAAGGATACTTTGGTTCATCAGAATATGATACCTGTTGCAGTGTTGTTGGAGTGGTCCCTGCCTGGTCCTTTCAGAGGATCGGAGACGGAGATGCTCTCCTGATTCGTCCTGACCCATTTTAGTGGGGACAGTGACTTCAGGTCCCAATCGCACGTGTCCTCCTCAAAGTCACAGCGCCGGTACTCTTCTGGAGACACAATAAGCACACACAACTTACATTAACTCAGTGGTTCCCAAACTGGGGTGCAGGACCCCTAAGGGGGGCCCAGAGTTATAAAAGGGTTGCGCAGCGAGGCTAAATATTAATGATGCATGATTCTGCACTGGCCTAGGGGGGGGCCTGAAAATATTTTTTATCTGCAAAAGGGGGGGCGACTGCATTAAGTGGTGATCACTGGATGTATATGTACTTTACATGGGGCAAAATGTACTGTGTGTTACCTCTTCTCACTGCGTTTAGAAAAGCAGAACAGATAGTGTTGCGTAAATTTCATGAATTCTGTGGCAAAATTTCTGGGAAGGAGCTACTTTACAGGAATATTCCAGAAAATATTTTTTACAGCAAGACAAAGTGGCGTGGAAAAAGCGTTCCTGAGATATCACGTTCTCCAACATGGTATGGACAGATGGACAGACGGACAACCCGAAAACATAATGCCTCCGGCCACGACTGTCGCTGGCGCGCAGGCATAAAAAAAACATATTTTCCTTACATCTTTGTCGTATTGAGCTATGCGGATACTTTGGGTTTTATGTGCCACATTTTTTAAAACATCCATCTTAGAAACTTCTGCCTCCCAACCAAACACAGAAGAGAAGAGTGTTTTATTTGTGGTCCAAAAAACGTGAAAAACTGAACAGCAATATGTCTTCCCATAAACAATATCCTAGTCAACAGTTTTCATTGGGACTAGATATTCATTAGAAAGTAGTCCAATACCACAAAGTGTAAGAAAAATATGTTTTTTTTGTTGTTAGGTTGAACTGCCCCTTTAATCTCTCCTGCAGTGTTATCACAGACTCTTAAATGTTTTGTACTTTGTCCGTTTGCACAGTGAGTCATCTGTGTCCGGAAAAATTCCTACACGTATTCTGTACTGTGGTGTCATAGGGCTCTCTGCTGTATAATTCAGATGATTTCTCACCACAGTTCTCCTCATCAGTCCCGTCGCCGCAGTCGTCGCTGCCGTCACACACCTGCTTCTGCTCCACGCAGCCGTCACGCCTACACTCCACCATCCCTGTTGGACACTCCTTACCAGGGAGTGGTACTGATGACGTAGTGAGAGAAAAACAATAATCATTATGCTCCTCATGGCTCTGCAATTTCAATTGATCAATTTATTAATTCATTATAATCGAGGTTGGAAATTACCACCAGCCACCAGCCAAATGCTGGTAAAATATGCAAGTGGCTGCTAGATTTGCTTCACTCACCAGCCAAAAAAACAATGGTAATCTATGGAGTGGCTGGTAAAACTTAGAATCCACCGGACACAGTGGCAGGTAGATAAAAAAGTTAATTTCAAACCCTGATTATTATATTATTATTATAATTAATTGCTGATGGGACTGTACATGAATAAGATATTTTGAGGGACTCACAGGGCAGAGCACAGTCCAGAAACTCCAGCTGGTCCAGCGCCACATCTCCCCTTCGGCCCTCGGAGCGCTGCGAGTAAAGATGGATTCGGAAGGTTGTGGGAATACGGCCCAGGAAGACGGTAGCCTCCCTCCAACCGCGGACGCTGGTGGCCTCAGGGAGCCACACCACGGCCCCTCGAGAGTCCTGGCGAAAGATGGACGCCCACAGGGGTGTGGAGCCCAGACCTGCGTGACCTTCAGGAGAAATACTTGATTAGTAGGGCAGCTGCAAGATCTCATCTCAGTGTACACAACAATAAATACTTCTAATAATGATTATCATGTTTACAATGGATACAGATGAAGAATCAATCAAACTATGAGAGACAAATACAAAACATAAACTACAAAAAGGGATACATCAAAAGAAATACACATAAAATACATACATGTTAGTAAAAGTAGTATGAAATAATATGAAATCCTGTCTATAACACTGTGTTTTAAAGAGGACCTATTATGCTAATTTCAGGTGCCTACTTATGTTTTGGGTTTCTACTAGAACATGTTTACATGCTTTAATGTTAAAAAAAAAACGCTTCATTTTTCTCATACCGGCTGTGCTGCAGCACCTCTTGTCAAACTAGCCGCTAGGTAATGATTATGGAAAATGTGTTACTTGGTGACATCACCATGTTATGGAAGAAAAGGCGAGACTTCAAGCGAGGTGTTTCAGTTGTTTCAGGAGCAGTGTTTCTGTGGGGGAGAGGAACTCCCTTTGGTGTGGACTTTGGGCTTTGTAACTTTGCAGACCTTTTACATGCACAACAAACTACATACACACTAAAGGGAAGGGAAAAAGAATAATAGGTCCTCTTTAAGATACAGGAGAAGCTGGCCGAAGCATGCAGTTTGCATGTATGACCCGTAGTCATTAATAATCGTTACCTGAGTCCCACAGGAAGTATCTGAGACGAAGGCGACAGGTCGGTGAAGACTGTTTCATCTCTGGAGAGACTAAAACCGCAGTGCTGAGAGACTCTTTCGCCAATGCACTCACTCCCATAAACCAACCTGTGTGATGGGAAACAGGGTAATGTTTTATAACAGCCTGATAAACAGATTTCATAAACGCATGCTACCCCCGTCCCTCCGCTCTCTTTTTGACATGTTATAATCTAATAAGACGAGCCGAACCTGTGTTCAACACACGTCCTCCCATTAAATGATGACTCTGGTGGGAATTTAACTGCTGGGGAGAGATCTTTGTTAAACTCACAGCTGCAGCTGTTGAAGCTGGCTGTGAAAATGACATCATGATCTGTTAATTACCCACTTCATCAGAACATTTCACATTAATGGTGCTTTCAGTGGGAGCCTCTGCAAAAAGCTTTAGTCGCCGACTGTTGACATTTAAAGCATAAAATATATTACAGGAATTAAAGCTCATGGATCTTTTTTTCAGTGTTCACTTAGTGTCAGTTTGGTTGTAGGAGGAGGGGTGGCTGCTGGACAGATATAACTAGAAATTTATCAAAATTGTTGTTTGAAAGTAATACTTTCTCCTTTTCTGTGCAATATTCATTGATCAGAACAGGAACACAGTCGTTACAACAATATTGTTCACTATGGAGACAAAAAGCATCTCGACTTTTTACTCTACCCAACTCTTGGTTGGCTCAAAATTTACACCATTTCCTCTTTTCACTTGAGTTTTTAGACTTTTAAAACAAAAATGATATAAATTCTTGACTCTTACACAGACATATAAATACCATTAAAATTAATTTATCACATTTACTGCCTTCTTGGCTACAGGAGCCATATTTGCTGCTCACAATACAGTTTGAGACTTTTAGCTTATTGCACTGATGTACTGTGTAGTATAAGTGAAATAATGTATTAAATGTTTTTACTTATTTATTTATTAGCTACTACTACTACTACTACTACTACTATTACCTTCGTAGTGGCTAATGGGATCAAAATGAATAAATAAATGAATTAATTAATAAATGTGTTCCTACATTTGAACAAAAAGCACTTGATACTTTTAAAGATACTTACAACATGAGGACAAAAAGACAAAATAAAAAGCGATGACTATTAAAGCATACCTGTAGCTGTCCCGGTGGTGTAGTCAGAGGACGGTCCGCTGTCGGGCAGCGTGTCCCCTCCTCTCTGACGTCTCTCCCAGCTGTACACTGCTGCATTCAAGGACTGGTCAGTCCATCCACACATTCCTGCTCCCTCAAAGTCACACTCAAACCCTTTCCCGCTGTAGCCTTGAGAGGTGTGAAAGAAATAACAGTTCACTGTTTGGCTGTGTTTCTAAAATACTACATGCAGATCCAAACAGTTTTTTTTAACAGACTAATAACTGATCAAATTCTGTGAAGTTTCTGTTAATGATACAAGCATTATTGAGTTTTTCCACTGACAGAAAGAATGAATTATTAGTCAAAATTAGTCTTCAAAAGAGTTTTTTGTCATTGACAGAAGATGTTTTGGATTTATTCATATCTTATTTATACAGCGCTGAGTGTGTGCTGCTCTTCTATTTCATTATTTGGTTCATCTTAACATTTGACTCAAGATATGGCTGGATAAATAGATACAGATATATTCTAATGAGCCTGCATGTGACATAGGAAGGGGGAGCCAAATCTGAACGGCTTGTTGAATCACATGTTTTCTAATCTAGGCAGCCCACAAAAAACTGACTGGTTTGTCTTATATCACAGTTTGTGGGTTGGTAGACACTCCAGATACCCAAATGTATGTACACAAGCACTGAAAAAGGGAGTTTTTCGGCAAGCAAAGATGAGAACAGGTTACAATAGACAACAGGGTCTTCACATCTGATACCACATTTTTAAACTTACCACACTCTTGCTCATCGCTGCAGTCAGAACAGTCACACACAAAGTCACATTTCCTCTCCGGAGTCTCACACCAATGAGCCCAAGAGCCCGCCGCTGTGTAATAAGATGAAACACCAGACAACATTCACCATATAACATACGCAAATATCAAATGTAAAAGTTGTTATTCTGAAGAATGGTGCCTTTCAGAGTGTAAATAAATAGACAAACAAAAAAAGTGCACGCTGTATTTAAATATTGCAGATGATCTGGGTGACACCAGGTTTGACTTTTTCAGCACATATTATCAACTTATCTCATTTGGCAAAACAATCTTCACTCAATGTCCACTTACTCGCTTGTTCTGAACTTTCAACCATATCACAGTCTTCACCAGCATAAGAAGTTTGCAACTTTCCATTATTTTAGCACTGTTTTTCCCATGTTTTTGTGTATTTGGATCTCTTTTAGCTCAACGCTCATCTCCCATTAGTCCATATTAAAATCAAAAGTGGACCTTGAGTGGAGATTCCAAAGTTGAAAACCGTCAGATTCAACTTATCTTGTGTTTTGAATTTAAGTTTTAATTGTGAAACGCAACGGGCAACGCCAGCCGTCAGATAAATTCAGTAAAAAGTACAATTTTTTTCCTCTGAAATAAAGTGGAGCTGAAATGCCTAAAGCATCAGATGAGGACAAGTAATTGTACTTAAACACAGATGACTCAACCCCAAACTCTCTTATCAGGACTCATTAGTGTCAGAGATTTATGGCACAACTAATGCCAACAGGCTCAAAGGCCAGGGAGCAGCAATCAGGTTAGCGTTGGCGAAATGCCATCCGTCCATCTAAAGGTCTCTGATTAACACTCAGGACTTTGTGCTTCAGTGACCTGACAGCTGGAAATCAGACATGGCACCGACCGAGTAGGAACCTGCATCACTGACTGACTGACTGAGAACATGCTCAGTTATCACACACAGAACGATGTAACAGCAGTGACATGACAGTGGATCACGTCTGATAATAACTACAGGATCACTTTTTCTGTTGACAACAATTAAATAAAACTTTTAAAAACATTGATCAGTGTTCAAATTGTTTCAGTGGTTTCTTTCTAATCTGTTCTAATTAAAAGTGAATGTGAACACAGAATTAATGAAGTATTTTATATGATCTTGCATTTCTAAATATTCTCAAAGCATTTACTTCTTACTTACAGATTTAATATTATCATGGTTTTGCTAATACCTTTGCTTCTTTACTGTGATTGTGACAATTTTTTTTTTTACACGGTTGTCTTTTCTTTTAAAACAGAAAATATTCACAATCATTGTAAGAACGCATCTAAAATTGAACATATACTCTTGCAATAAAGTGTATATACAGTATTTACTGTATAAATAAGATCTGTTGTTAATGAGCACAAGACCTTTTGAGAGAAAATGTCTGAACTGGATTTGTCCTTTGTATGGAAATCAAAACAGTAAAAACTATCTATCTATATGTCATGATAAGGTAAATGGGCGTTGCAAGAACATATTATTTCAACAAATTGAATCACGAGTAGTGTGACATTATACCAAAAAAAAGTTTTTCACTGTCCTGTTATATTTTTCTGTACATTTTAAACATCCTCATACTGTTTTAAAATACTAAAACATTTAGTCATTCATCTATATCACTTATTTATCGTTAGATGAAGTCTATATATATATATATATATTTATATATAAACTGATTTTGTGGACCCACTGAATGTTTGTTTTCTTTTTTAAACCCAAATGAGCTTTATTCTATTGTAGTGTTCTCAGGTGTGAAACAGAAAATGTTCCCATATACTCAGATCATTCCCCTGGGTGCTCTCAGTGCCATCTAATGTCTCTCCCCATTCATTGTCTATGGAGCAGCTCCACACTTTATACCCTATGACATCACGAGTCTGAGCTTTAGCACTGTAGTTTTTGGATTTGGGAGAGAGTTGTTCGTGTATGCTAATATTTTTTAGACTGTCTTAGACCATAGGAATACAAATGGGCATAATTCCCCTCAAGTCAAGATTTTTTGTGAAACTTTTGGAGCTTTTAAGAAGCTTTTCAACACTATCAGTTGTGTACTTTATATTTCTCTCTATAATACCACAAGCTAAGTTTAGCCCAGCCACCAGCAGCAGCATTATTTCTACATTAAAAAGTGTTACTAAAACCTCACACAGTGTGAATGGAGTCTGGCTGAATGTGTTCTTCTTACCAAACTGCAGCGTCAACAGCAGAACGAGGGCCGAGCTCCTCCAGAGTAACATCTTCTTCTCTCCTCTCTCTTCCACCTGATCAGTCTGGAGCTCTGGACACAACCCGGAGAGTCTTTGCTAGTTGGCTGTGACCTCTTCTCCGATTCTAAGAGATAACACCTGGACTTTAAATTCTCCCAGCATGCAACTGCAACAAACCATCATAAAACAATTTCCTCCCAATGAGATTTCCACATTATTTACTGCACATCCGTATAGATTGCAACACATTTGGCAACAGACATTCAGAGCAATTCAGGTGCAAACGTGCGTATAGTCTATTTCCTTCTATTTCACCTTTATTTTTTCAATTATGAGTTCACTGACTTTGTTTCACAAGAACACTTGGAGTAAAGTAACTCAGTTTAGCTCAAAGTTTTCTAGATGGTGCATTCATGTAATGTTGGCAGAATGGGAAAAACAGGATAGCGTTATTCTGATTTACAGTAGGAGTATTTAAGCATTATTCCAACAGGGTCTTCACACTGGATCAGTGGAAGTTAAGCTAACATCAGCTGTTTGTACAATATTACAACATCAAATAGTTTATGGCTACATTTTAATTAACTCAATGGACTATATTAGGGTTAATATTAGCTGTTAAGTCTGTGATGATGTCTTTGCGGAGATGACAAGGTCAATATGATTAGTGTCATCTCTTGCACTCAGTGAAAAGCAAGAATATGTTAAGCCTAGCTTAGTATAGAGACTAGAACCAGATAGAAACTGTCAGCCTTGCTCCGAAAGTGACAAAATACAGCCACCCCCACTCCACAGCTGTCTTAATTTACAATTACATCTTGTGTATTTGATACATGTAGGAATCTGAATGTGAAAATTAAGACACCTTCTAATGTTCTGCTCGACCGTTCGGTAGAGCACATTTTTAGTCACTATATCTTATTGAAAAATGTGTTAAACTTAACTCAACCTGATTGAGCCATCTCTACCAATTGGTTTGAGTATGTTATACTAAAAATAATCCACTAGATGTCGCTGTATCTTTATATAGAATGCACTTTAGTTCGCCTTCTTATAGGACGTTAGCAACAAAAAGTCACTCCAGACATGAAGACTCCGTTTGGTCTCATTTTCCAAATCATAGTCTCAGAGATCTTACCGAACAGAATTATGTAACTTGATACAAAAATAAAAAGTCTAATAAGGGGTAAATTATTTTCTAAAAACATACTCTACCAAACGGTTCAGTTGTCCTTTTATCCTAAAGCTAATAATGTAATTAAAATGTACTATTGTCTACTAAATAAAAAACTTCTGATTATTCATTGTTGTTAATATGGTACATTTAATGTTATTCTAATAATAATACCCACAAACAGCAAAAAATAAAAATACTAAAAATGCAGGTTTAAAATACTTAATACCTGAAATTATAGGTCAACAGCATCAGTAGTATCCTCTCATTGGCAACATTACCAGTATGTCATGATTTCAAAATACTTAAGCAGAATGTAATCTTGGAAGATTATCAAGTTCTTTTTATCTTATCTACCCACATTAAATTAAGGCCACGATATTCATCAGCAGTTTACAGTCCTGTCAGTGGCTGGCAGGAATACAGCGGCTGTTAGCCAAAGGTAAGATAAGCAACGTTACGGGCGGGTGTTTTCATTTTTCTACTCTGTAACAGAAGGAGGACAGTATGCACACAACTTAAAGGGATAGTTAGAGTGTTTTGAAGTGGGGTTGTATGAGGTACTTATCCAGAGTCAGTGTATTACTCACAGTAGATGACGCGCCCAGTTTGGAGAAACAGACAGGAGTACCAGCACGAGAGCAAAGCAATGTACTGCTGTGGATGGGGGCAGCAGCAAAACGTATTTTAACCTCCTAAAAAAAACAATATCTTGTTTAAGTGTAGCTATATTTAAAATATTTTCGCTGGATTGCCTTGCCGTGAGACAGCTTTACAGTCTATGTATCCAACAGAGAACTGAAGCCGTTATCTATGCTCTCACCGAAGGGTGGTCTGACGGCAAGTTAAAGCGGTGAAAATATTCTAAATATAGCGTACACTTAAACCAATATTGATATTTTTAGGCATGCCTTTCTTTTTAGGTGGCTAAAATATGTTTTGAGTGTACCAACTGTCATGTACTGCAGGTAATACACCGACTATGGATAAGTACCTCATACAACCCCACTTCAAAACACCCAAACTATCCCTTTAAAAGCAGATTTCAAGAAACATTTATGAACCATACAAAACAAAAAAAGCACTTTCCAATATATCTTAATGATTAGGTCAAATTTACAGTATGAGGCTATGTGACTCTAAAACAAGTCAGGGAGTGACTTTATGTCATGACCGGTTATTTATTCTATAATTCCAGATGAGAGTTCACACTACTGAAGATAATCATGCATTTGTTTTGGATCCAAATAGAGTAAAAATGTGAAAAACAACATTTTTTTTTGCTATTTCTTTACTCAAATTGAAAATAAAAATAAGCCCCAAAAAAGTCTTTTCTAATCAGACTTGTCGCTGTATGTCAGTCTTAGTCTTGGATTATCAATGTGGTATAAAAAAAGCTTCTTATCAAACTCTGTGTGGTTCTTAATGACATGCCCTGCGTTCGGCAAGAGGGGGTTACAGACAAGTGCCAAGTCAGTCCAGGAGAAAGGGCGCCCAACAGAGGCTGATCTTAGTTCAGTTCAGTATCCTTCATTGTCCCAGGTCACCTCATAGTCTGGATACTGGGCCTTCAGTTTCTCAGTAGCTACTGCGTGGTTCGCTCTTCCAAACCCCTGTAACGAAAAGTACCACATCAACGTCAATTAGAGTTAAAAAATAAGCTCAAATAATCAATATTTAACGCTGACGATAAAGTGAAAGGGATCGCTCGTAGTGGCAAACCCATCATTCATTAACTCTGCACTAATATGGAGCTTTTTAGCCTCTTTCAGCTCAGAGTTTTGGTTTTACGGCACATTTACTCTATGTACTGGCATTGTTTTTTATTTAGCAGAGTTCTCTCACTATGGAGTATCCATAGACGTGGATCTTCTTGGCCTGAGGATCATGATTTATCCTCCCTCCTCCGAGACACTCACAGTCCAGGTCTCCGCTCTTTTCCAGCTCCTCAGAAACCTTATCGTAGATATCAGCTGCAAGACAAGGCATAAGATGGGTGAGCAATGCATAAACACTGCACTTTATTATATATTTCATCTCTAAATATAATTTAAAATCTGCAATGATTAGTCGACTAATCGATTAGTCGATCGTAGGGCTGGACGATATGATAAAAATCAAATACCACGCTATTTTTGACCAAATACCTCGATATCAATATTGCGACGATATTGAAGGGTTGACTATTGGTGCTTTCACAAAATATTTACACAATGAGATTTTTGATAAGTAATCATCAGTAATGTGGATAATTGGGTAATTATTAATAATTATTATTGGGTGGACTAAGTGGGTAAAGGCAAATAACAGAACGGCTAGAACAGTCTGGTAAGTTCAGAAAATCACTTAACTGTAATGCAGCCTTTAAAACCAGGAAAAGACAACACTTATGCCATACTAAGATATCGTAGACGATATGTAGTCTCATATCACGATATCAATATAATAGATATATTGCCCAGCCCTAGTCGATCGGCAGAAAAATAATCGCCAACTATTCTGAAAATCAATTAGTCGTTAAAGTAATTTTCATGCAGAAATGGCAGAAAATGCTGTTCTCTGCCTCTCAAATATGAAGATTTCCTGCATTTCTCTGTTTTATATCATATTCAGATATCATCATCATCATCATCATCATCATCATATCATATTAAACTGAATATCTTTGGGTTAAGGACTGACAAAACAAGACATTTTAAAGACATCACCTTGGACTTTAAGAAACTGGGATGTACATGTTTCACTATTTTCTAACATTTTATAGACCAAACGATTAATCGATAAATCTAGAAAATAATCACCAGATTAATGGATAATGACAATAATCGTTAACTGCGACCGTAGACAAAATTATTTAGGATCCAATCACTTTTTTTCCCCCCATGGATCCAGATTCTGGGACCAATCACAAGCATTAATCCTTTTCATTCATTTCATTTCAAATTTTATTTCGAACATGTAAAATAATAATAATAATAAAAAAAAAGAGAATCATCATACAACAAGTGGACTGCCAGAAAAAAAGCAGTATCCACATACAATGACTAATATGAATAATACTCCATAACTCATTCCTTAATGAGTAACCAGCGTCCTTATTGAGCTAAATATTCAATATTTGAATTCATAGAAATATAAATGAATTACTGATATAATTATCCTTATCAAAATATAAATTCATTATATCAGTCAAGAATACCAAATCATTACTTAATATTGAGCAAACCAAATAAATAAATAAACAGTAATATATAAATAAACAGTAATAAATAAATAAACAGTAATAAATAAATCTGATCCAAACACTGTTTCTGGCCATCACTGGTTCACTATTAAGATCACACACTAGATGGCAACAAAGAGACACTTGAATAAATCTCATTCATTTTATAGGCTACTTTTACAGAGAATCCTACATCATTCAGTGGTCACATTCACAGTTTGACCAGTCACGTTATCTAGGTGGAACTAGAGTAGTGCCCTCTTTGGTTTTAGTGCCCCCCTGACTCACCATGAAACTCAGCCCAGCCGTATCCTCGGACTATATCTATCTCCGAGTCGTCTCCCTCCTCTTTGCTGTGCACTCTGATGAGGACGTACTTAAACACGCCGGACGGGTCGATGTCTGCCCGCGGTATGTTGGCCATCAGAGACGCCGCCTTCGTCTGTGTGCACATCTCCAGACTGCTCACTGACCACACCAGCAGACAAGCTAACAGGCAAAGTCCTCGTGTTTTCTCAACGAGCTCCGTGGCTGACTGCGCGGGGAGCTGAAACAGCTCCGAAGCCTGTTTTTATTTACCTGTTTTTAGACGTAAATGGACCAATATGAACTCTTTATAACTGAAACTCCACCGTTTCGCCTGGTTCCGCCATGCAGCATCAACAAAAAGACTTCCGGCGGTCACAGCCTTCAAAATAAAAGGGATAAAATAAGTACTATTTATTCTCATTGCATCCTTAATGTTGCACTAATGTCATCTTCTGGAGTTAGTTAACCCCTACAGTGTTCAGTATGTCAGATTTTCCTCTTCTCATTTGGAAGCTGACCAAGCATCTTCTGCCTTGTCGCATTTTTCCTTAATTTGTTCCATATTATTGTATAATAATTATAATATTGTAATTATTTTACTGACCCCAATTACTGATCTGTGAGTTCACTGCTTAGGTGGGACGATTAAAAAGCAAATTACATTATAAATCACATTACAGCAAAACTATTTGAAATAAAATAAAAAATCCCCGCTTTTATTTTGAGGGCAATGCGACTACACCGGAAGTAATTAGAACTAACCGCATGCTTCCGTGAAGTAAAGCATTCCGGTAATTGTAGTCCAGAGCAGACTAAGAAAAGAAAGACGCATTAGAATCAGAATGGAAAGCACGAAAAAAAACAGTTACAGATACAAAAAGAAAACATTTATTATGTTATTTGGGGTAAAACATTCAACGTGACCACACAGAGTAATTACATGTCATGATAAATATAAATTCACAATGACTTAATATTAACTAAGCATTAAAGGTGGCTAATTCTAGTGAAAATGTTGGTAAAGTAGCTTCAAAATTCTGTTAAATCTATTGTCACACTTGTTTCCTCTAACATGGATTAAATGGGTTGAAAAAGCCACATACAGTAAACTGCACCAATCCAGGATTGTCCAATTGTTTATATTAGCAAAAACGTATTATGCCACAAGAATAATCCAACATTCACAGGCTATCTTGCAAATTCTTCAAAAGGGCGCCCAGACACTGAATTGGTGCTTCCAAAATGTAAGTTTAGCACAGCTACATGTCGAGCGTGGACTGTGGCATTTAATGCCAGAACACCTGAGTGCATATTGGAATGTCTTATGCTGCAGCAAACTTCTTTATAATGATTTTTAGAGGGTTCAATTGTTTTAATGTTCCACCTCAGCCTATATATGCAAAGGGGGTGGCCACAATAAAAGCAATACAAGTACAGTAGTGTTTAATCCAATCCAACAAAGCAGCCCATAAATAGTATGTTTATGGTGCAAAACATGTCCCTTAAACATAATACAATGCAGTACAAGAACATCACATACGTCAAAAACAACCACTGTCAACTAAAACTGATCACTACTTTAAACCATAGTTATATTTGTATTGTCTAAAGTAAATTGGTGAATTCAACACTTAAACACGTGTTACTGTCGAAAAAGACAAATAGTAAACATAAAGTATGTGAGTAGATGTTTTTTTTTGGCAGATTAGATGCAAGTTTTGTTCAGTAATTTAATGACGCATCATTTGTTTCTGTATTTTCAAGGGGAGTGTGTTATTCAAGTTTAACTTCAAGAGAACATATCATGAAAAACTCACTTTTTAAGTGCTTGTGCTCATACATTTGGATATCTGGAGTGGCTACTAACCCACAGACTGTGAAATAAGACAACCCAGTCAGTTTTTTTTTTGTCGATCAGAAAACGTGTGATTCAACAAGCCAATCAGATTTGGCTCCCCTTCCTATGTCACATGCAGGCTCATTAGAATATATCGCCCATGACTTGAGAGTTACTTTTGCAAAGGTGCACCATATTTTTCTCGCAAACCAATCAGAGCAGACTGGGCTTTTTCAGAGGGGGGGCTTAAAGAGACAGGCGCTAAAACGGAGCGTTTCAGATAGAGGGTGAATACAGATATCAGACAGTATGAGAAAAAAAATGTGTTTTTTGAACATTAAAGCATGTAAACATGTTCTAGCAGAAACCCATAATACAAGCATGTACATGGAAATGACCATGATATGTCCCCTTTAAACTACTGTATCAGAAACTACTGTGTAATCCTACATTTTATAATAGGCATCAAGAAAACAAAATGTGTATGTGAGTGATTCAAGAGCTCTTTTCTATCAGATGTTGACCTGTATTATGAAAAGACAAGTTTGACCATCAAATCTTTGTTGGAAAATCCCATGATTGTTTTTCTGTCCTTACAGACTAAAACTCAAAATTAGTTAATATACGCCTATAATAAAAAAACATATCTGCCTCACAATGTCAGTTTTTGAAGAGACTGATCCAAACAGCTTTAAGGTGGCCAGAGACTGGAGTTTGTCTCTGTCAACAAATTTTTATAACATGCAAACGCCTGCTGTTCACCACATCTGTATGTTATTGATTATTTAAAGTTAATCTGGGCAGACTAAAATGTGAATAAAACTGCTACCTGATGAACATCTTTGAATATAAAAATAGTGATTGCTTAGATATTAAACTGGTAGTTATCTCCACAGTGTGCTTCAGTGCTTCAGAGTACAGTCACTCTTTCTACAAAAAACAAAACGCTGGAATTTTTTACATTCCATACAATCAAAAATTGGTTTGACTTTTCAAGAATAAAAATTACATTCAGACCTCCCCTGTGCCACCAGGGGCGTACTATGTTCTTAAACCTACAGTACAGGGCAGTCAGACAGTATTTGGTCAGTGACATATTTTTCATGGTGTTGGCTCTCTGCTCCAGTACATTGTTTTTGAAATGGAACAAAATTCTGTGAAGTTAAAGGAGGAGTTGTAGTCGTTTTTATACAGTCCTACAATTTTAGTTGACAGAGAGTAAATGGACAAGTCAACATAGTGAATACAGGTCTTCAGTGCAGTCTCCTTGTTTAGGTAAAATAGTTTAGTAAAATTGGGGGACAATGTATAAAAAGAGAAACAGTTCCTACATTGTTCACCCATTATAATGTGAACACCCTTAAAGGAGCAGTGTGTAGGATTTAGCACCATCTAGCGGTGAGGTTGCAGATTGCAACCAAGCGAATACCCCTCCGCTCACCCCTCCCTTTCCAAGCGGAGAACTACGGTGTCAATTAGTTATTTGATGCTATAAAAAAGGGGGTGAGACGTCACGATTGGCAGCTGTGAGTCCTCCACCACCCGATCACTACTGCGCAGACTCTGGCTCCAAATTATGTCAAAATCTCAAGATGGCAGCTCCCGTTTCCGGGATATTTTGGCTTCAATTCTGTACAGTGGGAGGAAGTGGAGATGCGTCGTCCATCTTTATATACAATCTATGGTAAACCCCCCTAAATCCTACACACTGGACCTTTAAATAAAGCTCAAATTCAGCTCTTTAACCCCATAGTTTAATTTCAGATCCAATGTGCTGGAGTACAGAGCCAACACAAGCAAAAGACTATTACTGTCTTACCGTTTTCTGACTGCACTGTATGCTGTCACAGTATCTATATGGGGCCTTCACTGCCTCCTTTCTTCTTCCCATCGCGAGCTCGGAGTAAGATGAAGACCAGGACCGCCGCGAGCAGGAGGACAAAGAGAAAGAGAAGCGTTCCCCACGCCCCCGGGGTCAGGGCCTTCCTCAGGCCCACTGTCTCCGCCGGCAGCAAACTGCTCAGACTCAGCATGTAGCCCAGAGCCCAACCCACCGAGGTGTCCCCCGCCTGGAGGATAAGCGACAAGTGATTACAGCGAACAATGGGTCTGTAGGATATACTTTTTTGTGAAATGACGATGACCTTCTCACCTTCTTCTGGAAGGAAATGCGTGGGAACGACGTCTCGTCGAAGCCGTATCCTCTCAACATGAGAATCTTAACAAACACAGAGATAGCACAGTAGTCCTGCAGACGAGACTTCTGCTGAGGAGCAAGAAGCAGCATCTGGAACAAAAACCAAGACTGTCATTAGAATACTTATACGTGTTTTTAGTTGTTAACTATAGTCAATATATTCAAACAATGGTGTACGGCCATGCAATCACAATGCTAACATGCTGATGTTTAACAGGTATAACGCTTACCATGTTCACCATCTTAGTTTAGCATGTTAGCATGCGTCTATTGCTAATTAGCACTAAACACAAAGTACACCTGAGGCTGATGGGAATGTCGATAGTTTTGCAGGTATTTGGTTATAAAACCACACAAAGGCCACACATGCACAGACACAAATGAAATATCATAAATAGAAAAGAGCATTACTTGTTTGTAAGACATCCTGCACACACTTTGGGATGCCTCCTCCAGTTGTGAAGGAGTGCTCGCAGTGATGCTGGTGGTATGTTGCAGGAAGGAGTGGACGTAGAAGAATGCAGAGAACGCCTGATGCATAGAAAGAGGACAAAATACAAGACTCAGACGGGGGCGATTAATAGTACATGGAAAATAATCTACCTGTGAGAGAAATAAAACATATATAGACAAGTGTATAGCCTATGTTTCTATGCTTTTCTTAGCACTTTGAGGCCTTATTGTGCTTATTGTAGTGTGTAGCCTACTGTGAAAATTTAGATTTTAATTGATTATATTTTTTGCTGCAAATATTTTTACCTAAGTATATTTTTGAGTGCAGGACTTCTATTTGTAACAGGATATTTATATTTTGTGGTGTTGCTACTTTTACTGAAGGGAAGATTGTCCATTCTGCTCCTAGGTTTCCATTTAAAGTATGCAGTTTCAGATAACTGCTGATCCAAATGTAAGGGTCTTTATATTTTTGGGCTGGTCTGCTATACAGTTATGTTAGCTATGGATATAATCTTTGACAGAATACACTATGTCTATCTGTGGTTCAGTTAATTGCAAAAAATGATGAACTTTGTGAGCATCACTGCCTGCACCCCTGTACAGGCTGACCTTTAGTCTATAATGCTACCAGTGAGTACAACAGCCTTTCTTACCATGAAGCTGCCGGTGACATTTGGCTGGAAGACTTTGTCAAAGGAGCACTGGGAGAAGGGGCAGCTGTCGAAGGAGAAGATCTCGGACACGTTGCTCAGACAGTGTTCGTAATGTCCGCTGCCTTGTACTGTCAGAGAGGCCTGGGAGTTGTAGGAGCTGGGTTTGTACTTTTCTGTACACGGAGAGCTGAATATGCTGTTCAACTTTACTGTTCTATTGTGGCCTACAGGATAGCAGGGGTGAGTGACTGACCCGGAGTAACCCTGAGACTGAGAGAGAGAGAGAAAGACATAGAGAGTGATATGACAAAACCATTAGAAATACTATTAGAATTATATATTTAAAAATCGACATGTATAATTATGTACTTTGTGTACTACTGTACCATATAATGATTGTGAAATGCTATCGTCCATAACACTAATTAGACCCTGACCACTATTGGCATGGCTGATTTTATTGGGGTTATTTTGTTTATCACAGATATATCGGTGTGATCTGTTGGTGAATAGTAGTAACCTGCTACTGCAGTAAGCATACTTTTGTCCACCAGAGGGGACAAGTTCATTTTTGCTCATTTGAAGGGATCTTTATCAAAAAAATATCTGTTTATGCTATATGTGTACATGTGTATAATAACAACTAGTGTTGTCGCTACCTATATGATGACAAAATAAATACCAGATTCAGCTATAGTGAGCGTGTTGTGTTACACTACCTTCACTATATGAGCCAGCAGTCTCTTGAGGAACTGGTCCTGCCCGTAGCAGAGGAAGCTGTGTGTGTACAGAGAGTACTCCTGGCCATAAAGACGCAGCTTTATCATGTCGTGTTCGTCCTCTACTTCCTCCTGAGTTGCAAATGTTATCTGGGTGGACGCCCCGCCGAAATCAAGCGCTCCCACCGTGGGCCTGCCGGGGCTGAACCAGTGCCCCACGAAACCATACTGCGGAGAAATAATAAGGGAAACAGTAGCAGAACATAATGGCCGTTTTTTCCCCTGGTCATTATCTTCAGAACAGCTGTCCGTTTCACACACATGCTGATAACAAGCATCAGAGGGAATACTGATATATGATCATTAGTGTTGCACTATGTGTCATCAGTCAGCCTCTAAATGAGCTTTAAAGAGACAAACACACCCAGTCAGATAATCTTTGCAACAATCAAAGCGGACCTATTATGCTTTTGAGCTTTTTCCCTTTCCTTTAGTGAGTTATATAGTTTTTTTGTGCATATGAAACGTCTGCAAAGTTACAAAAGCCAAAAGTCCAAACCAAAGGGAGTTCCTCTCCCCCACAGAAACACTGCTCCTGAACTGCCTGAAACGCCTTGCTTGAAGTCATGCCTTTTCTTCTGTAACGTGGTGATGTCACCAAGTAACACATTTGCACAATAGAGTGCTCCAGGGATGACGTATTTTTGTAGGCCAACAAGGAAGTAAGCATCGCCCTGGTTCCCTCGACAAAAAGCCAATGGGATTTTTCCATTGACAGAAGGTGGAAGGAGCGGCTGCAGCACAGCCGGTATGAGAAAAATAGTGTTTTTTCAACATTAAAGCATATAAACATGTTCTAGTAGAAACCCAAAATACAAGTATGAACCTGAAAATAAGCATAATAGGTCCTCTCTAAGCGCAAAAATTAAAATATTTTAACTGACTGACTTGGTAAATTATTCCAATGCAAGCTGCTCTTTGGCACCATTGTTGCTGTACATGATGTGATTTCTAAATGACTCATCATTTATAGTTGATTTAGAAACTGACAACAAAAACACACTTCATACAAGTTATGGTACCTTTATGAAGTTCTCTAAGAGATAGTTGACGGTCACCCAGCCGTACGCGCCCTCCTCTTGACCGCTCAGTATGGCCGCCCCCTGGTAGCTGAAAGGATAGGACTGGATTTTGTGGCCCACTTCCTGCAGAATCTGAAGTGACAGCTCTGGGCTTGAGATGCTGGTTGGGAGAAACAAGAGTCTTCTTTTACTAAATTTGTTACAGCTGCAGTTATCACTCACTGTTTTACTGCCACAAGAACCTTCTGGTTTCACTCCTGACCTTTGACACTATAAAGATTCAACTGACCTTAAGGGCTTACTCTTTTGAAAGTTTCATGGAGTGAAATCAATTACACATGTTTGTCAGTAGGACCAGATGCAGCAGCCTGACGACAATTTAAACCAGCCAAACTGACTCCACAAAAACCTACAAAAAGCTCCAAAAGCTTCTACACTTTCATCTTTTGATCTGTAAATAGTCTCTAACTTTTGAATTGTTTAATCCAAATCATCCTTTGCAGTCAACAATTCATACGTTTATCATATCAAAAACTTTAAGACTGTCCCAGATTTTGTGCCCAAATCCTACGAACATATTTATCAGATTAATCCACAAAGATTTCTCTGAGCAGCGGAGTAAGAAAAGACATGCGCTGCAACCAGCATTGAGGGAAGTGATATAGAGCGTGTTATCAACAGTTAAATTAGTTCATTCATGTACATTGTATGGTGTTACATACTACCAACAATTTATGAGTGCAAAGGGATGTAGAAGAAGAAGAAGTAGAGTTGGGTCGAGTCCCGGTTTTGCTGATCCTGTCTGGTGTACAAGCTTAAATCGGTTTATGCCAAGCGGCTGAACTGGAATTTGTCATAATTTGTCTGACAAATTAAAAAGTAGCCAACATCAGCAACAGGTGCCAACTGCATCACAGCTATGAATTGTGGGTAATTCCCCCAGGGAAAGTGTGCAGAAATGCGGACTTACGGAAAGTGTTCGTAAAGGGCTCAAAATGTCTGCGAGAGAGCCCTCAAGGACTTGATGATTTGACAGTGGGACAGCCCTAAACCCTCACGGACTTTGCGGGAACGCGCCTCAAGGTCTTTGAGTCTGTGAGTGTGGACATTGAGACTGGGCCAGAGTCTCAAAGAAAACTAAAACTGCACCAATACGGCAACATTTTGGATTCGAAGACGACAAAAGAGGTGAGCCGAAAAACATAGACGAGGCTACACGAAAACACTGCAGGAGTCGCTAAACTCTCATTCATGGGCTCCCTCAGTGTCGTTATGTTCCACTTGGGAGCGGCTGCTGAGTCAAGTGCGTCACCTGTGGTAAAATACGGTATACCGGTCCGGTCCGGTGTTTGGCTTAATATCAAACCAGGAAATTTATTTTACAGGCCCAACCCCAAATTGTTTAGAGACAGATAGTAATAGGCAGGCTGTGTCTTGCCTCTCATTCACACTGCAGCTTTTGTGTAGCTTATATTTGCACTGAGCTAATTTACATATTCACCTCCGACTGAGTGATTGGGCTGCTGATTTTTGCTGCATAATCGCATAAAGTAAGAGCCAACATGTAGGGATGTTGACAGTGTCTGAGTGCTCTGTCAACACCTCTACTCTCAAAGCGTCGTGCATCACACTGTCTTACTCGATAATATCAATCAGTAAAAGTTTGTAGAAAAAAATGTCTTGACAAGACAGCAAACCTCACAATAGTTCACTTTTGTTTACGGCAGGGGTTCTCAACCTTTCGTAACTTGAGGCCCACTTCTGATTGTTAAAACATTTCCGAGGACCACCATCCCAAAAATAAATAACAAACTGGGCTATAAATATGTATTATGCCACTGTCAGGTGTAATGATCCACATTAATATTCAGCTTACCCTCACCCATCACTGCCTGTCATTATGAATCCAAAGAATTCAGCGTCACTGTTGCAGAGTTGTCTCTGAAATCACTTTTTCGTTTCAAAAACTGTCCCATTTTCTGTCACTGCATCCGAGACATATATGTCTGTAAAGTGGAGACTCGTGGGTACCCGTAGAACCATTGTCATTCACATATCTTGAGGTCAGAGGTCAAGGGACCCCTTTGAAAATGGCCATGCCAGTTTTTCCTCGCCAAAATTTAGCTTAGATTTGGAGCGTTATTTAGCCTCCGTCACGACAAGCTAGTATAACTCCTGAGAGTCTGGATGTCTGCATATAACAGGTTTTATATTGCATAAGGTGCATAATTATGTTTTGAAGAGCACTTTATTGTAGATGAATGTAATGTTTTATTAGTATTACACTGTATAAAAGGATTAGCATGGGACATTCAGAGAACTACAATGGAGATTAAGTTTAGTCACATCGGAACAAGACAAGACAAACACAGACAGAGACAGTCTGGTCACAGAGACACACACACAGTCTGACTCACTTCAGAAGCCTCATGCCAGCTGTGGCTCCCAGGTACACAGGTGTGAGCTTGTGTCTTTCTTTGGGGATGTCCTTCAATGCCTGGTCCAGACAAGCCTCTAAACTCTGCCCGGCTGCTCCCTGCTGGCCCGCGTAGCTGGAGATCCCTCCGCCTGAGTGAGCGAGAGATTGACAAAAAAACATCTGATTACGTGATCGACGTGTGGAGTCTTGTTCTTGTGTTAGCTGTTGTGACACACGTACGCATCATGATGCAAATCCAACACACCCACAAGACTAGGGATTACCAAGTTACCTGGAAAAACAAATGCACAACAATCAACTCTGAGGAATCAACAGAAGTCACTGTGATGACACTACAGGTGAATAGGGTAAAAATTGAACTAATAGATATCACCATGAAACTTCCCCAGTTGATTACTTACATTAAGAAAATATTTGTTTGTATTACAAGTTTTCTGTAAATGTATGTGTATATGTGCAAATGAGGCATTATCTTATTAAATATGTGCTAATTTGCATACACATCGTGAACAGAAATCTGAACACTGGATAAAGCCAGGCTCAAAACTATTGTTTCATTTTGTTGACATATTAGAATCAAAGGTTTTTTTACAGAGGGGATTTTGGACATCTCTTTTTATCACTTCATAAATCAGAAAATACTGTCAACAGCCATAAAAGAAAAAAATCAATTTTCGTCATGTTTTTTTAGGAATAAAATGTTCTATAAATCAGGCTATGAAAGACATTCAGAATACAGATAGGAATGGAACTGGAAAGTTTGGTGTATGTAAGTGCTACTGAAGGCGAGATTCCTGGCTCAGAGGATGAGAAAAAAAGATATGTATTGTAACATATTTACATTTTGAGACACTACAGGTGAATAGGGTAAAACATTTTAACTGATACATACTCCATCACCATTAAACTTCCCCAGTTGATCACTTACATTAATACAAATGTTTTTTTTGTATTACAAGTTTTCTTAATGTTTAAATGAGGCATTATCCAATGCTAACTTTTGATGAATTTTGGAGAAATCTACAGACTCAAATAGACAAAGTAGTAAAATTAACACCTAAATGTGTATTTTGGATGTTTTCTTTCCACTAGTCTTAAAGAATGGAAGCAAAATAGCCCAAAATTTCAAAATTGACCCGCGCATGAAAAACTATGTTTTTTGCCTGGGGTGTCTCAGGCAATGGTGAATCAGGAGTGAGTCAGAGTTGAGCTCTGTGCTTTGCCACCCCTGTCCTGCCAAAGGGTCTTTATTTTTCTTGGCTTGGATAAACAAATGCTTTTTTTTCCAATTAGTCATGAATATGGTGTTTACATGGTCATATTTCATAATTGTAAAAATGCCACAGTCAGAAGGGAACTTTGATCCTTAGATGGATGTCTGTCAAATTAAAAGAAAGTGCATCTATCTATCTATCTGTCTATCTGTCTATCTATCTATCTATTTATCTATCTATCTATTGTGATCTATTTTTATCTTTCCAAACCACTCCCACAGCTGTCATTCTCAGACATCCATCTAAGGATTAAAGTTCACCTCTGACTGTGGCATTTTCACAATTATGACACATGACATGAGTGTCAACACCATGTTCATGACTAATTGGAAGAAACGCATTTGTTTATCCAAGCCAAGAAACATAAAGACCCTTTGGCAGGACAGGGGTGGCCAAGCACAGAGCTCAACTCTGACTCACTCCTGATTCACCATTGCCCGAGACAAAGATTTGCTTCGCTTGCTGTGCTGTGATAAAAGCTGTGTTGTGATAATATCATGAATTCACAGGACACAGCCAGCACTATTTCACATCTTACCCACAGGTAAACATAAGAGAAAAACAGTGTTCTAAATCGAGGAGTGGAGGGGTCAAACCGAGTGCATATTCCTGGTATAATTTCACTATCAGAAGATTAAAGGTATATTACACCAAAAAAAACAGCGTTTTGAATATTAAAAGTTCACACTCTGAGGCTGAAATGTTTGTAGTTAATGTGGGATGGAAAGCAGAGACGGAAAAGATTCCCAATGTTTACAATTTGCAAGCATTCATTGGCCAACTCAAAACAGCTGTAAGACTGCACAGTTGGTCATGTAAGGGTTAAAAATACTGTGCATGGTCAATATAGCACTATAACAACCTACATCGGACTTTATTCGTCCTAATTACGACTTGGATGTTGGATCTTGGACATGGAAATTATTTACAAGTTGGACACTTTAATTTCTTCCACGTGACTTGAGTGTGGAATTACAGTAACAAAAGCTTGCATGGGCCAAAAGAAGTATCAAAACGTCCATAAAAAATGTTCATACCACTCCCACAGCTTATTCTAGTAATTCTCCTCTGTGCTCATTATGTTTCAACCACTCAAATTTTCCCCATAATTTACCAAAATTGCCAGATACATAGCTTCCATTTCACGCTAGTGCGGTTACCTGAGCTGGTTTTATACCAGCTTTTATACCAGTTCTTTACTTGTGATGCTGACCTTCTTGTGTTGCCGCTGGGCACACAGGCCTACTTGCTCTGATAACCTCGCATTGTCTTTACTTATTGTTGACGTATTGTCTTATTTTGATGAGTTTCATATTCTGTTTACTGATCAGGTGGGAACTTCCTATTTGTCGCTGTCCATTGACGGAGGTTCTGAATTAATGCTGCCGTGGCATATTGTGAAGGGAGGGAAGGGCCTCCAAAATGTCCGTAGCCCCGCGGCCTAAAGTCATATTAAGGAACTTCTGGCTGTTGAAATGTGTTGTAACTGTTGTGAATCTGAGCTGGCTACAGACGCTATCCTCTGAGGAAAGAAAGTTATATGCAAAACAAAAATATGTTGTTCTGTGGTTTTTGTTGGAGAAAGTGCTGATGCTTACCTTTAACATGACATTCAGTGTGCTGGGTGACCACGCCCGTGCCATTTTGCTTGTCTGCTGGCCACTTGTATATATACAAATCTGTGTGCGAAGATCCAGCATCCAAGACAATCCCATACTGCAGAGAGTAAAAGGGAGAGAAAAGAAAAACATCAAGAGAGGTAATTGTGGTGACAGCCTTGAAAAGAGGCGTCCAGTTAACCAGACAGAGGAGCATGAAAGACGTTTCGTGGAGTTTTGGCATCTGGAAGGCATTTGGCTGCAGACGAGGTTAACTAGTGATGCTCCCCTTCAACGGTAGACCTCATGGTGTTATTTTACACAAGTACACATTTGTGATGGACAGAAACTGATTGTGTTCCATTTTTACACCGTCTATAAACACTCATTTGTTTTTTTTATTATTATTATTGCACATCTCTACCTTTGTGTGACAGGGAAGGGTTTTTTTTTAAATAAGAGAAAACATTGTTATTTCACAATTTAATGTTATTCCAGTTCTGTTTCACTCTTTGGGTGTACAAGAACATGTTATCAAAAGATAAAAGTCAAAGTTGACAATTTTTTTTTACTTAAAAATATTCATATTAACCTTATCGATGTTAGCTCTAAAGCAGAAAGCATATTGAAAATGGGCAGTCTCCTGGGCGAAAGTCAGGTGTTTTTTGACCCACCCATTCATCCCGGCCTCCTCCGTACACAGCGTTCCTGGTTCACAATTACGTGGATTACATACGAATTGATTTCGTGCTGACCATCACGAAAAAATACAAGGAGAATTTTCTGCTAAACAACTGGGAAAGTCTCTCACTGGTCTACTCTACTCACTGTGATGAAAACCTGTTGCCCTGACAGTGCTTCCACTTCTACTACCATGTAGAATATTAAGCAACTTTAATCTCTGCTTAAATGAAAGGAAAAACTCTGAATGTGTAGAAAACCAGCCATGCGAGAAGGTATGTGACGGACGATCCAAAGACAAGTGACCACACAGACACACAGACTCGAACATAAATCCAAGTGCAGCAATAGATACACATAGACATCATTCCAGACTCATTTGCGAACACAACACTTCTTAAATCAGTACAACAGGTGAACAGCAACATCATGTGGAAGCGGTCCATGTTATTGCTCATAATATTTTCTCATTATTGCTGTGCAGTGAGTTGTAAGGATTCGCTCCAACACTTGCCAAACACAGAGAGCAGCTCTAATGATCTGTTTTGTCCTTCCATTTGATACACACTATGGGAACTGTTGCACCTCTCTCCCTGCAAAATGTAAGAAAACCCCTTTTGTGTCCCTTTTTGTGAATGGCCGACCACATTGATACCGAGTGAAAGGGCGGCTACATTATACTAAAAAAGGAACCATGGGATATTTAGCCGCTAACACAAAAACGAGGGAGCAGAGGGAACAGAAGCTGGAGCTGACATTGTGTGCAGCAGTCCTGCTCTGAATGTCAAAGCCATTAAAACCTTCATTTCCTTCCTGAATGTAAAAGGCAGTCTCTGAAATCAGCAGGTTGCTCCACAGGTAAATAATATTTGTTTCATAACAAAGAGGCAGCAGTTTATCAGTGTTTCCGCCATGAGGTTATATCTGGTGACGGTCTTGTGAAAGGCAACACACTGTCCTCAGCTGACCTTCAGCAGGAGAGGGATGAGTGACAGCTAAAGCTGTGACCAAGAACCAACACACACAGATAACAGGTAACAAATTATGTTTGACTGATGGTTATGCAAAGTCCATTCCACGTTTCATTTCACACAGTTTCTTTGGAGTTGCCTTCATAACTTTTTTCAATTTTGCGTCTGAATTTCAGATTAAATCTCGGTATCCAGTAGGCACTGAGTTGGTGATTTGCCGGTAAAAAAACCCATCCAACTGCTGAGGTTAAAACTAGACCAAAAATTGGTTTATGCTATTGTTACTGAAATCGCTATATTCCAACATGAACGAGGCTACTTACATGTTCATATATAACTGTTGAAATGCTGTTGGAACAATAATCAAGTGTATCCTGGAGATCTATATTCTCTTTTCATCCAAATTTTACAGGTCTTTTGACCTGCAAACCATCAAATCAGTGCTTACAGGGCAGGTATTTTGGTTCGTATTAAAATGTTTCATACTCCATAACATACCCCAGGAGGTGTCATGAAGGAAAAAACCTAATTAGTGTGCACGATAGTGATTCATGCTCTTGGTTTAATAATTGTTGACAGCAAACGCCTCTGGCGTTACGTATTCAGTAAGCTGGAAGTTTGAAAAAGATGACGTCAAAAATATTAATGAGGCGCTCCAGAACCCTGAAGCCGGGTTTTTATTAACTGGATAACATCTGCAGTATCATCAAAGTTTTAGTCGATCTAAGATCTAAATAAAACTGTATTAAATTGAAGCGATCCATAGTGAGAGTGTGAAGTGAACATGAAGGACAAATTGGCATAAAGGTGACAAATTATAGCCTGCTAAGTCAAGTCTGGTCGTGGACGGACATGGCAGTTTCTAAGCAATTTTGCGTACTATAACAACATCTTTGTTGCTTTTGGTGTGTCATTTGTACATCTGTACTGACTGCAATGTCAGTTCCTGTCAGTACCTGTTCCTATTTTTATACTTCCTTATATTTAAATGGTTCATATTTTGTTTCACTTTGTTTAGCTCTTTTTTGTAACTGTGTTAGCTGATGCTTCTTGGTTTTTGCAGCTTCCCCTTTGCTGCTGTACACTGCAAATTTCGCCACTGTGGGACTAATAAAGGATTATCTTGTCTTATCTTATCTTAATGCAAACACATACGCGTGAATATGCAGCGCTCAGAGCTAGTGACGTAGAATAAAAAGTGAGAGAGACTGCTTATGATGGATGGGTCCAACAAACACAGGATTTTCAACTTAGAGACCGATGTTCTTGTCCCAAAGTGTTGTTGAGTTATTTTGAAGTTTCATTGGTGACGTTTGTGACGTGTTTTCCGTACTTGTGTTACGTATTTTACTTTGTTTACGTACATATTTTACTTAGTTTACGTAGTTATTTAAGCCCTTTTTATTTCATTTTTAGGACTTCCAACCAGGAAACCGGTGTTAGAGACCAGTCACCATGTCCCAAAGTGTTGTTGAGTTATTTAGAAGTTACGACAGTGATGTGTTTCCCGTAGGCTACTTATGTTACTTATTTTACTTTGTTTACGTAGTTATTTTAAGCCCAACCATGATGTTTTTCCTAAACCTAAGTGGTTTTGTTGCCGAAACCTAACTGCGGACGTTACCATAGTCTTGTTGTCTAAACAAAACCGCCACCATTTCACGGTAACACGGTAACAATGTGGCGTTAAATGACAGGTGAAAAGCCTAAAATGCGTTATCATGACACGCAGAATGTCCTTAAAATATTGTGCTATTTATAAGCCTTCCCATTAGATGGGGTTGGCTAAATCAGACCATGATTTATTAAATGGAGAGCACAAATTATTAAATCACATGCACTTTTCTTTTTTCTTTTTACAATGACACTTCTGGCTCTCTAACAGTTCACACATATAATAGGGGTGTAAATAAATATCGAAAAATCGAATATCGCGATATTATGTTGTGATACTGTATCAAAAATACTATCGATTTTAATTTAATAGTTTCCATACAAAGATGAACTTAGTTAATACTTTCATTTAAATATACTTAATACTTTGATTTCATTTGCAAAGAGATGCGCCCCCTCAGTGTATGTGCCCTCTCAAAGTAGTGCTATGATGTTGATGTTACAGGGACTGTACAGATTCCACTGTTCTGATTGCATAAAAAAGTAAACTTTTTCGCATATGCATATGGTGGGGTGTTCTTTATTATGACGGAGTATTAGGGCCACATTGAGGAAAAAATAATATATCCGAGATTTTGAAAATAAAGTCATAATATTATGAGAATAAAGTCATAGGTTTAGGAGAAAAAAAGTCATAATATTATGAGAATAAAGTCAGAAGTTTATGAGAAAAAAAGTCGGAATATTATGAGAATGAAGTCATAATATTATAAAGTAGTAATTTTACGTGTTATTTTAAAGGGGAAATAGAGCAGCGTGCCACCTCTGTGAAAATGAGGGAGGTGGAGCATCTTGTGAAGCTATACTTTAGTATAGGTTTCACAAATAACTAAATGAATCTATAATCTTTCTTAATCTTTTGGCACATCAGCACAACATTATCATAAGTATCAGGACCTTGAAAAGATTGTGCAAGAAACTGTGTTTATTCCGAAGAAAGAACCACACGGACCTGGGGGAAATTGCCTCTTTTGTGGAGGAGGAAATTACTTTTTCTTCTCGTAAAGTTAGGACTTTATTCTCATAATATTACGACTTTTTTCTCGTCAACCTATGACTTTTTTCTCGTAATATTACAACTTCTTTTCTCGTAAAGTTATGATTTTATTCCCGTAATATTACCACTTTTTTTCTCGTAAAGTTATGACTTTATTCTCATTAAATTACGACTAATATTATGACTTTATTCTCGAAATCTCAGATTTTCTTTCCCCTCAATGTGGCCCTAATACTCCGTCGTACTTAATACTATGACTGATTTCCTAAACTTAGTTTTTAAAAAATCGCAAAAAATCGCCTTACTTACTATATCGCAATATATTGAATTGTAACCCCTGTATCACTATACGTATCGTATCGCCAGATTCTTGCCAATACACAGCCCTAACATATTGCAACAAAATTTCCAATTTAACTTGGTATTTGATTTAATATTGTTACACCTGGACTTCCATACATTTAAGGTTCAACAGCTGAAGCAGCAGAATATGAAAAAAAAAAAAAAGAATTCTGAAGATATGAAAGGATGCAATTATGAACTTAGTAAAAAACAACAGACTTGACAACATCTAATGTCACAGAATCCTCTAGTAGTGCCACAGATTTGTTTGCCTCCCCGTCTGCACCCTGCCCAGGACAGCTTTGGTTACTCCATGTCGCTGACAAACAGATTCAAAAATAACCCAACGGAACCGACCTTACCATGAACCCCGGTGCTTCCAGGACGTCTTCGGTGGGGATCGTCAGCAGCAGGATCGCGACGAGTCCGAACACCAGCAGCGCGATGGGGACGGCGGGGTGAGCGGAGCGCTGAGCCATGAAGCCAAAAGGTGTCAGACGCAGCTCGTCTCTGCGCCGCCTGGGAAATGTTCAAAAGCGGTTGAAGTGGCTGATGGCTTTAAACCCGGGCATTAACACAGCCCAGCCTATGTGTGTGTGCTTCACGCTTCACCTGCTGGCTGCCTCCTGTTTTACATTTCACTTGACATAGCAAAGTATGACCCTGGATTTATGTTCCGAGCGCAGCCAAGTCCTCCTCCATGCGCCCTGAAACCGTCTCCTCGGTTAGTGAATGAAAAACAGCTCCAAGGCTACTGGTGCCATGGAGGGAAAAATGCTTTTTATTCACACTCAGCGGTTACTCAACCGGTGGAGCTCATGTGGTATCTCAGTCTAATCACTTCCTTGTTTATTCCAGAGAGAGTAAATCACATGATCCATAATCATTCATGGGGAAGGACAAAAAGGGGGTGCCTCCAATGGCACAGGTCCAGATTGTAGGCTGTTGGACTTTGGAGCTGCAGAGCTGGCAGTTGTTTCAGTCCAGTATTTGCATGAGAATGGGTGCAGCTTTAAACCTGACTTGCAAATTGCGCCCTCATTTGAATGAGGATAAAGCATGGAATAAAGTTTTCACTGGAGGCCTTGTACTTTTTTCTTTTTTTAGTCTATTTTTTGCTGAAATCCTGTTCTGACAGTGTCTAAATTTAGCAGAATGTATAATGAGTTATTTTGAAGGAGCTTCTGAATATTGAGCTATTCTCTTCACATTATCACTCAGGGCAATCGTTTTCAAATTTGTATCCTTTGCAATATGCGCAAAAACAATCAGATGTACTGTTTACTAAGTACTAAGTAAGTTTATCTTCTGGGATACTTCAGATGTGTAAATGCCACACAAGATTAAAATAGCTCAAGCTCTTTGATGTTATCATCACACAGATGACTTGCTGCCTCCCGTCCAATGGCTGAACTTCAGGTTGTGATAGGTGATAGATTTGACTGATCCTCTGATCTCAACTGACATGTAAATGTTTGACATCTTTCAATTGTTGGCGTTATCAAGTCTTTCACAAATGCAGTGAACCAGCAGCTGGCAGTAAAAGTGTGCTTGTCTATGTCTAGTCCACAGAGGAGGAAGAAAAGAGCAAAAGCAAGTTAAGAAGAGAAGCTGTGATAAGTGAAATAATTATAAAAGATAGATTCTGTCATAAATCATTGCCACACGTTAATTAAATACATAACTAAATTTGCATGATTATGGGCCAGTGACAGTAGTTTTGCTACAAGTATTTATTTAACATAAAAAATGATGAAATGAAATTAGAATGAGTTGATAAAAAAAACGATAACAACCATGCCCCTTAAAATTGGGAGAATTACAGGAGATGGATTTTAAAAAACATCAAAGCAGCAGAGACTGAATTATTCTGACTTTTGATCTCAAGTAATGGCCAATCTCCATATTTCCCATGATGCAACTCAATAGCATTTTTTGTTAGAGCCTCCCTGCATAGTAAATCTACAAGCCCAAGACAAAATAATCCTGATTACATCATCAGGGTTATTCTCTCAGTTTTTAGAAATCTCGGCCTAACCATAAAAAGTAGACTTAGTCACCGTGACGTCATCCATTGGTTTGTGGACTGACGATTTGAAGCCTCGAGTTTGTCATTTTGGCCATCGCCATCTTGGATTTTTGCAACCAGAAGTGACACGAGAGGGTGGAGCTAAGTGCAACTGAATGCTGAATAAGATAGTTTTAGGCGACCAAAACGTTACAATTAACTTTCATGAACTGAAAACACACTGTGGAAGGGTTAAAGTTCTAAGGCGAAAACATGGACAACTCCCAGACCGGACAACGCCGTGGTAGCGACCTGTCAATCACAAGGTAGCCACGCCCTAAAGCATCCCCTGCTTTATGGTGTATTTGACTTTAAATGGGACCATAATTTACTAAATGAACATCATGCTGTATTGAAGAAGACTTGAAACTAGCAATTGAGACCATAAACTCCTGTTTACAGTGTTTACTGAGGTAATAAATCAAGTGAGAAGTAGGGTCATTTTCTCATGGACTTCTATACAATCAGACTTCTTTTTGCAACCAGAGGAGTCGCCCCCTGCTGGATATTAGAAAGACAAGGAAAAAACCCTGCCCAGTCCACACTCCATACTTGATCCATGCAGGGAACCAGTGACCTTCCGGTTACCAAGCCAAGTTGAAACAGACTGAGCTTCTGCCGCCCCGGTAGGGTCGAGGGTTCATACCAGTACTTACAATCCGGTTGATATCCACAGGACCAGTCAGCACTAGGAGTCACATTAATCTCTCTGACAGAGTGTGACAAAGTGTCGGCTGTGATCAGGGCAGAAGGTCAACGGACCAGAACAAATGTCTCACCTGACAATATCCTGCAAACCCACCAATGCTTCTACCATCTATGTCATTAATTAACAATGACAGCCATGATCTAATTAATGATGACACTCATAATTTAATTACAGATTATACTAAGTGTGACAGTTACTGTGTCGTTCTGTACCCAGGATAACATTGGTATCATATCAACTATTGAAAGAGTCATATTAGTAACCTTTACTGTTTAAAAGTTAATAAGCTCTTACTATACTATATGTTATTAAGCTGTTTAAAAAAAACAGTTTTTAAATCAGCCTGAAGATACAGTATACCTGTCTGCCCATTTTAGATCAACAACCCCGAACACCTCTCATTTTGTCTGCAGATGCAACATGACATTTTCAGAGGTCAGGGCTTCAGGGAATTGAGGGAACCAATAATAACCAGATGTCTCGATTAAAGGACCAGTGTGTATTATTTAGGGGGATATATTGGCAGAAATGGAATATCATATTAATAAGTACGTTTTCATTAGTGTATAATCACCTGGAAATAAGAATTGTTGTGTTTTCGTTACCTTAGAATGAGCCGTTTATATCTACAGACGGAGCGGGTCCTCTTCACGGAGCCGACCACCATGTTTCTACAGTAGCCCAGAACAGACAAACCACCCGGGCACCAGACTCTCTAAAACAATCCAGAATCACACCCCTGAGAAACTAATAGGTAAACAAAATGTTATTATGGTTAACATATTACTAAAAATTTGCTTTCATAAACATTCACCAGACACACAGCACCATAATCATCTTATTGGAGTCGTGTTTGTGTCCACTTAATGAATGTAAGTCTGGTATTCACTCGTCTCTCGTTTTAGCTCTATTTGGTGTCCATCAACTCCTGAGGGAAATGTCTGGCTCTTAGTTGCTCACATGTTCACCACACCAGCCATTCGTTTTGGCTCTCTGCTGCTTCCTGCTGGGCAGGTCACAAACTCTTGGGTTGTCTGAGCTTATTTGCTAGAAATTGCTGCTTCCATTAGGAATCAACCATACAGTGTAAAGACAGACCAAGCCTTAAAGGGAGATTTGTCAAGTATTTAATACTCTTATCAACATGGGAGAGGGCAAATATGCTTGCTTTATGCAAATGTATGTATATATTTATTATTGGAAATCAATTAACAACACAAAACAATGACAAATATTATCCATAAACCCTCACCCTCTACCCATAGAATGCATTTTTCATTCATATATTTTGAGGTCAGAGGTCAAGTGACCCCTTTGAAAATGGCCATGCTAGTTTTTCCTCGCCAAAATTTAGCATAAGTTTGAGCGTTATTTAGCCTCCTTTGCGACAAGCTGGTATGACATGGTCCAATGGATTCCTTAGGTTTTGTGACTGTGAAGCCCTTTGGAGCTCTTAAAATAGTAGTTGTAGAAGTACTGTATTACAAAAATGTGGGACACAAAACACAGGGCTGTCACCCAAGAGATCAGGGTTCAACATGTTGTTGTCTTTATGTTCACAAGCATTAAGTTTCACTTTCACTTCGAAAAAAAGTTGTTTTAAGCCAAAGCACAGTCTTTTCCCCTAAACTTAAGTGGTTTTGTTGCCTAAACCTAAACAAACTGTTCTCATTTGAGTTCAAATTGTAACATTTCTTGCAGTTTTACATGTTAGAACTTGTTGCTTTTAAGTTTCACTTTGCCTTTTACAACATAGAAGGCCCCTACTGACCCACATCTATGATGCTCATAGCGAGCGATAACGCACATTTAATGGCCTGATAACAGTCGAATCGGGTGGTTTGTTGGACAAAAAAAACTATTTGAGGATGTCACCTTGGCCCGCTGGGGAATTGTGATTGGCTTTCTCAGTATTTCCTGACATTTTATTGACTGTACGATTAACTGATTAATCAAAAAACAAACAGAATGATTGATAATGTAAGTAATTGTTAGTTGTACACGTAAAAACAATAAAATCAAAGGATTGGTTAGACTTGGCAATGCAAGTATATTTTATTTACAGTTGTATAAACAAGATGATTCAATGCAAGATCTTTACTCAAAAAGGTAAGAAAGACAACTGATTCCTCCCTTAAGGGGTTGTGTGTTTGTGTGGGTATGTGTAGGTGTGTGTGTGTTTGTGTGTGTGTGTGTGTGTGTAGGTGTGGGTGTGTGTGTGTGTGTGTGTGTGTGTGTGTGCGTGTTGATGCATGCCTGTGTACAACTGTTGTTTGTGTGTGTAACTAGACATTCTCGGCTGCAGTCGTAATACAAGCAGTACAATCTCCTCAACCCTATCTACACTGAACCAGGCTCTATTTACAGCTTATTCAACTTCAGTGCTCCACACAGCTCGGCTGACTGTACGCAGCAACAACACGCATCCAGAAACAAACTAAAGCACTGATAGTAACACGTATAAGCATGCATAGGCCGGAATGGGAACATGATCAGAAGCAAACTCTCGGTTCAAGTTTAGAAACCAAATTCTGTTTTGTGTGGTTGTTTCAAAGTGTCTGATATTGTTCAGTAAAATAAAAAAAAAAGAGATTCGTGAAAGTGGAGAAGTTAATATGTCTGACTGATGTTATAGTGATTCTGTTCTAGTTTCTTAAATCCATATCTTTATTTTACAGTTTAGGAGACGCCTCAGCATAAAGTGCTATGCAGTGCCAGAGACCAGACACGGTGTGATAGTCTTTTCAACAACCAGCAGTGGTTTCTCAGCTCCAGAAAATGGGAAACGGCCTGTTTTTGCATCTAACCAAGACTGCGCTTTCAATTCACTCGGGTTCCTTTGTGCAAAAGCTCTCCAGCGCTGCGGCGGGGAGGAGGTTTTGCGCGAAACACCCGAATGCTGGTTGGGTGAAAAACCTGGCCCTTTGATGCAACCCCTTGAAGACTGGAAATGAGAAAGACTGCTGCAGGAGAGAGGAAGAGAAGAGGGCGTCCCCAAAAGCAACATGGCTCACGGATGAGTGTCTTTGGACGTAAAAACACCAGCCTTACTTAACTGTTTCGTCAGACTGCAAATCTGCAATTTCATATATTCACCTGCTTATCTCTTGCTATAAATAGTAGTAAAGCTTAACAGATTTACTTTAAGAAACTGAGTTCTTACTAAAAATAAAAAAAAACATGCTTTTGGCAGATTAGTACAAAATTAAAGGGGAAAATATACAATTTAAACTACTACAGAATCTTGTATATAGCCTTGAAAATAATATCATTTTCATCATTCAGATATATAAAGCTCTTATACAAGCTCACACATGCTTCCACCATCTTCACTGGTAGACAAGATTAGTTATCATTGGTGCCATTATTAGTGCTTCTCAATGAAAGAAACATCTTCTAAAAACCTTTTAAAGTGTAGATTAAAAACAGGTAGTTCCCATTAAAAAATACTTGATATCCACTGAAGCTTACAGTACGTCTTGTATTGCGGTATATGTTAAGAAAAACTAGATATTCTTATGGTATCCCCTAATTGGAAGTGATATGTTTAGTACAGTGCTTGCACCAAAACTGGTTTAATCCGTAAACTTAACTAAACTAAACCTGGCTTGCTAAACTTATACAGCTGGTAAAGAGATTTTAAAGTAGTTAACATCAACACATTAAGTAAATTTCCGTGAGTAAAAGGACAAAAACAAGGTTAAATAAGTTTGCTAATAATATACAGAAGGAAAAGGTTGTATATGTGAGTCAGATGGGTTCTTCTGTGCATGCTCAGGGACCCTACAAACATCTAACGCCAGGTAATCCTGACTTTGAAAAAAGGTGCAAGTTCAGTGTTTTCAGACACTTCTTCTGCAAAGCAGTTTCCTCGACAAAGCTCCGTCGACAGGCGGTGAAATGAAAGCTTCGGCTTCGACGGCGAAGGGAGCGAGGAGATGGGTTCTCCGTCACCTCTCCCCGTCCACTTCCTCCTCTCCTTTTATTCCCCCTCGTCTCGTTTCCTCTCTCCTCGGGGAGCGGACCTCGGTGGCTTCCTCTCTCTACACCACAGTACTGACAGACGGGTCAGACAAGTTTAGCTGGCCCGTGATGTCAGTGGGTGGGTACTGCTGCAGAGATGAAGAGAAATGGGGGGGGGAAGGAGGAAGGGAGACAGTCATTTCTTGACAAAAAGCACGGTATACTTAATCTAAACATTCACGTCTTATCTTAAGAACACCTGTGCTTCATTTCTGCAGAAATGTAGAAGCAGGAGGGTTCTCTAACCCCTCTCAGGCGAACCTTAGTTTAGCAGTTTTTGTTGAATCTCTGGATTGTTGTAAAGCAGTTTGGTTGTGCCTGAGGTGGGCTAGTTGGGAGCAGACGTAAGGTCCCGAGTCTAGAGACAACAGCACATTTGAATCAGGCGTTATTTACTTTCTAGCCTTACAACGTGGGGGATAATTTCCTGCCATGGGTAGGGGAGACCGGGGTTGGTTGTAACACTGTCAGTTTGACCAATCAGAAAAGAGCTGTGGCGACATCATCAGTATCGTACACTCCCATTAGCATTTTGAGCTCACAGGAGAAGCGCCATGGATCCGTGAGCGACATTATGGATTTCATGACCAAAAAACTGATTTTCAGGTAAGAAAGTAAATTTTTTTTTAATCAAGATTAACTTTGGCCTAGTGTTCATTGTTTTGCAGATACAATAGTTTGACTTACATAACCTAAAGAAGCATTGTCTCTAGTTTAATTTGATGCTTTGCATTCATGCTAACTTCAAGCTTTTTATACTACGTCACTACCTCTTACCGTAGCATTTATACTCGGATGCGTTTACATTGCAGGCAGTAAAGGATACATGGTGTACAAGTGACATGCGGAAATCAAGAAAGCTGCACTTATTGCACGCTAAACGGCTTGCGCATTATTGTGGCATTTATACGCCTTTTCGTGTGAACAGGCTGGATTGTGTAGTAGACGTCCAAGTGAGTTTTATTAGTAGTAGATAAATACGGGTATCGTGTATCAAAGTTTGAGAGCTCTAGCACCAACAACCACTGAGTTACTGATGCTGAACAAAAGGTGCTACCATCATCCCCGGTCTCCCCTGAAACAGACAGCTCATTTATCTCCCCAACGTCATTTCTACGCATGCAGACAGGCGGCTTCTCTAATTTTAGCATCTCCAGGTGGAGGAGGAGGAGATGAATTTTTAGGCCGATTTCAAAGTGCTGCTGTACCGGACTCTTACGTCCAGTCCCCGCTTCACTGTGCTTCTCTTAAAGCAGAGTGCGTTGAATTATAGGCGTCTACAGTGCTGAGAGGGAAAAAACAAGATCCCGATTCCATGCAGGTGCTTAGTTTCTATGGCAACGGTGATTTTGCCTTGGGGTCTTTTGAGAGTGTGTGTGTGTGCGGTCTGACAGCAGTAAGCCATATTTTGCAATGCTGAGTCTGCTACTGAGCAAAAAAAAATATAGAAACCTGATGTAATGAATGTAGCCGCTTGCAATCATAAATAGAACTTGTACGTAGCATGCTGGTTTTGTGTTTTGGAGCACAGTGAGATTGGGTGGAGTAATAAACTCGTCCCGTTATGTGTGATTTCCGACATGCCAATCATAATCCTGCCTCACAGCACTTGGTTGGAAAAACCTGTTTCATCACATCCAACGTGCGAGAGAACATCTTTTGTTTTTGTGCATTAACAAATGAAGATTGTACATTGCGGAACCAAAACACTGAAGAGTCTTGCCTCAGTGTGCCCATCTCAAATTTTTTTTTTTGTCTTTCTCAATTCAGCAAGATCTTAGGCCTCTCATTTTTAAGCCGATAGAGCCAATACATTCAAGCATTATGAGCTTCAGAAGCTGTTATGATGCAACTAACATGCTGACAGATGTGGCGACATCCAGACTGAGTGTTAAAATGTCAAATTTGTCTGGATAAACGGGAGTCAGAGTGGATGTCCCTCATCTCCTTGACCCACGAGTTGCATCATCATATGGCTTACAGCCCCCATTTTGGGTCTCCTCATGTCTTGTACCTTGAGGGCCATTGCTAACAGCGCGCCCTACTAGGGGGGGTCAAGTGGACCAGCAAAAGAGAGACACCTCACTGACATCACAACCACAGTTAATGGTTATAAAGCTATTCAATACTATGGTGATTCTTCTTAACTACAGAGATGATTTGTGCTACTGTTACTACAGCTATGACAGTTAAGAGTCGTCGGCATGCTTGCAGAGGGAGAGAGGAGTAGTGTGGCATGTGGGTGAGGGACACTGACACTCAAGTCCATTGATATCCATTAATATAAAAGAAGAACATTTATATAAAATCAAAAATAATGGTCAAAGACTGGGGATGGGAAATCTTCCATTTTCATTACACTAAATCCTTTTTTTTTTGTCCACTTTGAGCCTTTTTTTTTTTTTCCATCTATAGGGCATCCGAACCCCTCACACAGACATATTAACAATGGCGATCCCACTCTTCTTCTCTTCAAACGAGACCGATTCTATTGAGAAAACCTCCAGGGGAGAGTAAAGGTGGTTTGGTTCAATGCAGAAACATCCATAATAATAATAATAATAAAAAAAAGACAGTTAACACAAGAGAAAGAGAGAAAGACATAGAGATCAAATAAAAACACACAATAAAGTTGTTTCACTTTGTGACCCGTTAGCTTAGCTGCTAGGCTACATCTCCCCTGGGAAACACAGTCAAAACACAAATGTTGGTACAGAAGCCTTTCCGGGAAAGGTGTCTGTGCTATCTCCAGAGATTAACGCTGTTTGGGTTTTTTCTCTCATGCCAGATTTGGTCGGCGACCAGCTATGTGTGTCGGAGCAGCTGGGCACAAATGACTGCGGGTCACTGGTTTGTCAGAGCGCTCCACGCTTGTGGAGCACAATCTCCCAACCGCGAACGAGCAGGGCTTTTCAACTGAACTGTGAAGGAGTGGAGGAAACCTGACACTCGCATTGTGCTGCAACAAAGGAGTCAAGCAAAGATATAGAGGTGGTGATTTAGAAAGAAAAATTAGCTTGTGTTTGTAACACAGTGAGAGTCTAAGGCTTCACAGAGCTTGTAGTTCGGAAAAACACAATAATTGAAAGGAGACCGTCATCACCACCTGGAAATACACCCTGAAAGAGGCATGCACAGTTCGGACCACAAGGACACTGGAAAATAAACAAGAATTATGACAAAGAAAATATGACAAAGCAAAAAGTAAATTGATTAATAGAAATCCATGAGTGTAATCCTGGAAATAGACATAAATAAGATAACACATTAGTTTTCTTCCCAGGAGGACCGGGGGCCACCGCGACTACCTTGGAAATGGATTTTGGAAAAATAAATGACAAAACACCAGCGCATGCTTCTCAAACCAAAAGCAAACCAACAGCGGCTGAAACCCAAACGGAGGAATTGCGGGTGGTGCAAAGAAACGATGGATGGACAAAAGGATCAAGCGGTCAAAATGGGACAGGACACGAACACAAATATGTATCTTGGATACGCTTCAGTACAGTACACACACCACAGCGCCACCAAAAACAGGACACAATCGCCAGAATTCACGTCCAAACCAGAGGCGGGGAGGAAGAGCAGCCCAAGACAAAACACCACTGGCAGACTGCTTGCTTTTGTCGCCCCCCCTTCCTGCAGAAGAACACGCCGCTAATCCCATCAAAACCCACCAAAACCCCCCAAAAATCCTGGACACGCCTGAATTCCGAGCCCAGCTCCTGGCCTGGCCTGACCTGAGTTCCTGCACTGATGCCCTCCGGCCTGTAGAGGATCTACAGATGCTAAATGGTGATGGCTGATCGATGGTGGACTGACAGACACGTGGCGGAGGCCGCGGAGCCGTGTGGAAATGGGTGGGTGGAACATGGGACTCCCTCGCGGTCCGATATGGAGATGTAGGCAGAGAGGACAGCGGAGGAGAAAGGAGAGACAGGAGAGGAGGAGGAGGAGGAGGAGGAGGAGGAGCGGAAAGAGAGGGGAGAATATACAAGGGGAAGATGTTGCTTCTCCGTCTCCTTACCGTGTCTTTGGAGGACCTACGTCTCTTGATGCTGGAGGCCAGGGTGGTACTGATGGACCTAAAAGAGGCTTTCTTTTTGGGGTCGGGCTCTGCTCTACCACTTTTCCTATCCTAAAATGAATATATGTAGAAACATTATTCACGTCCTCTGGCTGGGGTGATAACCGTGGTCTCAGTCTCACCCGATCTCTCTTCCCACCACCACCACCACCACCCACCACCCCAGTAAATTACCTTATCTTATATCGTCTAAATAGAGGGAGGGTCCTTGTGAGAAAGACTACAGCATTTGGAAATGTAAAAAATGCGCAAAGAGGGAGAAAGAAAGGGATAAAGCCTGTTAGATGTGAGAGTGGAAGTAGTCTGTTCAGTCTGATATGAGGGCATTTCGTCTACATTCTTACGCGACATTATCACTCTGGGACTGCACAAGACGGCACGGTAGTCCTCTAGAAATGTGCTGGCACATTCACTCGGCCCCTAGAAATGCATTGGAATGAGTGATGACTAGTAAAGATGTCAGTGGGTGTGATACCTACGTTACACTGCTAAATACTCTGCCTGTATGCTGCACAGTTGCAGCTTCCTCATCTCAACACACAAGCAATCTTAACTTTAAAATGGATCAACTCAAGAAATATGATTTTACAAAAGATCTACTCGGAATCTACAAAACTCTGGAAAACATTAAGAAATGCAGTCCTGTCAAAAAAAAAAGAAAAAGAAATAGCAAAGTAGAGAAAGAAGCAGTTATCCTTACAAGACGGCGAGCCAATTTGGTGCCCTCCCTCCCTCGTACCATCAGAGTGCCCCACAGCTACTCTCAGTACAATAACTGGGTGTTTGTGTGCAAAAAATAAAATAAAAATAAAACTCATATTAAGGTATTCTTACATCCTGAGTCTCTAGAGAGGAAGAGGGCTGCATAGGGGGAGAAAAGGAAAATAAAATAAATTTCCATCCACTTAAAGTTATTACTTTAAAGAAGATCCTTAAGCAGAAGCCAAGGGAACTAAAAAGGGCCGATATTTAAATAACAAACAAAAAAAAAGACTAGCAAAGCAAACATCCACATCCAAAGCCAGGCAGGTATAAAAAGTAGAGATGCTTCAGTATCGGAGGCCACTAATATGCATATCAAAGAGGGGAAAACAACAGCGACAAAAGTCAGTAATTTAAGCCCATTTAAAGTCATTATACCTTAAAGTGGTATAATGGAAATTCACCCCACACACAAGGGAATGGGATGGAGAATGAGAAAAAAGTGCATAAGAAAAAAAGGTTTGTAAAGGAATGGTCGCCTGCGAGCTGCAAAAAAATATTCTTAACCTAAGTTAAAGTGTATAAAATAAAAGATTTGCTATGCAGAGTGCTTGATTTCACGATGAACTGCTAAAGGAGGCTATATCTAAAAAAAGAAAGCGCTCTAAGATGGGTGTTTGTAAAGTATAAATGGAGGTGAGGTAGTTGCAGGGAGGGAGGCCCTTTAGCCGGGCGGGGCAGTGTGGTGTGAATTTCGACATGCCAAAACGTTTAATGGATGGAGAGAGAGGGATAAAAGGGGGAAAACAGAATAAGTAAACACAAAACAAATAGCATGACAAATCAATCCTGGCCAGCACTGGCCCCCCGCAGTACATCCGTTTTCATCAGGTCACATGACTAGGCACTTTTTTTGGGGCACCCATCACCCCGCCAACCAGCACTTTTTTTTTTTTCTCTCAACCCCCTAATGACATGATATCAGGTGGCGAGCAGGCGTTAGCTGGCGTAGAGGATAGATGAGAGCTGGCAGAGGAGTGACTGGTGCACGACATCACTCGATTTCAAAATAAAATGCTTTTTTTTCCTGTTGGAAGATGACATCTCATGTTAGTAAATGGAGGAAGTCAGCGTGTGTAACAAGTGCGTCTAACTGTAAGCGTCTTGGTTCAGGAAAAATCACCGCCTAAGTGGCGTCACTTCTCTTCTTCTAATCTTTACACGTGTGAGGCTGCAGGAGCGCAGTGTGGCCGCTCTGAGCCCTGATGAGGTGCTGCGTGTGCACAGTCCCGGCCATGCGCGGCATGCTGGACCGTCACATCAGATGAGGCGCGGCATGGGACGCGCACAGTGTACAGCGGCCGCCTGTTTCTTGTCGGAAACAGAGGCGAGCGAGCCGCTGCAGTGCGTCATCATAACACACCACAATCATCATCATCATCACCATCATCACCATCATCATCACGCAACAGGCTTGCTGACACTTTGTTTTCATCCCAAACTGACACCAGTTTCAGTCTTGTTCACACGGTGCACTTCTGAGTAACATCTGTTTGAAAAGGGACAGCTGAAAGCCAGACGTGTTGTAGCCTCTCAGTGATGTAGTGGTCAACAAAACGTTCAGCACCAGAGAAATCAGCAACATAAAGTTGAACATGTTGCAACATAAATCTGTATGATGTAAATTCATAGAACACATTATAGTTAGTAGCATTAAGACCAAGTGGCAAAACAATACATGGAAATATGAAACCGATATAGTTCATACCAGAGTCTGACCGATATTATTGGCCAATATTAGCTATTTACAGATATATTGGCATCAATGTTGAGAGGTAGCCTATGCAAAAATAAATTATAAATAAAAAAATGTACTTCCCTTTTTATTGTAAATTTCCAATATATATGTATTTGAATTTCTTGTATAATGTAATTATACTGTACTATATATTTAGATCATACAGATTTAAATCAACCTCAAAAAGGCTAAATTCTCTTAATAAATTCGCGCCAAATGAGATAAAGGGGAACTACGGCCATTTTTAAAATTCATACATGTTATTCCTATGGTCTAAGACAGTCCAAAAAATATTAAACATGAACAGCTCTCCCCTAAATCCAAAAACTAGAGTGCTAAAACTCAAACTTGTGATGTCATCGGGTATAAAGTCTGGAGCTGCTCCATAGACAACAGATTGAGACGTACTTCTGGCTTCTGGCTTTGAGAGCGAGTGGCTCATGTTCACAAATATTGATTGAACTTTACTAGGCCATGAAAATAACATATTGCAAGTTCTTAATTTAGGTTGTGTTCCCCTTTAAGTAGGTCTACCCCCACTACATCTCTGTGGCTACAGCCTCCTTAAAGAACATCTTAGGCATGCAACTCTTAACAATGCATGCACCTTTATTCGTTTGTAAAGCATTGTGGGAGCAACTGTTGGCGGTGTGGTACTTAATGATCTCCTATTTTGAGGGTTTTTGGAGCCTTAACAGCATGTAGAGGATGAGGGATGTATTACATGAACAGATTTAGGTTAGTCAGAAGTGCACGTTCGCTCAGGTTGTGTATAAAGGTATGCGGGTGCACAGTACTGCACCGTGCTTTACATAGTACACCAACCTGAGGCAGTACAAGCACATAATTGCAAACACACGCACAAGCAGTCAACATGATGTCAACAATGGGACTGCAGGTTCCAGTGCTTGCTGTACTGAGGAAGGAGGAGGCCACATAAACTCTGATCTTAAGATTTTTCCGTCGTGATGAGCTTCTGTCCTACATAACCAAGATGTCGTTTTCAATTTGCGGAGATTAGATCACGGTGAGTAATCTAATCAGTGCACCCAAACAGCATGAATAATATTCACGCCGAACAGACCAGATTGTATCAGCTCGAGTTGACTTCGCGGGCTCCCTCTGTGTGCTCCTTGCATGAGAACCCCATTACGGCGGTTCTATTTAGGGCAGAGAAGATTGTGTGTGTGTCCGTTAATTTAGCTCGAGGGCCCACGGCGACGGTCGATGAGCAAGATGAGCATGCATGAGCCGCCTTTGTTCAGCGGTGCAGAGAAATCAACGTGATCGTTGCTGACATGGATCTCAAGCGCACTGGTCTATGGGTAGTTTAGTGCGTCCTGCTCCTTTCTCAGTGACGCCCCCGCCCCCCTCCCCCCTCCCCCCTGCATGCATTCGCCTGCTGTATGCGCCTAGAGAACGCACATCCATATGAGGACACTCACGACACACAGTAGTCAGGTCGATGGCAGACACTCTCAGAAGGACATTGATTTGCTGACAGGCACTTTTATACTGTACCTTCCTCCAGCCCTGCTGTCTCTATTCAGCAGGGCCAAGCACTGAGCTTTGGTTTACAGAGACAGGGCCGCATCACAGACTCACAGTGCGACTGGTCATTAACTGAGGAACCCCTGCTATCCAATCAGGGAGTCAAAACCATCAAGAGTAAAAGAAGGGAGGGTGTGTGGGTGGAGGAGGGGTGCTCCATTGCCCCAATGCTTCACGGCCACGTTTGATTGCATTAGAAAACGGGGACAAATAACGTTCTTCGTCGGCTGATTGGGGACCTTACTGCTCGATTGTAGCCTAAAGGGTTGGTTCACTCAAATTGCAAAACAGGAAAATTCTCATGTACTCCTAGTAGTTTCTTGCCATGCAGATGTCTTTGAATCGCAAATGAAATTCCATTGGTTTGCTGGCAGAAGTTTCAAACGCAGATATCTCAAAAGCCCAGCGCATTAAACCCTGTGGGCAACTCCCGGGTCTGAGAAGTGAAGCCAATGCTGAAGTGCCTTAAACTTGCATTCTTTCTAACAGCCAGCAGGGGGCGACTCCTCTGGTTGCAAAAAGAAGTCTGATTGTATAAAAGTCTATGAGAAATTGATCCTACTTCTCATTTGATTTATTACCTCAGTAAACATTGTAAACATGAGTTTATGGTCTCAATCGCTAGTTTCAAGTCTTCTGCGATACAGCATGATGTTCATTCAGTTAATTATGGTCCCATTTAGAGTCAAATAGACCATAAATCAGGGTATGCTTTAGGGCGTGGCTACCTCGTGATTGACAGATCGCTAGTACGGCCTAAAAATATCTTATTCAGCGTTCGGTTGTACTTAGCTCCACCCTCTCGTGTCACTTCTGGTTGCAGAAAAACAAGATGGTGACGGCCAAAATGCCAAACTCGAGGCTTCAAAACCGCAGTCCACAAACCAATGGGTGGCGTCACGGTGACTACGTCCACTTCTTATATACAGTCTATGATTAAGCCAAAACTATCTGCATGGCTAGATGCCACTTGGGCAAGTACAACATTTTATTTTTGAAATTTGTGTGAGCTGACCCTTTAAATTGACACCTTCTTCTGCTGGCATTGCGTTGCATGAAGCCCTCGGCATGCAAGATAAGTTTGACCCCATATTTGGTGTCTGCGTTATGGACACTGCAGAGGATAAGGAGACATATTGCACAATGTAGCATTTACAATTATGCTGACAATACTGGGAGAGTCACTGCGGTGTGACCGGGCCAGGGCATTGATTTTGATCTTTATGCTCTATTTTCATTGTTAGCTCCTGGCTGCTGTTAGTATGGCCTCCAGAGTGAAGGAAATCAATGATGACGCGATCAAAAGAGCATCAACTGGACCGTAATCGCTGTTATTATTGTTTTCACGATGTTCCTGGCAGGACATTTGCTTCTTTTTCGTTGGCTTTCCATGTCCACATCATCTGACCTTATGAAGTGTATAAGCGCCACAGCAGCAGCTTAAAAAAATACTAGGTCATGCCATGGATGTGGGAGGTGATAATTTGGATGTCCATCACATTAGAGGGTCACAAGGCTAATTATCTTATTGTTACTCTAACAGCGAGAGGTGGCATGGGGGTGGAAATGGTTCTGCTATTTAGTTACATACTAATGAGGGGGTCCCGCCCATCGCTTGACTTCCAGAGACCTCCTTACTGTCCTGCAGGCACACACAAGAGACACGGGCGCCGTTGGCCTCTAGTTGGGATCTACACGGTGGCCACTGAGGAGGCCTCACAGTGCATGAAGGCATCAGAGATCACGGTTTGTCATACGGTGATCTGGCAGCGCGACCACCGCTGATGTGCAAAAATTGAAAAGCTCCTAAAGAGGCTGAGAGACAGAAATCAACCCCCCCCCCCCATGAGGAGGGGGGCTCTGTTGGCTCTCCCAGTCTCAGCCTTTCCACCCTGGGTGTGAGCGAGCGGAGGGGATCAGTCCTACCTGCAGGTTCTTCCTCCAAACATTGACCGCCGCAAAGGCGAGCTGCATCTGCTTCCTGCGGGCGTCTTTATGGCGCTTATAGGCGATTTCAATGAAGATTAGGAAGATCCCTGCTGCTATTCCTCCCGCCACCAGCATGAAGACCCCTGTCGGAGGGACACGGGAACAGAAACAGAGCAGAGGTAGAGATATGTGAGCTGCTGCTCTTCAACCCCGTCGCTCCCACTTAGCATGAATGCATGTCTGCCAGTCATGCTCAGCGGTCGCCCCTCTTTTGTTTTAAACTCCTACTGACGAAGGCAGCTACGCCCCCACACAATATTTAAGGAAGACCACAACTGCACAAAGCCACAGCACAATATACTGTACGGCACACTTCCACAGAGCACCCACGTCGACACTAAAACATCGATTTTGTAAAGGTATTGGACAAAAAAGGGCTACAGTACCTTACCACTGCAGTTTTTGTCCAATCACTTTTAACGTTTACTCTGCGCCTTAAGGACCATACCTGCCATGTTTTCAAAGGTGAGTGTGGCCGGGGCATTGCTCCTTGAGTCACACTCCTGGTATCTCACCCAGGTTTTATCTAGGTCTTCCATGAAGCCATTCTCATGAGAACTGCAGGGGGTTGGGGTTGGTAGGGAGAGAGGTGACAAAGTTAATACACGGACCGCGAACGGCGGAATCTTCGAGCCGCCCACTCCCAGATAGCAACACAAATGAGACAGAGACAGCAGGACAGGTGTACTGACAGACAGACAGACAGACAGACAGACAGACAGACAGACAGACAGACACTAACTAGACAGAGACAAACAGACAAGAGAAGGCATGTGAAGGGAGATACAGAGAGAGAAGATGTGACATAAGGCAATGTATTTGATGGATATAAATGGTCAATAAAGTGACCGTAAAATCATATTGATAATAAACAAAAGAAAAAGTCATACGAGTAATGCAGCTTCGGCTGGGACAGACCTGAGAATGGCCAGGGACACATTCTGTTTCCAGGGGCTGTCCTTGCGCATGCCTATGCCAAAGCCCGAACGGAAAAACAGCTCTCCCGTGGTCACCAGGTCGCACTTCTGCGAGGCTTCAAACTCCAGCACCGCAGAGTCCCAGATGAAAGCATGCAGCTTGCTGTGGGGGAGGGGGAGGGAGGAGGAGGAGGAGGGAGGAGGGAGGAGGGAGGAGGAGGGGAAGGAGGGGGTTACGGTGCAACAGTACAATGATTTACATACACATTTACGGCTCCCACCCCCTCTCTCTCTCTCGCACACCAGATCGTGTGTGTCATTCAGCGTTTACCAGCAATCTCTACCGCTGCTTATGGCCCAAATGAAATCCAATGCCAGATGGGTGAGGGCGCGTCCCCCATTGGATTCCCCCCATCTCAAAGATGTTCGTCTGGGTACAACCTGAAAAAGGGTGCTCCTCCACTCAATGTTAGCTTAACCTCACAGTGCTGTTGACACGTCCACACTTGTCTCCTGTCCCTGGCGTCTGTCTTGGCTGGGCGATGGGCCCGGATCAGAGGGAACGCCGCAGTAAGTGCCGCCGCTTCCGCCTGGTCCAGAGGTCCATGTACCCAACCCCTCCCTCCCCCCCGAGCTGACTGGACTGGCCCTGGTCTGCGTGTCTGATAGGTCGAGCAGCCGGCCGACACGGGCTCTGGTCGGCCCGGCCTGGCCGAGACTCACTTGTCACGCACGGCCTGGATGGCCTCGGCGGCACTCTCATAGTTGTGCTTCTCCATGTGGCGGTACATGGTGCTAAGCTCCACCTGCCGCCGGAAGTAGATGTCCACGGAGCTCTGCTTCACCGTGGCGTAGATGAACTTGTCCGATGGGTTTCTCAGCTGCGAAAAGAGACAGGAACAAGACACGAATGGTAGAGTAATGACTACTAATTTATGAATAACTTATACAATTATAGATTTTTTTATATAGGTAAAAATGTTGTTGTGTAGTAACATGCTCTAGTATCACCCTGTACACACCCTAGGGTCGTTGATGCCGGTGATGCGCTCCTCAGGCCGGTCCAACACAAGGAAGGCAGCCAGGTTGGCAGTATAAGAAGCCACAATTATCATGGCAAATCCAGCCCACACCATGCCCAGGATTCTCGCTGAGAAGCTGCGCGGCGCACCTGTGTGGTGAGTTCAAGGTTCAACCTTTCAGCTCAGTAACTTTCAATGGTAACACTTTATAATAACCATCATTTATAAATGGTAAATTGATAGTTAATTAAACTTAGTTAATAGTTATTTTAATGTTAACAAACAATGAAATGATAATTTATGTTTACTAATTATTAGTATCTCTACAATTTATGTTATTTTAACAGTTAATTGTTGCACACATTCATACATACATTTACACACATGTTACATACTACACATATAAGTATTTGTTAATGATTAAGTTATTATTTGTAAACCTTAAAGAAATTGTTTGTAAAACATCTATAAACATTACATAGATAGATATTTTTAGCACTTTGTTAATGGTTAATAATTGGTTTGTAGACCGTCTATAAACATTATTTAGATAGTTAAATGTTTGTCAATGGTTAATAATTGGTTTCTGGTCCATCTATCTATGTAATGTTTATAAATGTTTTACAAACAATTTCTTAAAAGTTTACAAATCATTTGGTAATCACTAACAAATACTTAATGTAGTATATGAAATGTTTTGTGTGCAACATAAACTGATAATAAATACTTTATTTATGTAATCAGAATGTAATTGTTATCGTCTCTTATCAGCTATGATACAATATAGAAATTCTAAATAAAATATTTCATATTACACAAACTAATGATAAAATAACAAATTATAGAATTACTAATAATTAGTAAACATTATTCATTATCATTCTCCACTCATATTATTAAAAATGACATAACGTTTACAAAAAAAAAAAAATATATAGCCCGCTAAAAATACCAGACATGAAAAAGACAACTGGAAGACAAGAGAAACAAGCCAAAGCAACAGGTCGAAACTGTTAAAAGACCATCACCGCCTTTCTTTACAAAATGTGATTTGAAAGGAATTAATGTGTCATCCTCAAAGAAAAACATGACAGTGAGGTAACGCCTGGAGCCACAAACGCCTTGATTTTGGTCTTTATACAACTGCAAAACTGTGTAAAGACCAAAGTACTCGACAGCGTTACAGTGTTGTGGGAGAGAGGCGACATTTACCGGTGATGATTTGTAGATTTTCAGTAATGATTTTTTTAATCTCACCTTCCCCGATTCCAGAGTTCAGCAACACTCCCCAGGAGAACCACATAGCAGATGATAAGGTGAGGGCATCTTCTTCTTCTTCTTCACTGTTTACTTTAAATCTTCCAAACGGGCTAGAGGGAAGAAATTGGGAGGGTTGCAGCAGAGACAATGAGAAATCGCAAAGAACCAAAGAAGAAGGGGAAAACCCTGGCGACCCCAGGCAGGGAAGGGAAGGGAAGGGAAGTGAACATGAGCGAGCAAAGCAAGAGGGAGACAAACTCGGAAAGAAAACAGACAGAGACGGGGGAACAGGGACAGAGCGGTGGGATGGTTGGAGTCGATCTTCACCTCTGTCTGCCTCCGCGTCCACATCGAGGGAAGATCTGCAGCACTCAGGAGTGCATGTATACACACATGTACGCACACACATTCACTGATTCAGTCGTGAGGACACGTAAACACACACATGGGCCACACGCATATACACACACACACACACACACACACACACACACACACACACACACAGGTCCCCCTTGTACCTGAACCGGTCTAGTAGGTAAAGCATCACCGCCACCACATGCACCGATAGACCCACCAGCAGCCACAGCGTGCTCTGGAACGGCTGCATGAACGAGTCCAGTGTACTGCGAGGGATTTCCTGAGAACACACACCGCAGTTGGTTATTGGTTGATAATCAACAACTTTGATTACCTAAAATAATATGTCAGTTCCCAAGTTTATCGTTCAAAATCCCGGATGATGACAAAATGGAATGGCTATTTAATTTCAATGCTTATAATTTTGCTATTTTTGTTTTCTCAAGCTTGGGAAAAACGTCAGGATGGTTTATTTGTCTAGTATTATTTGTAATGTATACTGCTACTCTGGTTTCTCCCTTTGTCTTTTCTTTTATTTTCTAAATAATGGTGTCTTGTAACCCCGTTTGGGCTGGGCATATTATTTATGCATGTTGTGTGTCATTAACCTGGGATATTTCTCACCTTTGTAATGTGATGAACTCTGCTGTCCACATAAGGTAAAATTAAAAAGATAGTATCCCTATAATGGACATGTTTTCAGCAAATTTCATTAAGAGATTAATTTCTGTCAGACACATCAGCCATATATAGCCCAACATAAGTTTTTCAGCTTCATCACTGTGTCGCCCCTGTGTTTGTGCTGTAGAAATCAAGGTATAAATTGGGGATTTGGTATTTGCGATACAGTAGATGCAAAACGGACACAAATTACCTTAGAGGAGAGAGGATTCCACAACTGAACAATTCGTGCAACTCCCCAGTGGGTGTCGGTGTCAGTGGGAATCGATAAAGCACCAAATGGGCTAAAGGTGGACTCTTACCTTTTTAACAAGGATGGTGAGGCCTTGATATTTAAAGGGCTTGGAGAATTCGATGTACTGGGCTCGTTCGTTGTTTATAGTCAGCGGGGCTACAATCATGTCAGCCAGGCCCCCCAGGAGCTCTCCCATCATGCCATTCCACTCTTTCTTGTTACTGTTGTTCACCTGAAGTCCCAAAAGGAAGGCGTTAATATGAGATTCAACCTGCTGTCGTCTAGACCACAGAATGTTTCCAGGCTTTAAGGATCTGGGGTAAGCCTAGTGGGGATAGAAGTTCTAGGCATGCTCCAAATCTTTGAAAGTGACTCCATCTTACATAAGAGAGCGTGCTTATTTTCAGGAATTGATAAGCTCATGCACCAAAAGTGTAGAATATCGTGCTCATTCCTACAGGGCAGGCCTTTTCTGGGTTAGAGATATAAAAAATGAGCTGAAACTTGCTATAAAGCTCCGTAAAGCCGAGGGAAGCTGCAGATGCAGGTGATAATTCTTTCATCATTACAAGCGAGCCCTTTCACGTTATCACGTTGACTTTCATTGTCATTTGAATCATAGCCTCACTAAGCTTTTGAGTAAATTGATTTGACTAAAGGACTATTATGCTAAATTGTTAACACATCGAAATGATGATTCTCAAACAAAAAGTCGTGAAAAAGTATTGATCCAGGGATTGAAATTAAGAAATTATCGTTAAGAAGGGCTATAGTGTAAAAAAGAGAAACTAGCAAGAATACGCTAGATTTTAAAAATGATCCAACCTAAAAACCCAGCCCAGTGTTGCCAACTCTTTTCCAATGAAAGTAGCGAGCAGCACTAGCTCCAAAAGTCCCTAAATCTAAAGAGAAAGTCGCCAAGTCGGCAACACTGACAGTCCGTCCCTTCAGGCCTCCCTCCAAAGCCACTCCCCCAAAATTATTATAATGGACGTAAACAACGAACATGACTATTGTTAGTACTCACAGCTGTCAAGTTAGCGGCTTGTGAAAGACTCCGGTGACACAGAATGAGTGCACGGGCAACGTGCGTGCTGGCAAGCAGGTAGACAGGCAGGTAGGTAGACAGGCAGGTAGCCCGTCCAATCATTTCATTCGGGCCGAATGAAATGATTGGACGGGCTTATTTACATTCCTGCGACAGCCACAGATACTGGAATGTTTTTTTGTCTTTTTTTGATCAGAGCGTTTGATTTATTGATTGCTGTTGGGATGTAATTGCAATTATAGTCCATCCATATTTTGATGCTAGTCATCAACTGTTATCTTAAAAACTAACTAGAAAATATAACTGCCAACATATCCACCATTAGCACCATTGTAAGCCAATGTTAGCTAAGCTAGTGTAAGCTTAAAAATGTTAGCTAAAAGTTACTGTGTTGTAAATATAGGCTATAGGTAGGTTAGCAAACTGCTGAGGGGACTGTTTTGTTTGACACTACCATACTTTTTACGGCACTAAGAAAATCTTCTTTTTTATCTGGTAGATTTTCAAGCTGGTTGGTAATTGGCACTTCCAAATTGACTACAACACTTGGTGGTGATTGCTGCTCGCCTAATCCTTTAGCGTAGACATTCAAAAACTGACACCAGATCAATGACGATGAACAAGTTCACCTGCTAGACATTTCATATCTGTGGGTCTCCGCTTTATGACCGCTTATTGCTTCAGCTCTGAATAGTTAGTGAGATCACTACTGTTAGTGGAGTAAAATAAGAAGATTAAAAATATTCAAGTCAAGTATTGAATGTGAGGTATTGCGTGCAACCTGTGCCTCATGCAAAAAAAAAAAACATGGCTGTGAATGTAAAACTAACCCGCTCCTGAGTTCCAAACTTCCCATCGGCCACCAGGTGCACCTCATAGGTGAAGTTCATGGTCATAGCCAACTTGATGAGGAGATCAATACAGAATCCGTAACAACATTGGGGCACAATTGGGCGTCCTGTAACAAAACCAGCAAACGTTGCAAGTCACGATCGCTCTTGAGGAAACAAGGTAAGTTTTTTTAATCCAATGGCGGCGCACGTAGACTGAACGGAATGCGTGACAGAGTGCACTGCAGACGAACACACACAATCTCACACGGTTTGCCAGAAAACACAGCATACAAGACCGAGCATGTCCCAACAGTCACTCATTCTGAATGGCACACTCAGCTACATGCATACATATATAGATACCTACTGCATATATATGTATGCATCTCCAGTGGGTGTTTGGCGGGTGCAGTAAAAGCACAGTGATAGTATAAACGTCCCTGATAGGTTACCTGGGATGGTCTCATTGGGCCCAGTGCAGATAACCTTTTTTATTAAGACTCCATTTAATGTCATTTCCTCGTGGCATGTTCCATCCGGCTGAGTGGGTTTCACGTACACAAATGGCTCCTGGTGTATCGTCACTATCTACAACAGACGGGGACAGAAAGCTGTTAATCACATAGTCGGAGCTCGATCCGTTGCGATCCCGAGGGACTTCGGCAAGAAAGAGGTGAAAGTACTTGGAAAAACCCAACAGATACAGAAATACCCAAGTACAAACTCCCAGATATACATGAACACACAAAGACAGAGAGATGAATGTAAAAATATCTGACAAGGAGGTTCTTTGCAGGGCTATGACAAATTTGAAGAGATAAAAGTCATAGCGAATATATCACGGCTGTCTTTATGAGCATGGATTATCTTCACTCCCCTCTGAGAAACAAGTGTCAGCACGAGTATATCAGCTCAGGTCCGTGCTCTATCTGTGTAGACAAGAATGTCACATTGCAGCAGCAAAGTGAAGGCGGCTCCTACCTTTAATCGAGTGGACATCTGGAAGCCCTGTGGTTTCTCAGTCTCTCCTCCGGGCCAGATGATCTTCCGCTGATTGTTCATTACCACCTGCGGGGATGCCGCACACACACATACAGTATCATAGGTGAGTTCGGACAGAAGGCGTGCCGCTGATGAGGCTCCAGCACTGCGGGTGAGCATCACTAATGAGTCAGCTTTATATAGGCACAGCTCAGCGCCTCTTTTATTTACTTCATCAACCTCTGACTTCTGCATCGTACCTGAGGGTCTCAGGAACTTATTATTATCACACCTCATCAGAAGCCAACTGGAGTGCTGATCCTCGCAGTCCTTACTGTTTGCTGTGTCTGCGCGGCTGACCCATTTAAATATCCAACATTAATTACAAATGAATACAGTTTGACAGAATAGTCTCAACGCTAGGTCAACTAACTAGCTTTTCCCAAAGCTTTCAACCGCATCTCACAGTCTTCATCAGCCAGCTGGATGGGTCCAACAAACACAGGACTTTCAAAGAGGAGATCGGTGTTCGAGACCGGTGTTTTGTTTTGATGTGTCAGTACTTACGTTACGTTGTTTCCATACGTATTTTACTTAGTTTACGTACTTATTTTAAGACCAACCATGATGTTTTTTCTAAACCTAATGAAGTGGTTTTGTTGCCTAAACCTTACTGCGGATGTTACCGTAGTTTTGTTGTGTGGCGTACAAATGACACGTGAAAAGTGGAGTAAAGTGAAAAGGCTAAAATGTGTCCTCATGACACGCAGAATTTCCTTGTAATGTCATGCTATTTATACGCCGTCCCATGAGATTGGGTTGCATCAGCAGATGGACTTTGCTCAGTTGTCATGGAGTGATTTCTCCGCTAATGAAGACTGTTTCCGAGGTCAAGAATGAGATACATTTTGAAATAGATTTTCTAGCTGTTTTCCAAATTCAGTAAAAATTGCAACGCTTTGAAACTTGCATGAGATATGTAATCCAATACAGTAAACATTTTGTCCTTTTTCTTATTTGTCAAGATATGTTATGGTGGTCGAGTTACGCAGTTCTGATAAAGGATCATGCTCCTGTCCTTCCACTGATGATGATAATCAACAGAAGAACTGAATTCATGTTTTTGTTTTTTTGGTAAAGTCAAACCCAAAAGACTATCCATAATAGGAGTGTGGTTGTTTCTTGCATTGCTGTTTCACAACGGGCATCAAGATCTTAAATGTTGGCATCTTGGTTTTCGTATTGATGATAAATGGGAACCAGTGGCTGCCTTAAATGTAAGAAATATATCTAAAAATGTAGGTTGTGCTTTGAAAATTGCTCAGCAACGGTGTTTAAAAAATGTTTTCACGTTATCCCTGTTTTATACCTAGGGCTCATGAAGTACATGGTTAGGTTTCATTTTCAGTCACATGCAGCTCCTGCTTGCCATCTAGAGTTGAATGCAGTGGACAAATCTACGATCTCCTGCAGCAGTGCAGAAAAACATGCATGGTTCATGGCAAAGGTTACATGATGCTACAGCAGTCTATCCGAATTTACTGGTTTGCTGTCATTTTTAATACTTAACCGAAAATCTTGGTGTTGCTGACATCCAGTAGTTTAACTGTAGACTCGAGAAAGGGCAGTGCATTTTATATGTACTGTATGTTCCAATTCATTATAACAATAAAGCGAATATTTCAAATACCCCTCAAATTCTTTATGACAGAATGCTGCAGCTGGCTGACGTGCAGTGTTTTTGAGTTGCCCTACATTAAAGGCACAATGAGTAGGATTTGTCGGTTGTGCTTTGTAAACACAACATTCAAAGTTGGCCCCTCCTTCCCGGCTCAACGAGGGTTACGGAGCTCGCAAGCGGGTGAAAGCCAACTCCAGATTCACTCTCGTTCTTTGGCATTTCGCCTCGCTATATTTGGGGTTTTGGGGAAAGCTATGAAAGCTTCCTCTTGTCCAGTACGAATTAAAGAAAAAATTCATGACTATGTACACGGAGTAGCTACGACTTACATGTGGGCAGTGAGTATAAAATATGGAATGAATCTAAATTCTTATAAATTTGCTTAGTTGTGTCAAATAGGCCAGAGGTGTCTCTGTCCGTCAGCTCACCTGCGTTCCATTGTATACGCCGACTTGAATGAGTCGACTCTTCTGGTAGTTAAGTATACTGTAATGGGCGTACTTCCTGTCTCCGTCGTCATTGAACTCCACGCGTCCTGTGAGGCCCTCTGGGTATTTAGATGACATCAGCACCCTGTGGCAAGCAAAGGAAATGATTATTTGTGTGAATGAGCGCACACGTGTCCGTGCGTGGATAACGTGTGTAACCTATTGGGAGTGTCGCAGTGCATTTTATCGTGTATCGTTCGGCACAACACTCTCAGCTCAGTGCATGTGGTAAAATGACTGATTCGCCATATTTATTTGTTGAAAATATGATGAACAAGACGGAGCTGTGGTTGTTGAGCTGTGATGATACCTGCTGTGTATCATCACAGCAGCCAAAACTCAGTCACTTGTCACTAAGAAATGACAAATATTGAGTTTCTACTAAAACCCGACGGACCTGTAATTATGTACGTCAGCTTTCCAGTCAAAACTAATCTCTATAAACAGATTCTGTATATTCAGAAAAATTGCTGGGATTCAGCTCTTTTATGCAATTGTTTGTCATGATAACCGAATCGTAACACCTCTCAACAGTTCATGAATTTTAAAGATTATCACACCTTCGTCATCTATATCGGTGATGAAATAGAACTGAAGCTTGGTGCGTTATGTCTGTGTTCGAGCTTACCGTTTAAAGAGCGGCCCTGTTTTCCAGATGTTGGTGTTGCCCACACATCCTCTCGGGGGCTCTGTGATATTCTCCTTCTCAAAGAGCTCCTGGATGGACTGAGCCACCACAGCCACCGCATCATTGATATGGGCTGACTCATTCTTCCCGTTGATGAGCTGGAGGCCGATCAGACCTGAGACCAGGCCAGCAACAAAATATAATCAGTGACCTGAGCAAACTGCAGCTTCTCAGGATCCTTTTGCAATACATACAGTGTAGAAAAAACTTATAGGGCCTCCAATTTAGACATCCTGAATAAAGGTCAGACATCAGCTGCATGATCCATCTCCGTTGCCTGTGAATCTCGGGGAAGATAACTCCGAAAATATCCACATCTTGTCATTTATGAGATGAGGCAGCAGAATAAATGGATCATTTTGCTGATGTTGCCACGGATGACCTTTTCACAGCATGTGTAAAGAGTCCCTTGAAGTTGGATCTTTTTTTTTTACTGACCTACCAGCTAACGTTTGGGAATCAGCACAGGCAAAACATTATTTGTGTTAGGAGGAATAAACAAAAATACCATCAGACCTAAATTTAAACCAAGCAACAATCCAACTTCAGCTAAGTTTTCTGATTGCAACCAGGTCCGTCAGCCTTGCAGACTCCTGGAAGAAGCTGCAGCGGAGGTGGAAGAGACTGGACATGGACAGGACAACAAAACGCTCAGCAGGGGTAGGTTGTGTTAGAGTGCCCGGGGGGGGGGAAAGACGCTTGACGTTCGTGACCACAAAGTGATAAAATATTGTGAGAGACTTGTGCGAAAAAATCCAGGAATAGAGACAAGAAAGGCTGTTGTAGCTTACCATTCTATCAGCTATGTGTTGCAAAACTCTTCCTTTGTAATTCATTAGAAATCAGGGCATTAACATGGCAGAGTAGCACAATGAATTTACCTTTGGATAATCCAGGACATAGACATTTAAAACTAAAAGTGGACTGTAGATACACAGCTCATTTAAAACCTTTAAACACATAATGCTTAAACGTTTAAATGCTCAACACACAACAAGCAGTCATACAATTAATCATGTAATGCTTCCACCGTTAAATGGTTAATCCCCCCCTAATCCTGTATGTGTTATGATCGGCCTCTGAGTAGAGCCGGGGGGGGTTAACTCGTATATTCCCACTGATCTCTGCTGGATGAACGTACCGTCTGGCGCCTCGCTCAGGGCTTTACCCGACATCTCCCGTTCGCCCACCAGCCACACGTACCCCGAGCCCGTCATGTTGAGGAAGCGGGCAGCCTTGTACACTGCAGCAGCGTCCTCCTCACTGAAGTTTGACAAAAGATTGTTTGTTTGTTTTTTTGACATCACAGCACGCTGAATGAAAGTGAAAGGATGAAATTTTGGGTTCATTTTCAGGAGTGATTGATTAATTCACAGTAGTTTGGGATTGGTGCACGTCCATCTGATTACAGCAGATTACTACATTACATGACTTCACTGGGACTAGGACTTAGCTTTTTATGCTATTTTTTGTATTTATGCCTTTATTGGATAGCTGATACTCTTGAGGCAGACAGGAAACGAGGGGAGGTAGAGAGGGACATGATAGTCCCCAGATGGAATTGAACCTGTTATTTAGGATGTGCCTTAAAGGGGACATATCATGCTCATTTCCAGGTTCATACTTGTATTTTGGGTTTCTACTAGAACATGTTTACATGCTTTAATGTTTGAAAAACACATTATTTTTCTCACACTGTCTGTCTGAATATACCTGTATTCAGGTACCTGTCTGAAACGCTCTGTATTAGCGCCTGTCTCTTTAAGAGGCCCTTCCTGAAAAAGCCCAGTCTGATCTGATTGGTTTGCGTGAAAAATATGGTGCACCTTTGCAAAGGTAGTTCCCAAGCCATGGGTGGTATATTCTAATGAGCCTCCATGTGACATAGGAAGGGGAGCCAAATCTGATTGGCTTGTTGAATCACATGTTTTCTGATCCAGGCAGCCGACAAAATACTGACTGGGTTGTCTTATTTCTCAGTTTGTGGGTTGGTAGGAACTCCAGATACCCAAAATGTGTGTGCACAAGCACTGGAAAAGTGAATTTTTAATGATATGTCCCCTTTAAACTCTCTTAAACCCTGACTTTCCTCTAAAATCGTCCCTTAATTAGGAATATTCAATCCCAACGCAAGGATCAGACTACATCAGCAAGATAATGGCTAGTCCAAACGGACATGGGGCATCGGGAATGAAAATTAGTGTAGGGTGTTACAATTGTTGGTCTCATCTGGTGCAGTGTGTCACAGTGAAAGGCAACCATCACAGCATCTGGGACGTCTCGCGACATCCGGACAAAAAGACAAGCATGTCAGATTTATTTTATTCTCTCTCATCTAGTTTGAAAATTTCCTGACATTTTCTGTGACATTGATAGACACACCTCCTCGCTGATCATCTATATGCAAGTTGGGCTGGTTGGCGTGCTATGATTGGTTGGGGTCCAACATGTAGTCTGCAATGTCTCTTGGTGAGTCATGGCAAGAATGATCGATGATCTGACCCGTCTTGAAAGGCACATATATTGTATGATTGCACCATTACATCAACGGGAAATCTACATGTGTCTTGTGCAGCGTTTCATATGACTTTGGACATATTTGCCTAAGAAACTATGTGTACATTCTTCACTTGTAACAAGCATTGTCCAATATTTTCTGACATTTTACAGACCAAACGATTCATCAAGAAAAGTATCAGCAGATTAACTGATGATGAAAATAATCGTTAGTAGCAGCCCTAGTTTAAGCATCACCTTTACCATCGAAATGATCGTGTTTGCATTTTTTACCCTGTTCTTCCTTGGATTATGGGTAGGGCATTTTTAAGTAGGTGTGAGGTAAATATGATACCATAACCAATGCTCCCTTTGGGTGAAATTGATGTGTAATTTAGGATTCAAATCTCACCTGGCGGATAGGATGATGACTCGGGCCTCCAGCTCTTTCGCCTCCAGCAGCAGGGCAGTTAAGTTAGTCTCCTGGCTGAACTGGAGGACTTTCTCTGCCTGTGATCGGGGCATAAGAAAGGTCAAGCCAGCTACTTTTCCCTACCTTAGACACCATGCTGCCTCTTTACCTGCTTGGTTCGAGCTTGGTCGATTTTGTTTGAAAGCGGGAGACAGAGATAAAAAAGGAAAGCGATCCAGGGGAACCGGCTGAACTAAAAAAAAAAAAGCTTGAAGGGAAAAAAAACTTTTGCATTTGTTCACATGCAAACTGAGGGTTATCAAGGCTCCAAAGAAGGACGTGCATGTGTTAGGTAGGGGGAAGAAGAAGGTCAATGCAACCAGTAACTAAAAACGGGTGAAGGGGGGTGAGGGGGACGTTTTCCCCCAACAAAAAAACTGCTGAAAACTAGGAAGGTGCTACAGAACAGGAAGAAGTAGCATCTGGGAAACGGTTTTGTCCCACACTACCGGTTCTCCACAAAGGAATGGACTTGCAAACTCTTTTTGTGTGCGAGTATGTGTTCTGAGTTCATGCATTCCTTTATTGAAGGAGAAAATGAAAATGATAAAAAGCGGGGCGCTGTTCACTGATTTCTTTTTTTTCTGTAATGACCGAAAATTATAGATTTTTCATAACAAAACCATTCTTCATTTAAATCATAGGGAATGTCTCAAAGTAAAAAATTAAAGAAAACACGTGCTACCAAGAGAGGAACATTTCTGGGTCGGCTGGTGACTGGTTTGGGCTGGTTTCTAGTTGCTACGTTTGGAAAGTTGGTGGGCGGCGTGCATTGACCATGCAAATATACCTTAGGTCCTCGCTTGTTGTCATAGGACAGTTGGTCGAGGTTTTCATAGTTCCTTTTTTTATTCTGATGAGTAATGTGCACAGAGAAAATATGCAGACACAGAAAAATATTATAAACAGTTGAAAATGGAGGGCAGTAAAGCATTCCAACAAATCTCCACTTTTCTGCTTCAAATTGGGATCTTTAACAGTGGGGCTTGCAAAACATCAGAGATGACCGCTTTATAATAATGCTGAAATCATTCATACATGTTGTTAAGGACATTAAATACAATTAAGGATCGGGAAATGTTCTCATTGAATTCAATGCATAAATTATCAGTGATGAGTAGCTGTGAGAAATAGTTGGATCAAAGCGCTCTGGCTCCACCAATAATCAATACAAAATGCTAACTTGCAGCTCAGCCATCTGGTTTGTTTCTTCTTCACAATACTGGAAACTTACATTGCACAAGTGGAAACTTAACTTATAACAAACAAACATGGCATCATCAACAAGAGCCATCAGATTCACACTACACCAACTCACCATCAAGTCCAAAGTGTGATCACGTTTTTGGCATTCCTAAAAAAATGTGCTCATTAAAAGTTTTACGGTACGTACATTTTCAAACCTGCACTAGGAAGCTGCCAATCTATCCAACCATTTGTTGAGGTGACACCACTTCTATCCCTTAGTGTTATATCAACCCAATATCACGCCAAAGCAAAGACCCGCCTGTCCACTAGAGGATAGCGTGTCAGCGTCATGTTTTGCCTCGCCGAGGCGTGAATATTACATGCGTGTATGAAGATGCAGTACCAGCAGGGGGCAACAAAACCACTCACTTAGGTTTAGGCAACAAAAAAACTTAGTTAGGTTTAGGAAAAACATCATGGTTGGCCTTAAAATAAGTACGTAAACTAAGTAAAATACGTACAGAAACAACACTTCAACACAACACATCACAATCGTCACTAACAAAACAAAACACGGTTCTCCTGGTTGAAAGTCCTGTGTTTGTTGGACCCATCCACCTCCCCTCCTGCCGGCCACTTATTCTACGTCACTAGCTCTGAACGTTACATTTTCACGTGGATGCGTGTACACTGCAGTCAGTGCAGACTACATGGCGTGCAAATGACACGCCTAAAGCAAGAACGGCGTTCTTATTGCACGCTTTTGCCTTGCGCATTATCGTGTCATTCACACGCCTTTTCGTGGCTGGTTATTAATTTGTTGGATCGGACACTTGGTACAACGCATCAAAAGCTAGAAACCAGCATGACATCTACTGCAAATGTTAATTGAATGAATTTATCTTTGCTTAATGGTTATACAAACTTTACTACAACTGTAATTACCAATTCAATTGTGTTTTTACAAAATCAAATCAAAGCAAAACCTTCAATCACAAACACAAGCCAATGATTCACTCCGAAAATGGAAATGGATGCTCTGATCACAGCTGCTAATTAATTAATTAAAAATGAATTAAAAACCCATTTTGATTTCTCTTTGTAAAATGTAATTGGCAGCGACATTCCAGAGTTGCAGTTCGATAGACGTCGATTCACGTATTGTATCATTCCCTGTGGGTATAATACAGTAAAGTATGTTGACTTTTTGTATACAAAACAGTTGAGTACAGATGATATAGTACATACTGTGTACAATTAGTATGTATTTAGTCACAGCACAACCACGTACTGACTCTCAGTAGTTGCTGAGCAGGCTGAAATCAATTTGGACACCTGAGGCGTCACCATTTTGGATGCCAGTCCGGTTCTGTAAGAGGAGACACTCTGGAGTCCTGCCTGAGACTGGCAGCCATTTCGTAGGAAAACACATCATCTTTCTGCTTCACAGGGTTTCTTTTTTACACAGCTGGCTTCACAGCTCACACCTCAGTGCACTGGGTCGGTTCCCCTCCCTCCACAAAGACCATGCCTCAGTACAGTAGTCGAGCTGACAAGCAAAGTCACAACAAATGCCGTCCAGAAACAAACTCAAAATCAAACGCTGAGAGGTAATTGTTAAATCCTCAATCATAATCACAACTTAAATAATTGCATCCAAACTGAGGGATTGCAAGCAGAATGCCAACATTTTTTTCCTGTGTAATGAAAACACTTTGACAAATTGTCAGTGGGGTTACAGATAATTCCACTGATTCATTTTCTTGATAAGAACATTTTAAGGCAATCATAACACTTTAACTAGCATGAAATTACCAAGTCACTGCCATTCACTGAGAGATTTTATGCATCTTCAGCATGGAGAAATCCATCCAGCAGCACTGCGGACAAAAAAAACTGTCTTTGTCTTTTTTTCCCAAGAGATTTTCTGAGCGCTCTATTTTTGTATCCTCAGTCAGGCATTAATATTTCATGTTGTGTTGGTCACATTTGCACTCTGGCTAAATCCACAGTGTCCAGAGCCTCTTTGCTGGTGGTGACAGTGATCCCCCAGTGACTGTGTGACCTCGCTAACGACTTGCCGCAAGGCTAAAAATAGCATGCAAATTTACTGAGTTTATGCAGCACAACAGGGTGATTAGCAAGAATAACACCTCTCACTTTTAATTAGGGCATAATGTGACGACGCTGCCGTCTGCCACATCCAAGCTAACATCCATTCACATCACCTGGAAACAGTCAAAGCTGTCATTGCATTGACGGCTTAGCTGACATTGTCATCCAAACAAACGTAGAATAAAAGAGCCGGTACAGGTTTCATTATCCTGCTGACGTTGTGACATACGCGGGATGTCAGAGCCGAGCTGAGAATGAGCTGAGTGTCTGTACGGGGCCGTGTAGCCGCCAAGGGGCACCCAACCAAGTAATAATAATGATAAAAAACTTCTTTGCTTCTCCTGCTTATGCAACACATTCTCACTCCCAACTGTCTCTTTATCATTTCAGTATTTAAATATACAATTCCTAATTTTGTTACAGTGCCAAATCTCCAAATGCTTCACTAAATTTTGGATTTTATTAAACTAAGGAGTATATCTTAAGGTTATTATGGCCTCTGGTTTTTATTGTAGTTTTTTATATTCAATTTCCATAACAATGACACTGTACCAACAGATACGATTATTATTTTCTTATTGTGAACAATTCCCATGTAAAGACCAAAACTCACAATACTTTAGTCCGTCTCTCCAGACTTTTCGAATTCCCTACCCTGTCTTTGGCACTCAAGCTCATTGGTTTAATTTTTAAAAAAGGTTCAGTGATTTTTAGGGCCGTACAGAATATAATTTTTTTTTTTACATTTGAAGCTTCGATTGAGGTTTTTGAATGAAGCTGTCGTCATCCTTGATTAAAATCCTCAATTTGAATAAAGTGATTCATCGGATTAAATGAGTTGTCTTTTTTTATTAAGTCAACTTTCCTTAATGAATATTAGCTGTCAGTCTGTGTGTGTGTTTGAGAGAGAGAGTGACAGAGTGAGGGGAAGAGAAGGTGGAAGGTGGACTATCGCACGCTATGTTTCTGTAAGTTATTAATAACTTACTCGGAACGCTGCTTTGTCACCTGCCCTCCCAAAACCGTCGTATTTGCTTTAGAATTCGAATGTCAGTGTTTATGAATAAAGCTTCGAACTATTCGGTACAGCACAAGTGATTTCCTAAAACAGCTGTGCACAGTAGTTTTTTAGCAAACGTTACTCAAGCAGGAGAAAATAGTGTATGTGTTGGGGACTATTTTCAGCTGCGGATTAATACACATTTGGTGTTTACAGCAGCAGGATGGTGTATGTGGGATTGATTCAAAATAAAATAGTGTGTGTGTTCATTATAATGAAGGAACATGTCACCCAGTGCAACAGTGCTGCTCATTGAACAATGGAGCTCTATGGCACAGAGGAAGAAGATATATCAGGTTTTGGATATGAAGGCAATATATTATTAGGATCAATGTATTGTTGTCTTTGGTCTTTTCATGGGATTTGTTGATAGTAAGAAAAATATATAATATCACCAGCCTTATCCTTTGAGTTTGACCAGGTTTTCAGGGCAATTATTGTTGCCCATAATTGGGAGAAATTCTCAAATGAATCCAGCTCGGGGTCCCAAAATTATTCGAGCTGGCCCTGCAGTCCTAACTAAATATATGGGTAATTAAAGCCTCATAGTAGAGAGAGTTGCAGCAACTTCCCTCAGTACTATGACACTGAAAGGGACGCACAGATGGCTTCATTTTGAGATCCAAACTCATATTATGCAAACATAAAAGGAACTTCCTGGATTCTCATCAAAGGCTTCGAATACTCTTCTCCAGTGCAGGACGTGAGTCACATCTAGATGACTTGACAGTATAATTGTTTTAACAGCATGGATGTGGTTGCACAATCCAAGTTGATTAACCCAAATGTGTTCCTGTTGGTGTCTGTTAATCAATGCTGATCCCGGTCACTTAATTTATTAAGCAGCTTTCACTTTAGCTGTAGCTGCCTTCTGTGAATTACCTCGGTTATGTGTCACATTCAGCGTCTCTCCAGCTCCTGATTTAATTAAATCTCTGAATCAGGCTTCATTTCAATCTGCCACGCAATTACAGCAAAGTGCCCCAGAGAGGGACAAGCATCACAGAGTATGAAGGGAAAAAAAAAAATATATCCCAAGGTAATTTCATCGTTTTAAATGGATGATATAGATGGCAGTTGTTTTTTTCCTCTCTCGCTCTTTTTGTTCCTAAAGGGCACACATCATCGCGGTCTCAAGTCTGCTTTGGCTCAAAGAAGATCAGCATTTCACTGACCCACATACACTGCTCAGAGCTACACTTAAAATGGATGCATCAGCGGTATCTGAAAAGGCGGAACCATCTCCCATATCATGCGAACATGACCTAGCAGGGTGCAATAAACACAGGCCCTCTGTGTACGATAATGAAGCCGGCCATTCATCAACGCACTGAGAGGAAAACCTGACTTCCGCCACGGCCCCAATAAAACACTTCAGTCTGTGATGGTTTGCAAAGCCCCGAGTTAAAGTCCACTATTTGGCTCCCAATGTGGAACGACAACAGGATAATTTGGACTATGGCGAAAAGCAACGTGAAGATGAGCAAATAAACGTACAAACTTTTGTAAGATTAGACCACATTAGACGCTGTTGATGTCTCTAGGAATGTTAGCCAATGTTTACACAATGGTGAGAAAGAGATATGGCCACACAACAGAACGGAAAACAGTATACATAGAAGACCTTTGAGGTTTTAAAAAACCTTACGCACTCACGCTCATGCTCACACACTCTTGCAGGGAGGGCCCTGGGAGCAGGAGCGTCTCACCTTTGTTTCTCTCTCCTCCAAGAGGGTCTCGAGCCTCTTCTGAGCAGCCCGCCCCTCGTGGTCGTCGCTCACTATCAGGATGATGTGGTTCCAGTTGAACTCGCGCATCAGGTCGAACCACACGTGCGCCTGGTGGGAGTAGGGAGGGACTGTCCGCAGAAAGGACAGGTGGATACTCTGAGGAGCACGAAGCAGGAAGTTTTAGATTAACATTGTGGATTTAACTTCATTTTTAATGACTCATCGCTCAGAACATGTAGAAATGATTGGACAAAAACCTGCCACGAGGGCAGATTCTTGCACTTTTAATGGTTATTTAAGTCTTCACACCAAGTAGAAAAATAAATACTTTTCTAGTTGTGATATGCACAATATGTTTGTTTTTTTTTTTATATAATTTGAGGGCTAGGGCCCTTAAGTTCCAATAAAGATTAATCTTAATGCTACAGCACACAGATATATTTGAGACAAAACTGTGCTTTTGTTTATGAAGGCCCTTCCCGGCTTCAATCATAGAATGTATATAAAGATGGACGACATTACAAAGTGCAGCCAAAACATCTTTATCGCCCCCTGGTGGCTGGCTGCAGTATAGGTCATAAATCCCGCCCCCCCCATGTTAGCAGATGGGACATGGGCCAAACTAAAAAGTCAAATAAATACTTCCCAAAGATGGTTTCTGTCACTTTAGGTAGTTCTTATCATGCCGATGTATGTTCAAATGTTAATTCTTCTGATAGGTTTGGTTTTATTTAGTTATTTGATGCTATAAAAAGGGGGTGAGACGTCATGATTGGCAGCTGTGAGTCTCCCTCGCTGACAAGCTGCGGCCGTGCTCGGCTCGAGTTCGAGTGTCCAGATATTTTTGGCCATGTAGTGTACTCTTACTACTGTACACTGACAAAACATCGACGTACAATATATTGAAAGTTGAAATGCCTGCAGCTGAATTTGTTCTAGAAAAAGGGACACCCTGCATTAATGACACAAACAGTTTTTATGTCGTATAACAAATGCCAAACCCAATTACTAACGGACAAACATCCTGTAAAAAAAACAAGAACATAAAAATGCCTTCATCTATGCACAGACCCCCTCGGGCTCCTTTAAATCCCTGGATTTAATGCCCTTTAACTTGCGAGATTAGCAGAGACGTCACTCAAATAGACTTAAATTGAGTTATTAAAGTCCTCTGCATTTTATTTATGTGATTGCTTTAAAGTTCCATTTTAGTGGCTTGTGCTTCATAAAAACATAACTCAGGTCAGAGGCATTATTAATGATGTCCTTTCAATTTTCAGCTGGAAACCCATTTAATCACAGCTCCTCTAATGGACAGTGATGGGACGTTTAATCTAGGAATCTTTTGAAGCCGCCCCAGGGGAGCTCCTCACTCCCTCGCTCTCCGTTCACTCTCTTCCTGTTTTCCCTCTCTCTATCTCTGTCTCTCTTTACATCGCTCTCATCTATCACTCACCTTGTCTGAGTAGATGGACATGCGGGTGGTGAGCCCCACCACAGGGATGCGGTAGAAGCCTGCAGTGTATGAGACAGGCGTTGGAGTGAGATGGTCATTGGACTGGGGAGGGTGACTCACCAGGATAGCATAGACCTGCAGAGGCACAGAAGAGGAACACTTTGTCATTCTGACACTGGCACTAAGACTAAATGGTAACACTGCTACTCGCACTCGGAGAAACATTAAAGGGGAATACATTAAGAATTCCAATATGCTATTATAATTATTATTATTAATATGATATATATATATATATATATATATATATATAAATATAAATATATCGCTGTACATTATCCCTTATACATACATATATATATATGTATATATATATATATATAAGGGATAATGTACAGGGCAATGCCGCACCCTGGACCCTGAAGGGGTTTCTTTCACAACAATGACCCGCTAGCTGTACATTATCCCGCTTATTACACGGCTACACTACTTAAGAAATCAACAATTTGACACAAAAACGGTCTGCCAGAGTCCGAGATCAGAACTGCGCCCATAGCAACAGTCTGCTATACATAGCAACGGTCTGCTATACATAGCAACAGCCTGCTATACATAGCAACAATCTGCTATACATAGCAATGGTCTGCTATACATAGCAATGGTCTGCTATACATAGCAACGGTCTGGTATAAAGAAATAACAGACCGTAGAATGCCGTGATTGACCAATCATAACCGAGTATTCAACAAAGCTGTGTAATAAATGTATATATATGACACAGTTTTGTCTAGTACATTTTTGTTGTTGTTGTAGGACACAATGCACACAAGACTCCATTAGGTTTATTAACATAAGAAAACAGCATTTGCTATGCACACTTACAAGGATGATTGTATAATACTGTATTTACATTATGAAAAGTTCATTTCAGCATAGTGGTGATCAGTTCACCAGGGTTGGGTTAACAGCAGGGCAAAAAGTGAGATGTAGGGGGCCCCTTTTGAACCCCCCCGAGTTCCCCATATTGGTTTGGTGGAATAAATGCCAATTAGAGTTATTTAAGAATACACTATGTAAGGCCTTTTTAAAACAGAGCCTCATGATTACCTTTGCAAGACCTTTGCAAAGGTAGTTATAAAGCTTTTGTCTTGGCCTGGACACTCTTGAAAAGCAGAATTATAATCTCAGTGAGGCTTTTCCTGATTAAATACATTTCAAATAAATAAAAAATTATCACCAAAATGATTGCCACGAAGGGCATTTGGGCCCTCCGAGCATCTCTTCGCCTCGCCTGATCTGTAATCCAGCCTTGGCTGAAACATCTGTTTTTCTAGCCCAAGTTGAATTAAATTAGTGTGCTCTTTAAACACAATATTGTCATAGTGGGCGCAACTGCTGCTCTAAACTGTTGTATAACAAGTTAAAAATAACATTTTTGAACCTGAATATCTACATAAATTCATCTACGACAAAGAGCAAAGAAGTATTTTCCTTTGTTGAAAACGTCTTCACTGGCAGACTGAATTTGTGCTTGTTTGATTTAGCTTTATCCGTGCATTAAGCAAACCAAAGCTGGCCAACTACTCCAGTAAACAAAAAGAATTTGTGTGAGTGAGCTCAGCCTTGAGAAATGCCTCGGAGATGTGAAGGAAGTGGAACAAAGTTGGCATGGCTGTGCAGGCATGGATTACTGGATTTGAGCAGTCCGTATGGTTGGGTCAAAAATGAGGTCTATCTTCCAAGGACCGCTCCCAGGCATCTACTCCTCCATCTGCCACACACTTCCCTTCTCGGTAACTGCCGTCGCCTACGAGCCAATCTCATTTGATTAAACCTCCCTGTCTAAATTAGGTGTGATGTCCGTCTAATTTGCAAGAGTAGAGAAGTGAACCATTGTTGGTGTAATCTGCACAGCCTAATGGATGCTCGTGCTTTGGATGAGCATGTGACAGGAGACTGGGTGCGACAGTATTATTCAACAAGCCTGTATCAATTAGAGTCATTACACTAAGCACAGGACCGAGGACATGAAAGCAGCACTGAAGCTGTGGGTGGGTTCTTCTTTTTTTTTTTTTGTTGTTGCTCCCATGAAGCCTCATTATGTGTGTGGGAGAAAAAAGGAGCGAGAGCGAGAGGGACTTCACGCCCCAGCATGCTGTGACATAACGTTGGCGCTTTTTAAAAGCCTTGTTGAGCATCACATGAGAGGACGGTTCAACAACTCTCGAAAGGCGCGTCGTGCATTACTTATGAAACATGTTTTGTTTGTTAGATCTGCAGCACATACGGTGTGAATCTTGTACTTTTTAAACAGCAACTTCTAAAAAGCAGTTTGTGTTACTGCTGCATCATGTCACGCAGACTGCAGCTGAGTGAGTGATCCACCCCAACATACAGAAACTGTCCGCAGCCAGTGTCAGCGCCCTCTTGCCAAAATGTTATCAACGCAGCACACACACAAAGTTGTTAAATGTAAATGATGTAGTGCACATTTTTCACTCCTCACTGGTTCCTTTGCAGTTCAGCAGATCTGCAGCTGTGTGTATCCTGGAACGTACAGTTGCCCTCTCATCCGAGATATGCCCCAAAACCAAAGCCTATTTCTGGGTGTCTGTAAAACAGATGGGTCTGTGGGGAGTTCACTTGCAGTATATTAGAACTACACAAAGTGGACTCATGTGTGGGTAATGTATATCCTACAAACACAGAGTGGATGCCAAATTGGACAAATGACAGGCCTGAAATAATGTATGGGCTGATTCCTTTCAGTAATACCTTCATGCTGAATTAGTCTGCTAGTGTGAGGCTTTGGAGAATATAGGTCTGGATTCAGAGCTCGAGACTGAGGATGATTTAGGCATTAACAACCAATCTGCTCTTTCACTTCAAAGTGAGAAAAACACATCTGATTATAGGTTTCCTGAAAGCATCAACTTTCTACTGCAAGGCACAGGGGTGGTCTTCTTCCAACTGCACTCTCACAGCAAACCAGTTTTACAGTTAGGTGATGGTGTGCATGCATCATATGAGTCAGACATTATTAAAACGGCTGTGTGCAGAGGTGGCAGCAAAACTACCTGACTGGAGATGAGGTCCTCGCAGACCGAGAGAGCCATCTGGATGGCGTTGGGCTTGTGCGTTACGGAGATGGCGGTCAGCTTGAATTTATCCCTGCCGTAGACCTGGTTGGCCTGGGTCACGGCATCTTTGAAGACCTGCTCGTACCTCTTCTGGCTCAGCACGGCCCCGATGTTCACGATCTTCGGCTCGCAGCCGGCCCGCGCGCAGGAGCACGAGAGGAGCACCGCCAGCAGAAAGAGACGCATCGTGTGGACCACCGTACAGAGGAGCCGTGCAGCCCCGTCGCTTTTCTCCCCGGTGGCCGGTCGGCTCGACCAGCTTCTGGACAGCAGCGCGGCTCGGCCAGTTGAATGCAGACGACACGATCCAGGTGGGCGGCGTGAGAGCGAAGGGAGGGGAGGCTCAAGAGAAAGAGGGGGGATTTATGTGCAATGCGGAGGAATGTGCATGCTCATATTAGGAGCAGGCTGTCAACTAGGGACGTCCAAACCGCATTTTTTTTTTTTTTTTTTTTTGCTCTCCTCTGCAGAATCGCTCACACCTCCCCCCACGAAGAAATAGTTAAATCATTGCGTCCGATCTTCCAGGCGCGCTTTCTCTCCGGGGTGTGTATCGCTCCCCCCGCAGGCGCTCCTCCGTGCGCCTTTGTGCCGGACTGATCAGCCCCGATGCGTCGCTCGCTGGTCAATCCGGGCTGAGCGGCTGCTGTCCTTGGTGCTGACAGCTGTGCATGCGCGCCGCGGTGCTGCTGCGCGCTCCCGACGTATCTGCTCTGGGTTTTGCGCGTTGGCGTGCTGCTGCTGCTGCTGCTGATGCTGATGCGGGAGTAGAAGCTGATCGTATGAAAAATAAATGTTCCCACTTGTTCAAAATCCTCTCGACCACCATGCTACTCATAATGGGACATGACAGGCGAGATCAGTGAGGGTATAGCGCACATGTACCTGCAGGGCGCGGGTATAGTCTGCACAATTAATTCATGTGGGCTTTGTTAATGCGGGTGAGATTTTCCCCCCTAAAATAGCCTGATTGCACAAGAGCAGATGGAGGGAGGAGGGTGTTTATTCCAATCTAGCGGGTTTCAGGTCAGAGTTGAACCATGGACACGGGCACTGATGGGACTTATTCTACCCCAAACTGGAAGGAGAGTCTCATTTCTGGCGCATAGCTCTGTGCGTAAAGTGGACCTTGGACAGCTCATTAATCACGCAGTATAGGCTATGTCAGTGCCATCCACCCTTCTCCGGCCGTCACACTTCAACACGAGCGGACCCGCCTGTTTTGTAATCATGCGTGTGTGCGTGCGTGCGTGTGTGTGCGGGGACAGGGAGTAAAAGCAGCCTGTGATGTGGATGCGTAAAGCACTAATCTCTGACCCCGCGCTTTGGAGTGTTTCAGTAACTGTTGGGAGCATCCCTGCAGCGAGATACAACATGAGCAGAGTCAACCATGGTTACCTAGGAAACTAGAATTTTTTTTTTTTTTTCAGACGCGCACCCAAAGTGGATCTTTACACGGAGGAAATATTCCCTGACAAGCAGACAGCGAGTTTATTCGTCACAGCAGGAAACGTCGAAATAAATGACTTTAACAAAACGAAACATGTACACAAATATGAAAACATAAAAAAAAGGCGTTTATTCCGAGAGGCTCATTGTGTGAACTATACTCAAACAGCCGTTTATCATTTTTTTTATCTTGGTTATTAATAGTCAAATATTTGTATATTTTGCCCCAGAGGGGTGTTGTGTGTTTATTCCCGCTGACATCAACAATTGCGATTGAAAAAAAAAGGTGTTTTGGAAATGAGGCCAGCATAAAATCATCAACAGTGTTCTGAATTATAAATCGCACAACACTGTGGTGTCTCTCTGTGTTGCAGTGAGCTGATAAATTAATCACAAGGCTGAAGAAGTCAACAGTCATCAGCTGCTGGCTGTGTGCTTCCATAATGAGCTCCTCTCAAACATGATTTGGTGAGGGGGGAATGTAATTTATGTGCACTTTTACTAAACTAAAAATGTTAGCTGGCTAATTGATTCCTCGCTTTACTGTTAACATTATTTTTTTTTTATCATTTTCCTGCAAGAAACCGACCTCAGACTGAGTTGTGTATAACAGAAAACCCCTATTTTGAAAGTGTTGACACCAATTGTGTAGTAAAAACAAACCAGACACTAATACGTCCACACAAAGCAGCACTGTGAACTCATCTGATTGCATTTTCAGTTCTAGTCTGTTCACTTAACTTGATTTTCATTTCCAACGTCCAAAAATAGTTAGATTAAAGAGAGCATATAATGAAAAACTCACTTTTTCAGTGCTTGTGCACAAACATTTGGGTATCTGGAGGGCCTACCAACCAACAAAGTGTGACATTTTTTTGTTGGCTGCCTATATCAGAAAACATGTGATTCAACAAGCCAATCAGATTTGGCTCCCCTTCCTATGTCACGAGCAGGCTCATTAGAATATATCGCCCACAGCTTGAGAACTACCTTTGCAAAGGAGAACCAAGCCAGCCAGAGCAGACTGTGCTTTTTTGGGAGAGGCTCTTTAAGGCCCAATTCCAAACCGGCCCCTACACCCTCTCCCGCCCCACTTCAACTCTGTTTGCGCGTTCGCGTGGAGGGTCCGCCATATTAAGTACCATCCCAACCCAAGCAGCGGGGGGTGGAAGTGGATTATGAAACCCTCCAACAGCGAGCCTGCATCGATGCCCACTTAACCAGCTGCTGATGATGTGCAATGCCGTTTTGTGTTCGCCATGGAACACGCTCCAATGTAAGTTCCGTGTGACTACCGGTACAAGCATTTACTGGTAAACTGCTCAAACTAAGACAGACATTTCATTTATTCTACTTTATTGTCATTCAGACGTTATTAACTTAAAGTAAATGCATTGTATTTAGGACCCTGTGTAGTCTATAAAACAGTAACGTGTTCATTTGATTGAAGTGTTGTATATTTATACATTTATACACAACATATATTTATTAATATTTTAGTCCTATCAGCAGCTATAACCCCATAATTCATTATATCTTTAATTGTGCAATATTGACCTAACAGTACAATAATTTAGTGCAATAATTCAGCTGTGCAATAATCTGGCATTAACACAGCATTTATTTATACAGTACATTTAAACTATTCGTATTTATTTATACTGTTTTTTTACACACTTAATGATAGATCCTGTATTTATACCCTACATCTTAAAGAATGGTGCTTCATTGAGCTGTGAGTGTGACTACAAATGGAGCTCACTCCGTCACGGAGTGGGAGGTTGTAGGGACCAGATTGGAATTGGGCCAAAGAGACAGGGCGCTAAAACGGAGCGTTTCAGACAGAGTGAATATAGGTATATTCAGACAGACGGTATGAGGAAGATAATGCATTTTTTGAACATTAAAGCATGTAAACATGTTAGAAACCCAAAATACAAGTATGAACCTGAAAATGAGCACGACATGTCTCCTTTAAAGCCTCGTCCTCTTAGAGGATTATTTTGCCAAATACTTAGGGGAATTTTTTCAAACCATAAATCCATCAGTTTAACTGAAACCTGATAAAACATTAAAAACACCATTAAAAAAAAAGTCAGTTATGCTATCATCGCTATACCAACTCTCGAAATCAACAAATAAAAAAGACTGGAAGCAGAGGAAGAAAACCCCTAAAGGCAACACAACAACATTATAGTTGCAAAGGAAACAAACACGTTTAGTATCTATTACATAACGGTACTAAAGCACCGTGTCTAGAAGAGGAAATGTGTATACATCTGGGAGAAACTGAGCCTGGTTGGTCTGATTGGATTCAGGGTTTTGATAAACAGTCAGTGTCCCTCTGGAGCCCAGCATGGATCCACTTTCAAAGGCCTTTTTCCTCACTGAAGTGCATAAGCATAAGCTGGAACCACAAAACACTCTGAATCCAAAATGCCAGACAGGACAAGCCCCTGCCACCATAAAACCACTGAAAATAAGTTTTAAATAATGGTATATTTATAATGGTGTTTAACAGAACACCTAATAATTCCCCCACCCCCCCCAGCCTCTGTGTGACTGCCACAGCTAGTTTGTAAACTCACCACTTATTGGATGGCCCCGACGGCGTGCTGGCCTCTCATTAAATGAGGTTATGAAGCCCTCCTCTCTCCTCCTGCCCACTCTTCCTCCACTCACACATCAATAAAGCCAGACCAATCTGCTCTGCAGCCATTATGTAATAAGTTTGCTGGAGGAGCTACACAACACAAGAGTCCTATAAAGACTCTCCAGCTAACAGTCAGACTAACACACAAATGAGCGCAGGCAGTCTAGCACACATAGATCATTGGAGGCTTTTAAACTTAAGTATACACACATAGGCTATACACGCTAATCCACACAGACGCACACACACGGACACACTCGAGTTCACACTTTGAGCTTCCGCCCACACATAAGTAATATCTCATCTACCACCCACACAGTCCTCTGCAAGGCTAGAAGAGGTTTGTGTGTGTGTGTGTGCTTCAAAACCAACGTATTCTCATATAACGGTTCGTATGATATTTTACAAAAAGTTATTCCTCATTTTTCATGCATTTTCCTACGAATGTCCAGCGTCAATTTCTGCTCCAGTCCAAAAAATTAACATCTGTCTTCACAGGAATCAACATGGTTAGGTTTAGGCAACAAAACTACTTAGATAGGCTTAGGAAAAGATCGCGGTTGCCACACCACACCGGAAGTGGCGTAACTTAAGTAGGGACGAAGTTCTGTGTCAAAAACGACCTATAGTTGGTATAGGAAAAAATCGTGGTTTGGGTAAAAATAACTACAGAAGTGGTGTAACTTAAGTACGCAAGTTACATGACAAATAAATCAACGTTAACTTCTGGTTTCACATGATGGGACACAAACACGGGCCTCCTGAGTGAAAGTCCGGTGTTTTTTAACCCACCCATTCAACCCGACATCTTCCTTAACGCAGCTTTTGTCACCCTTTGTACTTCCTTGTTCACAATTACGTGAACAAATTGATTTTATGGGATATATAGGAATTACAGTGCGTAGGTATAGCTTCAAACGGTGTATGAGAACAGCCGGTTGTTTAGGTTAATCCCAAAACGATATGTCATTACCTAACAGTCATCACCATCATGCTGTATAGTTGGTTGGAATTTTACTCTTTTCATAATAATGTAGCACTGTAGCACTCTTTTGCAAGCACTCCGTAAGAGCTACAGAGAAAACAAACAAACACTAATTACCATTTTTTAACTTTACACAAATGACAAGCTCTGATAGAGTGCTATGGCTAGCATATTTAACTTTTAATGGAATTATTAGTCCCCCTTTAAACATTTAATCACACATGAAATGCAGCTGTGACGCAGAATTCACACCTGGCAGGTAACGTTAGAGCCAACATGGCGTCTTTGCTAGCTTTCACACACACTTTTTCACTCTTTGTAACTAAGCAACAACTATGAAATTACATTATAAAAGGTCACTTCTTATCAATGATAGTAAGAAACGAAACATAGACCAACCTTGTGCCCTTGTCAGCCAGCTGTGAAACAATGAAACTGTACGACAGACTCCTTCTTTGAGACAGACATGTTTACCGATCGTCTTTACCTTTTTACCGGAATCACCATTTCAAAATAAAAGCACACCGCCTTAATAATGTAACTAACAGGTGCTATTACCGGTGTTACCTTTCAAAATAAAATCATCTTCATAACGTTATAGGATAAAATTTGCATTGATAAACACCTAGAAAATGAACAAACACGAAAATAACGCACTGTACAAATATACTGGTCCATGCCAAGGTCATTTACAGACGTAGTCAATGTTTTTTTAAAGACATCTTGATAAATGGGGGACCGGCCATAAGCTAATGAACAGTTTGGGAACCCCTGGTTAAACATACTGAGCACCTGCCTTCTCAATAAAAATAACTTGGTTCCCAAAACTACACTAGCCAGTGAATGTTTATTATCTATTCTGCACACTGCTGTAGCATCATACATTTTTAACTAAACCATTTTAGCATTTAAATGAACTATAACTGAGGACTTTTAAGTACATTTTGTAAAGCGAATAGTTTGAATGATTTCAAACCTTTTTCATCTCATTTAAATTTTTTTTGTTGCTATGGTGATCACATTTTGCTTTGGTAGCACTAAAAAAAAAAGCCTTAAAGTATAAAAATGTTCTTGAAGGCGATCAAACCTGTAGGCTTTCTTAATCAGTACTGGTTATGGATTTTTTTTTTTTTTTACAAAGATAAAACCGACTTTAGTCATTTCACTTCATTTTCTTTTTATGATTTCAAGTGGTAAAAAGAGCCTTTAATTGAAGAATCACCCATGTATGAAATACAAAGTGGGAGCGAAGGGGAGGAAAGAACAAACCCAGCATGTCACACTTGAACTCCTACATGTTTTAGCGCTTAGCATGACAGCAGCGCTTTTGTCTGCAAACCGCGTGTCTGCAGCTCATCATGTTGCTCTTTACTCAGATGAGAGCGTTTTTCAGAACACATTTGCTCTGACCTGAACATGTCCAAGTTGAATTGTGTGAAGAGGCGTACCATAAATATCTATGTACGCCTATATATCACTTGAATGCATCAAGCAGCGTTTAACATGGAGCTGATGTCCATGGTTGTTGGACGCCCACATTATCTGATCAAAGGGAGGAGTAAAACAGGTCATGCTCTGCCGTTGACACAAAGAGCCTTGGAAATGGATTGCCTCAGTGAGTCATCTGCAGATGGATGCCTGCCTATCTGATGTGTTTCTCATGTAGTGTGAAGTCCTCGTATAAATTATAGATGTGCTAGCCCCCTCAGTGCTCGCTTGCTTGCTTGTCCCGATGCCAAGCTGAAGTATTCATGCTGCAGAGAACACAAAGAATCACCCGGATTTTAGATTCCAGCTTGCTGCAAAGCCTTGTGGGGGGGTTGCAGGCCCCATCAATACGGATCAATTTTTAGTTTCACATCAGAGAGGCCTGTCAGCTTGAGACAGTCCACCGAGTCAGGAGAGAGTTAGGAATTGATCTCAGGAAAACAGGCCTACATGTTATTAAAGCGGATTGAAAGACACCACGATGATCCTGTTCCTCTTTAAAGGGATACGGTACTTGATATAAAGAATATGGAATAGACGGTCCACATGCCTTAGACTTGTCTTTTGAAATTATTACATGATGTTCTTGTCGTGCAGCTCACAATTTTGAAACACAATACGGTGTTATTATGTCTCTACATCAGTGTGCCCAAGGAAATAATATATATATTTTATAGGAGTAGTACTTTATAAATAATAGCCTACGAATGATGTATTTTTGAGAATCGTGTCTTGGTTACCTTTGCATCATTATTGGCATTAGACCTTACAGCCAGTCAACCAGTGATACTGGGAGCCTAAAGCCTTGACAACTTCATCCAAAAAGATACTAAGATAAAGATACTAAATCAAGCAGACGAATAATATTTATACACAATATATACACAATTATTACATTTATATAATTTATTTGTTTGAAACCCATACCACCTTTCTCTGCAGTTATTTACTTATGTTAGGACACATTTATTAAAGCTGCCCAAATTTTTTTTTCTTGGCCACTTGGGGGCAGCAGGGCAAGCTGAAAAACAACTTTGACATATTGTCACCTTTCAATTTGTAATGACAAAAAGGGTAAATAGTTTGCACATTTAGCAAACAGAGCAAAAGTATTATTACAACCAAATCTCAATTGACCAGAAATCTAGTCAATATATGAGTATTTATATACAGACACATAGTAACAAACTTAAAAGTGCATCAACAACAAAACAAAAAACAAAAAGAGGAAGAAACAAATAGAAGCTTTAATTCCAGCTTTCATCGTTGCTCTCTTTCTTTATCTCTGAATGAATCAAATGGATATAAAGGATTAAATTGTAGGGCCAAGTCTCCCTCATGTGCACTAAAAAAGGAGATCAAGCTGCTGTTTTTTTTTGTTGCTAAGAATATGCAGCAGTCACAGCACACAGCATCCGAGCTGTTCTGATGAGAATTAGGTCAATACGAGACCCAGAAAGATATGAAGAGTTTTGATCCAAAGTCAAACCTCCATTTATCCGTGACACCAAATCCTGCAGCACAAAGCTGCGGCACTCTTCAGAGAAAACAAAAGTCATGAGGTTGACAAACTGATAAGAGACCGGATCCTCTCAGTTTGACAGATATTTTAGAAATGTTGTACAATGAATTTTAGGGGGCTGAATTACCTTCATCAATACATTGCCAATATTGAAAACTAATTCTTCACGTGCACGTGCAAATTATCATATTTAGGAGTCAAGTTAGCTTTTTGACAAACTCCAAATTGGACTTTTTCCAATTATAATACAGTAAAAGACTGCTATACAGGCCTCAGTCATAAATCCAAAGGTGAGTCTGGAATAATCAGGGTATGTGAAATGAAAGATAATGAATGAGGTTAATAAAACAAAGGAAGCAAATGACATTGCAGAGTTAATGTTTGAGGAAAAAATTATTCCTCAAAGCCATGTTGGATGTTGAATGTGCCAACCATACAGATGTTTGTATTTCCTCAAATGTCACTTATTTGTAACAGTATCAAAATAGTTAACAGGCAGTTAAAAGTGCAGTGTCTATTTGGCAGCATCTAGCGGTGAGGTTGCAGAACACAACCAACTGAAACTTCTCCCGTGTGCCAAGCGTGTAGGAGAACTATAGTGGCCAACACGAAAACACAAATGGCCCTATCTAGAGCCAGTGCTTGGTTTGTCCGTTCTGGGCTACTGTAGAAACATTGGCGGACTCCATGAAGAGTACGAGGGTGGAAGTAACAAAAACTGATAAAAATGGAAGTGATAAAGATGCATGTGAATTGAAAAATTAAGCCGTAAAAATGTTAAATGAATTCAAACCGATTCGATTTTTTTTTCTTTTTTTTTAAAAAGAACACTCCCACTCAGCGAACCACTCTACTTTCAATTTTTTTCTGTCAGTGGGCCTGGTTTTTGATTGACATTTTAGGCAGAAGTAACAAAAATTGCGTACTGTAAATGATAAATGTTGGGTATTGTGATTGATGAATGGTAGACAGTACCACAGTTGACTATCAGATCAACACTGTTTCAATTTTCATTACTTCCACTCTTGAGGCCACTTTCCTTAAATGATAAATGGCAATTTTGTGTTGTGAGTGATGAATGATGAATGTAAGATGGTGAAAGTGATGAAACATGGCTCTGTTTTCATCATATCACGACTGTTTTAGTCAAATCGGCTCTAAATTAATGAAATCACTTGATAATTTACCACTCCATTTTTCAATTCACATGCATTTTTATGACCTCCATTTTGTATCAATTAATTTTTGTACTCTGTATGTAAATATAAATGGCTCATTCTAAAGCAATGAAAGCACTTTTTATATTCCATTTCTGCCAAAGGATCCCCCTAAATGCTGCACACTTCCTTTAATTCATAAACCATTTTGCAGAAGTCAGACAACTGATGATCATCTATAATCTTAGCTGTTACTGAACAGTATGGCCACCATTATAACAGGAACAACCATGTACAGGAAGCAGCCCAGCAGCCCCAGGAAGAGCAGCAGCAGGGCAGTGATGGAGAAACAGAGGGAGTGAGGTCTCATTAGCCCCAGTCCTCGGACGAGGCAGGAAGGGTCGACGCAGCAACCACATGTGTCTGTGTGTGTGTCCACAGCCAAGCAGCATAACGGCGATGCTGGGACGGCCTCAAGTTCAGGGCTGGGGCTGATGACGAGGGCCGGTCCAGGCTCGTAAACGCTGCTACTGTACGACTCCTCCTGCAGCCTTCTGATCTCCCACTGTGGGAACGGGGTGGTCTGTCGACAGAAGGGGCACTGCAGCCGGCTCTGGTCCTTGGCCCGCGTCATGATGCCAGCTACACAGTGGTGGCACAGTGCGTGGTTGCAGTTGAGCAAGGTGACGCGGTGGTCTCCGTGCGAGTCGAACAGCTCGCTGCAGATGGGGCACTCGTGCCGACTGCTGTCGCTGCACAAACTCCTGACACTTCCACTGCAGCCCGGCTCATCCCTGCCAGCCAATTCCAGCTCTTGTGGAACAGCTGTCTTTGGGTCAGCCCCATCTGTCGCTGCCTGCGTGTCTGCTGCTTTGCAATTCTCATCACGGCTGCCCTGATGTTTCTGCTGAAGCAGAGGCCGCGTGACCGAGTCACTCTCATCTTCTCGCTTGCCCCTCGCTGTGTAAAAAACTCTGACATAAGTCTCTTTTGTAGCCGGAAGGTGCTCTTCTTCGAGTGTAACAACGCCTTCCTCCTCAGTTTCAATGACTTCTGCCTCAGCCATCCTTCATAACCGTCTGTTTGATACATTTAACACAGCTCTAACACAAGCTCAGTATGTTTCCTTGTTCCTGGACAAAGCACAAGGAGCCAAATGTTGATGTAATGCTTCAGTATAACAAAGGCAACACAGTCCTCTCCCACCATAAACCCAGATAAGATAAGAACATTCACAGATAAGGAGTGCTATGCAATAACATGAGCCTCAGAGAAGTGCCACTGGCCAAGTAGTACAGTGAACATTTCACCATTCCGCTCAATTTAACACGCTAACGCATTCAGTGCAATGGAAAGCTTTTGCCAGTCGAGAAATGCATGAGCAAACACATTAGAGCAGAGCAGACAGATTTATTCTGCATATTTAAATAAACAGTACATATGTAGATTAGCCTGTGACAAAAAATACATTTTAATATTGAGAGGGTACATCTGATATTCATTGTGCTTTTTAACATTGCTGGTTACTTGCTCTGAAACGTGTCTCCTCTCTTCTCTCCATGACCATCTGACAATCTAACGGAAATTAAAATGAAATGTCAAGCAATCCCACATAATCAGCCCCATCACTACGGGCAACTGAACATTACATTGCACAGTATCATTCAATAAAGCCTCACGGTATTGTAGTCATCAGTGATTAGGTCAGTAACGAGTCAACAATGTGCACCAGGAGTAAATGCACGAATAAATATGTTTACTGCATATTGATGTCTTACATGCAGATCTGCTGGGGCGATAATCGGAACACAAATTTAATAATACACAAACAGTGTATTAAGACCAACACTTCCCATTTTTTAACATAAATGATCAGACCAGGCATTGAGTAAAGACTGACATTAAAGAGGACATATCATGCTCATTTTCAGGTGCATACTTGTATTTCGGGTTTCTACTAGAACATGTTTACATGCTTTAATGTTCAGAAAATGCTTTATTTTTCTCATACTGGCTGTGCTGCAGCACCTCTTTTCACCCTCTGTCTGAAACGCTCTGTTTGAGCTCCTACCAGTCTGCTCTGATTGGTCAGCTGGCCCACTCTGTTGTGATTGGTCAACCAGAACCAAACTCTTCAGAAACCCGCTCCTGCGTTGCTCTAACTAGCTTTGTTTGAGGTCTCGAGGTATCGACTAATACTTCGCAATTTAGCATCACGTTAGTCCGAGGGTTATACCAACCAAATTTGAAACAAATCCGATAAAACCTCTAGGAGGAGTTTGCAAAAGTTTGCATAAAATACAAATTTAAACAAAATTAAAATGGCCGACTTTCAGTTGGGCGGAGCTAATGAAAGCCAATGTGAAATATGTCCGAAATGATGAGAGCAATGTGGGTACCACATTTCGTGAATATCGGAGCAACTATGTCCCAACTAAGGCCTTCCACACATCAGGGGGGCGCTATGGAGACCGCTGGCCACACCCGAGCACAAACACTAATAAATTAAAAAAATTGGATTTTAAGAGGAGGTGCTGTACTTTAAGTTGTCATTGCACACTGCTGTGACTAGAAAATCCCTATCAGCCGGCCGTTGAGCACCCTGAGATATCAATCGGAAAACAAACATGCCTGCCATTATACCTGCGGCTGAGGCAGATAAAGCCAAAGTGAGAAAGTATTGTGAGACTTCTCACTGAACCCAAACTAGAGGCAGGTAGTTTATATTAACTCATATCAAACATACAGACAGAAAACACAGTCTCTCAAGCACAAGACTGTTACTGGTTATATGTGCATCACAGCGTAATTATTCACATTTTGCAGAGTAAAGTGGTTTTGACAATCTAATGGTCTTGTTAGCGATACAGCGAGGCAATTGTGGTGTTCTTATTATTGCCTGTTTGTTAGCACTGGTTCATCAAAATCTAATATTCACAGGCTGAATCCACTCTTATACCAATCCAACCAGGCGACATGACAGCTGCAGGCACTTGCGTATATAAAGCTGGAAAGTCATTCAATAAGACTTAGAAAAGGAGGTTATAAGGGTTAACAGAAGGTTCAGGCTTTCAAAAGAGCCCCATCCCACCACCAAGTCAGGTCTCCGTTCCTCCTTTAATTTCTTATAAGTGACAGATAAAAATCATTCCTGGACTCCCTCCTCTGAGACCTTTGATTAATGTCAACCCTGACCTGACATCTTCTCTGCAGATCTCTCCTCCTGTAGTTCAGGGAGGTCAGAAGTCCAAAGTGTCGCGCTGGTATTGCAGCCGCGGGCTGTTCTCGCTGTAGAACTGACTGAACCAGCGCCTGTGCTTCTGGATGGCTGAGTCCTCCTTCACGAGGAGAGGCTTGGAGATGTACTTCTTATTGTTCCAGATCATCACGTCCCGCTCAAACTAGACACGGAAAACAGGAGAGGGTCACTGGACAGAGTTGTAAATTATGATTTCAAAAAGCTGTGACAAAGACAAACCCTGACTAAATATGAATATAAGGGCTGTGAATTTGATTAATTGCTTAATGCAAATGTATGTATATATTAATTACTGGAAATCAATTAACAACACAAAACAATGACAAATATTGTCCAGAAACCCTCACCGGTACTGCATTTAGCATAAAAAAATATGCTCAAATCATAACATGGCAAACCCTTTGAAAATGGCCATGCTAGTTTTTCCTCGCCAAAATTTAGCGTAAGTTTGGAACGTTATTTCGCCTCCTTTGCGACAAAGGAGGCTTTACTTTCACTAAGAATTAAATCATGACTAAAAAAGCAATCTGTATTTTCTACTGTCTCGCTGCATTAATTTATTATGATTCATCAGCAGGGATTTCTGTGCGAAATGTTGATTAAATGTCACTCCACACTGTTACTCCATCAGCTGCTGACATTTGGCATTTCGGTCCACACTCAAACTCCACCTCTTTAAATGTCCTCCAAAATTGAGTTTTTCTCTGGAGGCTCTTTGTGTAAATACCACATGGAGAAACAAAATGACAAAATAATTTAATACAATTATTTTAAAATTATTCATTTTCTGAACTTTGTAGAAAATGTACAGACCTGCATGTTTCTGTAGCACACACTGTTGAAAATTATCAAGTACCAAAGGTTTGCATCAAAAACCTGGTCAGATTCAAAATTGTTTCTACTTTACTTACTTTGATTTAAATCATAATTTTTTATTTTTTATTTTATTTCATTTGGGTGAAGTTCTTGTCAGGATGCTTGTTTTTAGACAGCTGAAAACATTTGAGAAATTTGGCTTCTTCTGTTAAATAAACATTTTTTTTTGTAGAAGAACATATTTATATTGTTTTGGTATCAGTATATAAACTCTTCATATATGCATTAGTATCAAAAAAAGTCCAACTCAAAACACAAGCATCCACTGATTCAGATAACCTTTTAAGGGGACAAATTTTTGCACCTCAGCAGCAAAGCCAAAAAACAATTCCTTTTGTAGACTAAAAAAAAAAGGCCAATGACTCCACAACCAGAGATGACCATGGTGCAGCATTATGGAGGAGGAAGGATTCAAAGTCTCCTTCATCATACTGTCCGTTATTCTTTGAGGGGGAAACACAATCACCATCCGCATCTGTCACATTTCCTGTGTTTAATCAGATTGTGTATCTTGTCAATCTATCCATTACCCTCCAGAAAAATACTTTTTATCTTTTGAGCAAACTTGTTAGTTTTCTTTTTTGTTAAATTAGTGACTGTTTTTTTCACTTCACCACACAGCTAATTATCAAGTTTAATGAGGGCTATTTACACCTTTTCTGTGACTGTGTGGTGTTACTTCTGGTGGCAATGAGGAGGCAGAATTAAACCAAAGGCAGAGTGGGAGGCAAACACTCACAATGATCCCCTCACATCAGAGCAATTCTGAATTATAAACTTACTACCAATAAATAACAGTGATCTAACAGTAGTATGCACATTATTCATGCAGTTCAGCTACTTTGTAAGTTGTGATGTGTACTCCAAAATACCTTATAATTATGGTTGTCAATCGATTAAAATATTTAATCACGATTAATCGCATGATCGTCCATAGTTAATCGCAAATTAATTGCACATGTTTTATCAGTTCAAAATATACCGTAAAGGGAGATTTGTCAAGTATTTAATACTCTTATCAACATGGGAGTGGGCAAATATACTGTACTGCACCTGAATGCACTCTGCTTTGAGGATGAATTTGGGCACCAGAGGTGGGATATTAGACTGATAGAAGATGGTGTGAGAGACACACTGCAACAGAGGCTCCACTGGAGTCACACAGTGCAAGATGACACCTCGGCCCAAGAAACTGTGGTCAAAGAGCAGGAACACCACTCCTGGACCCACCTGAAACACAGACAAATTTAACCTGTATTTACATAAATTTAAGTTGGTAGTCAAACATATCAAGACCGTCTTACAGAATTTGAACAATGTGTTGATCAGATCCGAACGCCTATGATTTATGGGAGAACAATACATTTACATGCACGGTTAAGCCCAATGATAACCGTCATCATCAGTCAGGTATTTAATTTCATCCCATGATAATGCTGCTAACCGCCCACTCCCACCCGCATTAGAGTAACCATATCTTTGCAGCCGTCTACAACTGGTTAAACTACTGAGATTAGTGGTTTCAGGGTACACTTATTTATCATATACAATTCATTAGGCCAGATAAAATGGCACAGAATGCACAGCGGTTGCTATCGTTATATGCACAACAAAAGCATGTCCGTTTTTTTTGCATCAGATCAGCATTTTTCTCAGCTGTATATGAACACAATCACTTTTGTTATAACACACACAGCTAACGTCCTTTGGGCTCTGTACTGTTTTAATGAAGACATAAAAGTTGCACTAAGAGAAATCCTTCCAAACAGCCAGAAGCCATTTTAAAGAGGACCCATTTTGCGTTTGTGGTTTTCCCTTTCCTTTAGTGTGTTTTATAGTTTTTTTTGTTCTTGTGCAGAGTTACAAAGCTCAAAGTCTACGCCAAAGGGAGTTCCTTTCCTCCACAGAAACACTGCTCCTGAACTGCCTGAAACGTATGAGAAAAATAAAGCATTTTTTGAACAATAGAGCTTGTAAACACGTTCTAGTAGAAACCCAAAATACAAGTATTAACCTGAAAATAAGCATGATAGGTCCTCTTTAATGTTATCTTTACTGTACCTGTCTGGCCACAACATGAACATCCAGCAGAGGCCAGTGGCAACCAAACACAGTAAGCGAATGTTTCACCAACATCTGAGAGCAATGCTTGTTGGGCTCCGACTCTGGTTCCCATTGAGCCTTGAATAAACACAAAGAACATACAGTGGCATTCAGACACAGAAATACACTGTTCACTAATATGTCATCCTCCCAAACACCATCTAAAATCTAAATACCATCAAATAGTATAAAAGGTTAGGAAACATCAGGTTAAGAGTGTGCACGCTTTTGAACTGATTTGGCATCCCTGAAACTTTGAGGAGAAACCACATCTTTAACTTAGAGAGATCATTACCTTCCAGTCATGGCGCAAAAATTCCCAGATTTTGCTGTTGGTGTAACGCAGATCTACTCCGCTGATAATGCCCGGCGTGTGCAGGTGAGCGATGTGAGCGATGTCTGCTGCATTTTCAGGAATCTCCTATAGGGAGGTGAGGTCAACATGACAGCATTCTCGTGATTGTGTTAAGGGGATAATGTTTCTTTATACGTAACAGCTGCTGCATTGATCATTCATGAAAAATTAGAGACACCTGACAAAGAAAACACCTAACAAGTTGGTTTTAATCTTCAAACCATCTTCATGCCTCGTACGTATAAACACATTCACACACATACAGTATGCACCTACCTCTATGTGAGCATTGATGAAATGTTCAGTTCTCCCCCGATAGACCCACTCCCCCTTTGTAATTTCCGGCTGCTCTGGGACGGTCCACTGAGGATCTTCTCCATCACAGTGAAACCACACCAGGATCTGGCTGTTGACCTCACAGCTGGGCCAGCAGCGCACCTTGGCAAACTCAGGCACTGAATGACAAATGAAACAAAAATCTGAATCATACAGTCTCTTCAGTCAACATGTACACAAGGAAATTGGCAGCATTTTATTTTGACAGTCCACTCTTCACTCCATACAGTAGATATCCGGCTTCACCAGTCTATTCACAACAAATAATGCTGGCCTATTAACTTTTGGTAAGTCAACATTAGCTAATTTAGTATTTAAACACTACTAAAAAAACAACATAATACCATAATCTAAAGACAATGTATTAACTGATCATATTCATGCTCCCCAGAGGATGAACTGTTTTCATTAGGGGCACTCATTTAGCTTTCCTCTGGTGCCACATTCTGTCCAAATTTTCTGTAAATAAGCACGTTCTCCAAGGTATAATACTTTTTTGCTGACCTCTGCACCACCATAGGCCCAATTTCTTCAATGGTACATAAAATATATTGAAATCTGTTGCCCCAGCACACAGACTGAAATGTTAGACATTAGACATCTGTCACAAGATATCCTGTAGCACCACCCTGAGGACAAACTTTGCATTTTACTGATGGGGCTCTGAGAACAGCAGAAATATCAAGATCTTGTTCGTTCCACCAGCCACAAGCCAGGCTTTTAACTTTGAGTCTTTTCTTAGGGTCTGACCACCTGAGATCCTCAAATTAAAGAGACGTTGACAATGATTGCAGTTTTCGGAGTTCTATTGTCCATCCAAAACTAAGGTTTCTGCAGTGCAAACAATACATAATCCAAAATGAATAATAACACCTTCAGTTCATACCTTTTTCTGCATAGGGGATCTTCACGCATTTGCCATCGTTCCCCCGAAACTGCCATCCATGAAATGGGCACTCAATGCAGCTTCCCACAACCCGTCCTCCCACAGCCAGGTTGGCCCCCAGGTGAGGGCAGTAGGCATCCATTACGTAGGCGTTCCCATCCTGGCCCCGAAACACTGCCGTCTGCTCACCTAGGGCGATTAATTACAGCAGGGACAAACACTTAAAAAACATTTTCATGAATGAGCTGCCACTTCCCAATACAATGGTACTGTAATAAAATGTAGGGTATGAAGTTATACGCGAGATTTGATTCTGATGGTTTACATTTTCAAAATGAGACATTACGGTGAAAGCTGGTGCAGTCTATGTGTACAGTAAAGGGGGTCAGGTGTGCATTGCTGTCCACCACTTTTAGCACCCTCATTCCACTGTCTATCTGTCTTTTGCAAAGGATGAGCAGCAAAAGGTCAAGAATTCGCTGCTTTAGATGGTTACATCTGCCTGGCCAGATTCGGTTACAGGGATAGATTACAACTGCAGTACAGTAGGTCTTGGGACCAACTTTGTACTGTATCTACTTATTTGGTTTGGCCTTTGGTTGACCTACAGTGATAACATTGATCCCAGATTAGCACAGGCTGGGTGACTGTGTTTAAGAGTAACCACCGAGCCAGCTCTAGCATTGCCTAGTCAGGCTACTCTTCTGAGAAATCCAAAATGAGGCTCATCTAAATGAGGGGTGACACAGCACTGCACTGCTGTCCCCAGACTGTTGTGGGGCAGAACTGAACCAATGTGTGAGAGCAGCACAGGGAAAAGACAAACTAGGCAGAATTTAATATATGATGTAAATGGATGACTGCAGAGAAAAGTCAGGAACGAGACACTGCAGTCACTCCCGGCCAGCAGGATGCAGATCCTGAAGGGAGCCAAGTTGTGATTAGGTTCAACAGAATGTGGGACAGTAAAACGTCGGGGGCCGGACTTGAAGTTGAAGATGTCACCCCTGAGATATTTTTCACAATTGTTAAAATATTTAATAGATTCAAAATTTAATTGGAAAAAACAGATGATAGATTAATGGGTGATAAAACGTATCATTCGTTTTAGCTGTACTGATTCACTCATTCAAGAGCAGGTGTCTCTCATTACCGGTGGATATCTTTTTCAGGTAGAAAACCTTTCATATACTGTTTGTTTATTTATGGCAGGTGGGGATGTGACAGAACCATGAAAGCACCGCGCGCTCTTTGAAACCTTTTTGAACTCAAACTCAAAGAAACTCTCTGAAGAGATCCAACAGTCCCACCGCATATCAACAACAAATCCAAAATGGGAAACACGTATTCGTTTTAAATCACATATTGGTGTGTGTGAAATCAGTTTGAACTTTGTAACAGAGCTGCTCCATACCAAGCAGCACAGAGACATACATATGAGCTATTTAAAGCTTTAAAGCTGTGAATGATGAGTTGTCATATGATCATAGAGAGACCTGATCACATAAACACTAAGTCAAAGACGTCAGCTATAGTGCTCTTAAATCAATCAATCATAAGAGACTTCAATATACTCGGATTACTTTGATTTTAAAGAGATGAGGATGTTTGGCCATTAAGATTTTAAGACCTCCTGCATGAAACGGAGTCAACTAATGTTTGAATGACGAGGACATCTCCTACCGTATATGCAGTATGACTAAAAAAGGTAAATGTTTGCTGCACTTTCAACTGAGGATTTATCTTTACAATAATTTTGCCATTTACCTGAAATAGCAAAAGGCTATAAACAAGACATTTGAAGACATGGCCTTAGCTCTTAGCGTAGACGAAAACATTAATCAGTGAAAAGATTAATCAGGAATCAGCAGATTGATTGACAATGACAATAATCGTTAGCTGCAGCTTTACTGCCATTATGTAATAATTCAACAAATACTTCCGTCTCCATGAAACCTTCAAATCAAACGAGGCAGTTTAAAGGTTGATTGACCTGAAACAATGAGGCTTTGTTCAAACAGACGAGCGTTACTAAGCACCCCGGTCGCTAAACTACTCTAACAAAGACAATAGGCCATTGTGTTTCAAATGTATACTTTAAATACCAAAAGAAAACTTTGTAATATGAGATTGTCTCACCTAACCTGGCAACTTAGCCTCACTACCCTGCAACCTGAGACAGGACAACAGAGACCAGGTGAAATGACAAATATCAGGGTTGTAAAAAGGCCAGCAGTGGTGATTAAAACATAAAGAACTACTACCTTTGTTTAATTCAAATAAATCTTTAAAGAATAAGCAGAGGTGAATCATCTCTATTAACAATTGCACCTCCTCCAATACAATACTTGTAACCTCAAAGTAAAACATTTAATCTTCTTTGCCCCTGAGAATTACATCGTTTTGTTTATGTTGAATGTTCTTTAGCTACGGTAGCTGATTTGTGTGACATCTGATTTCACATTTACATGACATTTGACTTTTTGGAAATTCAGCTCATTCTCTTTCATCCATCCATCATCTGCAACCGCTTATCCCGTTAGGGGTTAGGGGTCGTTAGGGGTGCTGGAGCCGATCCCAGCTGACATTGGGCGAAGGCGGGGTACACCCTGGACAGGTCGCCAGGCTATCGCAGGGCTGACACATAGAGACAGACAACCATTCACACTCACATTCACACCTATGGGCAATTTAGAGTCAACAATTAACCTAACCTGCATGTCTTTGGACTGTGCAGCTCATGTAAACAGGGGTGCAGTGTCAGCATCTTCATTATCTGTCCGAATCCCACTGCTGAGTATGATATCACAAACTATTTTATCTGCTGAGGTATCTGAACTTACCTGATCTCTGTTTACACACATTGATGTTTGGGGAAAATGGAGCAAAATAGGCCTATGATTTGTTATGTTACAGTAAACATGTCTTTTTTCTTTTTCAAAATAAAAGACAACTTATTATTGCTACTTTAGTGTCTTGTTGGTGGTCATGTTTGTCTAGCATACACTTTAATGAGACCCGCGGTGATCCCGACCGACTTTACTGTCTTTCTAAGGCTGTAGCAGGTTCAGTTTTAGAGCTAGAGTGAAGGTACAGATATCATATAAAACTAACCCAAGGAATGCATTGGTACCCTTGTTATGCTAACAAGTCGGGAAGGAGGTTAAATAACGCTCCAAAGTCAGGTTAAATTTTGGCGAGGAAAAACTGGCAGGCCATTTTCAAAGGGGTCCCTTGACCTCTGACCTCAAAATATGTGAAGGAAAATGGGTTCTATGGGTACCCACGAGTCTCCCCTTTACAGACATGCCCACTTTATGATAATCACATGCAGTTTTGAGAAAAAACAGGCAGTTTTTTTAATGCAGTATAAATGTGTTATTTTTGCCTATTCTAAAATGGTGTATTTGAATATTTCTGCATACTGGGGTCCCTAAACAGTCTTAGAATTACATAAATTGGGTATCACTGTAAAGCTGAGACTCTTGTGGATCCAATGAGCCCAATTGTATTAATGTGTGATGATGTTAGTCCCCATAGGAGCCATTTCAATGTAGTGAGAACATTTTTTGAAACTTGACCTCATTGTATAAAATGACCTGTGGTGACCTCTAGGATAATCACAGCCTTATGAAACTTTACAACCACAACTAGAGACCTAGAGCATTCAGAGGACGGATGGCTTTCCTAGGTAGATTTACAATAAGGGGGATTCTGAGCAGTTTTCAGAAAAGAAGTGCTTGCCATCAAATCGCCGAAAAATGCAATTCTTGCAGATATCTCCAAATGTCAAAAGTTTTGGATTCCAAATCACAGCATGGCTTCTTCTAGGGTGTTCCTCAAGGTCTTGGTGTCTTAATGTGGTATTTTGAAGGGATTATTGGTCATTTTTATCAATTGTCGTGTGGTAAAAAAATGTTTAAATTTAGCACCAAATCTGTGCAACAAACGGTATCAACCCAAAAATTGCTGCAACAACTTATGAGACATAACAGAGCATGGGAATGGTCATTATATACTTCCATCATAATGTTCTAAACCCTTATACACTTTCACAATTTATTTTAATTAATTATTTAATTCATGTTTATTTCTGATTAAGAACAATTTGACACACAGTGCTGAGCTGCGTCTCAAATTAATCTCCAGGTTCCCAGCTTTCAGATGATGTGCACCTCTTCTATGTGACATTTACTGCTGACCTGCTATCTCCCCCTAAAGACCCCCTGTACCCCCCCCTAAGTTATTTCATGTTTTTTAAGTAGTAATGCAACCACCATTAATGATCCTACCTAGAACAGAGACACCTTTGACCTCGCCCCTCTGCAGCATGTGCGAGTCCAGCACCCGGTACCAGCCGTTTGGATAGACGGGAGGCAGCTCTCCGGTTTTCCTCCTGCGGCGGACCTCGTTTGCGGCCCGGGCTCTGGAGCGACCGTCTTCGGCGATGTACCCCACATCATCGGGCCCCCTGAGCAGCACCAGGGGACTGAAGAGCAGCCTGTGCAGCCAGCCCAAGGCGAGGAGGGAAACTCCGGCGATGACGCACGCCGCAGTCCGCGCAAGCAGCCCCGTTTCCCTCCATGCCGGGTACCCGTTGGCCACCAAGTCCAGCGGGTCTCCGCTTTGCATGATAAGCATCGCACCTACTCCCAGCCCAATAATAACAGAAACCTTCCCAGTGGACATGCTCGTACTGTGTATCCTGTCTCCGGTGCGGCTCAGTGGTGTCCCTGTCTCTGTCTCTGGTTAGTTTACCATGATGAGCATCCGGGCGCTTTGGAGACGAGATGGAGGCACTTTGAGCCACACCTTCAGTCTAAGGTTGCCAAGCTGCTGCTATCAGCCTACCTGGATTTAGCCTACCTAATTAGATTACATTAGATCAGATCAACTCAGCTGCTAAGGTTTTCAAAATAAAAGCACTAAGATTATCTTTGATTCTTTTAAGGTTGCTCCTCACTTGTTCCACAAACACATAGATTCTTTCAGACTGCACAAGCTCAACTGGTTTAATCATATCAACACAGTGGCCTGACTTATTCCAAGAGAATAAAATGGATTAATTTCATTTAAAGCTTCAGTAGGCAACAAGTTTTTGGCATCATTGGGCAAAAATTGCATAATAACCTTTCAGCATATTGCAATTCAAGTGTACCTTCATGGCTCTGTTTTCAGGCTTTAAAAAATCTAGAGAGAGCGTTCCTACTGAGCGTTCCCATTGGCTGTGCCCCAGCTGGTGTTGAATTTACGGCTGATGGTCGCAGTATGTTTAACAGGTAGGTCAAGTTGAATCATATAAAAAGGTGTTTTTTTTTTACTCATAAGCTTTATTGTACGCACTCATTTATCTGTACAAATGGTGTCTTTTTTTGAGCAAAAAATGCATCACTGAGCATCTGTGACACCATGTGATGGGAGGCTGGGAAGAGTGCTGGTCCAAAGGCGAACAAAACGCAGCCTCATTTCCTGTCCAATGGAGCTCTCGTTCATCTTAGCATTGATGTCCAGGAAGTGGGGTCCAGTCCTGGTGAATTCAGGCCAGGTCACAGGCACCTTCAGGTTTCCTTTGTTGGGGTCTCTGTGCAAATATGAAACATGAAAGTATCCATTAGCTTTGCAGTAAAATAATCCTCAACCTGTTAACATTTTAAAATGTTGCACATGCATTTACCCAGTTCTGGCGAAGTTAGTCCAGTAGGCAATAATATAGCCAGACAGGTCTCTGTGTCTGTCCCCATAAGCTTTTGGTGTGGTGAAGGGTTTGCCAAACACGTACTGCAGGTCGTCAGCGTGGTCGGCTCCCACCCAGTCATGGTAGGGTTTGCCTGGTCCAGCCAATAAACTGGGCTCAGACAGCCGGTAGGAGTAGGTACGGCCAGACCTGTTCAAAACCATCACAGTGTGTTGAGTATGTATCTGTCCACCTGATTCGACTGTTATCAGGCCATTAAATAGGCGTCATCAGTCGCTATAAGCACCATACATGTGGGTCAGTAGGGGCCTACTACGTTGTAAAAGTGAAAGTGAAACTTAAAAGCAACACGTTCTCACATGTTGTAAAACTGAATGAAACGTCACTTTGGACTGTATTAGACCATAGGAATAACATGTATGAATTTTGAAAATGGCTGTAGTTTCCCTTTACACTATCAGGACCTCCGTAAGGTTGTGATGTCACAACTATACAGTCACCGGTAGAAGTGCTGCTACCCTGAACCTGAAAATGAGCATGATATGTCTCCTTTAAAATAGCAACTAAAGGATATTTGAAGGCAAAGGAATCAAGCAGTTGGCCTCACCTGGCGTTAGCTGCATGCAGGTAGATGGCAGTCTGTATAGGAACCAGGAAGATGTAGTCGGTCCCAATGTCCACAGCAGTTCTCTTAATGGTGTTCTGGGTCGGTGTTGATCCCAGGTTCGACGAATATTCAGCGAAGGCAATCTCCAAACCAGCTTGCCCCTTCTCTTTGGTATAAGCAGCAAGGAGCCTCTTTACATCTTCTCTGCAGTGAAAATAAGGTCGTTAGTGAGAACAACTCTGCTCTCTTTGGCCTCCAAATTTCTCCTCTTAATTTCATGGTTTAGCTTTCAAAGCTGTGAGAGCCCACAAAACAAGATGCCTTCCCTCTGACGACAAATCAGCCTTACACGGGAGTCTCTTGATTCTTGTTGCCGACGGAAGGAATGTCCTTTGAGGTGAACAGGTGTCCATCCATGTCATTAACCCCTGCGAGGTAGTCGATTTCAGCAGCATTGTGGAACAAGTTGCCAGGCTGATCAGGGAGGAAGTCGCCATCAACAACAGGAGACAGGAGCAGGTTTGTCAAAGCGGGATCTGAGAGAAATTGGCACAGAATTATTGAGGTGGCACCTCACCTCACCTGCACATATTTGTATGTTTAGTTTGCATGTATTGCAGGTTTTAGCTGAGTTTTCGCCCAAAATGCAATTTTACTATAATAAATTGATTTTGCACTCTATTATGACCTACAATTGATTACAACGGAACAATTTTACTCAACAATGATGTAATAAATTTTACAACATCATTTGTGAATGTTGATTGTCTGTCATATATATTCTAAATAAAGTAGTTAGATAAGCAGATATTAATGCTCACTGTCTGGGGAGCCGTGTGTGACGCGGGGAGCAGCCATGGTGAGATTACGAGCATCAGTTGATTTCAGACAGGCCACCATCCTGTCATCAGTGGGGCAGCCGACATTCTCAGCAACCTGAGCACACGGTAATAAAGCAGGTTTTAAGCAGAACGGCAGAATGCATTTTTACAAAATTTGCTGTCCCCAGATCAGCATGCTCCAGACTTCAAGTTGTTGTAGTGAAGACTGCCCCTACATTAACATGGCAGAATGCCTTTCTATAACAACAGAGTGATAATTCAATATATAAGCAGATGTTTTGGTTATTAAATGTCTAAATTCCAATACTGAATATCAGTTCTGGATGTAAAGAATATTCTATTAGTCTGTAGGCTTTAAATCCTATTATGAATATAAATTATCCTACAAATCTAAAATTAGGACTTTTTTTTTATGACAGCAGGGTCCATCTCTATGATCTCTATCAACAACATACCTCCTCGGCGACCTTGCGTGGGTTCTTGCTCAGAGCCCAGGGGCAGAAGGCGACACCGCTCTGGGAGATGGCTCTCTTGAACAGCCCTTTGTTGTGGGGGGAGAGAGTCTGTGTAGGAACACATACATAGAATATACAATTATTACTTGTGGTTGTGTTTATTTGCCAATTTGACAAATAAGTCAACGTTTGGGTTAATATAACTACGGAAGTGGCGTTACTTAAATACGGAAGTTACGTCACAAATAAATCAACGTTGACTTCTGGTTTCACACGGGATACGAACAGCGGTCTCCTGGGCGAAAGTTGTTTTGACCAACCCATCCACCCCGACGTTCTTTATATTTCCCGGTTCACAATTACAATATATACTAACACAATACAATCATATACGAATTACAGTGCATTACTTTTCTTTGGTATACTGTAGCTACAAATTGGTGTTTGGAGAACAGCCTGCCTTATTAGAGGGTGGTACTGTCTTTTTACTAAGGCCTCTCACCTGGAAGCTGACACTAGCTCCACCTGCAGACTCTCCGAAGATGGTGATGTTGTCAGGGTCGCCTCCAAACGAGCCGATGTTCCTGTGCACCCAGGCGATGGCGGCGTGCTGGTCCCACAGACCGTAGTTTCCTGTCGTGATGACACATTTTTAGTCAAAAGCATTTTAACACAGCCAACGAGTCAGAATGTAAAGAGCGCAATGTAAGCTGATAGGAGGTAGGAGAACCCATTCCCATTAACTTCCCTTACCGGGTAGGCGTGAGTCCCCTGTACTGAGGAAGCCCAGGGTTCCCACACGGTATCCCACAGACACCACAATAACACTGCCCTTGTCTGCAATTTCCTGACCGCTGTACAGATAGTTGTTGAGAAAATTTGCTCCCATAGAACCACCGACCATGAAGCCTCCTCCATACACCCAAATCATGACGGGGAGATTTGATGACACTTTGGGAGAAAGAGAGAAGCATTTTAAGCTAAATGTTATCAATGATTCTATCATATAGAACAAAACAACGAAAAAAAGCTACCATGTCGGCCGTGAGGAACCCAGATGTTGAGGTAGAGGCAGTCTTCACTACCAAAACTTGAAGTCTGGAGCATGCTCATCTGGTGGCATCTCTTAGCAAACGTTGTTGCCTTCAGTATACCTGGGGATGAAAACAATATTGATCATTTCTTCACAGTGGTGAAGGGGTGATTTTGCTGTTTAAGTGAGATTTCTAAGTTGATATTTATGCTATACAAATAATGCATTCAAATGTTCAGCTCTGTTTGGTCAGATTGGGTTTGAACGCACCATCCCAGCCAGGGTGAGGTTTGGGTTTCTCCAATGTTTCGGGCTTGGCAGCGAAGGGAATTCCCTTGAAAACATCCACGGAGCGGAAAAAACCGAGGGGGATATTTTGTCCCTGAACACTGCCTCCTTCTGTTTGTACCACGCCCAGCTAGAGACACAGTCAGACAAGAGATTTCACCTTCAATGACAATATAAAACAGTGATGTATGGAAGCCCTGAGAGGCAAGTGAGGAAAAACTATTCTGGTGATCCATTTTCTAAATCTGGGGAACACTTCATTTTACAGGTCCGCACATTTCATGGTAATTAGGTGATATTTAGCAAGTAACCTATTTGAAATTTCTTTGGAATTACTGCCAAATTACCCCAATATTTACCTCAAAATGTCTCGAAAGTGACTTTATTATAAACATTATTTAATAATTATATGCTAAAATAGCATATAATCGTTAAAATAGGGCCCTTAGGCTTAGGAGGAAAACAAAAACTATTAGAAGACACTTCTAATCAGGCACAAATCTCACCATTGTGTGACTTATTGTCTGCACAAATGTAACCTGGTAGCTAATATAATGATTCAGGGAGTTGTTTTTAAGAAATTTCAAATAAGTTATTTGCTAATTATCATTTATTTCTCAGCAGACATAGAAATAAAGCATATCAGTAAACTTTGTATTCTTTTCCTGGAAATGTATTACCAGCTATTGGGAAATAGCAGAATATAATTATTAAATAATGTTTATAATCTCAGGGCTTCCGTAGTGATGCCTTCTATTAAAAAGTAAATAAAAGTAATACAGTAAATTGTGACATTGTAAAAAAAAAAGATATTAGCATAATAGTGCAGATTGTGTACATTTTATATTGAAGGTCAGGGTTAGACATACTTGAAAAATGTGAACCTATCCGTTAACCTATTTTCCCCTTGATACATTATGCAGTGTTATTAGAATAAAGTCTATGTAATTTGTAGATATATGGTCACTGTACACAGAGTGTGCTTTTGAGTAATTTAATTTGTTTGAGCAGCTGTTAAATTTCCAACTCACAATCAACCACAGAAATAAAAAAAATAAAAAAGTGAAGGCAGAGAGCATTTTAACAATTATCACATCCCATCAGTAACACAGATTTCATTTTTTTTTTACTCCCAAGTTAGTCAAATATCTTCAAATCACAAAGAGCAGATTAATTACCATGCAAATTGTGTATGTTTTTGATTAAAGTTATAAGAGACTTACAGAGGCTGCTGAGGCCGTTCCTACAGACAAGACAACAGCAAACAGAATCTTCAGTTTCTCCATGGCTGTCCAGAAGCCAGCGAAAGCCTCACCAGGTGCTTATATACAAAAGACCCCACTGCAAGAGAATGAATGGTAAACATAGCGTTATATAACCTTTGCTATACTGCTGGAGCCGATCCCAGGTGACACTGGGTGAAGGCTGGACAGGTCGTGAGATTATCACAGGGCTGACACATAGAAACAGACAACCATTCGCTCTCACATTCACACTTACGGGCAATTTAGAGTCAACAATTAACCTGCATGTCTTGTGGGAGGAAGCCGGAGAACCCGGAGAAAACCAACGCTAACACGGGGAGAACATGCTGACTCCACACAGAACTGCGCCACCGTGCCGTCCCTGACCATGATTTGGTCAATCAAGGTATCATAAATCAATGTTCTGTTCTTCATTCCCAATTACTGATAGACTGAGTCTGAATACTTCAATGTATTGGAGCCACTTTTCAGTAGAAACTAATCTTCTAGTTTAAACTTTGTTCCACCATCTTTCCATTATGAGAACTGAAATTGTGATGATGAAAGTAATCAATAACACTTAAAAACCATACAGCCAGATGTCAGATGTTAACACACAGAAGAAGATAAACACTTTACAAGTCTACAAGAATGTTGTTTTCTTCTTTAGGAGTAAAATGTTTGCTTGGTAAACACAGATCATACAGTGTAGATACGCATATTGAAGGCACATGAAAGAGAGAAAGCCCAGCAGCGGTTCTTCTAAAGCTGGAAATGAAGCAAATGCTGCTGCTGACTCACAGAAACAGGTGGACTGATTCTCAGGTTATCAAATAACAAACGGTTTGAGATTAGATAAAACCTCAGAAATAACCACACACATCTGAAGTGCTGCTGAACTTCAGTATTTTACTCATGCTAGAGATTAGGAGAGACAGATATTATAAACACGGTAGGACAAAATGCGAAACATTACAGGAGAATTTGAAAGGAAAGCAGTGATGCAGGTTATATTTTAACTTCAACTGTCACACTATAGGCAACTGTGTTAATGTAGCCTATATAGGAACAAAAACTAAATATAATAGACAAATAAATATTAGACCTGACTAGAAAAACATGATTGGGACATCCCTAATTATGGACACTTTGTCACCTTAATACTCTGTATTACTTTTTTAATTAAATTACTACATTTTGCACATTTGTAGGCCTATAGCTTCTCTCATAGACCTCTGTATAACTAATATGCACAACCAACTTCAGTGATACTGTTGTGAGTCAAACAGCATAACACTAAATGTTTTGTATCGGTATATATATTAGTTGAGACAGAATTCTTATTTGTGTTTGTTGTAAATAATGAATAAAACTTAATGTGGGCATGTCATTCCTGGGATATTGATGTATTCAATACCCCAATCGTCAGTCACATCGTCCAGTATAACAACAGTAATAGAACAGTTTATGCAAGTAACTGTTAAATTCACATTATTCTCATCACAAAGTTCACTTTTTCTCAGTGTCTTCTGGGTTTAACATAGTTATAAGGCAGACAAATTTAATTTATCACACTTGGAACTGACCAGATTATGAATGGACCATAAATCAGTAGCTTTACAAAAATGATGTTTTCCTACAGGTTTCTGAATACATAATGATAAGAAATTCGGGAAGAACAAAAAATTTGTATAAAATACATTATTTCAATAGTCCTTTGCAGATTATTATATTCAGATTCAGGATCAACCTAATGCCAAGGCCTTAACCTCAACAGCTGGTGTATAAGAGGAAAGGTTAGAGGTCACCAAAATCAGCACATTTGTTCCTATTTTAAACAAAAAGGACTACTATTTCCAGCGTTGAAGAAAAAAACAAGACTATTAGACACTGTGGCAGGACTTTAGTTGGTGATGTTAGCATCAGATAGCTACATCTATAAATACAAAACACAACATTCCCCTCTTCTCTTCTTCAAGAGATAGTGATTTAGCGGTATTAGCAGACATGTATAGCGGCCTCGCTATGCTGGCTTTAAAAACGTGTTAAGTTTCTATGTTATCATCTACTGTAACTATCTTTAGTTTAATTCCTGTTCCTTAAATGATGCGGAACAGGAGGAAATAGCTAAAGCCAAGGTTTGAGCATGGACAACCGGCAGCTAATAAGTTAGTTAAATTAATAGCCGTGGCTGTCACCTAAGATAGCTAAGTCGAACAAGCAGTCTTCACTTAATCTTCTCGATTTTCTCAGTTATTTGTCTTCTTTTTTTTTTTGCTTTATGCAAATGTATGTATATATTTATTATTGGAAAACAATTAACAACACAAAAAAATGAGAAATATTGTCCAAAAATCCCTCACAGGTACTGCATTTAGCATTAAAAAAAATGCTGTTTTGATTTTGTTTATTTTGTATTATGAAGTTAACACACCAATAATGTCTTGTACATTCAATACAAGATCAAATACCAAAATATTAATTAGCGTTACCATCGGTTGTCATCCAAAAAACAACCAAAGATTCCATACATGCAAAGTGAATTTGCACCAGACCTAATTGTAAATTTAAAATGTTTAAAGAGGCCAACACATATATTAAAATAAAACCAAGGAAATGTAATTTATATTTGTCATCAATTTATTTTTTCATGAACCAATGCTGATTTGATACTTCAGGTCAATATAGGTCCATGCAGTTGCACATGTGATTGCGCAAGTCTTTATTCTGAGATGTTTATGGGAAGGCTCAGGTTGGGTAGGACGCTGGTCCAGAAATGCACGTAACGCATTCTCATCTTCTGTCTCACATAGTTCTTGTTCATCTTAGAATTGATCTCCAGGAACTGGTGTCCAGTGGTGGTGAATTTAGGCCAGGTAGTGGGCACACCCGAACCTCCTTTGTTGGGGTCCCTGTGGATATAAACAGAGAAAAGGGCAACTGAATTGAGACATTTTTCTATTTCAGTGGCTGATTCAGGTTTGTTTGATGTCTGTGATGCTCATATGTCTTGTGTGTGCAGAATTATACCCAGTTTTGGCAAAGTTGGTCCAATAGGCGATCATGTAGCCAGAGACGTCACGGTGGCGAGGCCAGTACGCCAGCCAACTGGTGAAAGGCTTTCCGAACACGTACTGCAGGTCATCAGCATGGTCGGCTCCCATCCAGCTGGGGTACGGCCTGCCGATGCCGCCCATACGGTTGGGCTGAGAGAAGATATAGGAGTAGGTACGTCCAGTTCTGTGGTGAGACAAGGAAAGAAAAGGGATGTGACTACACCAAAGAGGGGGCCAAATAAATACATTTTCTTTTAATTTTCTTTTTTTTTTTTTTTATCTTATTTTGTTTTCTTTCTTTTTTAAAATTTTTTTATTTAACTGTGTTTTTTTTTTTTTTTTTATCCTTTTTGCATCGGCAATGGGTGAGGGTTAGGTGGTAGGGGGCTTTGGGGGAAAAATATCAAAATACGGAGAGACAATCATTTTCAATCAAGTTTGTGCTCTATTTGTATCTGTACACCTGATGGTACTTTTAACAAATATGTATGTATTTTACGAATGAAAGAAAGAAAGAAAGAAAGAAAGAAAGAAAGAAAGAAACAGCATAATGCACTAAAAGCTGAATTCTTCTGCAGGTAAAAGTCTGTTTACAATGACAGATGTCTAGTAGTGCAAGTTATTTTATGCCTTGCACCTCTCCATACAGATGTTACTTGTTGCAGTGAACCCACTAAATATAAAATACATTCAGGGCTTATATTTATGGAAGCTGGAGAGTGCCATAAGAATAATTATTACCCGTTTCAGTGGTAAATTAAAAGCAAATTTATTAATTGACACATAAAAAAAAAACAATTTAAAGTTATTAACTTAATTTGTATTTAAATTATGCAATCAAATATGTATAATAAAATTATCATTAAATTTGACCATATTATGCCATTAAATGATTAAGAAAATAAAGTTAAACTGCTGAATAAAATTATTTTAAAAATGTTTCTTTTTTAGGGCTGTCAAAGTTAACGCGATAATAACTCGCAAATTCGTTTTAATGCCACTAGTTTCTTTAACGCATTAACACAGATTTCTGAGGTTGTAGCAGGCTCCGTTTTAGCAAGCATATTTGCCCACTCCCATGTTGATAAGAGTATTAAATACTTTACAAATCTCCCTTTAAGGTACATTTTGAAAAGATAAAAAATGTGCGATTAATTTGCAATTTATCGTGATTAACTTTTTGGATATTTTAATCTAAAATTTCAGTATTTCCTTTAAAATAAATTTAAAAGGAACTTCTCACTTTGTCAAAAGGTGATACAATTTTTTTCCACCCCCAAGCAACTTTAAAGCCTCATTAAAGTGACTTTTCTAGCTTAGTTAATGGAAAGTTACACCCTGGTTTAGCTTCGGGCTTATATATAAACTGACAGCGACATCTGTATAGCAAGATCTTATTCTCACGTTGCGTTGGCAGCATGAAGGTAGAGGGCAGCCTGAGTAGGAACCAGGAAGATGAAGTCGGTTCCAATCTCCACAATGGTTTTCTTGATGGTCTCCTGGCTGGGGTTTGAGCCCCAGGTTGAGGAGTATGTGGAGAAGGCGTGTTCCAAACCAGCTTTGCCCTTCTCCTTAGTGTACGAAGCCAGGAGCCTCTTCACATCCTCGCTGCAATCAGGAAAAATTAGGTCTGATAAAACACCATAGCACCACAGTTCCAACTGGGTAGATCGCTTTGCGCAATTGTCAATGTTTCACACTGTGGTCAAATGGTTTAAACTCACATGGGGGTCTTCAACAGGGGGGCGTTGATTGAAGGAACATCTAAACCAGTGAAGAGGTGTCCGTCCATGTCGTTGATTCCAGCGATGTAGTCGATGTCAGCCGCATTGTGGAACAAGTTGTGAGGCTCATCCGGCAGGAAGTCACCGTCGATCACAGGAGACAGGGCCAGGTTTCCTACAAGGGGGTCTGACAGAGGAAGATACAATGAGATACTTAACATATGCAGTACTAACTGCATACATAACTGGCATTCTAATTTGCTAGATCTGCTTTATATACGTACATAAAACTAAACTCTTAATATGAAAGGAATTGCGTTTGCAGCGTTATTTAGCCTCCTTCCCGACAAGCTAGTATGACATGGTTGGAACCAATAGATTCATTAGGTTAACAACCTAAAAATCGCAAGTTGCATTAATGCGTTAAAGAAAATAGTGGCATTAAAACAAATTTGCGTAAACGTGTTATTGTTGCATTCACTTTGAGTGCTGCAATTTCTCTAGTGGGGTGCCATTAAACCATTGCAGAAGAAGGGGGCCCCAACGAGGTGACTTTTTCATGTCTCCATTGCTCTGGTAGAAAGCACCACAATGTCTAAAATGAACTAAACTAGGCCATGTGGAGTGCAGTCCTTACGATCGGGTGAACTTTTTATACTGAGAGAGCCAGCCAACGTAAGGAGCTTAGGGTCAGTCATCTTCAAACAGGCAGCCATAGTATGATCGGTGGGGCAGTTGACCTTCAGAGCAATCTGGGGAGGATTTCAAATTATGATTACAGTTCCAAAAAAAGTGCTAAAAGTTCCATACAAGAAATAAAACATGTCAGAGAAGCTGTTGCGTACCTCCTCAGCAACCCTGCGGGGGGTCTTGTTGATAGCCCACGGGCAAAGGGCGACACCGCTCTGGGAGATGGCTCTCTTGAACAGCCCTTTGTTGTGAGGAGTGAGAGTCTGTGGGCAGTTATGATAGATATTTTATTTTTTAAATGAAGTTAGATTCATGTTTACAAATTGTGAATTTTATTTTATTTCATATCTAAAAAAAGCCTCTCACCTGCATGCTGACACTAGCTCCACCTGCAGACTCTCCAAAGAGGGTGATGTTGTCAGGGTCGCCTCCAAACGAGCGGATGTTCCTGTTCACCCAGGCGATGGCGGCCTGCTGGTCCCACAGACCGTAGTTTCCTGACGCGGATCAAACTTTTCACTCAATCAAGGCATTTCTAGTTTAATGGTATAATTCATAAAATTGGCGGGCAGGCCAACATCTTCTAGACCAGTGATTCTCAAATTGGGGTCCGGGGACCTCTGGGAGGGGGTGAATGAAAAGTTTTCAGATTCATTCATTTAAATTATCATGAGAACATTTTTTTTTTTTTTTTACCAAAGGCTTCATAGTTCAACGAATAATATTTAATTTTTAAATCTAAAATATAAGCGGCCCAGTCGCCAGAAAAAAATATTGGCATTGTACGTTTCTGCAAAACACGGATACGTTGAATGTCAACGTCAACTGAGTTGGTATAATCGTTCATAGATTACGTTCTATTCTAACAAATCTATAACTCTTAGAATCTGCAGATATGTTTAGTAAATTTCTCTTGTGTTGTTCTTTCACATAACTAAGACTATAGATGTGTAAAAAAAATAGACTAATTCAAATTATTCCAAGGGGCATGCATGAGGGTGTCCCCGGTATATTCTCTATCTTGTAAAGGGGTCCTTGGCTGAAAAAAGACTGAGAACCTCTGTTTTAGACTTTGTACAGTTCTGTCACTGTTGTGAAAGATAAACTGGCACCTACCAGGTAAGTCAGATTCTCCAGTGCTCAGGAAGCCCAGAGAGCCCACACGGTATCCCAGTGTCACCACAATAACGTTCCCTCTGTCTGCAACCTCCTGCCCGCTGTACAGATAGTTGTCCAGGAAGTTAGCTCCACTCGAGCCTCCAGCCAGGAAGCCTCCTCCGTAGATCCAGACCATGACTGGCATATTAGTGGACACTAGAAGACAGAGAAAATGAAGCCAGTTGTAGTTTAGATCTAATATGAATGCCACTCTGTGGGCTTCTCTCAGTCTTTACCTGAGCGGCCGTGAGGAACCCAGACGTTGAGGTAAAGACAGTCCTCGCTGCCTCTGGTATCAGTCATGATGAGGTTCACCTGAATGCATCTCGGCCTGTACTCGGTGGCCTTCAGAACACCTGACGAGAGACACACACAATGTACGAGCAGGGTAAAACTTTTGAAAATTACCACACTAAATGATCTATGTTTTCATGACACATTTCAAAACTTGTTCAATCAATTCAATAAAAGAAGAGTGGCAGAATTGCCTGCCAGGACTTAAAGCAGCAGTAGGTAGAATTGGAGCAAATATGATTACAAAAAGTTATTTTTAGAAAACGGTCACCATATCCTGACAGTAGTGCATGAGACAGATAATCTGAAAAAAATCATGTGCCTCTGTGTCCTCCGGTGTCCTCCGGTGCTCCTCACGGCATCTGCGAGATTTCACAGACCGGAGGAAAACAACCAATCAGAGCCGAGCTGGAGCCTTGTCGTCTCTGAGCAGCTGTCAATCAATCCGATTCTCATTTTACAGCTAAACAGTACACTACAAGATGTTTCTGAAAACATTTGAGGCAAGAAATAGGCATTACAGTAACAGAATATTAATTCATATTTGATCAGCGCTGCCTAGTTTGACCATTTGATCGGAGTTTTGCGAGTGATTGGCAGCTGCCTCCGTTGAATGAACAGCCAATAGGAATGCTCTCTCTCTCTGAAATGACCTGTGATTCGCCAAAGTCTCCCGTCACAGGCTAGATTTTCTAAAGCCTGAAAACAGAGCCATGAGGAGGTGCAGAAGTCTAGTTTTCTCTCAGAACGCTTAAATTACAATATGCTGAAAGGTTATTGTGGAATTTTTTCCCAATGATGCCAAAAACATTCTGCCTACTGCCGCTTTGATTGCTAAAAGATACATATCTGTGTGGTGTAAATTATAGGTATTGGTCTAGATGTGAAATCCAGTAGGTGAGAAGTTCAGTCAGTCTACCCACCGTCCCAGCCTGGGTGACGCATTGGTTTCTCAAACCTTCCAGGGATGTCAGCGAAGGGAATCCCCCTGAAGACGTCCATGTGACGGCGGAAGCCAAGACGAATGTTATCGCCCTGCACCATACCTCCCTCTGTGTACACCACCCCGAGCTACAGAAATTAAAACACAAAGGTTTGTATTTTACATGGAAATACACCAAATGAAATGTGGATAATAAGAAATAGGTTGTGACACAAACATCAATACAACATATCTATCAGAGATTGATGGTTGAAAAACAAACAAATAATCAAACTTTCTTAAAAGGGAACTACGGCCATTTTCAAAAATCATACGTGTTATTCCTATGGACTAAGACAGTCCAAAATATATTAGTAGACATGAACAACTGTCCCCCAAAACCAAAACTAGAGTGATAAAAGTCAAACTTGTGATGTCATAGGGTATATATATATATATATATATATATATATATATATAAATATATATATATGTATGAATTTTGAAAATCTGTGTAGATCCCCTTTAAAGCTGAATTTCAGCACTTTTTTCCAAACTAATTCACAGATCCTGAACAGAGATCTCCAACATTGGATACACTAGTATAATAACATTTTTGTGGCACTTACGGAGGTCGCAGAGACCATCTCCAGAAACGCGGCAACAGCTACCAAAATCCCGAGCTTCGCCATCGTGACCACACTGTGACAATCAGGTTGATCGTAGGCCATATTTTATAGAGGAGACCCCTCCCCTAAACAACACCTGACCAGTGTGCAGTCTGTGGGTCAGCCTTTCCCACTGTTACATAACACGTCAATACATTACATGGGTTACCTCAAACACTTTAAAACACTTTAAAACCGCTTTGGTTAAATCAAAATAACACATGTAGCGATAAAACGAAAATTTATGCCAATTCTTATAGCTTCTAAACATGGGAGATAAGTGGTTTTCAGTGATATGAAACGTGGATAAACAACTCCAGATGGGACTGACTTCTTTCTCTGTGACATACGTAATCTGAAATTTGATTCGCTGGCCCTCGTGTGGATGTATTTTCTTATCACACATGAAGAACTAACTGTACCACCTCCACCCCACATGAAACTGCCAACTTGCAAAGTGACTAATGAAGTGAAGTCGTGTAAGGGTAACCATGGCAATGGACTGTCCTTTAAAGCAGTGTTTCCCAGACTTTCTTTTCTGGGGACCCACTTTTTAAAAATGACAAACAATCGCGGCCCAATACACAACAGGCCTAATCTATAACTCGTGAGAAGAGCGAATTTGTGCTTAAATGAACGTTCCTTCTACTGGCATTTCTGCAGAGTCGCTGGATAAAACACATCAGGTAAGATAACGTTTCATTAGTGCGTGGAACATAGCTAAGTTAGCTAGCTAGCTAGTGAGACGAGAGATGTGGTTCACTGAGCGGTTCCACACTAAACTAAATGATACGACAAACTGCGAATTTCTAGACTCGCAGAATTATCTTTCAAATTGACAAACATCATATGTGTGATTCATGGCGCAATTCAAACGGGATCAAAAAATTATTCGTCTCTCGCCGTTGACTACCGTACATATTTTTTCCAAAATAAGGTCCCATGGGGGACACTGGAAGGGGAGAGACTTTGCCTCTTTATAAGTAGGCTACAATTATCAGAACAATACGAACATTCAGGCTCCCTCATGTGGCTCAAAGGTGTACTGTAGATATAAATCTTAAATAAAAGACTCTGGAAGAAATTCTACATATATATTTGGCGACCCTAATAAAATCTCCTGTGACCCACATGTGGGTCCCGACCCAGTCTTTGGGAATGACTACTTTAAAGGTCTCCTCTCCATGGAGCCAAATAGTGAATAGTTCTTTTAAATAAAGAAAGGGGGGCATCCATGTCTTGTGCTTCTGTGTTTCCATTTGACTCTGTTGAAAGTTTCCTCTCGAACTCGGTCAAGAAGTAGATTAGTAACTTGGCACAATTTTTGAGTTAACATTGAACATTTAAATGTGAGTTCTTGTGTTGGGTTTTGATTTGGCTTTAAGATAGTTTAGATATATTTAATGGGGGATTTTAAGAAAAAAAAAATGTGTAAAAAGAACATCAAACACTACGTAGACACGTCTTTGCCTTCATAGAAAAGGTTTGTTGTGACTAAAGTTTGAATTGTGATGTATAGGCAAACTCTGCGGAGTTGACACAGCTGTCCAACTGGATCCAAAGTCACACCGCTGTCCAAAAGTTAATCCTTGTTTCATGTGTGACCCTTTTATCTAACGCTGCAAAACTGGACTCTAATTCCTTCATCATAGATTACGATGACAGTTTAGTAAATTAAAGTGGACATTAGCATCTCTCCAAAACCTAATTTTCTATGGCCAGTGAGTGTATATAATTATGCCCAATAACCTACAAATCAGCATCTTCATGGTTGTCCAAAAGCACTTGTATGTGGACATATCTTTTTTTTTTTTTAACATATTTATATGTGTATACATACAATATGTCCAGCCAGAGGGCCACAAACCACTGTATTAACCAAAAACATAATTACAAAGATGAAACGGTTCTTACACAAACTACTAGAAATACTTCCGTGTTTATTTACATTTAACTAAAATAATTCAAACATATCACCTTTTACAGAAACGAGTAACAGTAAAAAAATATTCAAGATTAATGTCGTCAAAACGGTTGTGTTTTGTTACATGTAATCCAGAATTTCTGTCTCCATCTCGTTTTCGCTTCCCTCCGACGGCTGAAACTCATCCTCTTCATCTTCGTCTTCGTCGTCCTTGTTCTCGTCGTCCTGCGCCTCGTCCTCTGCATCCGCATCTCTCCCTGGGAATTTTGAAGTTTGGGCTATGCGCTTGCGTCTCTTGGGGAATTCTGGCAATGCTGAAGGAGAGAAATTACATCAGTCCTCAACACCATCATCAAAAAACACATTATTAAATGCTGGCTGCTGAAACGCCCCTCCGCACTTTTGGCCACGTAGCGTCTACGGTAAGAGGAAAGTGCTTTATCAGCGTAACTGTTAGTAGTTAATGTGTGATCACACATGTTCACGAAGTGGCCCTGAATGAGGGCAGCCGTTCTTTTTTCCTTACATGGTTTCTGGACTCGGATGACCTTCTTGATCATGGCTGATATCATGTCCCTCAGCTTGTCTGTGGTGCCGAGAACACACCAGCCGTCCCGCTCGTCACACACCTGCTCGTCGCCCATCTGCTTTATCTCCTGTCTGATACTGGAGACACACAAATAGCTGCATTACACCCACACCGTGGTGGACACTATGTACGACTTACTTGTTCTTTACTTGAGTATTTCCTTTATACTTCTACTATACTGCTTTTCAGAGGCAAATATTGTATTTTTTTTTACTTCACTACAATTTTTTGATAACTTTAGTTACTTTGCAGATCCAGACTGGTAATACAAAATATAATCAACAAATAAATCTTGATGTATTATTGTATAGGTTTATATACGATTTTATTGTTCATGAATGCATGGCCGTTACCTGTAGCAGAGTATTTCTACACTGTGGCATTACTACTTTTACTTAAAGGTGCTCTATTCGATATCCAGAGCATTAATGTCAATGAGCCTTGCGGAGTCGATAGAAACAGATCGGAGTATTTACTTCCACCACTGCACCGAGGGACAAAAGGCTATATTTTCATTGCAGTAATCACTAATGACTTGATTCCCCTACTCTTTCTTAGGACGTCTCAAGCACGTGCAGACACCTTGACAGCAGTTTCACTGCCCTCGAGCACTCGAGATGAAAATGATTACGTAACGAAGAAGTAGCGTATGCACGACAGCACCGACTGTAACGTACCTTTCCACATCCAAATCGCAGAGCTGGTAAAACATCTGTCTGTGAGGAGGCAGCATGCCCTCTCTGAAAATGTAGGACGACTCCTGCGGAGATGAAGCAGAGGTCGGTTGGTATCGCAGCATGTATCATACAGATATTGTCTAATGAAACCTTTCCATATAGGCAATCCCTTCACCCGTCAATTTTAGACTTCCTCACAAAAGATAAGACGACCCTTATTATCTTCTAGCATATTAACATTTAGGCTTATCGAGATCCAAAGAAGATCTAAGAATTATTATTTGAATAAATGCAGACAAAATATAAAATCTAACCATGAAATCAGTTCTGCCATTAAGCAAGAAGAGCTAGAAACTAGCAGGTTAGCATCACGATGCTCCAGTAATGTTGTCACATAAGGTGATACTGAACACTCACTGACCTTCAGCTGGTAAGAGATTGGGACCAGATCTCGACTGGTGCTTGGACCCTCCTGAGCTGGAAGTTCCATCACGCTTGCTACCTGAGGACCTGGAGAGAAAAAAGAACACAGCACTTTTTCCACCATGTTGTCAGTTTACCTTGGTGTATGTATGTTGGATGGAGAAGACTCTGTATGTAGTGACAGCACAGCTTTTACTTACAGCACAACTGCGTCTGAATTTTACAAATAGTAAGACCTCGAGCGGCTCCTTAGTGTGAGTTTCATCTAAATACATTGACGGACTCACCTGCTTTGTTGAATGTAATAGGCAGACTGTAGTTAAGGGCACTCCTCTTGGCTTTAACTGGCATGTCAGATAATGAATACCCTAAAAGTGGGAAGAAAGAGGAACCAACAGTCAGTGTCAAGCAGACAGGTCTTGGTGGAGGGATGGAAGGACGGTGTACAATATCACTGAATTGGCACAGCGCTTCATTTTTCTTAACCTTTGGTGTAAAAAATGGAAAACCCATAATAACTCTAAACAGAACTCAGTAAAAAAAAATATTAGGGCTGTCAATCAATTAAAATATTAAATTGCGATTAATTGCAAATTGATCTGTATCTGTTCAAAATGTACCTTAAAAGGAAGATTTCTCAAGTATTGATTACTCTTATCAACATGGGAGTGGGCAAATATGCTTGCTTTATGCAAATGTATGTATATATTTATGATTGGAAATCTATTAACAACACAACACAATGACAAATATTGTCCAGAAACCCTCACAGGTACTGCATTTAGCATAAGAAATATGCTCAAATCATAAAATGGCAAACTCAAGCCCAACAGGCAACAACAGCTGTCAGTGTCTCAGAGTGCTGACTTGACTATGACTTGCCCCCAAACTGCATATGATTATCATAAAGTGGGCATGTCTGTAAAGGGGAGACTCGTGGGCACCCATAGAACCCATTTTCATTGGTAGCAATGGATTCCTTAGGTTTTCTAGTTTCATATGATACCAGTATCTTCTAGCTTTAAAATGGAGCCCGCTACAACCTAAAAATTGCAAGTTCGTGTAATGCATCAAGAAATTATTGGCGTCAAAACAAATTTGCATTAATGCGTTATCTTTGACTGCCCTAATTTGAATAAAACCTCCTTGGAAATATACAGTCACTGCCTCAGGTTCCTACCGTGCTTGGTACTGCAGCGGATCCTGAAGTCCAGAATCTGGTAGTTTTTGGAGTCTGTGCTCTTTCGGGGGTCATAACCCAGTCTCACCCACAGACTCCTCCACGGTCCTGTCACCTACGAAAGCAAATCTGATGTTTAACTTACATCTGGGCAGAAAAAATAAAATAATTTGTGTACATTTCTTTGGTGATTTACATAGGACTTCATTATTCCATTAAAGCAGAGAACAGGCTGTATGAATGTACAGAGAGTGGACACAATAACATGAACACTTGTACAATAAAATACAAATAAAGTAGAGTAGCTTTGCAACAAACACTGCCTTTGTTAAACTTATAGTATTGAATTTGTTATAAGTTTCCTATATATTGATATTATCCCCACACTCACACACACACACACACACACACACACACACACACACACACACACACACACACACACACTGTGTGTCCTCAGCTCACCATGTAGTAGGCAAAGACGGGCAGCAGCAGCTTCAGTTTATCAGGGTGGATGTTGATGTTGGCCTTGACGGCGTTCCGTGACCAGATGGGCCGGTTCTCAAACATCTAGGAACAAAACGTTTGGCTGGAGATAAGATAAAAGTCATACCTGTATAACATTATTTAACAGAATCATTTTCCGACCTCAACCAGATGCCATCCCTGGAGTAAAAACTGTTGATCGTGATGGTTTGGCTACGCTGGTGAATAGATTTAAATACAGTCACAGAATTTCTTCTATCTAATGAGCCCTGAACTACATTTAGTCTGGAGAAGCCGTTAGATGGCCAGTCTCTGGGGTAAGTTAAGGTCCCTCCTGCCTTAATAAAGGACTTAACTTACATCAGAGTGCCTCGGAGGGCCTAATATCTTTTCTAGATTATTCTTTACATTACACAGGCGACCCTGGCAATCAGAGGGTGTGTTGTGCGTTCAGTAACCAGCAACCATGATTACAGCAGCGCACGTACCTTTCTCAATTGTTCTTCCACCTGTTTGTCACTCTCCTTCACGCAGACTCGTGCCCAGTTGGCCTTGGCCGCCTCGAGGCACTCGGTGGGCGCAGTGGGATCACTGAAGCTGAGAAAAATGGCGTTGTGGGGCCGGCGAGCTCGATTCAAACCAATGAAGTTGCTCTTGCTGATGGGCGCCTGGCTGTAAACAGAAAAGGAGGGGAAATATTCGGAATATATTCCTGATAAAGCTGCGAATGTGATATTAAAAATATGGTTTCCAATATTGTTGGTTTACACAGGACAAATAACCACACATGTCAAAGGGAACTAGCAGGAGCTGTGAGGTTAACCGAGAACATTATGTTACTCCCTTACGGTGAGCTTTGATAGATGTCAGGCCGGTAATAATAATCCACGGGACAGTCGAGGCGCGAGAAGCTGGCCGGGGGGAGAAAGTAGGGCATGGGCTGCTCAAAGAACTCTTGATTCTCTGATTTGCGGAGGATGATTTTGTCGTACAAAGAAATTTCTTTTCCATCTTCTTTACGCACAGCGAGGCACTGAAAGTCTGCCATCCCTGCAAAAAAAAAAAATCAAGATTTTTTTATTGAAAAAGACAAATAATATGACAAAAACTAAATATTACACAATTCAAGACATAACTCGGTGTTTGACAGTAGTGAAAAGGAAAAAAAAAAACTTCATACACTATGAGGACTTTAAATCTAACCTTGGAATTTGTATGTTGTCCCTATGACTCCGAGTATATCCATGCGGATCTCAGCGTCCTTGGGGTCCTTTTTCCGCACCCGTCGCCGCACTCTGAGGACGAGGTTGCTCGACGGGAAGCGGTTGCCACACAGAGAGTGGCAGAAAGGGTCCTGAGGTCGGTAACGCAGCTCCAGACGCCTGTTGGGGTTAGCGAAGGTCTGTGCGGATTCACAGGAAATGCAGTTTAGCTACAGCGGTGATGATGAAGATGTGACCACCAGAGCAAAGATGTTGCCAGTTATGTTCTCACAAAACAGCTACTTGACATTTAACTTTATTGAAATCACTTTACAAACCATCCAGGTTTAACCCTAACACTAGAGCAGTGGCGGCGGCGGGGGGGGGGGCTCCAAATCCGAATTTTGCCTAGGGCACCAAAAGGGCTAGAGCCGGCCCTGCTCCCACATTACAACGTATTAAGATTATAATACCTATTATAAAACTATATAAATGTTTGTCTTGCAGTTTATGGCACGTAGCTATTTTAACATACATGAAGGTGAGACATTAAAACTACAGAATGACATCGTAAAATCTAACGAGACTTTGTGAGCTGTAGCGTTAACGTTATTTAAAGGTCCCATATTGTAAAAAGTGACATTTTCATGGCTTTTATATTATATAGCAGGTATAAGTTGTATATAAATACTGTGAAAGTATCGCAACGCTTAATCCACAGAGAAACACACACAGCCCGTATTCAGAAATTGTGCGTTTGAAACAAGCCGTCAGGATTTCCGTCCATTTATGATATCACAAATCTACAATATTTAGACCATTACACGGTTTTAAACATAAAAATTCTAAATGTGTCCCAGTTTATTTTCCTGTTGCAGTGTATGTGAATAACATCAGCTGAGAGGAGGTAAACATGGACCCAAGCTGTTGCCTAGCAACGCCATTCCGCTGCAATTGTTGAAATGTACTAAAACGGAGAGTTTCAGACAGAGGGTGAATACAGGTATATTCAAGCTGACAGCATGAGGAAATTAATGTTTTTTTTAAACATTGAAGTATGTAAACATGTTCTAGTAGAAACACAAAATACACGTATGAACCTGAAAATGAGCAGGATATGGGACCTTTAAGACTGTTCTTTGGCACCTCCACAGTGATAAACAACACTCAGGATAGCTGATAGCTACAACACTGTGTCCCAGATATGCTCTGCTTACTTTGGTCACTCCTTTCTCACCCCCGAGAGTCTCCAGCATCTTGTCCACACCGGTGACCACCCCGGGATACTCCACGCACACCAGCTTGTTGTCGTGCAGCTCCACGCTGGACGAGCTGCCGGGCACGTCGACATTTTCACTCTGACAGGAGAGAGTCAGTTCTTTCAGGGTGAAGTTCAGCTTCAACTCCTTAGAGTGGGAGTCCGCCATTTTGGCTCTTTTTACTTGTGATATTCAAGCGGTCATACTGCAGTTGCACCATAAACTACACGTAAGAAGACCCGCGCAATACACTCACTGCAGTGAGCAGCAAAGCAGCAAAGCAGCGGAAGTGTGTGTCCAGGTGCAAAATAACGCCGGGCGGAAACACCAGCCCACTCGTATAGTTCCGCACTCTGGGTTCCTCTTTTTTTATTCCTCTCGATATCAACGAGACGTGGAACTAACCACTCAAGTAAAAATATTTTTTTTTTTCATTTTTTCATTTAAAATTTTTATTTCGAACATGTAAAATAATAATAATAATAATAAAAAAAAGAGAATCATCATAAAACAAGTGGACTGACAGAAAAAAAGCAGTATCCACATACAATGAAAATCATAAGCAAAAGAAATTGTCAAACACTTGCCTTGGTTTACATATTCGAAAAGGAGAGAGAAGAAGTACAAACTTAATCAAATAAAAATGAAACAAGATTAATTCACCTTCAGATTTAGCCATCACCGATATTTTTTTCTTACCTTTATCTTGCCTCTAAAAATAAAAGATAAATAAAAAAAATAATCATGAAATGCATAATACGTAACTAAATGCAGAGCTTTAACTCAGTGACATACCAATATATAGTTAGAATCATCTTTAAGATTGTATTAGAAATCTGTCCCTTTTTCCTCTAAATTGTTTTCTTTTCTTGATGTAGTCTATTTCCTCAATATTACATACTGTTTTTACATCATGCAAATAACATCTCATCACTCTTGTACGTTTCCTATGTCCCCTAACGCTTCCATTGTATGATCTTCTATTTTTCTTAAAAAAAAAACATATATAGCTGTCATAATAAACTTTGGCCACAGGGTGGCGGTGTGAATCCAAACAAAATGCAGTCGATGGAGGAAATTCTCTGGCAGTGGGAATATCATCATGCCTCCATCAAAGTTAAACAACCCAAGTAAGTGAATCTTCTGGAATGCCCTGAGTCTATGTGAATGATCTGTCTATGTATTATTATTTTATATTGAGGGTTGGGTATTTGAACAGCCACTAATAGTATCTTTGTATGGTCAGAAGGAGACGTCCACTGTTGTCAAAGGGGCCTCAGTAAAGAGGATTTGTGTGCTGTCCCTCCCAGAAACTGTCAACAGACTGTCATCCCCTCAGAGAAGAAAGAAGAAACAGCCGTGTTTACCAAGTTATTTAAGATGCTGTTATATAGGTGATTAGAGTCTGATGAGACACTGTGTTTACTTAGATTCTAGTTTGTCTTCTTCTCTCGTGCCTTTAAGGCAGTACAAGGCTTAACATTGGCCTGTAGCCATCTCATAGTCACTTTTTAAAATCACCTTCAATTGAGTTGGAGTACTAGGATTTTTATTTTATTCTGCCATTTTTGAAAGAACAGTCTGACATTTTGATGAAATATGTTTATAATTATGTCCTGTGAGATGTTCCTGTGTGGAAAATATGCAGTTGAAAGTGCAAAATTACTGAAAAAGTCTGCTGGAATGGTGCATTCATGTGCAGTAGGGATTGGGGAAATAACTTCCCTAATTGGAGATCAGCTTGAGAATGTGATGCTGTTTTTGGTTGAATCTAATGTGCTGGATCAGCCTGTCGGTTATGAGGTTGAGTGAAAAACATGCCTTCCAACAACTACAAAGTTATTTCACATTGCATCTTATTTATTTCACATATGTGGAGATAAAAAAAAGCAGATGGAGTGATGGCATGTAAAGGCTCAAAAGTTCTATCACAGTGCGGTTGCCAGTTTTGAGCGCTGTCTGTCATACATGTAACTCTGAGCAAATCCATGTGTGCTTCATGTAAAGTAAATAAGACAGCTTTGGCGTTCCCTTGAAAATGTATTTTTTTTGGTTTGTTTGTGAAAGGACTATGCTAACAGTATCCCCCTGCTTCCAGTCATTGGGCTAAGCTAGGCTATAAGCAGTTCCTGGATCAATCTCTGTACAGGATATGCAGAGATTAAACGTATGATTTTCTCATCTGACTCAAAGCAGACATTTCATAGCAGCAAAGGAACAGGTGTAATCAATAATGTTAACGATGGCTCTCTAAATGACACATGGCTCACTGTGGTAACTGAATAGAAAGGAGCCATCGTTAACGTTATTAGTAACACCTGTGCTTTTTCTGCTATGACAAGTTAAAATGTCTGCTGTGAAAAAGGCCTACAGTTTATGACCTTATGATGGCGAGGAAACGACTACAACACTGGACAACACCAGACTAGATTTGTCAGGTTATCTCCACCTTTGAAGGAATCATGTTTACTCTGAAGAATAGACTTGAGGATATTGGGAAACTTTGGACCGATTTCATTGGTTTTCTGGGAGAAGTCCTTACCGGAGACAGTTCAGAAAGGAGACGGCGTTCTGGAAGCCAGTTTCCTGTAACCGTGTCACATGGGTTTCACTACTGCCCCTTTCCCTTTAGGAGACTAGCGGCATGTCCTGAGTCTATCAACTCCAATGGGAGAAGTGAACATGTGCACAGATTATGACTGATTCTTTCACCTTATAGTCACCAAAGTAAATATTGGACCCATTTTCAGGAGCCACATATCTTCCAAACATTCTGACACTAAAATGACATTTTTCAGACGGACAAATGAGAAGAAAATTAACTTTGTTCGAGGCTTTTCTCTGTCTGAGCAACACTTTCGCGAGATCTGGCAACGAACGTTCGCTAATGGCCGAGCTAACTTATTTTCGTAATGCTAAACAAAGAACGTATATTGCCAAGCAGTGAAAGTAAATTGTTCATTCCATTGCAACATCAGCGCCCAGCAGCAAAGCTACGCTTTCGCCATTTTGGACTGAAAGGGACAACCGGACGCCAGTACACTTAAAAAGTGCCGTACAAAAGCAAAACAAAATTATTTCTATTCTACTTTCATATTCTACCAAAATGGCCTGTGTAGATCAATAAAATAAATATAATAAGCATTTTCAGTCCAAAATGGCGCCAGCTGCTGTTGTCAAAAAAACACCGGAGTTTCGTCTCTTTGCTTCTATACTCTTTAATGCTAAATATGGCTGTTAGCTGTGTAAATATATAACGTTAGCAAAAATAAATGTAAATTCTTTATGCAAATATAACCCAATGTGCTTTCATCCATCCACACAACGTTCACAACATAACATGTAACACATATGTTGCTCTTATAGGTTTATTATGCTCTGTTGGACCGGCTTCCATTTATGGAAAATTGAAGCAACTTTGCGAACACTATCAGAGCTCCAATAAAAACATAAATGGTGACGTCCTGCCTGGCCTATCACAATGCTTTGTGGGAGGGATACGAGGAGGAGGGGACAGACGGCTCTGACTGACAATCTGTTGTGTGCTGTGGTGAAGTAAGGATTTTGACGCTCTTTCTCTTTCTGTCTTTCTGTCTTTCTGTCTTTCTGTCTTTCTGTCTTTCTTTTCGCCCTCGTCCATTGAATATTGGTCCAGCTCTTGGTGCTATCTCAGTTGAGGGTCTGTCCGCTCCTCCCTGCAGCTCTGCTGGCCTGTTCCAGCCGTTACAGTGTGGGGAGGCCATGATAAGGTTATCATACAGTCTCCACCGCCCGGCTCACTCTGAAAGAGCCTGCTGCCCTCAGATTTCACCCCCCACCCCGCTCCCAGACTTCTCACTCAGTATATCCCCTCTGTCCTGTCATCCCTTCTCTCAGCTTCTGCACGTCCAACCTCTGGACCTTTCTGTATGTATGGCCATATTTGAACGTGTGATGTAGACATTAGGCCACACCTACGAGGTCTAGTCACTTTCTGTAGGCAAAATGAAATATTATCAGTAGGGCTGCCCCCTCTTAGACGACTAATCGGTTGTTTTGGTCCTAGTCAACTAAGATTTCTTTAGTCAGTTAGTCATTTTTAATGCTTTTTTCCTATTGAATGACTTTGCTAAAAGTTAAAGATTTCAGCTTTACATTACTGAGCAAACACAATTTACAAATACAAAATAATAAATTATTATTTATTGTATCGAGTCGTCCATTTTTACTATTGTTTGCTTTTATTAGACAGTTTTCGACAGGGACACATAGGGGCAGAGTGAAGAGGATGGCATGTGGTTCCTGGGATACCACTCACCCACTCACTTCATGGCTTGCATCCAAGACCACTGGGTATCCATGACGCCCCCAGCCAGTATCAGCACTCACCACCGCTGATGCATTTTATTGGCACGCCAGGCGTGTTGATAAATTAATCTTTTGCAACAAATGCAAATGCATTTTGCGAGGCATGAATATGGCCTTTACTGGCTGCGATGGAGAGTTGACAAAGAGCCCGAGGCTCCCATTTGTAACCACATCAACGGATGGTCATGAACATTTTCTAAGCTGGCAAGTTTTTTTTCTGTGTCCTTCTTCTCATGACAACAGGCTTGATGTAACTTGAAGGGACCGTGTTAAGTTGCCTATTTGTGAAATAGATGATTAAATCCCATGAAAAGCAACCACAGGAAATGTTGGTCTTTTTCTCCTAATCACTCTTGTATGACACTTAGTAGGCGTGGCCTTTTGTGCACGTCATCGCCGCACTTATCTATGGGATTGCAGGAGCTGCTGGACCACAACACAGTGTCACTGGCGATCAAATAGTATCTCACCCCTACACTGTGTGACAGCAGCGGATGTGATCATACAGCATCTTCCTGTGGCCAGTCATTCAGAGGAAATCTGCTGACAGTTTATTTTCCTATTTGGATTATTCTGTCTGTTTTAAAAACATTGCGATGGTTCACTGGCATGTCATTCAACACTGACTTTACAAAGACAACACATTGCTATGGCTTCCCTGTGGTTATAATTCTGACTTCAAGGCCTACCTTTCATTGATACCTTTTGTTTTGTTTTGTTTTTTGCTTTTTTTTAATTGATAAAATGTGTATGCATGGTTCTGGTTCTTCAACAGCAAAACTTTTCAAGCTTCTTTCTGTTGATTAAAGCTAGAGTTGGTAATCTTCTTCAAATACATTTTTGCTTTATTTGTTGAAATTCTCTTTACATACCATCAGCAATTAATAAATCAAATGCTCTGACAAGAAAACAATCAGGTATCTGTGGCTGTCGCAGGACTCTAATAAACCCGTCCAATCATTTCATTCGGGCCCAATGAAATGATTGGATGGATCTACTGTAGCCTACTCTTGCTAGTTTCATTGATCCTAGCTTTAACAGATGTTCCAAGTCCTTGCATTTGGCAGTTTCTATTTTAATATATGTATTGTTGTTTGTGTTCTATGTTTTTTAAACGGACTAAGAGTCTGTCAATAAAGATTAACTAACTAACTAACTAACTAACTAACTTACACTCATCACTCATATCTTTGGATCATCTTTTTGTAATCACTTTCAAATGCTAGGTTTTGCTTGTCAATTGTTTTTTATCACACATAAATTACACATTTGTGAAATGGAATATTTTTGGACAGGTATATTCTGGAAATACACTATAAACAGCAGCTCTAGTTGGTCTGGTACTGTTTTTTATTAAATGTTTATAGTAACACCTCTCGTACAGATTTGTCCGCCTACTTATTTGCAGCTTCATCTTTCTTTTCCTCTTCCCTGTGCTCCCGTAACACTTAAATAAATACTATTTTTATTTTAGAATAAAAGACAAACACCCTGAATTGAACTTGCAAACCGTTTTTCTTTGTATAATGTGGAACCAGTTGGTCTCAAGTTTTGTCATTTTACATGTTTGCCCTGATTTTATGGACAGCATATAACATGTTGCTCTGTCAAATGCAATCTTCAAAGGAGAAGAAAGGTTCAACGTATCCTCATACAACAGTTGGTAAGATTTCTTACGAAAAGTTAATCCTCATTTTTCGCATGTTTTCCTACGAATGTCCAGTAACACGTGACGCATGTGTCAATATCCACTCCACTCTTTTAAAAAATAAACCTATCTAGTTAGGTTTGGGAAAGGGTCGACTTGGTTAGGTTTAGGGAACAAAACTGCTTACTGGTTCACAATTACGCTACATACAAATTGGGATATATACGAATTACAGTGCATCACTTTTCGTATAGCTACGAATGGTGTATGTAAACAGCCTGCGAGGTTCGTGTTTTCAGAAGTTGAAATAAACGCTAAGGAACATAAAAGACAAATTATTTGAATCCTAAACTGCTGAAACAGTCGACATGGAATCAGATTAGATGTAGAAACTGAGAACAAATCTGGGTCCTACAACTGTAAAAGTGATTTTTGGGAGGGGAACGTATGTCCAAAACAGATGGAAATACAAGTTGTGACAAAAGGTTTATTTAGTGGCGGATACAACGGTAAACAATGACTCACATTTCCGTGGCAGTTCCTTGATCTCAGGGAGAGAGCGGCCCTTCTTGGGGATCTCCCGCTTTGTCTTCCATGAATGTGTCATCGACGCCTCAGGCCATCCTCCCATCCTGCAGCGTTTCCACAGTACTTCATTTGCATAGAGCCAATTTGCAAGACAAATTTCAGCCGTGTGCTCTATCTGTTTGTCAGGTATGTGTGTGTTTGTGTGCGTCTGTGAGAGAGAGCATTTGGACCGGGGTGTGTTAGTTTTGAGGCACAACGCTGATGTTTGAGTCTTGATTTTTTTTTTAATTTGTTGGTTGGTCTTTGCTGGATGGAACAGATTTGGTAGATCAGCCTGGTTGTCAATGCCGAGGTTGCTTCTGGTGTCAGATTGTGCTGTTGCTCCACTGTTCAGGCAGCAACTTGCAGACATGTTACAATGCACACAATACTTTTTTAAAAAAAAATATATTCAATGCACCTTTTCATGCAGCTTCTGAAAAAACTCTGAGACTGTTCCCAGGCGGAGCTCAGGGAGAGCTGAACAGTTAGAGACCTCAAGTAAATTTGCAACTTTCAGGATACCACAACGCCTCAGGCAGCACACATGCAAATGAACAAGACCTGGATAACCACATAAGCAGCTCCGGCACACACAGTCCTCATCTGCTATTTTCTGTGTTAAAAAAATCTAAATTACTCCACATAAATCTTTTCAAATCCGTACACCTGTGAAGGAATGTTACAGGTGCATGCGGACATGCATGCTTTCTATCATTTTCTTCCGTTTTTCCCCAGGCCTCCCCCGCACCACCGCCCCTCCCCTTTCAGGACCCATGTCCTGTTTGTTAAGTCCCACCCAAGATGTCCCTCTTTTCTGTTGGTTACCTGTGCAGGATTTTGATTTGCTCCGTCTCCTCTTAACCAGGATGCAGCGGCGGCGGCAGGTGCAGCAGCAGGTCTAACTGCAGTGGATCACAACGGACCCCGTTGCCCTGGTAATATCAACACATTTTGCATAAAGACCTCAGATTTGTTTGCCAGACCGTAAGCCCTCACGTCCCCTATGTTCCCTGAACCGACACTGATTTCTGCAGCAATGACTCCCCATGGCACAACAGAGGTGAATACACTTTTTGTGAAATTATGATCCCATCTTTAAATTCTATATCAATCAATCAAATCAATGAATTTTTTTTTGTATAGCACATTTCATACACAGGTAAACTCAATGTGCTTTACAGTAAAACATAGACAACATTAAACAAATGAGATAGAAAACACACATACATAAAATGTGAAGTATTCTAAAATAACCTTTCAGCCAACCATAAAGCACACACACATACATAAAATGCCGTTTTTATAATCCCTGTCTTATTCCTACTGCACTCACACATGGACAACAACAAACTCACAGTCCTGTTTCCATTACTTTAGAGGACATTACATTGACTTACATTCATTTCCTGGAGACTTACCGTAACCCTAACCATAACTGCTACGCCTAACCCTAACCCTAACCCTAACCCTAACCCTAACCCTAACCCTAATCCTAACCCTACCTTAAAGGTTCTCTATACTGCTTTGTAAAAGAAGATACAGTGGCAGCAGATCTCAGGTCATCGGGCAGTTTGTTCCAGAGAACAGCACCATAGCGACCAAATGCACCTCCACCTGATTTAGTTTTAGTTCTAGGTACATTTAGGGGACACATGCTTGATGATCTGAGGGATCTGATTGGGCCATAGCCAGCGAGCAGGTCGGGAATATATTTAGGAAACCAGAAGCAACTTTTCTATTCACAAATAGTACTCTATATGTATCTAAGTAGTTTTTACATTCCATTCAGGATCCATTCAGCTGAAGAAACGCGTTGCCATCATTATGTTACATCAGCAGTTGTTGAATTTATCTTTAAAAAAACAACCATTTATACAACTTCTTACAAAACTTCATCCACTTCGTGTCAGATTTAAAAGGCACAGGTGATGATCTGATTTGCCTCGAGCAGCTTAATGTTCCTAACAGGTTTGGTGTTTGAGGAAGGTGGTGAGTCTTCGTTAGAGCCGCCACTTGTTTGTTGAAGTTAATCCAACAGGCTGGCTGGCTGGGTGTGGTAACGGTTGACTAAGTAATCAATCCCTTTTCCACAGCCTCTTATTAATCCCTGTATCCCATTCGACTCAATGCACTGTAAAGGCCGAGCAGCTACACTGCATGTATGCGAGGGTGTGTGGCCAAAGTTCATTATGGTCTATTTGACAGTGTGCAATTGTGATTTTTTTTTACTGAGATTATTGAGCTGATTTTACCTCCTCAAGTAATAACGAGGAAGCTGCAAACAGAATGAAATATCTCACTTAATAACGGCTGCTAACATTTCCTTCGTCTGCTGTCGATTCTCAGGAATGAATAGCTCATGGATTTGCATGGTGTTCCAGGTGTGTTATTTGAATGCAGCATACTCCATTACACCCTATCTCAGGTTCCGTAAGAGATTTTCACCTGAGGCCATATTCACGTAGTTATTCTACATCCTGCTCCGACAGGAAAGTGACTGAGAAAAACACACAGAAAGATGCGAACGGGGAGTAAAAGTGTGTTTGCTCATCGTGTCATCTTAGACAAACAGTGTGCATGTATTTTGCCTTTAGGGTACAAATGATTTTATGACATATTTCACTTTGCATGTCTTTATTCTATAAGAGCAAACAAAGATTTTACAACTTTTCACCCTTTATTTCAACTGAAAGCATTTAGCAACTCACACGCAGACTCCAGCCAATATAATATACATTGCTCAAACATACTTTAAATAAATTATATGACAGCAAAAATAAACCAAAAGCATATTTTGAATCTCCCATTCATCACACATCTTTGAAATATCAATTCCAATATATTAACAAATACATTTCATCAATTTCTTCATTATACAGATGACATTTTTTTCCTGAAGTTCAATCGCCTTCAATCAGAATTTAATATCAGCTTTTTGTTTTAATAGAATTTTTTTGGACACATATTAACACAGGCTTCCTCTTCACTTCATGCCGTGCTGGCTCTCGTGGTGCCTGCGGAGATCCACCTTACGTTGGAAGCCCTTGGAACAAATGTCACATCCGAACGGTTTGAAGCCCGTGTGTTTCCTGCTGTGGGTGATCAGGTTGGAGCTTTGGCTGAACGCTTTGCCACACACTTGGCATTTGTGGGGCTTTTCACCTACAAAGTAAAACACACAAATATAAAAAATCATTTCCGAATAATATGTAGTTGTCTTTCCCACTGCTTCTGGAAAATCAGGTTTGTCATCGGCACCAGAAATGGTGCTTGTGTGTTTTCCCCAAAAAGATACGCTTTGCATGGGTGAAGAATCATGCCATTGTTCAGATTTGTCATTCATTTATTTGCAACAAAATGGCGACAGCATAGAGCTCCTTTTACAGAGCTCTGCACGAAGCAGGAAAACCAGATATGCAAATCCACAGGACATTTGTTTAAGTTTCTTTTTCTGATTTATCAGTAGTTATATTACTCCTGGAAACAATTTCCCCATGCTGCACCTGGAAAGCAGGTGATTACAGCGAGAGGAGCCGCGGACAGTTTCATATATGGCCGCCCTACTGTAAAAATAATCTACGTACTGTAGAGCAACCAGTTGGTCGCTACCTGTTTCTGAGTGACTCGCTAAAGGTTCAAAGAATATGTACATAAATTTGAAAACACAAAGTCGCTTTGTAAACCTGTTTGAATTTCTATCCAATCAAATTCACAGACATCCCAACCACTTCTGACACAAAATTATTATTCGCCAATCAGCTGTCAATTAAACAAGTGACGCCATAACAAAGCGATGTTAGCAGACTAGCAAGCGCACACCAGATTTGACCTCAGAAAATAGCCGGCCCAATAAAAGGCAAAAAATTCACTATTTTCATGAGTAATGGGTAATGTCGTTTTTTGTTACTTTCTGGCTGGTAGCAGTCTACGAACAGAGAAGTTAAAGGAGCCGAACACAACTGTCAACAACAGTCTCTGTTTACCAAAGTGACGAAGAAGACCAACACAGCAACAGAGGCTTCGTTTAGTGGCCCACATCCTGACAAAACTCAAAAAACCCTTCGCCTATGGCGGGATTGAAATATAGATTAGGGATTAAAATAGATGGGATGACTGCGGTGGCTGAAACATTATTAAAGGACCATAACCACTTTTTCATTTTACCAAATTAGCTCTCAGAGGAAAAAAGGTTGGAGACTTACCGGTGTGAATGTAGGTGTGTTTCTTCATGTCAGATTTCTGGTGGAACCTCTTGCCGCAGTACTGGCAGGGGTAAGGCCTCGTGTCCGAGTGGATGAGCAGGTGCGTGGAGAGAGTGGAGGAGCGCTTGAATGTTTTGCCACACATCTTGCACTCAAAGCTTTTTTCCTGATCAAAGGCAAATGTACAAAAAAGTGTTACACAATCATCAGCAAATGAATCAGAAAAGTTGAACTTCAAGTTTCGTTTTTGGCCCTGAAAATTGACTGAAACTTGAAAATTGAAAACATTTTGCTTTTTTTTTCAGAACTAGGTTAGGTAACTGACAGTTTTAAGGCAACGGGGAAACTTTATTATCTATTTTTAAAGGGACAGTCCATCCATTTTACACGTTAAGATTGGTTTATTCATCGTGGTGAGTACTACTCAGACTGAAAACGGAAGAATCAGTCAGAGAATCAAATAAAGAAACAACAAAATTTAATTTTGTGACTATTTCACTAAGTGCTGTGAGACTGTGTTGTCTATACTGACTACTGGAGGAGCCCATTACATTAAAGAGGCTTATAATGTTTTATATTGTGCAGCGTTTTGGAGCCACTGATGTACCTGAGAGTGGACGTTCATGTGTTGCTCCAGACTGACGGCGTGGCCGAAGGTTTTCCTGCAGATGCTGCAGCCAAAAGGTCTCGTCCCACTGTGCGACCTCCTGACGTGAACCTCCAGTCCGTGGGGCGTTGAGAACACCTGAAACACAGTTAGTGAATTAATGGAGGTGGCTGACAAATTCAACTGAATTTCCAGCTGATAACAGAAACAGAGCGCTTTACATTTTCATTTAGCCTTGATGAAGAGGCTTGATGAGAAGCACGATTTGTGTACATAGACACAAATTTCCCCTTTTTTTGTGGCGCTCAGGATGACTTTCAACAACGTATATTTTGTGTGTTTTCCTATGAATGTCCAGCAAATCTTTTCAAAATAAAACTACTTAGTTACTTACTAGTTAGGTTTAGAAATAGATCGACTTGGTTAGGCTTACGACAAACTACTTGTTAGGTTTAGGAAAAGATAGACTTGGTTAGGCTTAGGCAACAAAACTACTTAGTTAGGTTTAGGAAAAGATCGCGGTTTGAGTTCAATTAACACCGGAAGTGGCGAAACTTAACTATGGAAGTTACGTGGCAAAAACTAGTTTGTTAGCTTTAGGAAAAGATCGCGGTTTGGGCCAAAATAACACCGTAAGTTCTGTAATTTATGTATGGAAGTTACGTGACAAATAAATCAACGTTGACTTGTGGTTTAACATGGGACACGAACACTAGTCTTTTGAGTGAATATCCTGTGTTTTCTGAGCCACACCTCCACCCCGACCTCCTGTCAACGCAGCATTCGCCGCTCTTACTTCCGCTCTATACTTCCCGGTTCACAGTTACGTGGATTACACGAATTGATTTCGTGCTGACCATCACGAAAAAAATTTGAAATCCGTGTTTATGTACACAAATCAGCTGCAGATACTTTAAAGGTTCTACAGTGCAGAGGTGAGGCTGGCATGTGGCGCGTACCTTTTCACAGGTGATACAGTGGTAGGTGCTGGAGGTTTGGGAGTAGTGCGTGCTGCAGTCCAGAGGCTGCTGAGGCTGCTGAGGCTGCGGGCTGCGGCTGATGTGCGTGCCGTACAGATTGCTGGCGTGCTGCAGCACCGTGGGGCTGAAGCTCATCTGACGCAGCTTGTAGGAAGGCATCTGCTCCCAGGCGTACGACGGCTTGTAGTAAGGAGGGAATCCGGCCATGTGAGGCTCTGAGGGGTGCACACACACAAAATAAATCACCTATCTGATTGAAAGTTATAGAGGCAGCAGGAAAAAGATGGAGATAAATGCACTGGCAGCTCACCATTTAGGTAGTATGGCTGTGTGGGAGCCACAGGGGGTCTGGCTGGCTCTGGATGAGCAGGTAAGGGGCTTTCAAGCTCTGCCTCCTCCTTCTCAAAGGAGCAGTGGTCAGCAGGGGAAGACTGCCCCTCCGACTGAGGCCTGTCTTCAGAGTCTGTGCTCTGGACCTCTGATGGGTCCTCTGCAAATCCACAACAAATAAAAGTGTGATTGATTCAAGCAAATGACGTGGCTCTGTGTGATTATACAGCAAGTAAATATACTGTAACAACAAAACCCTGCAGTTCCTCTTGGAGGACATTTTGTTTAAATAAGAATTATTTATTCTATTGAAATGTTGAACTGGAGTATGAGTTCATTAATAGCATGCAAATGTTTCAAGCTGCTGTAAAATAACGAATTAAGGTAGAGTAATACTAATTTAATTGTCCTAACTTCCCACACATATTCAGATAATAACATTGAGTCTTACCTGTAGGTATGGGGGCCTTCGGCTCGTCTTCATATGATCGGTGAACATTATAGGACGTGCACCTTTTATTTTTCACAAGAAATGACCGGGGCATGTTGATCCTACACCCAAAAAAAAATAAAAACGTTAGCGACACAATAAGTCTTATTTTATAAATAAAGCATGCAAAAACAGTCATTACAAGCGTTTAAATATTTAATTTGTATCCTTTCAGTTACTTTTATATTTAATTTACATCTTTTCAGTCTTAAATTGCAAGTGGGTTACTCTGTTATAATTTAATCTATTAAATAGGAATGATTATTTTTTTCTACTTGGTCAACAGGCCTTCAGACATAAAGTTTAACTAGCCAATTTTAGATATTTTCACGGTTTAAATGATTATATATTATTTGTGAAAAAAGTTTTACAAGTCGTCAAAAGTTTCTAGCTGAGTTTAGAAGTTATTTTACAGGTAGGGCTACTCACCGTTAAGGGTTCCCGTCGAAATGAAACGAGCAGTAATAAATAGTTGAATAATAATAATGTCCTTGTTCCTTTGCTTTCCCTGCTTTCCTTTCCTAAAAAGTCAGGAAAGCAAAGCAGTGTAAAACCATCACACTTGTTGCTCTCTCTTTTTCTCCCCTCCCTGATTTTCAATCAGATAATTTCGCAGGGGAATCTGACTGTGGTTTCAACCAATGAAAAGGCCAACCTGCTGCTGGAAATTTGCGTAAAAAAAAAAAAACACGGGGCCTTTGCTGTCAGTGGAACAGTTAGTACACAAACACCCAGTGCTTCGGGGGATAATAATAATAGTAATTATAGTGTTAAAGGCTAAAATTAAAGTTAATAAATATTTTCTTAAATTGAGGATCATTTTTTTGCATTCAACTGCTTATTTGCGCTGATCTTAGAAAGAAATTTAAATTAAATGAGGCTATATCAATTTAAATTACTTCTTCTTTTTTTTTTCTTCAAAATCACAAAGAGAAGTTTCCAATTAAAAAATCCGACCAAATATTTCCAACTCACAATGTTTGATTTACAGGATTTACTCGGAGTAATGTTGTGTGTATGACTGTGTTGTGTGCAAGATTTAAACGACCAAAAGATCATATGGGACTGTATCACCTCCAAAGATACACACACCAAACCAGTCTGGGAGAATAACACTGCTGTTGACTCTGTCTTTATTTAATAAAGCGTGTCTATATTGAGACATGACAGATTTATTCACAGGATGATTTAGTGTCACGCGTGTACAGATTGACAAGATAGCTAGAAGTGACAAAATTAGGTATTTTTTTCCAAATGTTTTTGGGGAAAAGTTTTCAGAAAATACTTGTCAAACCATGTTAAAGAACATCGAGTCGAAGAGTCGAGAAACATTTAAGGAGGGGGAGGAGGAGGAGGAGGAGGAGAGGACTTATATGAGGGAAGAAGTGCAACTGCGACATCTTGTGGACAATGTGTGTATCTTAAATCTTGACACTTGCATTGGAACTTGAGATTTTTCCTGGACGTTGATAAAAGATTGAAATATTATATATTTATAATATTTAATTTCCAATAATTGAATCTATTTATCCATAAAAGATCTCCGAATCAGTTCTGTGACTATCCACCGTAATAAACTGAACTTAGTAAATTCTTTTAGAATTATGTTATGTAGGCCTAATGTGTGCTTTCTTTATGTTGCACTCCGGTATATACTTTTATCTGTATACAGGCCTATTTAAAAATCATAAAAAATTAAATACAAAATAAAATGTGATTACTTGGGCAAGTAGGCAAGTTCACAATAAAGCTTCATTGGTCAGATATAATTTTCAATGTCATTTACAAAGGACTTTTATTTAACAATTATTATCCACTGGATGTCAGAACAAAATAATTAATAATAACTTATATAATATAATATAATATAATATAATATAATATAATATAATATAATATAATATTCTAAAAGCAGCTGTCACAACAAGTAAGTACCTGGATTGTTAGTTTATTATATTAGCTTAATAGGTAGATAGATAGATAGATAGATAGATAGATAGATAGATAGATTGGTAGATGTACTTTATTGATCCCAAATTGGGAAATGATTGTGTTACAGCAGCAGGTTATCCAGGCAATGCACCGGAACAGTAAATAAAATGCACATATCAACACTAGAAAAATATGTCCATAGAATTATATCAAAATAGATAGATCAATAGAAATATTGTCTGATATGAGGGTCTCTGTAGCTCTGCCTGTGCCTGCTTGTTTATTATTTTTGCTCTGTTTGTGATTCTATGTGTCTTTTATATGTTTTTCATTGGTAAATGTTGCTGTACAAGACCATGAATGCTAAGCCAAGCTACCCTGTAGTTATGAATTAAGGCTAAGGATAACTAATTATATAGACAAGAAAAGTCCATTGCTCCTGTCAAACATGCACCCCACTCTGTAAATAAATTGGCATTTTAACATCACCATTGAAGAGGAACCCATTGTACACTGTACATAAATCATAGTTATATTCACTCTACTGCATACTCCATAGTGTGCATGTCACAATATCATTCATTCAAGTTTAGGCCATGTATATCTGTTGTTACTTCAATGATGCTGAACTGCATTTAGCTGTGCTGGCACTCGTGCAATGACATTTAAATTGAATCTAACCTCATCTAATACAACTATAGAACTCTGCTGTTCATTTTACACTGTACAACAACACCTCAGATCAGCAGCTTAATCAGAATAGTTCTCATAGAAGGAGACTGCAAATATTTTGTCAATGACAGTGATGCAACATAATATTATATGATGTTAAATGTAATCAAAATGTAAAATAAACACGTCAAACTTTAACATTAGTATTTAGTGTATAGAAGCCTATTTCTGCCAGGAAAAGACAAAAAATAAATAGATAAGATGTCAGGAATGGCAAACATAAAAAATAGTTATGGTAAGTAAAAATTCTGAGATAGTAACTCACAATTTGGGCTTTTTTATGTGAAATTATGCGAAATCAAAATTATTACTTTTTGGTCAAATTATGACGTCATAAGTTAGGCTATAATATTAACCTTTTTACATCAAAATTGTGAAATTGTTAAGTCACAATTATGAGAAAGGATGTAAGTTAAACATTTTGAATTATTACCTCACAATTCTGACTTAAAATATATATAGAAATAACATTTCGACTTACTTTCCAATTATTTTGACTTTAAAATTGATCATTTTTGCCTTAGTATCTCATTGTTTTGCCCTACCATACATACATATATTTTGCCATCCTAACATTTCATTCTTTTTTTTTATAGCTTTTTTTATGGCGTTAATGAGCTTCCATACCGATCTCCCCCTACCTGGTAAAAAAGAAAAGAAAAAAAAACTAATTTGCGCGTGCGCTCTTTACATGTGGGTCACGCGAAACCGCATTACACACATTTCATCCTTCCACCAATGGGGGAGATGGGAAAAACAATCTTAGCATTTAGCAACAGAGCTACGAATTAATCGGGTTTACAGATACAAAAATACTACGTCTGAGTCACTAGCTGTCATTTAACACATTTTATCCTACACGTTGTTAAAGGTGAACGAGTTGTTAAAAGTTAAAAGGGGCGCTAATTTGTGTGGGATTAGTTTCGCATGCAGCCTGACAGCGGAGGCTGACGAGCGGTGGGATGGGCTGTGAGGTGTTCAAGATGGCGGCGCCCTGTGGAGTGCAGCTACTCTAACAGGTAAATAGCTCCGATTATTGACGTGTTTTGTGTTTTTATAACAGCGAATTTGAACCCGTGTGACTCGTGATACTGTACGCGACGTGTTCGGCTTCATTCTCCTCCGTTTGGACCCGGCTGACAGGCGGTATGAATCCCCGAGCGGAGCGGCTCGCTGCTCGCAGCTAGCTTTAGCTCTCTGCGTTCAGACTGACTTGTTTTTTGGGAAAAGACCCGGTGATGGGATTCAGTAGACGTTGATGCTTTTGAACATTTAATCAAGGTTATATCTGCGTTTTTCTGTGGGGGGGTTTGAGAAGAGGTTATCGCTTTGCCTAGAGAGGAAAAAAAGCCTGCATATTTTTTGTATAATCGGATAAAGTAAACCCAACCCTGCCCCATTGTTCTCTGCGAGTTGTTTACGACAGGCAGCAGCAGCAGCAGCAGCCAGTGGTCAGTCTCTGCTAGTCCACTTCATACAGCAGCAAGCAAGCTCTGCTGCTTTTCCAGCCTCCAGACTTCAGCCTGTCCTGCCTCTTCATTGTGCATGTTAGTATAACAGATTGTGGCCTTTGTGCATTTGCTTATTTGCGTCGCCTCCTAATGCATCACGGTGAGATATCTCCTGCAGCTTTTCTGCATCTTTTGCTTTATCTTTCGGGCTGGATTACACCTGCTTTCCTTCCTATCATCGTGTCAATCATTAATATCCTGTTAAGCACGTGTTTTCATTCATTCGTCATCAGGCTCTCCTGCCACCACCGTGGAGATCAAAATGGTTCACCAGTTTTTCCCTTCTCGTTTCACCTTCTCGACCCCTCTGTCACAGTTTACTGGACTTCACATGTCTAATGTCTGTTTATCACAACTTTGCCTAGTTTATATAAAAAAAACGCTAATATCTTAATAGCAGGGCTGTAGCCAGGATTTCAGAACTACCGAGGTCAAGAGTTCAATGTCTGATTAGAAACCCCCAAAAAAGTAGGCCTCTGAAGTTATTTAGAATTGTCATATTTTATTTATTCAGCTATATTTTCTGTACATTTCATATCCTGAATTTAAAGTGTTTCTTCTCACCGGTAGTATTACAATTCTGGAAATACTGAAACCTTTATATACGGTATGTATGCTTTAGGGGACTAAAAGTGGTAAAATGTAACTCTGATTGTAGGAATAGTGGGTCGATAAGTCTAAAATGACCTAAGTGTTACAATACTTTTCTTCAATACCTCTGTTTGATGAACGTATAACATGTTTTTCTACAAAAACCTTATTTAATTTCAGTATTTAAAGTCCAAACCCAGAAGCAGCCTCACAAGAACTTTGCTAAAGAATGAGATGTAGTCAAAAATAAGATGGATATCTCCAGGTGTAAATTGAGGTTCCTGAGGTTGGTAAAACATCTCCAGCTGCCTGTTGGGATGAGTGAGGGTCTGTGGGATTTCCAGGGAATATAGACTGGTTTCTGATTAATGCAGTGAACCACAAGCTCCTAGAGCTGCTTGTTTTGTTCTTTAGCACTGAGAGATTGTGACGATACTCACCCACCTACTGTTACTAGTTTGTTTTTCTAATGTTTGTAGGATTTTTTTTAATATATATTCTTCTGTTCTATTCTTCCAGTTTGACTTCCCATCGTCATGTCAGCCTACTGAGATAAATATCATCTGATTTTACAGATAGTTTGATAAATATCAGAGGAGACTGTGATATAAATTCTTTTGCATATTGACCAGTACTCTGCTGCAGTTTTCCCATCAGTCGTGCAGCTATTAGATATGAATGAATGAATATTTTTGTTCTCGTGTCTGGCCATTTACATGACCAATCCCTCATGGAGTTATTCAGACACATTAATCGACAACACCGCCTGATCACTACTGCGCAGACTCTGGCTCCAAATGATGTAAAAATCACAAGATGGCGGCTCCCATATCCAGGATATTTTGGCTTCACTTTTGTACAGTGGAGACGTGTCATCCATCTTTATATACAGTCTATGCTCACAACCTTATTATTGCTGAAATGGTCAGTCAATTGATTGATTAGCTGACGGACAGAAAAGTAATCGAGGTCAATCAAAACATTGTCTGGTTCCAGCTTCTCAGGTTTTGAATATGATATATGAACGTCTTTGGGGGTTTGGACTGCTGCTCAGACAGAACAAGACACCTGAAGACATCCCATTTGGCTCTGGGAACTTGTGATGGACATTCAGCTCTATTTTCTGATATTTTATAGACTTAAAAAGTTAATTGATAAGTCAAAATGGTAATTAATTAATCTGAAACAAAAATAATTTTTAGTTGTTGTTGCCCAAAGCCATGTTTAGTCCAGTAAACCACTTCAATATTCCCATTCCTGAAATGTGCTGTTAGCTAAATGAACAGGGCGGTCGGGTTGATGAAAATCATTCCTTCAAATGGACCGAGCAGCCTGTTTGTGTCTTTTTAAGAAACTGCTTTAAAATCCATTCGCCCAGGAGAGAAGGAGGCTGTTGGTAACAGCTTGCTCACACAGCCAAATGTAATTTCCAGCGTGTACATGGAAGTGCTCGGGCCGCATAAAGGTTCTTTGTGTCCTCCTGAGCTGCCTGAGATCACACTGAGACGTGGTTCGCGTTTGTGCCACCAGACTGTCCCTGCAAGACGCTCGCTCCTGTACCTCGGCTCCCAGCCCCATGACTGAGCAGTTAATTGATAACAGGGACACAATTGCGCTGTGACCTCTTCTGTGAATCAACAAACAGGGAGCGTATTCGAGCATTTATCATCTTGTTTTGATTTGTTAGGAAACAAGAGAGGCTTGAAGACATTAATATTGTCATGTTTCTTCCCAGAGGGCAGTGTTTTTATCTGACATATGACTTTATTGGGAATAAGATAAAATACACTGTTAATTGATTCATGTCTTCTTCCTCTCACTCTCCAAATTAGCTCCTGTTGTCTTGGTTTCGGTAGCATGTGACTGTGTTGAGAGTTGGGCTGCAACTAACGATCTTTTTCATTGTCGATTAATAGTTTTGATTAAATCGATCAATCGATTTTGTCGCAGCTCTAGTTGAGAGATTCAATATTCGGCGCTAATGGAATAGTTGGTAGGATTCATCCTCTAGCATGTTGAATGTTTTGGCCTAAGTGTTGAAAGGAGATCTTAAGAGCCGATGAGATGTCTGCTGCTGATTCATTACTCCTGTTGGGGAATAAGCTGCTGGGTGCAGACACCCGGACCATAATGACCTGCCTATCAGGATTATTTATGCCTGTTTTTCAGATGGAGATTTGCAAGGCTCTCCTGGCCTCCTTTACCCTGAATGCCTGACTCAGCGTCGAGCCCTAAATGTATCACAGACAAAATAAATAGACTTATAATGGTAAATTCATTAGGCAAGGTGGTGTTTTTAAAGCAAATTTCTGTTGGGGTATAATAAATAGTAAATCTTGAATTAGACTCAGTCATTCATTCCGAGCACTGGGGAAGATTGAATAAGTTATGTTTGGCTTGGTCACATAAGATGCAGGTCATATTATATTTGTTTCCATCACACTGTCTCAATTACATCTTGGGAGTTTTCCGCCTTATCTGTTTGCTTAATGCGTTCTCTGAAGCTTTCTCGATTTGTTCTACATTATATAAGTGTGGAAGTTTAGGCCTATTTTTGTTTGTGAGGCTGTGAATATGTTGAACTCATGTGAACTAGCATGCTGTGCCCCCTGCGCATATTTTCTGATGTCATGATGGCTATAACTTGTCAATGTGTGCCTCCCTTTGTGTGCGGCAAGTTGGAGAGCAGAGAGATTTTTGATCGCAGTGAAAATTATGTTTTTGAAAGGCTAAACGCCAACAAACATGGATTGAAGCAGTTAGATAAAAACATGTTGTGAGTTATTGGAAATGTTTGATTAAGAATTGTGCTTACTACCATTTGTACTCTTAGATGCCGTTGGAACTATTTGAGTTCTGACATTTTTCAACCGAAATACTTCGGACCTGTTTGATAGTAGAAACAGAAACACTTTGTTTCGCTCTCATATTCCAGGTGCTTTGTAATCAGATTTCGCTTTAGCTTGGTCGGTTTCATGGCGCATTTTAGTCTCGGCACAATTTTATAATTTGTAGCAAATTATTTCACGGACCCCACTTTGAGAATCACTGCCTTAAGTGTCTGTTTAAAATAATAATACAGAAAACAAGACAATGTATATATGCTCCTACTTTGAATTCAGAATACATAATAATATTATGTATAATACAGAATTCAGTAACACTGAAATTTGTGCATCTTTATAGCAAAACCATTGATATGTGTTATTATTTATATTTTGTTATCACAACTAAAAACTGCTGAAAAAAGGGGACATATAGTCTGTGATATCACACATAGTTCTCTAATGAGATGACCTCACGGAATTGAAGCCACGTCCCTCTGAAGGTATAACATCACAGGGAACATGTCTCAAAAATGTGGTCCATCTTATCATTTAGAGCCATTATTCTTTATGTTACGTCACAACATTTCCATTAGATTTTCTTTTTCCCATTCTGAAGATATGCCTGTAGCACAAACCCTGCTTCTCAGTGCCGAGTTGGTATTGTCATGTGACCGCTAATCCTAGATCACAGCTCTAACTAATTCTGGGAAATGTTCATGATTTGGTCTTGGTGCGATGTAGAGGTGCCTGGAGACTGTATTGGAGGGTGGCCCCAGGAGTCCTCCAGGCAGGCAGGGACGGACACCGCGAGAGAGACGCTGCCTCCACCTCCAGCACTGCCACCGCCATGGCCAGGGAGCAGCCCAACGTGGGGGACCTCCTCCCGCTCCTTGAGTCCTCCGACCTCCACCAGCTAGATGAGATCAGAGGCCTCATCAACGAGCAGCTCAGCACCGGTAGGACAGCGTGGCTTGTTTAACGTCAACATGGTTTATGTTCTGTGTGTGTACAGTTTTCTGGGGAGCTTTGAGAAACTGTAACTTTACTCATCAGTTTGTCCACTGTGTCGGGATCACCCCAGACTGCTCTATTAATGTCCTTTTTACCGTCTGTTTGAACAGACGTTCTTTGGTGGAATTTGCTGATTTTAGTATGCCTGCTACTATTGTTTTAAAACTCATTGAAATTATTCTTTCTCTAAAGAGCGAGGGTCCATGCTGCTGAACACGCTGGTGGACTACTTTTTGGAAACCAACTCTGCCCAGGCCATGCATATCCTCTCCTCAGTCAGAGAGCCACACGATAAGGTGAGAAACGCCCCTACGCAAGCTTAATGCCCGGGTCACACCAGGATTTAAAACGACAAAATGTAATGGTGAAATCAATTCATTCAAATGGGATCGCCGGGATTAGAGGATCTGCTCGACTTGTTTTTCTGTTTTCCTCTCTCTGTGTATTTTGATTATTGATACAGGGTTTGAATTTCTTTCACCCTGGACAGGTCGCCCGACTATCGCAGGGCTGACACATAGACGCTCACATTCCCACCTTCGGGCAATTTAGAGTCAACAATTAACCTAACACAGAAAAAGGCCCCAAGCCGGGTTTGAACCTGCGACCCTCTTGCTGTGAGGCGGCAGTGCTAAAAACTGGACCACCCTGCTGCCCCCCAAAAATGAAGACCAAGCCAATTAAAGTGTTTATTACAGTACGAACACAAAACACAAGTTAAAAAATGACTAGTGAAATGAAAGCACTATTGATAGATATATTACAGAGGACAGGACACTGTAAGAACGTAGGTATTAATTATTGTGTTGGAGATCTTGCCCTCAGCTCTTACAAATGCCATCAATTACTTCCATGTTGTTGTTGTTTTCTGTATTTGCATGTTGCCATAGCAAACTAAGAAATGGATTTGTTGTGGTGAAGGGCTTTGAGGTCATCATCATTATTCCTGCAGTCTTCCATGATTTTATTTGCATCTAATCAAAACGCACACACCAACTTCGGTGAGCGAGGTCAGGGTAGAATCACAGTGCTGATTTGTTGCTGTTATATGATGTTTTGTGTAACTTCGAATTCTCTGCACGACACAGCATATCTAAAAATAGATATGGAAAAAGCACAATTAAATAAAGTTCCCTTTAGGAAAGTTTCCTTTCCTTATAAATTAATAATAATATGAAGAACTCTAGCCATCTGATTGTGTTAAAAACAGAGCTAACCCTGCTGTCCCTCCCCCCCTCCCCCCCTCCCTCCCTCCCTCCCTCACTCGCAGCACCTTCTGGACAAGATGAATGAGTGTATGACCAAACAGGCCTGCCGGCTGCCCACCCTCACCCTGCTCGGCCATGTAATCCGCAAGCAGCCGTCCTGGATCCACAAGATCGCTCGATACCCTCTGCTGCTCTCGCTGCTCAAATGCCTAAAGGTAACGACCCAATAGTGACTCAGTGAACAAAGAAATCTCCTCGCCAAGGCACCGAGAGGTGTGTGGACGGATGAGTTTTAGAGATCTCATCCAGCTGCTTTTAGAATTGATATCACATAGCATATGTGATTTTTGGTTGGACTTTTTCTCAAAGCCATTTTTTTTTTTTAAGATTTTGGTGCTACATCAAACAGTATATATTTGTTTGGATTTATTTAATCTGCACTGATCCCTGAAGGTATGGAGGACGGAACCTACCAAAATAAAAAAATAAATAAATAAATGACACAATAAATGAATACATATGGCATTAAATGTAGCAAAAATAATATTAGAAATAAATGTAGCCATTAATGAATTGATAAAATGTGACATAAATTGATATTTGTGTTTTAATTTGCTTCTTTATTTATTTATCTTTGTATTAATTTCTTTCTTTATTTACTCTTCTGTTCATTTTCCCTTGTATTTTTATTTCTGTATTTTTTTTCATTATTTTTTAAATTGATTTATCTATTTTTGCATTTATTTTTCATTTATTTATTTATTTTTGCATTCATTTTTTTATATTTATTTTTAAGTGTGTGTATTTATTTATTTCTGCGTTTATTCATTTCTGCATGATTTTTCCCATTGCATTTCACCCATTATTTATTTCCCCAAACTTATTTATTTCTGTATTCTTTTCTTTAAGCAGTTATTTTTACATTTCTTTATGCATTTCTGCCTCATTATGCCAATGAGGGAGCTGTCAATCAACGTGTCATCATGGGGTCTTTAATTAATGGCTACATTTATTTTTTATATTATTTTTGCTACATTTAATGACATTTATTTATTTATCGAGTCGTTCATTTATTCATTTATTTTTGATTTTGGCAGGTTCCGTCCTCCATATGAAGGTGACTTTTGAGCCTCTTTTGTAAAACTATTGTAGCAGTAGTTCCTACAGACCAGAGATTTAATTCTAGCAAGCGCTGAAAGTGTGTTGTTGAACTAAAACCAACTCCTTACAGGTTTGACGGGGTATGTTCTTGATTATCTTTGTCAGTAAATGCGCCTCAGAGAAACACGAGATACGTGTTTGTCTACTCAAATGTTGTACAACGTTGCTGCTCAAACATTTGTTGATTAAGCTCTTGATTAGATTAAGTTTGTTGGCCGTGCGAGCGGCGGGGCCTCTAGGGATGTGATGATGGTCGGTCCACTGCTCTGGTCCTGACTGAAATGTCTTGACAACTATTGGATGGATTGCCATGCACTTTGGCACACACATTCATTCAATTAGTTCCGCGTCCCCAGCTTCCCCCGTAAACTTGGCATTGCAATATTCATATGTTGAATCCCAGTTGGTCTCTGTCCTTAGAGATTCTGATCTCTCTTGAAACATTGCCTAAGCTGGTGTCAGCTTCTAAACCAACTACCTGCCTCCTCTTCGGTTCTTTATTTCAACCTTTTAATCTCTGACTTCGTCATAAACTTGAATACTTGTGTCTTAATTTCCTGGCAGACGGATACGGACGTAGTGGTGCTGATAACCGGAGTGCTGGTGCTGATCACTCTGCTACCCATGATCCCTCAAGCTGGGAAACAACACCTGTGGGAGTATTTCGACATCTTCGGCCGCCTGGCGTCTTGGAACCTTAAGAATCCCGGTAGGAGCTTCTTCCTGTCGTGTCTCACAAAACATGTCAGTGCAACATGGATGTATGAAGGAATGGGTCGGCCCCAGCTAGCCCTTGGGGTGCTAACTACTCCGAGACTAACTTCTAGAAGGATAATAATGTACAATATATTGATATCAGAAAATATCCCTTTTGATATTGTTCGAAATGTTGCCCAGCCCTGTAAAAAAAAGGCAACATTTTTGGCAACTTGAATATTGTATTTACTGTTTTATTTAAATCTCATCTATCAACACCTCATAGGCTTCTGAAAAGATGTTTGCACTCGCAGCCATGTAGGCAGTTAACTGGAGCGTGAAAATCCAACTTTGGCGAAAGGGGAGGAAGCCGGGGTGGACAAAACGGGCCAAAACAAACAACAAAAAACTGTAACTGGGTTTGCCAGTTATCTTGCTGTTTATGTTGAATTTGTTGATCTGTTTCAAGTTTGTGCTTTTTTATTTTTAACACCTTCAGGGCACGTGTCAGAGGTTTACCTAATCCACCTGCACGCCAGCGTCTACTCACTCTTCCACCGTCTCTACGGCATGTACCCTTGCAACTTTGTGTCCTACCTGCGCTCCCATTACAGCATGAAGGAGAACATGGAAACATTTGAGGAAATAGTGAAGGTGAGGATGTTGTCCCTGCTGCTGTGCTTAGTCGCTCTGCGTTTTTGTAGCCAAATGATTGCTAATATAGATTTTGCGTTCAACCTTCCATTCAGCCGATGCTCGAACACGTTCGTATTCACCCAGAGCTGGTGACGGGAACCAAGGACCACGAGCTGGACCCCACCAGGTGAGTCTGGTACCGCTCCGCCTGGCAGAGGAACAGTTTACGGTTTAATCTTCTTTGACTAATGGTGCTGTGCTTTGCTGTAAGGTGGAAAAAGTATGAAATCCACGATATCGTCATCGAATGTGCCAAAGTGTCTCTGGACCCCAAGGAGGCCTCCTGTGAGGAGGGCTACGCCAACATGCCTGAGAATTTCTACCCCCAGATCCACCTACGACCACAAGACTGCACTTCCAGCCCCTACACAGACCTCCACAGCAGCTACGGTCAGGAAACACTTCACACATATGGCACTTAAATAGAGCAATTATGCCTTTTTCAGTGTTGTGTCTTTGATATTAAACATAGTGTTTTCTAACTGGTTTAAAGGACAAACACCAAACAGTGGTGTCCCAATAGAGCAGAGAGAGGTTCGCGGGTTGGTAGGTGCATCCTTTTGAAGATTGATCAGACTATTTGTCTTCTTGACAACAGGAAGCTCTTCTTCGACCCCGTTCTCGACTCCACGGCAGCCGCTACCCCCGCCCCTGTCCTTGCCCCCCTTCTCAGGGACGCAGTCCTCCTCCTCCTCCCGCAGCCCGCAGACCTCCAGACGGCAGGTGAGATCATCCATAACACGGTCAGAAGCTGTCTTGGTTCAGAGCACAAGATTGGTGAGTAAGCGACCAGAGGGTAGCACCGGAGCACCGCGTCGTTAAGCCTCTGTTTGCTGCTAGCTCTCGTCGTGTTTACACTCCATATGTCACCTGTCAGATGTAGTGAGTTCAGGGCTCTCCTCCAAAAACAACACAAAATCAGAGCAACGCCTCAGTGTTTTTAAAGACGCGGAGAGGAAGTGGAGAGTGGACAGACAGTTTTTGAGTCATCAAAGTCAGCAGGCTGGCAGACAGGCGGGTCAAGCTTCAGGAATTACAACGCATGCCCCCCCCCCGTCCCCGTCCTGCCACCTCTCTGTAGACACTCCCGAGGGCCGGTTGCCATGGAGATGCCGTCTCTACCTCTCTGTTATTGGGCCAGCCACACGAGGGAGGGGTCCGGGTGTTATTCTGCTCCCCTGGGGTCTGTCTGAGGATTTGTCTCTGCGTTACACTCCTTCCGACCCAGACAGACGGAAAATTTTGAAAACATGGGAGACCCGCCATTTTAGGAAACGCAGCATTTCAACTTGTTATTAGTCCTTTTTTTAGCTCCACTGTCACCACTAGGTAAATTAATATTGAAAGTCAAGTATTTCAGTAAAGTTAGTATTTTCAAATAAATGCTTGAATCTCAACTATTAACATTAATAACATTAATGTAATAACATTATTTATATTTTTTAGATGTAGTATAAATAAGGGATAATGTACAGCGAGCCGGTCATTGTTATGAAATAAACCCTGACCGGGCGATGCGGCACAAATGTCGCTTCGGAGTCTTGCATCGCCCTGTCGGGGTTTATTCCACAACACTAACCGGCTGGCGTTACATTATCACGCTTATTACACGGCTACTTACTTAAGAGATCAATAATTTGATAAACAAAAACGGTCCTCCAGAGTCCGACGTCAGAACTGCACCCATAGCAACGGTCTGTTATACATAGCAACGCCCTGATTGACCAATCAGAATCGAGTAGTCAACAAAGCCGTGTAATAATAAGTTGATAGTATTCCTCAGTTATAATAATTACAGCAATAACGGTAACAATGCAGTAATTTGATCCCGAAAGCAACACTTGCATTTCCTGGCCTTCTCTGGAGTGAGGTCAGAGGTCAGAGGTCAGGGATTCAGCAAGTTGGATGTTCAATCTGCCAAAAAGGCTCAAATCTGGATCTGTGATTGAGTGACTCCTGGCTTAAGAAATTGTTTAGCTGATGCGGTGAGCCACCCAGATCTTGAGTCATCTCGTCTCATGATCGGTTTAGTTAGTAGATGCCTAAACAACAGCCACACTCATAAGTATATGGCATTCGCTGTGTGAAATAGTGGCTCTGCTTTTTTTCCCTCCGAGATTGCTTTATATCTTAATAAATAAGTCTGCAAAATTTGTATTTTATTAGCAGAGATGTTTTTTTGTCTCTGATGAGTTGGCCCATCTCCTTAAAAAGGCCCATCTCCTTAAAAAAAACAACAATATCGTAAACCCTGTAACTACGCCCCAATTCTGCCCCTCAGCCTACAAGGTGGAATTTAAGATTAGTAGACCGTCAATACCTTCACCTTGATTTCCTTCCAGCATAAAGTAGATGTTTTGAAACTCATCTGTAAAATATGTTGAAGTTTGAGTATCAAGGCAATTATCTCAGGACTTTAGCACATAAAAGCAGAAGTATCTGCATGAGCAGACACCACTAGGAGTGATGCAATAATATGCTTTTGGTAATTTGGGTGAACTGACCTAGAAGACACGAATGCACATGTATTTCACAAGTAGAGAACCACGTGTGCATAACGAGGTTTAGGCTCTAGATTTTGCAGAGCAGCAAGTCAGGCTTAAAGGAATAGTTTGCCATTTTGGGAAATGTGTCTGTTCAATATGAAATTACAGCCAACAGCGGGTTATCTTAGCTTAGCATAAAGACTGGAAACAGGTGGAAAGAGCTAGCCTAGCTAATTAACATGTTACATCTCATTGTATCAATCTGGATTTAATCCCAAAGTGTAAACACAACAGGCTGTGGTTTTATAGATTTTGGCTGGCTGTAATTTCATATTACGTACAGACAATAATGTAACTCCCTGAAAGAAAGAAAGAAATAAAGAAAGAAAGGAAAGTGGTATTTCCCAGTGGCTTTTATCTATGTTCTGTTATCCATGTTTTCTCTGTCAGAGCTGTAATCATTTTGGCATCCGTCTTTGCAGAACTCCACCTGTGAACTCAACTCTTCCTGCGGGGGGAAGGACCCTCTGTGGAGCCCCTCCTCGTTGTGCGGCATGGCCACGCCCCCTTCCTCCAGGGGCATGTCGCCCAACTCCGAGCTCTCCCACAGTGCCTCTCACCTTCCCAGCCGCTTCCACAACACATCAGGTCAACACTTACGTCATTATAATAGGTTTCAATTCGGCTGGCGGTTTACTGAAGTGTGTTTTTTTTTTTTTTACGATGCTCTGGAATTTTCTTTTCCGCTGACCGCTGATTTTTTTTTTTTGACCCGAGCAGGAGGAAAAGGAACGCCTGCCTCCAGCACTCCAGCCACCTCTTCCCCACCTCCCAGCCTGTCAGATGACTTCCCCATAATCTCCTTACCAGCCAACACAGTCCAGTCCAGTCCACCAAGAAAGGTATGCTCTCTCCCCTCCAGTTAAAAATTGTCATTATAACACTCCTTGTTTACAATTTTCTTCCTGTCGGTGAGTTTAGGATGGGCAGTTGTCTGTTTGTGGATTTCATTTATACGTTCACTAAAAGACAAAAAATCCCCAAACAGATTTTTTTCAGTTATTTTTTTAACAGAAAAAGGCCAATGGGTGGATTGTGATTATTCATCTGAATTTCACAATAGCTTAAAGGTCTTATTGATAACATTTTTATGTTGACAAATATTTTACAAAAAAGAATACATCCACAGAGCTTTTAGACAGGTGCCGAATAAAAGTATAGCTTTTCCTGAATTTTTTTTTTATTATTGTGAATTAATCATTTTAAAAATGTTGGCGAGTCCAAAATGAATGTTTTGTTTATCTCTGTGGAAGATATCTGACGTTTCCACTTCTAAAAAGGCTTATGAGCCAATAGTATAACAACATTGGTATCATGTAGTATCTCTGTGTTGTCAGTTAGTGTGGAATAAATGGCTGAGATTGACGGTAAGTGCCTGGCAACGACTTGTTGTGAAGTAAATGCAATGAAACGGGGGAGGGAGAAAGCGATATGTAGTGGCTGAATATTATCAATAGCACCGTTAGTTATTCAAGATGCTGTTCCTCTTATGTTGCTAATTAACTCGTGACACATATGTCAGCCATATCAAATTATCTTAACTTGCATCATCTTGAAAACTCATTTCCTCGACAGCAGGAGGCAAATTGATTTATCAATATGTGCTTTAACTTTGCCCTCAGAAGTGGAGCAACAGGAAAAAAAAAATTGAAATCATTATAGTCATATTATTGGTTCTCAGCAGGAGTCTGATTTATTATATATTATATATTCTTTTATTCTGCTGTATAAAACGTAGAAATGGGTAAAGAATAAGAGTCTCTAATCAGCCTTTAATCCCATGTTACAACGTGGAGAAGAAGAAGAAGAGCTGAAGTGAACCACTGATTTGTTATCCAGACTAAATTCAAACTATAAACTGTGTGACTTTTCAGGATCGTCGACAAGGAGAAAGCAGTAAGCCAACCCTGGTGAGACAGGAGCCGGTGAAGGATCCAGAGAAGATTGCAGAAGCAGCCACAAGCAGAGGTTAGTCTCACCACTGTCATTTTATCACTGTTAATATCAGAGTAAAGGTCTTAACAGGTCCTCAATTTTCAATCGTATCCGAAATGATACCCATGGAAAAGCACGGTTAATAATTCAATCCGGAAGGGACCCGAGGGCAGTCGGACCCGAGGATAATCAGACCTGAGCCGATATATGGTTGATCTGAACAGACCCTGATAGAGAGAGAACACCATGAGCCACCAATTAACTCACAGTCGTGGTTAAAAGTTGCCGTAATGTATGTGATTTTTACCGCACTTCACAGCTCACTCTCTCTGTCTGCCTCAAAAACACATTTTTCTCCCATGATGATTATGATATGTACCACATGATCAAGGACAGACAGAGAGTTTGTTTTGATCCCCTAAGGTTTTTAAAGAGTGACAGACATAACTGAGACCTGCTGCAATACAACAGGATCCGTACCCGGACTCAATTAGACCGAATGTAATTTCAACTTGGCCCGACCTCTATATGCGATGCCAAATGTTAAGTAATTTGGATCATTAATCTTAACGAGCTGCAAACTTTCCTAAAAATAACCGTATCAGAGGTGCGTCGGTAGCTTTGATGTTTTGGCTTTTTTTCCGAGACGTTATTCTTCTGACATCAATACCCACACTTGTGACACACACACTTCCTCATCAGACGCCGGAGCCGCCGAGAACGTCTCCATGACTTTGACGGAGCTGTCGGTCTTCATGAAGAAACAGGAGCTGGAGCTTCAGCTGAGAACAGAGAAAGAGAGGGAAGAGGGTGAGTACGGACTCGGTGTGTAGATCAAAGAAGCAGATCCAGTCGGTGGGAAAATACAGGCCACGTTGTTGGTGCCTTCTTCAAGAAAAAATAATCCACCAAAACCAAATCATGCACAAGGCAGTCACAGAAGGACACAATGAGTTGTATTTGCCTTTGAGCAGGTGGGAAGAACAAAAAAAACCAGAGTGAAACTGCTTTGTGACGGATTCAGAAATAAGTTGGCTCACAAGCATTGCATACACTCTTGAATGCAAAGGAAGGCGTGTGTGTGTGTGTGTGTGTGTGTGTGTGTGTCTGTGTTTTAACCGTAGAAATAGGAGTAGGTCGGACATTGAACTGTTTTCTGTGGTCATTTGACTAGTACAAAAGAAAATGGCGATAGTTAGTTAGTTAGTTGTTATGATGACAACACATGTCAGTATAAATTAACCAATATGATGTATTTATTAACAAAGAAGATAGCAGACAATTGATAAATACAGCATAGAAAATGACTAATGTTAATGATAATTATAGAGACGATGTAAAACACAATAATATCAAATAATAAAGGAAGGAAAATGAAAAGAAAGGGAATGGGAATTTGTACAAATTCATTCTACATACAAATATTTGCCTCGATGTTAAACAGCCAAAGGCATACAGATATCCTTGGAACCCATTTTATGGAGACAGTACATTTTCTTGCAATTAACAACGTATCAAAATCTCACGTTTCATAGCAGAGTCAGTCAGTGCAGTGTTTTGTTTTGACTGAACCCAAAAGGTTTGTCATTGGATCACATCTTAAATAAGGTGAAGTCATTCTCCTGTTCAGATAAATGAACCTGAGCTCATGCACTTTCACTAAAATATCCAGAATGCTAACACATCCCCGCTTGAATCCCTGTGTGTGTTCAGCTCGCTCTGCACTGTTATCGGTTTAAATCCCACTTGAGCCACTTGTACTAAAAATAAATGCACCTACAGTACTGTGAAGCACTTTGGATAAAAGCTATCTGCCAAATGGCAAACGCTCTGCTGCCAAAGCTAGCTGCTTAGACTTAAACATTTCCCTTCTCTTTGGGGGAAAAAAAACAGAAGCCCAGAAACCTTATTTTTTCTCTGTGTGGGATGGCAGTTACTTCGCATTTATTTTGACTGCAGAAATATTGAAGCACAGACATTGACATTCAGAGAACATACATGCAGGTTTAAGTCCACCACAATCATCCATATGTTGTTTGTTTCCGCTGCAGCTGCCATCACGGAGGAGCTGCTGAAGATCACAGAGGATAAGCAGGAGCTGTCGGGTCCGAGGGGCTTCGACTCCCCTTTCTATCACACCACTGAGACTCTGACTGGCTGTCAGGCACAAGACGAGGACCTCGCCGACGCTCAGACCGGAGGGCCCGTCGGGGACACCCACCCCGTTGCGTCGACGCCAGAAAAAAGGGAGACCACTGTGAATACCAGCAGTGTTGGGAGTGAGAGAGGGGGAGGAGGAGGAGCGGGAGACAGCAGGAGCTCGGCCCTCGGCCTCGAGCAGTCCTGGTCCTTCCAGTCGGGGTTCACCCCCATCGACCACCACCTGCACCGGAGCCCCTCCGCCCCGGACGACGAGGTGGCCAAGTTCGGGATGTTCTCCCCGAGCCCGTGCAGCAGCAAGACCCCGGCCCCGGCGCCCTACGAGGCGTTCTTCGACCTGGCCCTGCCCCGGGCGGCCTCGCTCTTCGTGGGCCAGAAGACGTCGGAGGCGGTGCACAAGGCGGCGATGGAGCGGCTGTTGCAGCAGGAGGAGGGGCTGGAGGACGGGGAGGAGGAAGGGGTCGTGTCCGCCTCGCCACTGGAGGTGCTGGATCGCCTTGTTCAGCAGGGGAGCGACACCCATGATAAAGTTCTCAAGAGGTAAGGGGTTACAGCTTAGAGGTTTTCTGGCTTTTATTATTGTCAATTGCTTTAAACACTGGTCGAACGTTTGAGGTATTTTTCAATAGCAATGATAGCTTTAAAGCAGATGTATATTAACAATCTTTTCTGTTAAAAAATGAAGACATGTAGAAAAGGTGTTCCTCTAGTTTTTTTGAGTGTGTTGTCTGTATGAAAAAGTATGTTGCTCATCATACTGAGGAAACTCAGGAGTGAGGAGTCGTGATGTGCAGAGCCTGCCTGGGTTGTTTCCAGTCTGTTACTGCGGCCGAAAGGAAACACCCAGTTGAGAACAAGTATGACATTGTTCAGAATCCGTCGGCCCTTTTCTTTCTCCAAACTCACACACACACACACAGCGAGCCGGTCCTCCGAGCCAATAGTACAACCGTGTCAGCAAAGTCAACGCTGGGCACGGAGCAGGCCGGCTTTGCTCATTTCAGTCGCCCATCTCCGTGACGTCTGTCTTCATCGGAGCCAAACAGAGGAAACAGAGACCAAGTTCAGCTGAGACTAACGACCAAATACGGCAGTTTACTCCGATATAGTCACTTGTAAGGGTGGGCAAAATGGACAACATTAATGTGACGATAACTATAACCTGCATTATTTCTATTGATACATCACGACATCTACTAAATAAAATATAGTAAAAAAATCTAGGGCTGCCCCCTCTTAGTAGATTAGTCGACTAATCGGTGGTTTTGGTCTTAGTCCACTAAGATTTCTACAGTCGATCCAGCATTCCCAACACCAGAAATTCTTGCTTTTCCACAACACGTATACACATACTGCATGTAAATGGTTGTGCTTCTGTTTACTGAATCATATCATTACAAATCCTGACAAGAATTACTTAAGACAGAAACATCCCAGAGAGATCATTCTTCTGAAATGTTTTTTCCACTCTCTCCTTTTCCAGACTACCTTTGCCAAGTAAGTCAGCTGACTGGACGCACTTTGGAGGTAAAACACTAGCACTGCCATACACTGATAAAGGAAGCTATTATGAAGACTGCAGATGGAGCGTTACTCAGGCATGACTAGTGATTCGTCACGAGCTCCGAGACATGAACAGCATGTTAAAACGTTATCCGGACAGACAGGGAATTTGTTCAGTGGAAGTTTATCAAAACACACAAAGTTCCCACAGTCATGCAGTGCCCTGATGAACTCAGAAATTCGAATGTTGGCCGCCGAGAGGTTTCTTCGCCCTTTATTTGCCTCCCTGTATGCATTCAGTCGACCAGAGCAATAATCTAATCTTCTCTAGCTGCAGCTCAAAACAAAGTAGAAACACACAGTGTTTTTGTTAAAGCTCTACCAACTTGTAATTACAACTCTGGAAATTAAATCATCTCTCCCGGTTGACTAATAGGAGTCATGTAATTTTGATTGCATCCAAAACAACAATAATATTTTTGCTACATTTAATGACATTTATTTATTTATTTATTGAGTCATTCATTTATTTATTGATTGATTTATTTTTGCAGGTTCCGTCCTCCATAATACTTATGTTTATTTTCGATGCTCGTCATGATCCAGATTAGATTTTTTTAAAAACATTGTGTTATGAAAATAACACATTTAAAGGATTATGGAAAGCTAGCGGCGGTCTATGCTTTTTTTAAAAATACTTGTAATACTTTTAATACTTTTTATTTTTTCTAGTTTCTCGTCATTGTGTGTGACTGATCAGCAGATGTTCCCTTTGTGAAGTCAGAAACATAACTTATATTGTTTATAGTGACTGATGGACATGCACATTAGAATCCTATCAACCTTTCTGGCTTGGCGAAATCACAGCATTGTGATAGTCATTTTTTCTATTATTATTATTCTTATTATTGCATTACCTGCGCTATTCTGGTGTTCTACACTCAAATAATAATAATTAAACTCATTTCTACCAGTGTGTATGTGTGTCAGGCGTGTGACCGTGTTAATTACATTATTATAACCATGGCCTCCCCAGGCTCGGCTCCGCTGGACGAGCTTCACACGCTGCGCAGCCAGCTGCTCCTGCTGCACAACCAGCTGCTGTACGAGCGCTACAAGAGGGAGCAGCACGCCGTCCGCAACCGACGCCTCCTCCGACGCATCATCAACGCCACTGCGCTGGAGGAGCAGAACAACGCCATGGCAAGTTTGCACGTGCTCCTTATCACAGATTAACAAACATTTAAAGGTCTGTCCCGTAAGCTGGAGGCTCACAGGTTTGATCCCCCAACATCCAGCGTTTCCTGTTTGCATTCTGAACACAATGAGAGGAGAACACGCATCTGAATTCCTCAGAGATATCCGCTGATCACTGAGGCATTTCATAACTCCAGCTGTCAAATCAGTGGAGAATCATCTGCAGCACGCAACAGTGTGACTGAAGTTGTTTTGTTTGCAGCTGAGAGCGACCCAGACAGATCGGTTTTCAACAAGTGATGGTTGCAAAGAAGCCATGAAGGCTGTTTTGTCTTCTGAAATGAAATGTAAACCAAGAAGAGAAACACTGGCGCATTCACGCAGCAATCAGCTGAAAATGTTGCACAGGAAAAAAATATCTAATTTGTCCATCCCTGCCCTCGCTACAACGGCGTATTAGAGCCATTGTAGGTAAAAAAAATAATAATTACGGAGCTGGGGGAGGGGGGTAATATTCTGAGAAAAAACTCAGAATTTCCAAGATTAAAGTAATACATTTATGAGAAAAAAACTGTAATCACGGTTTTTGTACTATTTTCCAAGTTCTTTTTCATGTAAATGTATGACTTTATAATGTCAGAGAATATCCATTTTTTTCTTTTTTTTATACTTTATTTTTTTCAGGATTGTTTTCATTAATGCAATTTACAGTTCATACTTACAAAAATGTATAAACAAACTTTGAAGTAATGAGCCTAGAAACGAACAAAACAAGATGTACATAACAGAAAACAACATCAGCATAAGAAATTATTTAAAAAAAAAAAAAAAAGGTGGCGGCAGAAATATAACAACTAGGTTGTATGCTGTATTCAAGTTTGTACATTAGGTTCATTTACATATTCCATGTTTTTTCTCGGAATATTACCCCCCTCCCCCGGCTCTTAAAACATTTCTTTTTTTTTACCTACAATGGCCCTAATACGCCGTCGTACCTCACTAAAAGACCAGCTGGTCTGCACAAACTGCTTCAAAGTGCCTTAAAGCATCTATTCTTTCTAACAGACATTTAGAAACTCCTGTACACTTTGTACTTAACCAGTGCGTGTGTGTGTGTGCAGAAGGACCAGCTGAACCTGCAGAGTGTGGACATCGTGTCTCTGAGGGAGAGTCTGCAGGTGGAGCAGCAGCGGTACAGGCAGCTGTGGGACGACCGGGAGACGGTGGTGACCAGGCTGCACAGTCAGATCAGACAGCTGCAGCAGGGCCGAGATGACTACTACACCAAGAACCAGGATCTCCAGGTACGCACACGCACACGCACACGCACACGCACTCGCACACGCACACAGATTCAGAGATGCACAAAGATTCAGACACTGGCACACACAGGTATACATTACTGTATGTGTTTTGTAAAATACAATACGATGATAATACAGTACAAATATATGTAGTTCCCTTTATATATTGTAATGTAACTCTCTTCAATCTGGTTGTGTTTTGTGCCTCCAGAGCAAGTTGCAGGAATGTCAGAAAAGGATGGATGACCTGGAGGCGGAGCTTCAGAGGGCCAACAACAAAGTGTGCCACACCGGTCACCTCCTCAACCAGATGACCATCAAGGTAAAGAAACACCCGAGCCACGGTCAGACATACAGTAACTAATTATTTTCTCAGTTTCAGGTCGCTGATCAGACATGGAATACGTGACGTTGTCGGCCTCATCTACCTGATTAGCTAACAGGGTTTGTCATTTAAGCAAAGGCAAGACGAGGCCATTTTAGTAAGACACTTCAAAGTGCTCTACAGAAGGTGAAGAAATGTGTTACAAGAACATTAATATTACAATTAGAATTGAATGATATTTAAAGAACTAATTTGACAAAAATAATAATAGACCAGAAATACAGTGCACTTACAGTGCAGTAATAAGATGCCCAAAATTTAATACAGGAAATTAAAATGCAGCATAGAAATGAATCAGGCGAAGGCAGCACAAATATATTTGCGATGGCTTTATACGGAAAGAGACCTGATATATCATTGATGAGTTGAATTGAATTGGTGTTTCTGTCCTGGACGATATCAGCCATCAGTCAAACTTACAATATGACGTCCTGCCAATAACAAGAATGTCTTCTACATTTTCTATCTTTCATGTCTGGGCAGGTGTTCAGTTCCAGATAAGGAGATAAACATGTCTCTGCTAACAAACCCATATGGGCGCTATTCACACAGCATTTAACTGCTTTATGTTAAATCAGCAAGACTGTTTGGTTGCTGCCTTTCAGGCTCATCCAGTGTAAAATTTAAATCAAAATGTTCAGTGTGCTTCCTCCTGCTTTTCTAAATGGAGGAATTGGGCAGGACAGTGAGCAGGCTGGCGGACAGTTGGGTCAGACTTAGGGGGTTACGGCACAGCAGCGCATGCCCCCGTCCTGGTCCTGCCACCTCTCTGTAGACTGCAGACTCTGTCCCAGGGCTCGGTTGCCTTGGAGATGTCGTCGCTCCCTCTCTATTTTTGGGTCAGCGGCGCGGGGGGTCTGGGTGTTTTTCTGCCTCCTGGGGTTCGTCTGAGGTCTGCTTCCCTCCTCTGACCCAGACTGAACCGAAATCCTGACAAACAAGGAGCAGTTGATTCAGTCCTTATTTATGACATCCAGACAGAATGAATGGACGGGATGGTTTAATATCCTGTGATGTCAGGGCCTGGGGATTGAAGATTATTTTCATAGAATGTCTGTACAGCTTAACATTTCTCTTTTAAGTAATCAATTTTTATTTTGTATAGCCCAAATCACAAATCACAAATTAGGTAGGGCTGTCAAAGTTAACGGCGTAATAACGCCTCAACAGAAATTCGTTTTAACGTAACTTGCGATTTCTAGGTTGTAGCAGATTTCAGTTTTATAGCTAGAATGAAGGTCATATCATCATATGAAGCTATAAATTCTAAGGAATTCATCGGTACCAACCATGTTATACTAGCTTGTCGTGAAGGAGGTTAAATAACGCTCCAAACTTACACTAAAATTTGCTGAGGAAAAACTGGCACGGCCATTTTCAAAGGGGTCCCTTGACCTCTGACCTCAAGATATGTGAATGAAAATGGGTTCTACGGGTACCCGCGAGTCTCCCCTTTACAGACATGCCCACTTTATGATAATCACATGCAGTTTTGGGGCAAGTCATAGTCAAGTCAGCACACTGACACACTGACAGCTGTTGTTGCCTGTTTGGCTGCAGTTTGTCATGTTATGATTCGAGCATATGTTTTATGCTAAAAGCAGTACCTGTGAGGGTTTCTGGACAATATTTGTCATTGTTTTGTGTTGTTAATTGATTTATAATAATAAATCTATACATACATTTGCATAAAGCATATTTGCCCACTCCCATGTTGATAAGAGTATTAAATACTTGACGAATCTCCCTTTAAGGTACATTTTGAACAGATAAAAAAATGTAATTAATTTGCGATTAATCACGATGGACAATCATGCGATTAATCGCGATTTGATATTTTAATTGATTGACAGCCCTACTTTTAAGTTGACCACTGTCATAAAGTAGAATTTGTTTCAGACAAAAGTAGCTCCTTAGAGTGACGTGTGCACTGTGAAATGTTTAGATGGCTCATTTGCCGCTGCTTGTTGAACCTTCAGTGGGTTTCGGAGAGATGATTAATTCTGTCGGGCTTGTTGTTGATGCATTCCCAGATATTCCTGGGCAGGTTTGATTTGTAGCGTAATTGCTGTTTTGCCCTCCGTCGTCATTGTTCGTCTCGTGTGTCCTTCAGCTGAGCAACAGCGAGAGCACCCAGCAGCAGATGAGCTTCCTGAACAAGCAGCTGCTGCTCCTCGGGGAGGCGCATAAGCTGTCCATGCAGGAGTTGCACCACGCAGGCGCCGATAATACAAAGGTAGGCTGGAAGGAAGTGTGTGTGGGTGTGCGTGTGTGTGTGTGTTTGTGTGACAGATGCAGAGACAACTGCTGAGACGACGTACTGAGGTGAAAAAAGGGAACCTAATTGGGTTTGTTGGGCGCCAAGTCAAACTGTCTCACTGAAGCGTTTTTAGCTTCGCTGTAACATCTATCTAACTAGATATGTCATATGGTTATCCAAAGTATGAGGATAGACTTCAGTGTAGTCAAAGGTTGGTTCTGATTGTATATAATTTCACATGTTCTCATTTTTTTTTTTTCTCTTTTGCATCTACCAGACACACAGATAAGATTTTGGTGTTAGTCGATCGTACGAAGATTAATTTAATAGAAAAGAGTGAGGTCAGAAAAAAAAGTGTAACTGAGTAAAAGCAAATTCCTCACTTGTATAATTAGTAATCACTTGTAACTCTCCTGGTGCTGCTCAGCTCTCTTTATATAATTGTAATGCTGATAAGCACTTGGCACTCTAGTTTTGGATGTTCAGAGCTTCACTGAATGCACCTCATGACACAGAGAAACCTGCGTTACTTTCTTCTTGTGAGTCAAACTACAGTCAGATACTGTAGATAACGGTAGAAAATAGCCTTAACTGTATTGAGAAAATAGTAATGCACATTGAAAAACTCCTCATAGAACTACCATGAAAAGAACAAGCTGCTCACACATGGCTGAAAACTTTCTTTCATCTGTGTCTTTTTCACCCTCTCTTTTCATTTCTTGTTCCTTCCTGCTCCTTGCGCCTGTGTGGACACTGACCCACCACCACCACCACCACCCAGGAGGCCCAGATGCTGAAGGTGTCTTATGGCAAAGAGGTGGAGACGCTGAGGCAGAGCCTGCTGGTTCAGGGTCAGAAACTGGAGGCAGCGCAGCAGAGAGTCGCCGAGCTGGAGACGCACCTCTCCAAGAAGGAACACCTCATCGCCGAGCAGAAGAAGTTCCTCGAGGATGTGAAATGTCAAGCGAAGTGAGTGTGAACCTCCCAAAGTCCTCAAAATCAGCTTCTGATCTTCTCTTTCCCCGCTTCACTTTTCTCATCTCTCTCTCTCTCTCTCTCTCTCTCTTTGCAGGGCGGAGCTGCAGGCCTCAGACAGCAGGTATCAGGCTCAGAGGAGGATCACTCAGCTGCTGCAGACTGAACTCCTGCAGCTCTACAGCAGAGTGGAGATGGAGGCTCCCGCCAGCACCGCCACCAGTTCACCACCAGGGAGCAGCGCTGACCCACACACTCCTGCGGACTCCAGGTCAGGCTCAGCACTCTTTTTAGTGTAGCTGTTCAATTTGCACAGCATTGTGTTACGACTAGACTGACAAACTTACTACACGATTTAACTTAGTTCTGCACTGGTTTACAATGGCTCCCAACCTTTATGGCAGTTTAAAGAGGACCTATTATGCTTTTTCCCTGCTTCTGTTTGTCACAAAGACGATAATAGAAGAATGCAACTTGTACCAGTTTCAGGTGTCAAATAAGCACCAAGCGAGCCCTGATAAACCAAAGCTCTGTTAGTTATTGTGTGAATAAATGTAATGAATGTGTTTATGTAAATGTTAGTGGTATTGTATTGATAATGGAACTCACATAAAGACTTGAATCATCTGATCTATCAACAGTTTCTTGAGTGTTTTTCTGAATATGTTGTCCTCCGCAGTGTCATGGTGCCAGATGGACAAAGTAAACCTCACACCAACGAGGAGGTGGACAGTAGACCGCCACACGACTCCCCTCGGGGCATCGGCAGCACTTTATCGCCACGGCAACCAAAGGCGAGCAACTCTTCCAAGACAACGGCCAACGGCAGCCAGGACCTGGCCCCGCCCTTGCTGGTGGAGCCCTCCCTGTCCTGTCCCTACGCCAACTCGCTCTCACCCGTGGCCCCCTCCGACGCGCCGCTCACCGTGGGCTCCTACCCCAGCGCCAAGAGCTTCCTGGGCATGAGGGCGCGTGAGCTGTTCCGCAACAAGAGCGAGAGCCAGTGCGACGCGGAGCAACCGCCGAAGCGTCTGGCCGGCCTCGCCCACGGCCTGAAGACTGAGCTGTGCGTGGAGCCGCCCTGCCCGGGTTATATCGCCCCCGCCGGCCCCGCACCTTCCCCCATCCCGACTCCGCCCCCCGCCCCAGCTCTCGCCCACGCCCACTCCCACGCCGCTCCTCTCACTGTGCCCACCAAGGAGCCCCCCTCTGAGCCCAAGCAGCGGGCCTCCAGCCAGGAAAGCCCCCGCAGGAAGGCAGGGGCAGGGTCAGGTGGAGGGCGGGGTCAGGCGGGCTCAGGGCGCCCCCGGCAGCAGCAGCTAAAGATCATGGACTATAACGAAACACATCACGAGCACAGTTAGAGACACAGAACTGAGCCGGGACGCAGGGCGGAGGTTGAGAGACTGAAGTTGTAACGATGGAGAAGAGCTACAAATCAGCAGAAGAGTTTACATGTCAGCAACTCTTTGGAATTCAGTGTTATTTGTTCCATTCCTCTGAGTGGACAACAGGATTTCCCACAATGTTTTTCTACTTTTTGTTTTTTTCTTTTTTTTTTCTACTGAGTCATTCCCCTGAAGAATTTTGACAAGGTGACCGGGATACAAAGTCGATTATTTTTGTTACCAGTGGAGATGCTAGTCTTATGATTTTGGTTATGAGACAAAGACGCTCAAAGATATGCCGACAGTGATCGAAGATATCAATAACTTACACGTGACACCGTTATCAGTAACTTACTCGTGACACTGTTATTAATAACTTACACGTGACACCGTTATCAATAACTTACACGTTACACCGTTATCAATAACTTACACGTGACACCTTAATCAATAACTTACACGTGACACCATTATCAATAACTTACACGTGACACCATTATCAATAACTTACACGTGACACTGTGAGTCATTAGTTCACCCAAACTACAAAACTCCCACTTGGCTCCAGTTGTATCAGCCATGCAAATAGTTTCTCTTTAATTAGCCCAAATTTTGTGATTTCTGCCTCCACAGCCAACACAATTTAAGTGAATGGAATTTTGTTTGTGGTGCTCACAGCATTGAAAAATCACATTTAAAAAAAAAAGCTGCCACTTGTCTTCTGAAACAGTGTGACAGTTACTTTAAATAATCCACAAAATCTTTTCTGATATTTCATTGGAACTGCTTTCTACTGAAGAAATAGTCCCTTTGGATAATCCACAAACCTCACTGTAAACTAAGGGACACTGTTTCTGCAAAGACAAGTTGCTGTAACAATTTTTAGATGTTATTTGTAAATGATGTGAGCACCACAAATAAAGTCCCTTTCACCTCCATTGTGTTGCCCGTGGAGACGGGAATAGACTAATATCTCAAAATATGGACAAATAAAACTAGTCGATACCATACATACCATTTTTTTTGTTGTTTGGGTGTACTGACCCTTTAAAATCAAATTGGTTATTAAAAAACACCAGAACGATCATCTGTTCGGCATGCTTTGGCGTTGACCGAGGACCGAAATATGTTTTTGATATCGGAGTGCATGTTGTGTGTAACATCAGAGCGGCGCAGGTGGCGAGTACGTAGAGATGTTTGGTTTGTTCTGGGGAAAACTTGGAAGTTGACTGAATTGGAAAACTAACATTTCCATAAAAAACTCCACTGAGTTTTTGTCCAAAATAAGTCAGAGAGAGAATGTGTTTTGTAGGTGATGCAGTCACGTTGGTTCTCGTATTTCAGCAAAGATGCAACGAGGAAAGTGTGTGAAATTTAGAAACTGATGAAATTGTATGCATTCTTATGAATTCCACATTCTGTTGTACCTTTTTTTTTTTTTTTCTATTATTTATTCAGCCATGAAGTACATATCCTTAATTTGAATCAGACCTGGCTAGTGACACAAGCCCAAGCTATAAAAAATCACCTTTTTTCTGTTCAAGACGACCAGCTGCTCATTTCGAAGTGCCATGCAAAAACATTTGTGTTCTGGCTGAATTTAAGCATCTCTAAACAGAATTGTTGTTTCTCATGTTGCGTGTACATTCTGCTGGTGCAGCGTGGGAAAACAAAACCAAAAACATCTTGTCCAATCAGGTTCCCTTCTGCAGGTCTGATAAACGGGGAGTTTCTTCTGAGTATTGGAAGTAAAACCTCCGGTATTGAAAGTCATCTAAATCCTGTTGTCCACCGGGAACTCCTGCTGTCACTTCCTTTTGCCTCGCTATCTAAAGCATGTTCAACAATCCACTTTAAATGCCAACCGTAGTAACTACCGCAAACCAAGACAAGAAGGTACAATCAGCACAAACTGAAGGAACCAGGACTCTGACCAGAGCTGGAGAATCTGGGATAAAACGGCAAAAAAAGGAAGTTCTTAAAGCAGTGGCTTGTGTTTAACTGTGAACAATAAAGATCGTCTTCAATGTTTTGCACTACAATTCTGAGTTTTGCTATTTTTTGTTGCTGCTGAATGTAAGCCCCTCCAGTTTGTACCTCTGTGGAAATGCAGCATCAAGGTGTTTTTTTCATTATGTCCAGTGAAGGTTGAGTTTGTTTTTGGGACTGGACACTTTCAGATGTTTGCAGATTGAAAAGAGTCAGTCCGTCCTTCTAAACTGTGTTGTTGGTTTACAGCTCCATAGAAAACAGAATGAATGAGTGAACAATGGCATACAGGATGATTTTCTTTTGTGATCAGCCCTGTGATATATAAGGCACAAAAGCACAGGTATGAGCCTAAAGAGAGCTAAAGAAGATTACATGATTAATCAATTAGTCGATTGACCCAAAACTATTTTAATAAGGGATTAATCGATTCAGTCATTTCCATTCCCATCTTTGCATCCTCTTAAATGTGAGGATCCGCTGCTTTTCCTTGTCATATACCATAGTAAAGTGAATAACTTTGGTTTTGGACTGTTGGTGGGGCACTGTTGGCTCTGGGAAACGTAGTGCATGATGGGATATCAACCATTAGCTTAGTTTAGCATTAGCTAACAGTGGAAACTGCTAGCCTAATAGCTAGCCCTGTCCAAGGTAGCTAACTAACTAACCAGCTGCCTACTAATTAGGCACAGCTAAATAAGCTAACTGTCAACTGCCTCATGGCTCATAGCTTCATATTTACTCGACAGTCTTCTCAACTAACTCTCGGCAAGCGTATTTTGCCAAAAGGTCGAAGTTTCCTTCAGTAAATAAACACAGAGGTGAGTATTGAGACTGACATGTTGTCAAATCCAACATTTCGGCTAATGTTAGCTCAACAACAGATAGCAAATGAGCTAACATTTAGCTAACAGTTAGCTAGTTTATGCAGCACAGAATCATTTTCAGAGAGAAAGTCAATACCAAACTTAAAAAAAATTCTGTAAACTGAAAATTGGTTTTATATGCATGATAACTGAATTTAATATTGTTTTTGTCAGTGTCAATAAGGACTAGATATGATAGTTAATACCCTGTGTGTGTGTGTGTTTCCTTTGTTGAGGATGGTGGTGTCATTTCATACAGATAATATGTTGCTTGATTAGGGCATTATGTTATTATATATATATATATATATATGTTATATATATATATGTTATATTATTATATTATTATTATTATTATTCTGGCCATTGTTTTTCATGTTAGAGCACCTTGTATGGCGTCTTATACCAAAGACAGCTGTGCTTGAAATGTTTTGTCTTCCAACTTAACCTTTCCTGTTTGATTTCTTTCTAGATTATCTCATCTACTCTGCTGACTTTCCAAAAAAGAAGGTGAGTAAATTTCGGATTATTTTTTTTTCACAGATACTGTAGGAGTCCCTGTTTCCATGTTGTTTGTATTTACTTTTATCCTTCTGTTTGTTGTCCTGTTTCCACCAGAGGACACTGTTGCTCCAAAAACACCAGACTGCTGCAGCCATGATGTTGGGATCAACAGGTAAGACAGTCTGGTAAATACAGTGTTACACAGTTGATGATTGAAGATGATTCAGATGCTTAGGCTGTTAACCGTGCTGGTCAATATATGACAGCAGAATTGATGATATTGACAAGAAGGTGTTATTTTTCTCACTCCATGTATTTTTTTTCTTTAATATGTCAATTTACTTGAGGTTACTCTGTAAGGAAATAGTATAACCACAGTTTTACAAAAACACTCCCTCTGTAAAGACAGCAGACAATAATCCAAAACCAGCGATATTACTCATGCTTAAACTAAAGTGCATCCACATTGATTTATACAATTAAATCTGTTTTATTAATTTATTTGATTTTTCTATACAAACATGTACATCGTAGAAAACAAACTTAAAATTCAGAAACTTAACAGTGTGTTCACTAACGGCATCCTGTCATTTTTGTTTTGTTGGTGTGTGTCGTTTGTGTATGTACATGCGTGACTGTGTGTGTGTGTGTGTGTGTGTGTGTGTGTGTGTGTGTGTGTGTGTGTGTGTGTTTTATCAGCTCTCAAATCCCTGGGCCTTGCTGTTAACTCTCATCCTGCTTCCAGGACTGAATCATTTTTTGTGAGTATAACCGACCAAGTATGATTAGTTTATCAAACGTGTGCATATGTATTTCACGAGAGAGAGTCCAAAAAAAAAAAGGAAAAAAAGTGGTATGATTAATTTACCAGCATTCCGCAGGGTCAAGGAAATTGATGCAGGATAATTGGGCACATAGGGAATCCTTGGCAATTTGTGCTTTCAGACTCTACTTGAGAAATTAGATGTCAGTGCAAATGTGAAATTGCTCCTCAATGTTCTCAAAGATTCCATGAAAATTTAAACATAAATCTTAAGTATTTCCAGCAAAGGGATTCTTTCCTTTTTTTGTGCCAACTTGAAATGAAGCCCTGTGAAAATGATCTGAATGAAGTGAAAGTGTATGAGGGGGGGAAAGAAGACATCCGAGCTTGTGTAAAGTTGGGGCTGCACTCCGAGGAGGATGTCGGGGCTCTTGCTCTCGGTAAAATCCTCATGCAAGAATTCATTAGATTCTTTTTGACAGGAAGTAAAGTTTGAATTCATCTGAAGACGTGTAATTATAATATTCAAGATATGTACACCTATAGCGCAAAACCTAACTCAGACGATGCGGTATAGCCTACTTTTTTGTAACTCGGGTTGTCAGTGTAGAAGTTGGAAGGTACAATCGTACGACACATGTGTTCATATGAATGAAAATACATTACACAGGCGTGAATAATTGATATAAAGGAGCATACATTTGTCAAGTTCGGGAGGTCATTGATTGATGAAGTTGCCGTGTATGTTTTAGTTTGAAAGAAGTTAGAAAAACAATATTTGAAAAGCATGTATTTTATTGCAGTGGTCATTAATTACATTTGATCAATTTAGCTTCAATTACAAGCATTACTGAAAATTAATAAATCATTATCATCATCACTGAGTCTGATCAGAACTTGTGGGGAATTTTGTATTCATGCAAAATCAAGATAAACTGCTCCAAACTCCTAGTTATATTTAAATGTTAGTGTTTATTCCTCACGGACACAGTGCAAAAGAAAATGCTAAACAAGAATATTTTTGGTAAGCATACTACATACTGACACTCTGGAAAACGGCTTCATTTGTCCTCATTAAAAGCTTAAAAGTCCATGAATAAATAATCATTAAAGAGGATACTTTTTTCCCCCCCGTTTTTTTTTTTTTTTTTTTTATCTTCGGCCTTATGCAAAATACACTCACTGACTAAATAAATATGCTCCATAAAGGCTGTTTAGAAACGTGCCCTCCCCCCTCTACTTCCACATTTAGATAGCTGACATGCACCTAAAGATCAAGATCCTACATTGGCTGTTGGTTTTGGAGGGAAAAATTGGACCTCCGAGAGTCAACTTAATGCAATTAAGTGAGGATGATGAGCCTTTCTCTCTCTGTGCTGCTTGAATCAGTAAGCAAGGCAGAATCAAAACTTAAAGGCAAGAAGAAAAGAAAAGAGCGGGAGATGAGCGCGCACAGACCGGTCCCAGCGGTTTAATTATTTTAATTATCTCTTCTCTTTCAGCTTTCCTAAAAAAAGAGGCCATTAAAGGATGCCCGTTTGGGTTAATCTGATTAAAAAAACAAGATGGAGGGAGAGATGAAAGGCTGCAGATGTCAGTGCTAATCAGGGGAGTTAAAACTGCTATTTGTGAACTGGGACGGTTGTTAAAGTGGGTAGAAAGTGCGTGCAGTGTGAGTGTTTTTTTAAATACGTTTTTCCTCACTTCAAAACACCTCCTTCCTGCAGCCTCTGTTGATAAACTCCCTCTCATGCATCTCCTCAAACTAACGCCATGTTTGATTCTCCGCCGCGCTCTGTAACTGCGCTGGCAGCAGGTCAGGCAAACGCAGCACGACCGGGGAGAAATATTAAAAGTTTTAAGTTGAGTCCCCAGTGGTACGGTTTCGTAAAGGAAGACTCCATTTGAGGATGCGATGAAAAGCAGCATTAGCAATTAGCAGCACCAGAGTGAATGTTTCTTAGATTTTGCAGGAAGTCGGCCAATAAGGCACATCATTATCGATTAAACCTCTGCATTAACTGCTTCTCATCAAGTCATTTCTGTCAATAACTTAGTCCTTTAGAGTGTTATTTTCTGAAAACAAGTGAAGAAAGTCTGTCAGTTTCCCCTGCAGATTAACTCCTCTCATGCATTTTCTAAAACTAGATTTCATTGTTCTTGATTCTCATGGAGCAAACTGTCTTATTCATTCTTGTTTCAGTATGCATGAAGGTAGAGGGGAATAGAGTTGAGGCGAGTGAAACTCAAAGTCCAGCTACTACAAAACATTTGTGCACTCAAATCAGTCAGAATGGCCTTTTAATTCTACAGTACTCTTTCAGTTTCTATGTTCAACACATGGGGAGTAAACAGACAGGTTATGCGGTCTTGAGCGTTTCAAGATATAAATGGTAATTTTCTAAGATTGGAAACATGTTTAAATATTCTCACCACACTGGCAGAGTTTAAAAAAAAAAAAAAAAAAAAACATTTTAAAGAAAATAAAAATATTTAAAATATTTCTATCATTTTTTTCAAATCAATGTTAGATAGAACTAACTTGATATTTTTGAGGTGTAATTATTTAATGTATTTATAAGAAGCGTCAACTTTACATCACTCAGCAGGCCAAATGCAACACTCAACTTTGATAACGCAGGGAGTTGTTAAAGTTCCTCTGACTGCAGAGCTTGACATTTGTTCAGGCAAGAATGAGCACAAAACCAGCACAGGTGTTGAGCCACAGCATGGCGAGAGAGGAGGGGAAAGGAGAGAAGAAAAAAAGGAAAAAAAAAAACAAAGATCTACTTTCAAACTAAATCAAGCAGAAGGAATGTCCTGAGTGTGTACAGAGATGGACGGGAGCCCATGCAATATTAAAGCGCCATGTCTGGCAATGCCAGCCGTGCCACTCCTCTCCGCGGCTCCCGCCCTCCCGGCTTCCCGGCCATCGGCTCTTCCCTCAAGGTGACACTTCAAAGCGGGCACGCAGACGTGGCAGGCCTGGCTGTCGGCATGGAGCCAGCCCCCCCACCCCCCACCCCCTTCTTCCTCCTCTTTCTCTCCCGCCCACCACCCATTCTACCCCCGCTCCCCCCACCGCCACCACCACCTCAAAGACACAGCTCCTACCCCTGCTGGGCCAGGTCAGCGCCAAGATCCACACCGCTCGCCGCCTCGGGAGCCGCTGTCAAAAAACTCTTCCCCACAAGCTTAATTAATAACGGGCCCATTCCTAATGCAAACCCTCTGAATCTGCAGCCTGTTTCCCCTCCGATCCTATTGGTGAGTTCTGAGGCCTCGACAGAAGGCAGACAAGGAGAGGAGGGCTGGTTGGGGATGCATCCAAATCATTTGAATTTCGATGATTGGGATTCACATGCATTATTCTCCGCGCTTTATAACCTATTTTCTGTGTTGTACAGTGTGCCTGCCCGCCTGCCTGTCTGTCTGGGTGTTTTTTTTTTAAAAGATGTCTCTCTTCTGCAGATGATTGGAGACACTCGAACCAAAGAATACGGGGCTGCTGTCCTCGGCCTGTCTGACAGGTGAGGTAGGAAAAACCTAAATGTACACACACATACACACACACACCCCGGTCTGCATCAGCTGGGTCCAGGGCCTGTAATCACCTCTCAAACCTGGAGGGAGAATTTTACAGAGCGCGCCGTGATCGATATTTGCCGATCCGTCTGCCCGTATCAACCTCAAATAAAAGCAGAGAGCAGGAGACAAGGCAGCACAGGCAGGTCGCGGGGAGGTCTGCGGCGCCCCCGTTTGATGTCTGCGAAAGCTCTCATCAGTGTGTAGAACCGGCCTCATCTCGGCACGCCGGGTCACCGCCGCCTCACCCCGAGCAGCGCACGGTTGATTGTCTCGCTGTCGGGGCGAGCGGGGTTGTTGTTTTCCGAGGTGAGAGGACGGATCTTTTCCGGCAAGCTGGGCTTCGGGTTTTTTAATAGGGCCCCAGCTCCGGCACCTCGCAGGCCCGCTCAGGCCGACACGCTGATGATGAGGAGGGGAACTCGTCCAAATTCACTCCTCCTCCTCCTCCTCCTGCCAGTCCTCGGCTCATGTTGTTACTGTATTTTTATTCACCGCATGTGCTCCTCCGTCTCGTCCGTTGCATTCTTGATGGACTGAGTGGGGGGAAAAAGAGTGCGGGCTAAACAACCCCGCGTGCCTCGAGAAGCCGTGGTTAAATGGTACACGGCTCGGAAACATAAGGTCTGCAAGTACGAGCTCAGCCACGAGAGCATTGCGGCATTTAGGGCAAGGAGCTGGTTACGTTGGCTGACACGCTGATATAATTAGGTCGTAATAAATAAGAGAGGCAACGGGGAGCGAGGGCGTGTCTCAACAGTGGCCATTAGAGAAACCACATAGGTTGCATTTTAAGAAAAAAAAGTCACCTGTCTACCTGGAAATGCACACACTTTCTCTTTCTCCTGCTCGGTCTCACACACATTTACTCAGTGTCCTACTTGCAGAGTCCTTATGAGTGTTGTTCTAAACCCCAGAAGCCCTGGCCCTTTAAATGAGCTAACTGGGGTGGTTGTAGGCTCAAACCAACCTTAATTAGTACACTTACTGCACAGCGAGGGCAGGTACGAAGCCGAGCCTCCGCACCGCAGTTTCCCTCAGATTAAGCCTCTTTCAGACGAGGCTGTAACCTCCCACAATGATGCGGTAATTAACTTCATTAGCTTTCGATTCTCTTTTAGTTTTGGCAAAGTGGGTGAGGCTTAGTTTTGGCCTCCGTTGAGATGAGAGTCGCGGAAATCGGTTAATCTCGTCTGTCTGTGTTTTATCTCCACCAATGTTGCCGTATTTCACGCGCGCTACCTGCTGTTCATCTTGGCGACATGCATGTGCATGAGCGGGTTGTAATGAGTCAGGCATCGGGTTTTAATAAGCAGAGCTTTACACCGCAGATCCTTCTGTGATTTGCATCCATGTCGGACACGAGGCGTAAAGCGGGGTGATTGATTCATGGCTCGTCCCATATTGGAGCGAGAGGGAGAGAGAGGAAGGCCGCAGATTTATTATCAAGCTCAGCGACAAAGGGAGGAAGAGAGTGTGCATATGTTAATCCGCTGGCTGAACGATGATCAAAGACTGGAACAAGCTGAGCCCTGCTGATCGCCTCGGGGCAAACGATGCTCTCCAAGCAGCTGGGAAAGTGTGCAGACGAGGAGTAAACAGATAGTTAGAAAAATCAATAGCCGAGGTTCGGGCCGCGGCTTGGTCTGAAGGTCAAAGGAGGCTGGTGTCTGCGGCGCGTGGAGGGAAGTCTGGAAACCAGGGGCGCTTTTAGGCCAATTTAAGAGAAGCGATGTGTTTACAGCTGAGTTGTGTCCAGGCATGAAGGAAGTTCAAGCTGAGGTTACGGCTGCTCAGGTCAGCTCGGTGATATATAAGAAAAAAAACACCATGAAATAAAAGCTACAGTTCTGGCTCAGACTCAAACATCTAAGGATTTGATTCACGGGCAGTGGCATCGGGGTGTGTGTTTGGAACGAGGTCCTCGCATCCGCTCATTTGGGTTTCAAAGAAAGAAGGATTTTCTTTTTAGTGTCAAAACACCCTGCGTGGGGCTCGTTTGTTCGTTACCCGTTGTCCCACCTTCTTCTTTAGACTGACCCCAAGTATTCCCACAAGGCCTCTACCTCTGGTACCCACGCTGGCTGGGTGCTTTGGGAATTTGTGCCATCCCTGTGATCCCGTCCTCAAGGCTCATTTTTGGTTTGAATTTTGCAATTTCCATCGTCAAAAACATCCGATTCTCCTATATGTCCACATGTAAATGATTGCAGAAAGCCGAGCGCTTTCTCTTTCATCAAAGCAGTCACCTCACAGCTTCATAATCTACAATAGCTGTTGAAAAATAAAAATATTATCCGTCACCGCTCTGTTCATTATGAATTCCTATCTTTGTTTGCCTATAGCTGAATAATTAAGATGACTTAGCTTTTTACCCCCAAGCTTTGGCGTTCTTTTGACTTCCTCCACTTCTGAAGCGGATTGTTTTTGTGATTAGTCACTTTGTTTAATCTGGTAATGATGGCATCCCCTCAGGCTAAATGCCTGATTTGTGCTTACCAGTTTATTTATTCATTTGTACTTTTGACGTGTTAATCTGCATAAACGGCGCAGAGCTCCGCCAGGACCCCCGAACGTCTCTCTGCACCTGTCAATTACAACAAATCCGAGACACCTGGAAGCAGCCACCCTGGTCTCCGCACCGCGATCGGGTTAGAAGTCCGCCTGTCAATCAGCCCTGTGCTGTCAGGGAGATATTGATATTCAGCCCTTCATCTCTACTTCAAGACGGCAGCTTTAATTGATCCGAACTGCTGCTGATTATGATTGATGAGAGAATGTGCAGTGTGGCACAAAAACAGGCAATACAGCACCACACAATGCAATGCCCTTTTTTTTTACTCTTAGGGCAGTGGTTCTAACCTTTTTGGCTTGTGACCACTCGTCTGTTATATACAGTATATTCATGAATTGCATGTCTGAATAATTTTTAGATCTGGATGAATAAGCACACAGTGATAGACAAACTGATGATGTCTGGGATTATCAGGACTTTTAATTTAATTTGGACTTGTGACCCCTGATTTATGGCCACTGTATCAGCCTGTTCTCATTCCCAGGACGTCAAATACTGAGGCTTTGTCACGGCCATCGGCGTGTGATACCGCCGCACAAGGCACCCTTTAGCATCAGTATGAGACGCACCGGGCTTTCCATTAAATATAATGTAAACCCCATCCGCGGCAATATTAAACACTCAGAGAAAGTGCTCTGGGAGTGTGGTGACGTAGTTTAAAGAGCAAAAATGTATTTGTTGTTTGAATTTGATTTTAAAGGAGGTAGAGCGAGATGTCCATTCATTTCGGGCTTGGTGTTTTGATCCTCAGCTCCTCCTGTCCATCTGTGTGAGACTGTGTGTGTGAATGAGAGGCACATTGTGAAACACTTTGCTATAAAAATGCTATACAGTCCATGTACCAAATGTGTGGCCTTTACAGGAAGGTTCATACTGAGCCAAGGAATTTGGGGGAAAAGAAAAGTTTGTTCTACCTCACCATGAACCAAAATTGAATCAGTTCTTTCTTGGCCCAAACTTTACACCAAATTTGACAATCGGTTGAGTAGCTTTTGAGCTGCTACCAAACAAGCAGACACACGGGACCGACACAGAACCTCCTGGGTGTTGATAGTGATCACACCGTCTGAACAGTTCGCAGCAAGACAGCATCCGCAAGTTTTGGCCCAGGAATAGTTGAGCCGGATAAACCGGGAGAGTTGACAGCAGACCAAACGTCAAAAGGAACCGGCTGACCTCTCGTGCTGCAGCCTGACCATTAGCAAATCCTCCGGTATGTTGTCGGACAGTAGGAGACCTATAATTTACTGCAGCATGGCTCAGTTAGCCCTACAGCGGGCCTCTGGTTATCTGATGCAAATGTTCCCAAATGAAACGAATGGGAAATATCAACAAGCTCTGAGTAATTGCAGCTGATAAAAAATGCATGGGGGTTGTGGTGCCGGACTCGCTTCCCGCAGACGCAGGGAAGTTATCTCTCATTACCCGGACCGTGATAAAGTGCACAGACTTCGCCGTCAAGCAAAAGCAATGCATTCAGCTCCGTCTAATAAAGGCTGCTGCCTACCACGCACTTGCTCGTGAAATCCATTTGCAGCAGTTTGTTACGGAGGAGAAATATTGTTACTGGCTGCGGCGATTAATTTTCTCTCTCTGTGCTTTGACGCTTGTCTCCGTAGTTAAAAAATCCCCGCATATGAAGTCTAGATGTTTTATTCATTGTAAAACTTAATTTATATACAAGTAAGGATGCACACTAACAACCCCCACAGTACATTTAAAAAGTAGAGTCTGTTGCAATTCTTCATCGGCGTACTGGGGATTACGATATCAGTTAGTTTTCAACGGCAGCTTGTCTTTACGTGTTTCTTTCTGCGCCATAATTCAAGACCTCAGTGCTTCTATCTGCCACCTGAATGTCAGGAGTCACGACAAGCTCTAATTCAATCTGCCATGCAAAACAGCTGTTTGGCTCGAAGAAATCTGAATTATAAAGAGGATGACACGACGGCTGTCGCTGCGAGCCCAGCGGGGGATCCAAACTCCACAAACCAAAAACATGAGACTTGATTATGAGGAATGGATGAGGGTGGTTTCATGGCAAAGATGAGCAGCTTTTCTGTGCGGCTGGGAAACTTGTAGTCTGTGGAGATTTGAAAAAATATTCGAAAAAGGAAAAGTAGACGTGGTTGGTGCCTCGAGTTAAAAAAATCTGGGAAAGGTCAGCTGAAAGACGGTGCCGATGTTTCTGTAAGCCCATTTACTACTTTACATTAACTTACTGCTGACTGTTTTTCAAAACTACATTTTTTTTAAAATGTCTTTCTATCCTTCTGAGTTCTGTTTGATTTTGTGCAGACTTCAAATTTGCTCGAGATAGATAACATAATCCATCCCAGTGAATGTCATGCCAGCTTTTATTTTTGTTAGCTTAATCTCGGCAAGGTAGCACAACTAAAAGCGGAGCTACTTTTGGGGTATTTAGTACGTCCAGGTCAAGGCTTAAAGGAACAGTGTGTAACATTTTGGGGGATCTATTGGCAGAAATGGAATAAATATGAATAAGTATCTTTAGTGTATAATCACCTGAAAATAAGAATAGTTGTGTTTCGTTATCTTAGAATGAGCCGTTTATATCTACATACGTAGCAGGTCCTCTTCACGGAGCCGGCCGCCACGTTTCTACAGTAGCCCAGAACGGACAAACCAAACACTGGCTCTGGAGAGGGCCATTCGCGTTTTCCCATTTTCATGTTCTCCTACACGCTTGGTACACGGGAGAAGTTTCAGTAGGTTGCAATCTGGTCATTTCAGAGAGAGTGTTCCTCTTGAGAGATCCTATTGGCTGTGCTCCGGCTGGTGGGCGGTGCTTGATATTTTCTCAACTGATCCTAACATGTCTGCCGGGTCACAAACTTCCTCATTTTACAGCTTAACAGTACACTACAAGATGTTTCTGAAAACATTTTATGCGAGAAATAGGCATTACAGTAACAGAATATTGATTCATATTTGAACAGCGCTGCCTAGTTTGAGCATTTGATCGGAGTTCACGAGTGATTGACAGCTGCTCAGAGACGGCAGGCTCAATCTCGGCTCTGATTGGTTGTTTTCCTCCGGTCTGTGAAATCTTGCAGATGCCACCGGAGGACACCGGAGGACACAGAGGAACATGATTTTTTTTTCAGATTACCTGTCTCATGCACTACTGTCAGGATATAGTGACCGTTTTATAAAAACAACTTTTTTTAATCATATTTGCTCCACTTCTACCCACTGCAGCTTTAAGTTCTGTTTTTGTATCTGATGTCTGAAGTCGAAGTCTTAAGCATTACGTGTACAGCTCTATGTGAGGGTATGAACTGGTTTGAAAACAGTGCAGGATGAGAACATAACTTTAAAAAAGTAGACATATAAGTGAAAAAAGAAGGGGGCGTTCTAAGTCGATATACTGCACTGAAATGAATGAAATGCAGTCACTTCCTGGATCATGAAAAACATAAAAAAATATATACATTTCTAAATGTATGCTTTGGAAAATGTTGGACAGTTATGTAAAGTATGAAACATGCAAAAAAAACCACATTAATAACATTCATTGTTCTGCTCAACCTTTCCAAAGTCTTCTAAAAATGCTGTCAAAAGATGATCCCTTTTTGATGACAGATAACATTTCTGTGAACTTTGAGATCTGCATGTTGCCCGTGCAGATGAAAAGGATCATCAGCAATTCAGAAAAAAAACTTCACTTCTCAACTAGGGTTAATGCTTTTGGCAGTGCACTGACGTCAACAGCTGTTCTCAAACAAGCCCTTTGATGACTCATTGACAGCGAAAGCTCCCGATTGCCACTTTCGCTAACTGGGGAAATGTCAGCGTCTGCGCTCAACGGAGGCTGATGATCACAGTCCCTCTACAACTCCCGCCTGCCAGAACGTGGCAGTGATGAAATAGCTCTGGTGTTAATGGATGTGAGAGCAATCTTGACCCCCTCCAAAGAGCAGGCTCTCTGTCTCCATTAAAAAGGGCCTTTACTTTGGTCTGGATCAGAGCCTCGGCTCTCTCTGTGCCACGGGGAGTAGCCAGACAAAGGTAATTGTACGCCTCCTCTGCCCCTCCACCTCCGCGTCAGGACCTTAGGGAGCGCCTGTGGAGGACACGCATTTTGATATAGAGAGAAAACACGCACAGACAAGTAATGATTAGGTTATTAGCGCCGAGGTGACTAATTACCTAATTGTACTGTCAAAAGGGGGGAGCAGGAGGGGGGGAGCTGGGCTGCAAGGTGAGGAGAGGAGAGGGGAGCAGAGGTGGAGTGTTTGGAGAGACTCCCCAGGCTGGGCTGCAGGGGTGGGTCCCTCACTACGTCCCTCTTTCCCCGCGGCGTCCCCCCAGCCTGCTGTTCGGGTCCCGGTGACATCTGCTCGTAGCACGGCGTGTCCTCCCTCCCCCCCCCCTCAGAGGCCGGAGTCACCCCCCCCACACACACACACCCACACCCCTGCATGCCTCCCCGTGCAGATGTTGCGGTCCCTGGGTCCTGCCTGCGTGGAGAGCGTCAGGCCCGTTTGATGTGCGATGAAACAGAATCCAGCGAGCCACTCGGGGGCTCAGGGAGCAAAGGGGGTAGAGGGGGTGAGGAAGGGTACCGGGAAAGCTAGGAGTGGGGAAGGCGGAGGTGGGGGGGGGGGGGGGGGGGGGGAGTGTACAAGGAGGAAGGGATGTTGGGATAAGTCTCATTACAATATCAATCAGAGGGCCGGGCACAGAGCACAGGGTTGGGATGTCCCCGCACTGGAGGTCAGAAAACCTCAGGAGGAGGATGATGGGAAGGAGGAGAGGGGAGGAAACAAGGAGAGGAGAAATGAGTGGAAAAGAGAAGAGAACGGAGGAGAGGGGAGAAAACAAAATGAGAGAAAAAAAAAATGAGAGGCGAGGAAAAGAGAGGAAACAAATTTAAGGAGAAGAAAGTAAATGAGAGGAGAGGAAGCAAGTAAAGAGTTAAGGAAAGTAGAGCGGAAAGGGGAAACAAGGAGAAAGGACGAGATAAAGGAAGAGGAAACAAAAGGGGAAGCGAAGAGAAAATAGTCGATGAGAGGAGACGGGGCAAGAGGAAAGGAAACCAGAGGAGAGGGAAGAGGAAACAAGGGATATACTTATATGAAATAAGAGAGGAAAAAAGACAGAAGATGGTAGGAAATTAGATTAAAGGAGACAAAATGAGATGAGGGCGTAGGAAATGAGAGAAAAGGGAACAAGATGAAAGTAGAGGAAACATCATGGGGGGAGATCAGTGAGAGAAGACAGTGTGATGAGGAAAGGAGGACAGGAGAGAGGAGGAAACGGGAGAGACAAAATGAGATGAGACAAAAGGAAATGAGAGGGGAAGCAAGGGGTGAGGAAATAAAATAAAAGGAAAGGAAGGGGGAGGAGAGTAAAGTAGATGATAGGAAATTGCGATGAGATTAAGGAAACGACACGCAAAGCAAGAGGATAGGAAAGAGGAAATGAGGATAGAAAAGTAGGTGAGTGGAGGAAAACCATGAGGAGAGGGGGAAGTAGATGGTAGGAGACAAAATGAGATGAGAGAAATGAAAATGAGAGGAGAGGAAGCAAAAAGAGAGAAGAGGAAATAAGAATTAGAGAAGAGGAACCAAAAGGAGAAAAAACACAAAGTAGATGAAGATGAAAGGAAAAAGAAATGAGAGGAAACAAGAAGATAGGAAATGAGACAAAGGGAACGGAAAAGGGGATGAGACGAACGTCGATGACAGAAATCACGACTGAAGGAAGGAAACGAGAGGAGCGGAAGCAAGAGGAAGGCAAGGGAAAGGAAACAGAGAGCTGAGGTGGAAAGTAGATGACAAGAGGGAAAAGGACACAAGGAAAAATAACAGGAAACAAAACATAGAAGGAGAGGAAAGTACACAAGAAGGGACAGGGTGCAAGTAAAGGAGACCAGAGGAAAGGAGAGGAAAGGGCATACAAGAGGAGACACGATATACAGTATTATGAGTGGAAAGGAAATGAGAAGAAAAGAGACGAAACAATAAACCAGATTCTGTTTCTAATTCCGACAAAAGGGAAGGAAAGGAAAGTAAATCAGAGAAATTGCGATAAGATGAGAGGAAGCGAGAGTAGAGGAGCTGGTCGCAGCTCTCTCTCTCATGTCTCCTTCCTCCCTTTCTTCCTCCAACATGGCTTCCTTCCCTCGTCTCTTTGCTCCGCATTCCTCTATACTCCCTCATTTACTCTCGGCATCTCTCCGCCTAATCTTGCTCCCTGTGCAGTATGTTAATTATTGTTGTGAAAGAACAGAAAGTTAATGACGACAACGAGGAGAAAGATGATGATGCTGATGCGGTTATGATTACCACTTAGTGCGGGCAGTGCCGTGCCACGGAGAGAAAAGTTTAACGGGAGGAAGTGGGTGAAGAAGCGCTAACAGGGGATCAGGTGAAGCGATGGATAGGTTAGCAGTTAAAGATCAAAGTGAAAAACAAAGGCGGATTTCAAACGGGCCCAGAGAGCTTGGCAACAGACCCGCGGCTCCTCTGATAATACTTAGATCTATAAATGTTTCTTTTTTTATTTATTTATTTTCTTATTTATTTTTAAAATTATTCATCGCCATAATAATTTGGGCCTAACAAGCACTTGAGGGAGACGGCTTCCTTTTGCATCTCTCTCCCCCATTTCTTTAGTTCCCCGCTCCGTGGTGCTGGGAGCTCGGGGATTTGGGGGCACTATTAGAGAGAATTTCTTTTATTTGCTGCTAATGAATGATATGCATGATACTATTTTCTTTTTTCTTGTGTACTTTGTGGGGGTAACTGCGAGGATCGGGGCAGGAGCTGGAGAATTGGACTCTTTTTCAAGGCTTTGTTCATTTAACCCTCTTCTCGCCTTGCGAGAGAGTGCACGAGGTTGTTATCGTCACTTTGCCAGATTTCCAATTCAAATGTGCAATCATACTTCGCTTGACACCAGTGATATGGCATAGTTTGACTTTGTTTTTCTATTTTCAGTCACACTGTATGTTTATGAAATATGGGTTAACTGGTCTGTAGATACAGGAGAGGCACAGCAGGTCTGTAAACATCTCCGCGAGCGAGAGGAATAACTGCACATTTATTGTTCTTGATTGTTAAAAGGATTCCAACTGTTTTTTTTTAGAGCCCATATAGTGCAAAACAGAGCAATTTACTCATCCTAATGGTGGGCAGACACTGTGCACTTTTATTAGTCTTCTATGTGAAGTAAACTCACACTACACATTGTAATTGGCTTCTCTGCACTGCCGAAACATACCACTTTTAATGTCACACACTGTGTACGGATGAATTAATATACCCATCACGACACGCATGCTCACACTGAAGTCCACTGCAGTTTATAACGGATCTGCTCAAACTGCGACACAGCCGACCTGACCTCTCCGAAATCAGCCCGATTGTAAAATTAGTCAGGGTCAACCACATCTATGCTTGAAATCGGGCTCAAGTCGTCAAGAAAGATCAATTTATCACACATCCAAAAGTTGTTTGATAGCCTATTGAAGTTTATAGAATTACATGGTCTATAAGTTGTGTTAACAATTGTCCTATGACCGAAACATTCACTTTTCTTTCACTTTTTCACACATTAGCCCCTTTCCCACTGGATAAAAAAACCCTGGGAAACCAGGTGGGAAAGGTTACTATCAACGAATGACCCTGCAGTAGTCATGGGTGTAGAGTGCTCCAGGGATGATTTATTTTTGTAGGCCAACCAGGAAGGTAGCATCGCCCTGGTTCCCTCGACAAAAAGCCAATGGGATTTTACCATTGTGTTTTGGATTATTGCAGAAAATAAGCTCTGTGTAGCAAACACACCTTTATTATACTTACACGTTTTGTTCAGCAAGATAATCTTCACAAATGAACACCACTTTTATGATTTTTGAAGTGTGAATGCAATCGGCAGAAGTAAAAAGCTAACGTTAGGCTATAAACGAACTACACCACGGTCGCAAGATCGTGGTGTACACAACGAGACTTGTAACGGTGGACGAAACAAGAGAAAATAGGACAAATCAATGAGCTCTCGTCAACATAATTCTTGAATCAATTTGATGTTTGTTGGAACCAGGAACTAAAATGTCTATTGCCAAAAAAAAAAAAAAAAAAACCCATAACAAACCAAATGACTTGTTAAATCTGATACTCTAGCAGTGTATTCTCCTGCTGCCTTATTGTATAAAGTATTTATTTTGCTGTTTGTGCAAAGATGTTGATATTCGCTGGGGAAACACTGACCTCCACCTCTCTATGCAGAAAATAATGCAAATACCTTTTAAAGTGTCGTCTCGGTAGACTTTTGGAACAACGGCGGGCACACGTACACACACACACACACACACACACACACAGACACAAACACAGGAACATAAACTATTTTGCCTGCAGTGATGGCTGCAGTACTATATTCCAAATGTTAAAACAGCAGCACACATCAGTGTGCTCTGTGCCGGCGTAAACACGGCCTGATAATGACCTCCCTTCTGACTGGGGAGAGCTGCCCCTCCTCGGCTGTCCCTCCTCTCCTCTCCTTCTTCTTCTTTGGTGTGATGTGTGCGTCGACCCCGGGCCCCTGGAAAAACTTTGAAGTTGCCTCCCTGCCACCTTCTGCCTAAATCGGCAGCTTCAGATGGGAGTTGATGGAGGCGCTATTGTCTCCCTTTGGAGCTCTCTGCAGGAGAGGCCGTGTGATGAATGTTTGAGCAGCGGTGATAAAGCTGCACTTTTCCCATGCTGAGAGTCATGCCAGAGGCTTCACACGCCTCGCCGGTCAGGAGGGGAGACTCCGGGCCGGGCCGCCCTGATCTTTACCTCCTACAGTGGGCTATATGGATGGGGCCTCGGGGAGCTCCGGGGCCAAAGGTCGACTGTATAAGCACAGAGCAGCTCCATAACACAGCCGAAAGAAAAAGCCTTGTGTGTGTTGATGCTCGGATTCAAGTTGAAGTCTTCTCTTTTACACACACGGTGCAAAAAACAAACTTTGTGCTAATGCGAGTAGACGCAGAGGAGTCGTGTCGATGTTTAATTCAACCCTGTAAATGACCATCAATTAATAAAACCTCACACTTCTCCATGTTGCATGAGCGAGGGTTTAACTTTTAATCTGGCAGCAGAGATGTCGACACATGCTTTAGTCTGAATTTAAAACCACCACCGACTGACTCGATTAGAGCGATCCGGCGAAAGATGTTACTCGAGATGCGACTCGAAGATGTTAAATCTCCGTCTTTGTTTGTTTCTGCACAGCTTGTTGCTCCCCAAACCCCGAACATCTGTGCAGAGGGAGGGGACGTGGGGTGGGGGGGGGGGGTTGATGGCAGGCCACATGGGGAGGTCCTCCTCTCCCTCAGTCTGTCAGCCCACCTGACTGCTGCCGTGTGCAGGCCTGCCCAAGGCAAGACCACAGGCTAGGGCCTCCTGTGGGCCTCCAGCGGGGCTAGCCGGCCTCCCCGAGCCCATTAGAGCACCCTTCCCTCCACCTCCGCCCGGGAGGCCCCCACCTAGCCCTGAAGCCCTGCGCCCCAAGATGCCATCGCTCTCCGTCCCGCTCTGCGCCGAAATAACTCTATTGTTTTCCACTGTTTGCCATGTTGTGTCTGTAATAGCGGTGGTTTGGGGGCATGTTTTTTTCATCTTTATTTATTTTGCCGCCTTTGCTCGCTTTGTCCTCAGGCTGCAAGGTTTCAAATCAGGCTCCTGAGAGGCTCCATCTTCCAGTGGTCTAAGAGTATTTTTAGTGGACAAATCCCAGGAAGGCCTTTTTTTTTTTTACAGTTACTGCACTAATGTGGTGTGACTGTCAAAGCTTCCACTTGTGTCCGCCGTTCTCCCGAACGGACCAACGTGGAGGACTGTCGAAGCGCTTAACCTGGATTCACTGCGTCTTATAGCACAGACAATAGCAGGGAGTGTTTCCGTTGTATATTCCTCTCTCTGGTTCTTACATCTCTGATTTAATGAGATCGTCTCTCTGGAGCCGCTGAGATTCTCAGAGGCAAGGTGAGGTGGGGGGGGGCGGGGGGGGGGAGATGATCAGATATTCTGGATATCCTGTGATTCTCTGTCTATTTGAGTCTTTTTGATCTAAATGAAACTACAGGGTGCAGAACGGACCCTGCATGTGAATCAGACCCGGCGACTTTGCATACGAGCTTCAGAAATACCAGGAGAGCAAATTCATGTTCAACCCCGGTTGTGGCTGCAATTTGTGAACGTGAGCTTCTGAAGCGTGCTGTAATGGTTCAATTTATAATTAATAATATCTGATTCGCCAGATTGCCATAAACTCGGGGAATAAAAATTTGGGTGTGTTGGGGTTTGAGATGTTTTTTTAAAGCATTAAGTATTCATGATCCTTGATGGATATATAAACTGTGGTAAAATCCATTGCCTTGAATATTGATTATCTCTAATTAAAGATGCCGTTTGATAAGAAGGTTAGCAGCTTTCTCTGGACAGCCTCGCTCCGTTTTTACAATTTTCATATTATTTTTTAAAATTCCTGACCTCCTTGTGGCGTTTCCCTGCTTGCAGTTCATTATTCCAATTAGCTGTAGAGCTCTTTAACGAGCCAGTCATTAGTTCTAATTAGGATGTGGTTAACTGCGATGCATTAAAAGGCGAAACCCATCATGTTGAAGGATGGCGGTGTCGCCGCTAAGCCCGACTGGAAACAGCTGTTGACTTTCCTGAGAGGGTCACGCTATAAACAAATACTCCCCTGAGCACAGCGAGACGATGGGACAACTACTCGTACAAAATGAATGAAGGCACAAAATGAAAATAATAATTGGCTATTGAAGTGTGTGGTTGGAAAGAAATGGTATTGTCTGTCTATATATAATTTCTTGGACATACTATTGGGTGAATCTCAAAATGTGTAGGACCACAAAATGCTTTATAGGAACCTCCTCGTCTCCTAAAAATGAGGTTTATATGCTATAAAGACAGAAACGTAATGCTACCCGGACTACAGTTTTTATCAACATTATATGAATACCTATTTATTGAATCAATCTGCAAAGTCACAAAGTGTTCATACTCAGCAAAATGATTAATGACGTTTCTTTGTGTGTTTCCCCACAAAATCTGCTCGTGACAAATACAAGTTTTTATTGATATGTTCCGGTAAAGGTTATGGGGAAAGATCGCGTTCTTAGTTGACGATTGAAAACGTTTTCACAAGAAAAAAAATATTTTTTATGTTTTTTTTATATCCATCCACCTTGTTAAATCGACTTTATTGCAGCTCTGAAGATGAATAGCAAAGGGGGCAAATTAGAAAACAGTGAGCATCCTATCTGTCAAGGCATTTACAAAATTACTTAGTAGGTTTAGGAAACAACATAAGTACGGAAAACATGTCACAAACGTCACTAAAAAAACACGTCATTAACGTAACTTCTAAAACAAAACAGCAGTCTCGAAAACGAGTCTCCTGGTTGAAAGTCCTGCGTTTGTTTGGCCCGCCCGCCATAAGCAGTCTTTCTCACGTTTTATCCAATGTCACTAGCTCTGCGCGTAGCATATTCACACGGATGCATTTACATTGCAGTCAGTACAGACTACATGGTGTACAAATGGTACGCCCAAAGAAAGAACAGGTGTCTTATTGCATGCTTTTACCTTGCGTCGTGTCATTCATGCGCCTTTCGTGCAACCGGGATGCACTGAACTATGTAGTTCATTCGTTTCTTCTTCTAAGCTAACGCATCACTGTCCTTAATGCCGTAACGTTACGCTGCTTCTGACCGTCTTTAGTTCAGTGGTAATCTCAGTCCGCTGCTGGTGGTTTAATATTTTGTTGAGTTCAGTACAAAACAATATGAGCACCGCCACCTGTATGCATCATTCATCATAATTGTTCCTGTGACTTTCCTACTAACACAAAGTAACTTATAGTACTGTATATCATGGCTGAGACTCTCACTGCCAAAAGCTACTGATTTGAACAAACAACCACTGCTGTACTTTTCTGTTGAGGATGGTGTCTTTGCAAGCTCTGAGCGAAGTGGAAAAAAAATGCGCTATTTCTTCCATCAGAAGTTTCATAGTCTCATCTCTTTCCTAGATTAGCCTCCTCTAAACCATTGTTTATTGATGTTCCTGTTAGCTTCCACTAAATTTCAAAATGTAAGCATGTGCACACATTGGCTGCGCGGGCTATGTGCCTTTCATTTTTCCCATGGAGGAGTTTTAACACCAACAGATTATATAAATACAATTCCACAGCATGAGGACTGTGAAGGCATTTGGAGAACAATCCGCTGTACTTAAGTGAACATTTTCTAATACCAGAACAGGCTTAACTGCTCAACAAAGCTATCTTAGACACATTTCACAAGCCTTTTTAGGTGAAGCTGTTCAGTGCATGTGGAGCATCTGAACGTCTACCTGAAGTCGGAATAGTTGGCAGACAGCTGTTTTTGCTAATGTGTTCGCGGGTACGAGGGAGGAGGAGGAGGAGGAGGAAGATGGCGGGGTGTAGCCGAGGATGTGCAGGTGCACAGCGAACGTGACAGAAAGGTACACAGGCAGAAAACAGACAGAAAGTGGAATGAAACGCGGGGAGGAAAGATAAAGAGGAAGAAGGAAATCATTGAGCGCGACTCGTAAGTGGGAGTCGCGGGGCTCGGCATAAATCGGCGTAGATTACGGAGCCTGTGGAGATCTTTTGACTTGTGTTCCTCCTCTTCCTGCCTTCTGTTTGACATGAGAGTGAATGAGGTAATCCACCGTGCTCAGGGGTACACAGGCTCTGCTCCCATCTGGGCTTTGAACCTTTTGCTCACCTCATGCTCGGTCTCTGGTGTGTCGTGGTATAGCGGAGCATGTCAGACAAAGAAATTAAAGATGGCAGTTTACAGGGAAACACTCGGCTCTTTTGGTAACGCGTCTCTAAGAAGAACCTGACAAATTGATTTAAAAGGATGAAATGCGTTTCCCCAACCCACAAACGTTTTCCCCTCACCTTTTAAAACATATTTACCTCCCCGTCTGTTCCCGTTTTGTCACTTTGGGAACGTGTGCGTACTTTGTGTCTGTTTGCAGTGCTTGCATTTATGTCCTCATTCATTTTTCATGCTCGTAATAGTACTTCTTAGCAGCTATTGCTATCAATCAGGGCTTTTTTTCTTGTGTTTGCGTGTGAGATTATATACGTGAGTGCGTACAATATGTGTGTGTTTTTTGCTCTGCTTGCAAGTGTGTTTTCAAAAGCAGGACTGCGACTGTTCTTTTGTTGCTCACAGCTGTCCCACATTAGGGATCAGCCGCTATTCCCCAGGCGGTAAAGGGTTTTCAGAGGCCCTGCTAATTGGCTGTAATCTCCTTTTTAAACTTGAAAGCCAGCGAGCCTCCAGCCTCGCAGTTTACAAGCAATTAATGCGAGGAACACCAATATTGCTGGTCACAACTGGTGTATATCTGTTTCCCTCTTCCTGCGGCTCCCTCTTATCTGATCTCACGGCCGTCTCAGAGGCGGATTGACTCCTCCTGCTTCGCGGGCCCCGGTGTAAACAGCTACTCAGTAGTGGGGCCTTCTGGGGAAGAGGCGCGGCGGGGGGATTTGGTCTGAATCTTGAAGTGTCCGTGGGGATGATGGCAGGGTTTGGGGATCGGAGGGGTTTCCTTCTCAGGCGCTGATGAAATAATAATGCGCGGAGTTGGCGAGGCTGAAATTTGCACATGAAAATCCTCTCCCTTCGCGCTCCTTGCGTCTAATGTGCCGCCGATGACAATCCCTGCCTCTCACAGTTTATATGCAAATGAGTTCTCTCAGCTTCCTCCTCCTCAGAGAGTCGCCCAGCCGAGCTAGAGAGAGCGAGATAGACAGAGAGATATAAAGTGAAAGAGACAGAGTGGGGCTTTTTTGTTGTGTTTTGTTTGTGTTTGTCTTGTTTATTTTTAAAAGGATTTTTAAAAGATGATAATATATTTTAATTTTTCCCTTTGTTTTTTTTTTTTTCTTCCTGAAAGGCGATATGCAGATTCTCTGAAGAGTTTGAAATGCCAGACTTTTCTTTTGTGTTTAATTGGAACATAATGCCGGTAGTCTAAATAAAGTGTTTGTGTGAAGTAAGAAATGGTTGTATAATGACTAATTTTTTTTATTTATTTTTTTCTCCAACAAACAAGAATTATCCTCCCCTCAGGAGTCTCCTCCGCCTGCCTGTCTGATTATTCTCTTTCTATATAAATACTGTTTCCTCTCCATGACCTCTGCTCTGTCTGCTTCCCTCTTTGTTTGTCTCGGCCTCTTGCTCAGCCACCCTGTTGGGTTTAACGTCACATCACCGGGCAGTCCAAGCTACTAGTTGTAAATCGGGGTAAATGGAAACGGAAGATCAACAGACATAATTTGGCCCATGCTCTTAAAAAACCCCAAATCTGTTCAGAAAATAAAAGCATGTGGATCTAAAGCAATGATTTTGAGAGTCAAATCTCGCAAAATCTCTCGCTATCAAACGTGACTTAAGTGTAACAAACATGGCGGATGACGGGCAAGAAGAATTAGCGATGTTAGTTTTTGCACTACTTTATACTGAAAATTCACGAAAGATGGATTGATGATGTCATGGAAACACATTGAATATACACCTGAGTTGTTGCCACAAATCAACAAGTTGGTCCTTCATTTCTGAGGTCCATCTTACTACTGCTTTATGCTTTGCGTTTTGCGTTAGCTCATGCATTAGCGTCGGCTATCCTCTGGGTTCCCTACGCACAACAGGATATCAGATCATAAATATTGAATGTTTAATATTTAAGATTTGAAAGCCCGAGCCTAACGGGGGATGTATAAAACACTCTTAACAAACCTCACACCACAGGAATATCTGGAGAGATAATCTTTAGAACCATCAAAAAATCGGGGCTTTGTTGACGATTGTCGGGAGGGGGGAATCTGCCCCAAAATCGGCTTGATTTTGGTGTAGTGTGTACCCGGCATAAGTCAATCTTTTCCTAAACCTAACTAAGTAGTTTTGGTGCGTAAACCTAACCAAGTTGTTTCCTGTGAAGACAGACGTTTATTTTGAAAAGACTGGAGCGGAAATTGACACATCCGTCACGTGTTTCTGGACATTCGTTGGAAAACGCACGAAAAAATGAGGAATAACTTTTCTCATATATCATACGAACCTTTGTACGAGGATACGTTGGATGATGTATGCCCAGGACCCACCGAGTCAGATTTCCAAGTTGGCTAATTGATACTTTTCAAATGAGCAGATAAACAGTAGCAAGAAAACAAGAAATGGTTCACTGATTTCCTGTACCCCCATTTAAAGCGAACAGGGCCCAGTCAGACAGAGGAGGGGTGAGATAGAAGGGAGGAAGAGGGGGGGGGGGGGAGGAGAGGGGCTTCATGTCAGCCTGCTCTCCTCAGTCACGGCCAGTTAGTTAAAGCAAACGCGGGCGGACCCTGGAGAGAACGCAGGGCGGCGGAGAGTGCCAATCACAGCCGAGCCCTGGGCATTCCCCGGTACAGCTCGCCTTGAGCAACTTTTTATTAATTTAATAAACATCCCACAGAGACGGAGCGGTGTGGACTTATGTACCCTCGCAGACAACAGCACCGCGCGGGCCTAATGAGATGTGCTACTCACACACACACATATTCACACATGCACCAAATGTGCACACACACACACACATTCTTTCTGAAAACACACAAGCATGCCGCCCAGAGGACAGAGCGTTAAAGAGTCGGTTCACCTAAATTACAAAAAAATATATTTTCCTATTGCGGTCTCTAGCCATGAAGACAGTTTTGGTTTTATTCGCCCAAGTTTTGAGATATCTGGCTCTGAGATCTCTACCTCCACACCGATACTATGAAAGTGAATGGAGTTTTATGTGTGGTGCTCACAGCATGGTGTTCCAAAGAAAAAGTGTTCACTACGAGCTCTGTGGATTATCCAGAGTTACCAGGACATAGTTTCTGGAGTAGCGCTGGGTATTGAGCCTCAATATTTTTTTGTACCAATTGAGTTGTGTCTGAAACAAAATGTATGGAAAAGTGTCAAGTATCAAAAGTTGACATTGAATGCAGACAAATTCTTAGCTTGTTTACTTATTATTTATTATACTGTATATGTTTCCTGATGTAGATCAGAAAATGTTCTGTATTTAACACTGACTATGTTTACATGCACAAAATATTCAGTTTTTTGCCCTTATTCCGAAAAAGACAATATTCCTACTAAGCTGTTTACATGACTAATGAAAATGAATATTCCACTAATATTCTCGTTTACATGCAGCCGATTAACGTAACTGATGGCGGATTTGTTCGACCGTGCGAAAACAGCCTCCCTCTTCCTGTTCCTTCAACCTTCTTGAAAAGGTCAACATTGCGATATTTGCGCATATCGAAAAACCTGTTGATATCCTCGTCTTTCGTAATGATTAAAAGTAGGTGTGTTTGTCCTTCCGACCAGAAATGTGGGCTTTTCTTTGGGGCATGCATCTCTGCAAACTGTCAGCTTTTTGGTTTGTGTACAACACACAGAGCTGGCCGTAAACAGGCAAGATGCCGTGGCGCAGTGTGTCGCAAACTGCCGTAAAAACGCTAACTGAGATGCGTATTCTGAAGGCGCTGTATACATGTCCAAAGAATGCTCCCAAAACTCAAATAATATCTGCAAATCCCACATGACTTAATCGGAAAATGCTCCATTCGGAATAAGGCCTTATTCAGAATATCCAAACAAAATACGCTGTTAACATGACCCATATCAAATATTCAGAATATTGTCATAATTCGGAATAATAGTGGAATATTAGTGTGCATGTAAACACAGTCAGCGATGCATTGAGTAGGTTGCCATATTTCATAAAATGAAAAAAAGGCTTTAAAACATGTTTAGCTTTCCCAAACTAAGATCACAAAAGTATTGTTTTGGTATCTGTACCGAAACATAGATGTGGTATTGGCACCGATACCCAGCCCTAGACAACAGATGTTGCTGTTTGAATCTTACATCATTTTTCAATGCTTTGAGCACCACGTTATAAATTCCATTAACCTCAAATATATTGGGGTCGAGGCAGAAATCTTGGAGGCCGATATCTTAAAACCTTAATGCTTAAACAAGCTTAAAAATCTGTCCAAGCATTCAATACCAACTTTTAAAACTTGTCACTTTTCATTACTTGATACTCGAAGTTTTGAGGCCTTACTCTTTCCAGAAAGAGTCCTGTTTACTCCGGATAATCCACGAACCAGTGCAGTGGTTTTCTTTGGAACTACTTTCTACCAAAGTAAGTAGATTATCCAGAGTACCATTGTTTCTAGAAAGAGATCTTGAATTTCTAAATGTCATTTTTGATGAAATTCCATTGTATTTGGGTGTAGGCAGAAATCTCAGAGGTGGATGTCTCAAAACGTGGGCAAATTCCCCCCAAAACTATCCGCATGGCTAGAGCCACTAGAGCTAAGTGAGAAGATATATTGTTCTTGTAATTCGGGTGCACTGACCCTTTAAACTGGCACGCCATCTTTGAAATAAACTTCTTCCCTTTCGGCCCGTAAAAACACTCCTCGGTCTCGAGTTCATTACGATTCTGCGGGCAGCGCGGCGGATGCGCCAGGGGTCCGACTGAGAGCACAAAACATTATGAAAATAATAATGATCTCACTTTCACGCTTGTTTCTTCCTGCCCCGGCTGCTTATGGCGGGCGTCAGTGTCGATGGGAGTCATTAGAAGGGTCGGGGCTCTCCTCTCGACTGATGAGGAGCGGCTGCAGCAGGAGGGACCAGGGGAGCGGGAGGAGGACAGACTCCGGCACGCTAACAACCACAACCATCATCATCATCACCATCACCACCATCGCCACGCGTACCTGCTGCTCCGGGGAGACGCTGCCTCCTGTCAAACAGCGGAAGGACCCCGGTTCACCTGCAATGCGAAGTCGCGCGCGCGTTTGTGTGCGTGTGTGCGTGTGTGTGTGTGTGTGTGTGTGTGTGTGTGTGTGTGTGTGTGTGTGTGTGTGTGTGTGTGTGTGTGTGTGTGTGTAAATATATGTGACTGCATCTGCTTGTGTATGTGTGTGTACATATGCGAGTGTGCTGCTGTCTACATAATTCCCTCCCAGTCTCGGCTCACTCTTTGGCTTTGACTGTTCACTCCTCTTTCTCTTCCTTCACCTCATCCCCCCCCACCCCCCTTCCTCCATTTCTCACTGTATCACTCCATATATTCATGAATTTCCTGTTTATCATGAAAACTTATGCATGAAAATAGAGGGTGGGAAGGGGGAAAAAACAACAACAAAAAAAGAAAAAAAACAAACAGGGTGAATGTTGATGGGGGTTTTGTCTCGTCTGGGTACAGCGCTGCACCGGCAGCCCGGTCCTCGGGGGACGTATGCAAGAAGACCCTGATTCCATCTCCCTTTTCTTTTTCTTTTCATATCCTTTCTTTTCTCCCTTACCTTCCATCCACCCTACCGCCTTCCTTCTTTCCTTCCTAACGTTCGTCCCCCCCCCCTTGCTTTAGCCTCCCCCCCCCCCCCACCTACCCGTTGCCTTTCTCTTCTCGTCTCTCCTTCACACTGTCAAAGCCAGTTACAGGCAGAGGAGCTCTCCTTCTTAAATAATTCACAAGTTGATTAATAGACTCACAAGGGTATAATTAGGCAGGGGAGAGACAGTGGCTAGTGTAACCAGTACAGTGCTTAGGGGAATTAGAGAGCGGGGTTATTGAGGAAATGGAGAGTACCAGTAAAAAAAAAAAATAAATAAAAAAAAAAAATAAAGAAACGTGGCGGCTGCAGTGGTGGACTCGTGGAGGGGATGAAGAGGCAGGGGGAGGATGAGGAGAAAGAGAGGAGGGGGGCACCTTTTTCTGAGGCTATGTGTTGGATATGAGGCAGCCTCTCCAGGAGCACGGAGCCCGGGGTTTGTTTGATGTGGAAATTGGACAGTTTGAATCCGTCTCCTTTAATTTTTCACAACTTACAGGGCCCCCCTGGGTGCCTCACATTCCTCTTATAGGATATAAATTAGTTTTTTTGTCCTCTCACTCCTTCAGTTTTTAAACCCCCTCTCTTTTTCTTTTACACATTACCCAGGTACCCCTGTTATTTTTTTTATCCCTCTTCCTCACTGAACGGAGTTGCAGTTTCACCCCCGATGTTTGTCAAACAGTCAGTCATCAGCATAAAACTTCACTTATGTTGCCTCTAAGGCATCTTTTGTATTCTGAAAGGGATGTGCTTTCCGCTGGCAGACCGGTCTTCAAAACAAACAAACAGAACAATGGAACAACAGATCTCTCTCCTCTCAGTTCAGACATCATATTTCTGTTGTGGTGATCTCTGTCTGCCTCACTTTTGCTGTTAAAATAAAATGAAAAGAACCAACGGAAATACACCCAGACAGGTACAACACTGTGCCTTTCCAGCTTGTGTGTTTTTTTTTTTTTCTCTCCTTCCCGGGAAGTTCTCTGCGAGTTAAAGCAGTCATATCGGGTACACACTGCTGTTTCTTTGGTTTGTTCCTCTGTATTTATTTCATTGTCGATATCTCAGATTGCTTCCCGCGATCCCGCTCAGCTGTGTTTTTTTTTTTTCCTTCGCGCTCAGGATTCGCCGATATCCAAACAGACTGATGTGTCCATCTCGGCGCGCGGGGCTGGCTCTGATGTGCGCCGTGTCTGCCTGCATGTCGACGTGTCAACTCTAATTCAAACTCCTCTGTTCTCCTCTCATCTGTCTGCTCCAGATGTTGCACTGGGTGTCAAAATGGATCTCTGCTCCCGCAAAAAAAAAAAAAAAAAAAAAAAAAGGCGGAAAGCAACACATTTCTCTGTTTGTAGAAACTGATAGATACACTTTGAAATTCAATTCAGGCATGCAGGAGGAGATGAGCCCAATTCAGCACGTGTAAGCCTTGATGCCACTGCAGATTTCATTTCTTGCTCTCTGAATCGTCTGACGTGGCTGCCAAGAGAAGAAAATGCACTGCTTATTGGTTAATTTACCTCTTTTCTTGTCTGTATTTGACAATAGTGAATTAATTATCCTTTCTGCACCGTGTAATTGGCCCTTCTTTGTTGTCCCCAGCAGACGACTAATGACTTCTTGATATTTCTCTTGGCTGTGCAGATACCCCGCCACCAGGAGGCGCTGAGAAGAGCGGGACCCCTGTGTGTTGATTTATTTATCTGTGTCTGGATTAAAGCCTGTACACCTGATAAAGGGGATGTCAGAGGAGCTTTGACAGCCACAGAGGCGGCAGAGTGTGTGCGATTTGGTCGCTGCGCCGGCAGAAACAAGGAGTGTCGATGGCATCTTTGAAGTCTTGACAGACGAGAGCCTCTGAGCATCCCCTTAATCTTGCCTTCCCCTCAGAAAAGCCGTGCCGAGCAGGCAGGTTCTGAGCGCGCTCTGCTCCCTGTTTGCCTTATTCTCTTAATGACACAAACCATTCAGCGACCACGCATGATAGCATTTCATCTGGCATAATGTGCGGTGGCTGCTCACTTCAAACGCTCCGGCGCCTCTCCGCGTTAAGCCGGCTGGAGACGGCAAGAGCCGGGACGTGAACACACGGGGCTTTTTCCTATTGGCTTGATGGGATGCCTGTGTGTAGTGTATGCTGTTTGATTGTGCTGATTGTTTTCGTGAGCCCACCTAAAGCAAATACAAAGAATCTGCCGTGTATGATTGTCTGGAAATCAGATCAGTGGAGAGAGAGAGAGAGAGAGAGAGATATGTTTCACACCTGAACGCTCTGTCTGCCTCGAGTGATTCGCGGCGCTTATAATGACCCTTGAACTGTTCCCATTACTGTTTCTTCACACGGCACATATGATATTGCTTCCTCGCATAAAGACAAGTCACTACAAAGACGGTGTCAGGGAAGTACAGCAATAGGCTGCGAGGGGCTGCATTGCATTACTCTGCGCTCCATCTTGAGCTTATTTCCCATCAGCTCTGATTTGATGTCTTTCCATCAATCGTCATCTTCCTCCCGATCACATCCAGGACAGTGACGGAGCAGCGACGCAGGCGGAGTGGAATACGGGGGGGCGTCGGCCGTGGAGGACCGGAGCTGCTGGGCAGGAGAGGGCGCTGGGGTTAATTACTCCATTACTGGGTGGCTCAGCCAGGAGCTGTTTAAACAGGCCCCAGTCAGCAGGGGATTAGGCCTCATTACTCCAGCTAAAGTTACGCCCACGACCCTTCCCCACCGCCTCTTACTCCGGGTTTGTCAGGCATTCTGGGGAATATTCATACCGAGGGAGGAGGGGAGGATGTAAGAAGGAAAAAGAGATTAAGACCAAGCAGAGGCAGAAGGACAGGTGAGGGGAGGAAGAGCAAACTGGCGAGGACGACGCGGCTTAACTCCAGCGGATCGCCCGCATCATCACCCGAGCTCAGCCAGGGCTACAATTATCCCCCAAAATGCCCGAGCGTAGCAAGATTAGCATCTGAGGCTCGTGTTACCTTGCCTCCCTCCCACCGAACCGAACCCCCGGCCATCCTCGGCCACCGCCTCTCCACCGTCCTCCTCCTCCTCCAGGTGTCTGATGGCACTCGGTGATAATGACGGTGCTCTCGTTTGCAGGAAGGACGGGCCGTCTGAAATTAGGTCGATGTTTGTGCTCCATGAGCGGAGCGCGATGGGTCAGTTTACCAGGTCTACAGGGCATGAAATACTTGGGTTTACAGTGACAGTCATATCACTCAGTGATGGAAGGTGTCTTTATGAAAGGGATGAAGTGGTGTTACACTGTGTCTACAGTCTGTTCGCTGCAAAGATATTGTGGACTTTATTGTTGCTCCTGGCTGTTTAATTTAAATTCTAGAAAGTGGCTGAAAAATCTGATTGAAAATAATCAATAATTTAAAACTCTGGGTGAATATTGAATTTTAAAAATACCATTTGCAATGCAAACACTTTTACATTTAACCACTTTGCTTTTTTTGCCTACACAGCGAGACTCCGGTGTATAATGAGAAGCTCATTTGTGATTTTTCACCCATTTTTCTCTTCACTTTCTATTGTTTGTAGATTTTCTGAGCTTTGCTTATCACAAGCAGACCTCATTTACTGTAAACTGCAGGGTTTCCTGCCGTAGAGGGAGTCCACCTCATCAGAAAACAAGACTAAGGGGCTGATCACACTGAGATGCGTCGCCAGCAAAACCATTGTTTTCCTGTGGTACGGTGTGCCCGCTGTGCGCTCTTCTCTTGCACCGCACGTCCTGTTTTTCCAACACATTCTCACTCACAACTCGTCAAACTCCGCCGCTTGGTCAGTGCCCCTCGGCATCGGAGACCGACGCACGGGATACCCCTCTTGCGTTACTTTTGGACGGACGGGGGACACATGTCAATATACGCTCGTTACGTGCATAGTGTCCTTTCAAAATAACCTTCCGTTTTCAGAGAAAGTTAGGTTAAGGCAACACAACCACTTAGTTAGGGTTAGAAAACAGCCGTGGTTGACGTTAACTTCACTGACTAACGATTCCCGTGACTCACGGGGCTGACGATACTTAAGACTCACGTGACTAGTGACTCATGGGACTCACCAGACTGACGATACCGATGAGTCACGTGACTAACGACGTGACTCATCGGTATCGTCAGTCTGGTGAGTGGTTGTGTGCGCACAGAGCGTGTGCTTGATTTTGGGGGTGAGGGTCCAAGAAAAAAAATTTGCAGTAGGGCCAATCACAACCATGTTACGCTGCTTGTCTAGTCTCTGCGCTAAACTAAGCTAAGCATCTCCTGGCTGCTAAATTATGAATCATACTATGGAAAAGGTGAACTCTGAATGTTTAGTACTCGTTGGTTGGGTTAGTTAGGTTTAGGCATGAGGAGTGAGATTGGTTAGGGTTAGGGTAAGCCAATCAGAGGCAGAGTAGGGCGGGTCATTTCTTCGCCATAGCATGAAAAAAATCGCCTCCTGGCTCCGGCTTCATATTTAGCATAAAGACATGGTATCAATCTTCCAATCTATCCCAACTCTCAGCAAGAAAGCAAATAAATGTGTTGCCTAAAATGAGTTGGGCTGATGAACTTGAAGATAAATCTTTTCTTATTGGTGCACGGTTCTATTTTTTAAGAGAGGTCAGATTGTTCTTAGACTGGACTGAACTTTAAGTGGCGGTTCGGTTGAGCTTAATATTCTTTTTGCCGTGAAACAGGGTAAGTGTCCTTTTGTGTTTTCTCTCACAGTGACCTAACCTGCATGTTCCCATCGATATCGATATGCCTGGGAGGATAAAGACTGTGGGGATGTATTTCAACAAAGTTGCCAATGGATCAAATCGCTAAAAAAAAGTGGGTGTCTTCCAATTAGAAGAGTCAACTGTGTACTGGGAGAACTAATCCAGGGGGCTTTTCAACACAGATTTGTGAGAGCTTGAGTTGTGGCTTGCTGAACTGTACACTCAAAAGTTTTGTGTCAGTGCCTCTTTGTCTTTAGCTCAATCACCTGGAACACATAAGAAGAAGGAGAGAAAAAACCTACAGACACTTTTGTAGCGCACATTCACACAGAAGTCACGCAAATCTCTCCAGAGGGGCTGCCAAATACAGTCGATAAAAATCCTATTTCATATGAGTCAAAATGCTTTCTTGATTTATGGGACATGCTCGCTCTCCAAACTATGTGATTTAAGTTCAAATCCAGAACAGAGCTTCTATTATATAATTGAGGACAAAAAAATCAATAGAAGCAGCTGCGTGTGGCCGCGGCAGGCACGGCTCGCATCCATATTGAGAGTGTACCCTCTTCGATCTGTGTCTGGGCCGGGCTCAGCTTCACTAGCTTAATCACACACGGAGCAGGTCGATTGGAGGACTTAGCCGGTGGCGCTCTCCAATGGCATATGTTAACATGATTCTCCCTGTTTAAAAAAAAAATAAATAAAAAAAGAGCTGCACCTGAGATCCTCGGCCATTCAGAGCTCAAAAAAACAGGGATTGTTTTAAACATAGCCTGAGGTGAAAGCGAGATTCTCCGCTCCGGTAACCTGAGTGAGCTGGAGGTGGGCGGCTGAGGACAAGACGGGCAAACAGGATATTTATCCTATTGATTTTCTAAAGTTGAAACAAGAAGATTTAGGGGGGCTTGACTCTTAAAATTCCCAAGGAGCCGCTCACCTCTCAGCCGTGTGGCCGTGAACACACACACACACAAACACACACACACACACACACACACACACACACACACACACACACACACACACACACACACACAGAAAGCATCTTGCTAGTGAGAAGTGTGAGTGAGGTTTAGGGGCCTTGAGCTGCAAAGCTGTGCTGTGCTGTGGAATGATGTGCCCCAATGTGTGTCAGAGGAATCATTATAGCTAGCGCTAGTGCTGGAGCCCGCCTATGGTGTATGTGTGTGTGTGTGTGTGTGTGTGTGTGTGTGTGTGTGTGTGAATGTGTGAGTCATGTAGCAAAGTGGAGGTGTGAGCAGACAACAGATGGGAAGGGCCTCAGTATTGCCGAGATGTGGCTTTTGTTTCTCCAGCTGAAGGGAGAAAACCTGCAAATCAACAACAAACGCACCGTGAAGGAAAAGTGTGTGGGAATGTGACTCAGCACACAGAAAGTTACCTGGAAATTTACTAATTCTGATGGCAGGGACTATGCCTGAAACTTTGCCCGTCGCTATATCCAGAATGTTACATTTAGTCATATATTGTACTTTTGAATAATGATGTCACTTAAAAATGACACTTTTGCTGATTTTCAGTGTAACAGCCTGTTTAAAGGTCTTAACCCTCTGAGACCCGCGATCCCGACCGACTTTACTGTCTTTCAGAGGCTGTAGCAGGTTCAGTTTTGGCATGGCCAACTTCAAAGGGGTCCTTTGACCTCTGACCTCAACATATGTGAATGAAAATGGGTTCTATGGGTACCCACGAGTCTCCCCTTTACAGCCAGGCCCATTCTAAAAATGGTGTATTTGAATATTTCTGTATACTGGGGTCCCTAAACAGTCTTGTAATTGCATGACTGTTTGACTGTAAAGCTGAGACCCTTGTAGATCCAATGAGCCCAGTTGTATTCATGTGTGATGATGTTAATCCCCATAGTAGCCATTTCATTGTAGTGAGCCCATTTTTTTTTAAACCTGACCTCACTGTATGAAATGACCAGTGGTGACCTCTAGGATAATCACAGCCTCATGAAACTTTACAGCCACAAACTAGAGACCTAGAGCATTCAGGTGATGGATGGCTTTCCTAGGTAGATTGACAATAAGGGGGTTTCTGAGCAGTTTACACAACAGAAGTGCTCGCCATCCACTCGCCGAAAAATGCAATTCTTGCAAGAATCTCTAAATGTCAGAAGTTTTTGATACAAAAATTAAAACTAAACTAAAAATTAACCCAGGTGGCGTAAACTCAGTATGCTCCAAATTCCCAAAGTACCCTTTTTTTACCTTATTTAATAACTGGTGTTACGAAAAAGAAATAAAATATATGATAATATATGATGGGAACTACAAATGTATAGTTCCCACTTTAAGTTTATTTGGAAACTTACTTTTGGTAGTTTTGGAGAGGCAGAAGACTCTCACTCACTCACCTACCCGAGACCATGTCACCCCTGTCCTAAAAAAAAGTTTACTGGCTCCTGCGACAGATTCAATTCAAACTTCTTCTCATCACATCACAAACCTCTCCATAACCAGGCCCCCTTCTACTGTACCTCACTGACCTTCACCATGGCCACACTTCTCTGCCAACACCAACCTCCTGTCTCCCCCCTCCAGGACCAACATCGGCCCACTGCCACCCCCTCCTCACCTTTTTAAAAACACTTCATATCCAGCTCTTCAGCCTGCCCCAGTAAGAGTGGTGATTTTCATGTAAAAAAAAAAAGAACAACCAGATGTCAAGGTTATAAATTGGCTAAATATGGTTGGTGAATGAACAGTGTTTGAATTAGTGTTGAAAAAAAAAATGTTATCTTGACATTTATAAGACACTTTTCAACCAAATTTACTCAATTTTTACTTGAGTAGTTTGAGATTTGACTCCCTAAAGATTTCACTTTAAACTCAAAAGCAAAAACATTCAAGTCTCAAATTTTAAACTTCTCGCGTGTGCCAAGCTTGTTGGAGAACTACGGTGGCCGACGCTAAAACGTGAAAACACAAATGGTCCTATCTAGAGCCAGTGTTTAATAATATTCATAACTATGTTTTCATTAGTGTATAATCACCTGAAACTAAGAATCGTTGTGTTTTCGTTAGCTTAGAATGAGCCCTTCATATCTACATAGAGAGCGGGTCCTCTTCCACGGGGCCCGCCATGTTGCTCCGCCATGTTTCTACAGTAGCCCAGAACGGACAAACTAAACACTGGCTCTAGAGAGAGCCTTTTGCGTTTTTACGTGGAAGTAACAGCGTGAATTTGGTGGCGCGAATGCACCACATATGGCATGAAGTGACACAGAACACACTAGACTGAGGGCCCACAGACATACAGTACACACACTGATACAACAATGGCGTGTATCAATCTATTGTAAATGCCATTTCTGAATAAAGTAACAGAACAAATAGCACAGCGCTATGGCAAAAGCTGGTTTTGTGTTTCAAACAATGAGAGTGGTGCAGATGGAAGACTCGAGTTGATGACTTGTCTCTGCTGGCATATTTATTTTCTATTTATGATGTCTAGTGCGATAATTCTCCAGGTATTTAACACACAATCTGGCAATCCTGAAACCTGATATTGTTCAGTCTGACACAGATTGATACCAACATTTTATTCGACCATCTGACACAGTATGTCTCGCCCTCAAGGACTTGAGACTTGACTTGGACTCGCCCCAAAAGACATAAACAGCTCTGCACTAGATCTCCTTTAACATGCAACTGACCAAAACCACATTTACTGGGCTGTGACATCCAGTCATTTTGTGCTAAGTTAATGATATAAACATTTTCAACATTAATGCATCACTCGGTGATAATTACAGTCCATCAGACGGGTCACAGGCCTGCGGTCTTGGCTGCGGTCGACCGTCTGCGCTCTCCAGCTGCTCCCGTTGGACCTCCCGGGTCAATCTGCAGCCACGACTCGTCGCCCGGCGGTCACGACTCGTGACTCCTCAGTCACGCTCGCGGATGACTGCTGATCTCGTAGGTGGGGAGGAGGTGCTGCGGTAATTGTTCTTTGGAGTGCCCCAGTTATGCCAATAAACGGCCCCTCAGTGATGAGGCTAATGGCGAGAGACCTCGTTTGCATAGCATTATCTTAATTGAGCCCGAGGCCTGGCATGAAAACAAGCCCGAGATTATGTTACTGATGGATGGTGGCGATGGTCCGGCGGCAACCATTTACCCGACAGCTATATTAATTAACAGCTATCCAGTTACATGGGCTTTAACAGGGATGAATAAGTTAACATGGTGACTGTGACGGCGGTGGTGACAGGGCTCCTGTGCTTATGTGTGGGCTTCTAATGGAGGAGACACACTCATATGGGATGTGTGTGTGTGTGTGGAGAGGGATGCTAAAGAATGCCTGGCATCGGATCTTATTACCCATTTCCTAAAGGAGGAAACCGAGCCAGCGTTAGTACCAGCCTTTAAATAAATCACCACACAAAGCCTGTACTAATACTTTTAATCGTGAATTAATTACACACCCGTCTCAGGGAGAAAACCCATAAATGTTCCAATATGCTCGGGCCTCAAATCTTTATCGCACAGTATTTCAGGGAAATCACAACTCCAGAATGTGTCGCCGTACGTTAACGCGAAGCTCGCGGATCCCGCCTCGGACCAGAACCCGGACGCACACGCAGAGTGTCTCTGGATCAGGACGGAGTTTTAAATGAAGCGGGCCGGCCAGGTAGCTCTTTTGTTATGTAAAGATCTGCCATGTGATCCGGCAGGATAAAAGAGGAGAGAAAAAGAAACCGTTCAGATAAGCTTCCCCTCATCAGATAATTAAGGATGCCTTTGCTCCAGTTTCCCCTTCTTAGCATAAGTGTCTGATCAACTTTCAAAAAGCTCATCAGTCAGAGTTGCTCCTCGGAGCTCCACTCCAGGGGCTTAAAGCCGGTTCCTCCAGGATCGGTCTGCCCGGGTCCAGCTCAGCACCAGGGGGTCTTGGCCCGCGGCTCGCCCTGGAGGACCCAAATAAATTTGCTGAGAATCAATTATTCCGATAGATACAGCCAACAGCAAACAGACAGTTCCAGGATCAATAATAGGTATCGTTTTGCAACATATTTGAGGGCTGGAGTTTGTTTTATGAGTAACTTTTGCAGGGCTGCAACTAATTAATATTTTTTATTTATCTCTGATGAATCATGTCATCTATAAACTGTCAGAAAATATTGAGAAATGGCCGTCACATGGTGACATCTTTAAAATGCTTTGTATGAATAACACTAAGGAATTCAATTTACATGAAGGCTACAATTAACCAATATTTTTCATGAATTGTTTAGTCTATAAAAGGCCAGAAAATAGAGGAAAATGTCCTTCGCAAGTTGTGAGAGCAAAAAGGTGACGTCTTTTCCGACCAATATTCCACAACCCAAAGATATTTGAATCACAATGTTATAAAACAGAAAAATATAACGCATTTTTGCGGTCGATCGAGTAATCGATTAATCAACTTATCATTTCAGCGCTAATTTGAACTGAGATGAAACAGAAAAGCTGCAAATGTTCTCATTTGAAAGGCAGGAACGTGCTCATGTTTTCCATTTTTACTGGATAAAAGACTTCAAACGATAAATCTTTATTAATTTTGAGTCCGCTAATTGATTAATCAACTAATCGCTTCATCCAGCTATTAGGGCTGTCAAAGTTAACGCAATAATAACACGTTAACGCAAATTTGTTTTAACGCCATTCATTTCTTTAACGCAACTTGCGATTCTTAGGTAGTAGCGGTCTCAGTTTCAAAGCAAGAGTAAAGATACTGGCATCATCTGAAACTAGAAAACCTAAGGAATCATCATCATTGGTACCAACCATGTCATACTAGCTTGAAGTAACGCTCCAAACTTACGCTAAATCTTTGTTGAGGAAAAGCTGGCATGGCCATTTTCAAAGGGGTCCCTTGACCTCTGACCTTAAAATGGGTTCTATGGGTACCCACGAGTCTCCCCTTTACAGACATGCCCACTTTATGATAATCACATGCAGTTTTTGGGCAAGTCATAGTCAAGTCAGCACACTGACACACTGACAGCTGTTGTTGGGCTTGAGTTTGCCATGTTATGATTTCAGCATATTTTTTTATGCTAAATGCAGTACCTGTGAGGGTTTCTGGACAATATTTGTCATAGTTTTGTGTTGTTATACTTATATTTGCATAAAGCAAGTGTATTTATCCACTTCCATGTTTAGGCCTACTAGACAAATCTCCCTTTAAGGTACATTTTGAACAGATAAAAAATGTGTGATTTAATTTGCGATTAATTGTGATTAACTATGGACAATCATGCGATTAATCACGATTAAATATTTTAATTGATTGACAGCCCTACCATCTGCCCTATGTGGCAGAACACTATATGGCCACAGCTCTCCAGCTGCTGGTGTGCACCGGCATTTCACGGGGAGGATTTTTGCCCCGCGTTGCCTCCTTGGATGTCACCACTTTGCCATGCCGTTGTGCAAATGAGGCATGCAAATGAGAAAACAGAATTATGAAATGGTTTCTTAACAATGTGCAGGAGAGGTCAGCTCGGCTACAGGCTACAATAAGTGAAATTAATTACTGTTTGCGCTGCCATCTAATTGCAGCCTCTCGATGAACGGCTTACACTTTTTTTTTTTCCCCCTGTTACATTTCCCCACCTCGACACCCCTTTGCTCCTTGTCAAAACTCTTCCTCCACCTGTCACAGCGTCTGAGTTTTGTGCGCGGCCCACCACCGCCCACCCCCCCGTCCTACTCCCCTCTCCTTCTTCTTCCTCCTCTCCGTCGCCCCCTCCCTGCCTCCCCTGCTGCCAGTTTTTAACTACACTCCACTCTGGCCTCTGCTCTACTTGTTACAGCCCCAACACGAGTGCAAACAATCAAAGTCTTTGGGAACGCTAAAATATGCATGGCTATCCGTGACAGACAGATAAAGCAGGGCAATTAGCCACGTAATCCTAGAGCATCGTACGGAATAGTCCGCCTCAGCTGTCCTCCCTCCCCTCCTTCCCTTTACTCTCTTGGTCTCCATTAGTTAAATGTACTCTGTGTGTCGGCTCCCCATCAAATCAAGTAACACTTCCCCTAATTGGCTTATAAATAATACAGCAGGGCCTACATTATAATTTCATCAGTGGTAAACATTGCGGGGGCAGTTGGTGAAGAACCTATCCCTCATTAATTTCTTAATTTGGGTAGATGGAACGAAGGGGAAGTGAGGGAATGAAAGGTGGAGAAAGAGAGAGAGACGCGGAGATCGGATGAACGGAGGGACTCGTATCACCTCAGGCAGAGAGAAAGAGAAAGAGGGAGAGATGGAAAAATTACCAAACAAACAAGGGGAGGAAGATGCTGCTGCTTTTGTTAAGAGATGTCAGATATTCAATCCAGGGGTTTTGTCAGTACTCCTGTGCAATAGGTGATGAGGGCCCCACCGCCCCCATTTTACACACAAATACACAAACACACAATCTCTCTCTCCCCAGTCTCCTTCCTTGTTCTTTTTTTATACCGACTTAATGAATATTTCATAACGAGCAACATAAATATTCATTCTAATGGTTTTGCACATAGTTATTACCGGTATTTCCCTTTTTTTTTTTTTTTTTTAAACACAAAAATACTCATTACAAATTCTGCATAACCAGGCCCTGAAATAATTTCTCTCACTCTCATGCAGACTGCACAAAGATTATCTAGATCAACTGCTCTGACCAAAAAAAAGAAATCACCAGAACTATTACGAAAATCCTCCCAAAAACACGCGGTGTTTGCTTTAAGGCGTAATTATTTGCACGTGCAAAACAAAAGACATATTTATCTACGGGAGAGGCACAAAGTTCATTTTTAATTTCAGTCATCGGGCTGCAATCGCGAGACAAACCGGAGAAATTCACAAAGTGATGAAATCCTTTTTGTAAAAGGCAATAGGTCTGTAATCAGCCTTCCTCCCCCTTGGCAGATAAATGTCACCCAAACCTGCTATTATATTGCATAATGCACTTTTAAGGGAATTTTACATGGCCTGTGATTGATGCTATGAAATATGAGGTGTGAGAATATGACACCCTCTGATCTCTGAAAGACAGATATTAAAGCAAAGTCTCAAATGAGCCATTTTCTCCCCCCCTCCCTCCCTACTGTCTCTCCCTGCTGAAACGTGGAATATAAAAGGCACAGAGAGCCCTTCAGCCTTCAAACGGAAAGTTAAGCGCTCCACATTCTTGGTGAGATTTTGAAAATGGAGCCACCTGAAGGCAATCTGTCTCCGCTGGAACCTTAACTTGTCACCGTTACAGAGAGCTGTCACTTCACGGCGCCGGCGCTGATGGAGACAGACATCCGTCATCCGCCGCGTTTACGAACACGCTACCCCGATGTCTTGCAGGCCCGCCGAACAGTATGTTTCACTTAAGATCTGCCGAAAAACACGCTCAGGCACAGCCACGAGTGCTTTTTGTTCACTTCATCCCTGTCGTCTTAGAGGAAAAAAAAGAAAATGTAGTTCTGAGGCGATAAAGAAATAACTGTCCATCAATCACACCCAAAGCTGCATCACACAGATCTCATTAAGCTGAGACGTACTTAAGCAGCAAACATTTTCCTCAAGTGTTAGCTGTAAAATGCAATTTAAATATCAAAAGTTCTCATTCCTGTCACAGCTTTCAATTGTGGGCACATGTTAAGGCATCAATAATGAAAATCCCCGACGTTGGAGATCCAATCTGGCAGTGACAGGTACTCATTTAGACCAGTACTTCTCAACCTTTTTGCGTTGTTCCCCCTTAAAACAAAGCTATATGTACTTGTGACCCTTCAAACATGTTTTTTTTTTTATGATCTATTCTGTTTATCATCTCGTGACCCCTTAGATCAGTGGTTCTCAACCTTTTTCCTGTCAACGACCCCTAACTTGATCTCTTCAGACTCCGCTCCAGCTCCGCTCTAACTAGCTTTGTTTGAGGGCGTGCCAAGCTAGCCGCTAGGCAGTTATTATGCAAGTGTGTTACATGGTGACATCACCACGTTACGGTGTTACAGTGTACAGTGTTCAGTGTGTTACGGTGTTTCAGGCAGTTCAGGAGCAGTGTTTCTGTGGGGGAGAGTAACTCCCTTTGGCGTGGACTTTATAACTTTGCAGACCTTTTACATGCGCAAAAAAATATATAACACACCGAAGGAAAGGAGAAAAGCACAAAAGCATAATAGGTCATCTTTAATAATTCATTTGTGGTAACTTGACTAAGCCCATCAACTAGATTTTAATTACTTGAGGCCCCCTATCATTTCAGTTTTTATTGTGCTTTATTGGTGGATACATTTAATTCTTGAGTATTTCTCTATAGCATTAAATATTCATGACTAAGTAAGCAACAATCAAAGTTCTGAAAAAACACATTTTGTTATTATATATTCAAAGTTTAATACTCAGAAGCTCAGCTGCTCCATCAAGAGTGTGTGTCTGTGGCCTGGAAAAATAAGCAAACAAATGTAACCACAATTTGATTCAACTGTTGCTAAACTGTGATTGGTGTACGGAAGTACACGACATCACCTGAGCTCAGCTCATAGTAAGTAGCTGATTGGGAAAATATGTTTTCAGGGACTTTAACTAACAAATGTGCAATTAATTAAAGCACCACAAGCTAATTGCCACACGGTGAAACTGGAACCTTCTGGCCCCCTGAGGGTCCGGGGGCCGGGGGCAGTTGCCTGCTTTGCCCTGTTGGTAATCCAGCTGTGGTTGTAGCTTCGCTCAATACATTTTTTTGGGATCATCGATTTACGCACGATTAAACATCGGTATGTGCATGCACAACCTTGTTTGTTTGTGTGTTGACATTTCAGAGATATATAATCCATTTATCATTTAGCGAGCAAAACCACCAAGCGTTCTCCGGTTCCAACTTCTCCAATGTTGCCTTTTTTTATGTTTTATATAATTGCAAATAGAATATTTTGGTGTTGTAGACTGTTGGTCGGAAAAACAAGCAGTTTGAAGACCTCACTTTGGGGTCTGGGAACTTTTTCGCTATTTTGTACATTTTTTTTAAAAAGTTGTTCACTTACAGAAATAATTGATAAATATTGAAAATCATCATTAGCTCCAGCCCTAGTAAACAGTTAATTTCCTTCTCAAATGTAGTGAGTACAAGTCGAAGCACTATAAAACTGTACTTAAAGCACGGTACTTGCATTTCTCGGCAGTGAGGGATGTAGCGCTAAACGTCAGAAAAGGTTAAAGCAGCCGTACAACACGACGCACCCCCCTCCACTTAATTACAGCCCAACAAGAGGAGACAGGGAGCATGTTGAGAATGAGCTTAATTAATGTAGCAGTAAAAAGTGGCCCTCCCTCTCCATGTCCATTCTGCTGTTCAGTATTAGTTCCACTTCAGCGCCCTCAAAGCCGGGAACAAATAGTGACTCTAATGATGGACACACAACCTCCCCCCCCTTTTCTATGCTCCTCACACAACCCCTCGGCTGGTCTCGGGTCACCGCCCTCCGCTCCCCTCCCTCCCTTTTCTCCCTCCGCTCCCCGGGGACGGCAGAGCGGGGGAGTCAACCAGTTAGACAAGCATGTTCACCCCATCGGTTCAGAGAGAGCAGAAGACAAACCTTGCATACTGACTTCATTAGCACTGACAAGTTTTGGGGGGGGGGGGGGGGATGCGGCTCAGTTTAGAAGACTTTAGAAACAGAAGCCTCTCGTGGGGGTGGAGGTGGAGGTGGAGGGGGTGGTGGAGGGAGTCAGCAGCTGCAGAAGTGCAATGATGCAACTTTGGATTGTCGCTGGGCCGCAGTGTAAACTGTGGTGTATTTCTGGGCCCTGCTGTAACTCTACAGACAGCCGGGACTATCTGCTTTCTGTCTGGATGCTACACAGACGCAATAGAGGCTCCAAAAGTTCAAGGTTTTCTTTATAACACTGATAGTCATGACTAAGTTCGCTAAAATCAAGGTTGCAGTAAGGTGGTATAGCGTGCTGCAGGAATGAGTCCTAAAACCCGGAAATGATTTAGCATTTTAGCACCTCCGGTTCCCTCGTCTGGAAGTCGATGGGTTTTATGAATGGGTTTTTCGTTAGATGCCTGAAATAATGTCTGTGGTTAACACAAGATTAAGAGATTTTAAAGTTTTGTTCTACGATATAAAATACGTCAATAAATATCCCATTCGTGAATTTTGAAGCTTTTACGTGTCTTAAAAAAGGCGGTTGGTAACAAGTGGCTAACTGAGACTACTAAACGTCATCACGCCTTTACAGCCTCGTTGTGTATACTCGCGCTCCTGCGACCGTTGTGTAGTTCCTTTATAGCTCCTAGTTCCTATATAACGTTAGCTTTTTACTTCTGCCGATAAACTACTCCCCCCCCAACTTTTCTCAGAAATGTGACAAAACGCATGACGAATCAACAGGAGACTCATAAAGCAGCAGGTCTGTAAAACAAAGTCGCGATCCCACCAGGTGATGCAGTCACATGTCAGAGGCAGCGAAAGCAGCCGCCACGTTTCACAATGTAAACTGGAAATATTCTGAAGCAACACTGAATGAATTGATACTCTTGAGAGAATACAGCGGGACGTATCATGTTCGAAATCAAATCTAAACAAAACAAAAGGAATATCACATGAAATTAAGGTGTGAAAAGGTGCCATGAATGTTTCATGCCGTCCCGCCACTGACATAAAGGATATAAATATTGTATGCAAAGAGAAAAATCCCCCGTTTGAAGTGTTGGGAGCAAAGAAAGTGGGAGAGAAAGGGAGGGGAAGCAGGTAATTACTAGTGGAGCTGCTCTTTGACGGATTATTCTATTAAAGCGGGAGGAGGATCAACCAAACACAGCTAACCTCTGTAACAGTGCTGGTCTCCACCTATCAGTGACAGGAACATTACAACCTGAGGAGCCACTTCCACTTGACAAACTAGAACGCGGAGCGCCAAATCCCCAGGCTGAAAAAAAAAAAAAAGAAGCCACGAAGGCACCAAACACTGCAAACCTCCCACAGTCGGGGCTGATGAGCAGCTCATTATAAGGCTTTTAGTTGCTTTAAGTTCCCGGTTAACTTGTGCTTTATGGAGTAAAACTTGTTACTTAACTTTAAGCCGTTTTAATGAAGTGCTGAACTCAGCTCGTTTTCACAACAGCGAGGTTATCTCGCTGTTTTTGGCACAATCAGGAGGATTCATGTTTTCCTTTGAACTTTTCAACTCCTTTGTTTGAAAATCTGTGAGAAAGCGTTCTTATAAAAGATACTATGGCGACCACTTTGGAGAGAATCGCTGAACCAAATCACTAAGCCCAGTTGCACAGCAGTTCGTGAAGTAGTCACGAAATTTAATGAACTGATTCTTGTACATTGACACGAGGTCAGGGTGGATGGGTGGGTCAAAAAAACACAGGACTCGGGGAGACTCGTGGGTACTCATAGAACCCATTTTCATTCACATATCTTGAGGTCAGAGGTCAAGGGACCCCTTTGAAAATGGCCATGCCAGTTCTTCCTCGCCAAACTTTAGCGCAAGTTTGGAGCGTTATTTAACCTCCTTCGCTACAAGCTAACATAACATGGTTGGTACCAATGGATTCATTAGGTTTTCTAGTTTCATGCCAGTATCTTCACTCTAGCTTTAAAACTGAGCCACAAGCTCCGAAAGATCGAATAGTGGCCGGGCTTGACGGCGGCCTGTCGGATTTTTTAAGAGGTTAATTAAAAATCACAAGTTGCGTCAATGCGTTAAAGAAATTAGTGGCGTTAACTTTGTCAGCCCTAGTTTAAACAAGTAAATCTAGTACTGGTATTTTTTTACCTTTGCCCCTGCCTGTTCATTCATGGGTTTTTTTTGCAGCCGAACTCTTAAAACTAATCTTCCCACTAGTCCTGCAGTATAATGCGATAAATGATTCACTTTCTAGTAAAGTGGGAGACTTCCCTTTCCTCAACCAAAAGGACCGAATCTTCACCGAGTCTCGGGCCAATAAATGCCACCAAGAAATGTTGGGTTTAAAAACAAACAAAAAAAAAACAAAAAAACATAAAATAAAAAGTTCCCCTTTCATGAAGTCCTGTGTGCTCGGAGCCGAGCTGCCTCCTCTCTCCTCGCCCCGGGGCAGGCTATCATCTCCAGTGTCACCAGAGGGAGGGCAGACCCCACCCCACCTCTGCCAGGCCGGCTGATGTAAGGGGATGAGAGGCGGCGGTGGAGAGAGGAGGTTCAGTCTCTCAGGTCCAGCTTCCTCTTTGATCACCGGCCGCCGACCTCCATGTCTCCAACACAAGGAGCCGGGGCCGAGAACATGCCGCTGAGCCTGTATCCCCTCCTTTCAGCCCTTGTTCCCTCCAAATATGAAAAAAAGGGTTAATTGTATTTAACAATATGCTCGCTAACCCCCCCCTCCTTCTTCCCATCACCGCCACCCTCCCCTCCTTGATTAGAATTAGAATCACATCTGGCGCCATGTTCTGTCCCTCATTACTGCCGAATCTCATTACAAGCCGCTCCCACGGGAGGGACCGCGCCGGGTTTTTAAGCACACTTTTCGCTTTCTTCCTGCCTCTTGCTCGTCTCATCTACCTCGCCGCTCCTTCTCTTCTGCGTTTACATTAGCGGAAGTCCTCATCTGAGAGAATGACTGAGCACCACCACCCACCCTCCTCCTCCAAGAGCTTGGAAATTGTTTTACAGTGCCAATTAAAGTAGGTATGTTGAGTTTTTTCCAGAGTATGTATTATTCAGAGTGTATTATTTGTTGCGCTCAAAAAAGAGAAGAAAAAAAAAAAAGGCCTTACTAAAATAGGACTAGCAGAGTAAAGTTCCACTTACTTGCAATAAAAACTACACCAAAGGTTTGGAAATATAGTCAACATAAGGAAAATGAGGGAGCTTATTTATGGTGCCCTGAAGTCCTACTGAATAATAGAAACCTCCACATATACACACATTTCAAATTTTGTTTCTTTGCACCCTTGTGCAAACACGGCGTCTGGCTGGGAATTTATTTTAGAAGATAGAAAATAAAGAAATCTGTAAAGTTTGAGTCCAAAATATTTTACCTCAGTAAAATATTAATTTAAAGCCACGGCGGGGGGGAAACGGCTTCTCTGGAGGTTACACTTGTGAGGAAGTAAGAGTTAGAACGTATAATCAAAGCCTTTTATTTGCACTTTTAAAGATACCAATATAAAGTAATAAAAACATGAACAAAATACATGAAATGAAACAAAATCGGAGCAGTGTGACGTCTGACAAAAGTGGACCCTGCGTCAGAGCGGGGAAGCTCTGAAGGTCGCAGGGCAGCCCTGAGGTTCCTCCCATCGTTCGGCTCTAGATCATCGGCGAGTCGCAGAGCGTGCAGGGCGCCTGCAGTATCTTCCTTATCCACTCCGGATCTGTGGGGAGAGAAAACAAGTGGCGTTTGCACCCGAGGTTTCTAAATATGAAATGATTCTAAAAGACGTGTCCGAATACAGCCATAACAAAACAACCATCTGTGTTTGAAAAGCCTTTAAAAATGATGGATGAAGCCAGAAATGTTGCTAGTTCCATGTCTGAAAAGAGTTTAATACAGTAAAAGCCAACAATAATTGCCACACGTGGTTTAAAAACCAAATATAAAAGAAAATCTGTATGATGTTGTGAGACTGGAGGTTTGGATGATGTTGATTCTGACAGATGTCAGAACTGCACAGACCTGTCAGTCCGTAGCTCAGATAGGCTGGAATGACCAGAGTCGCCGCGCCTCGGGTGCTCAGGACCCGATAAACACCTGGGATGCAATCCCGCTTTTCTCTCCTAACTAATCACTGCAGGAACCACTTTGCTGGCACTGCTCCGGTTCGTTTGTTTGTTTGGCTTTTTTTTTTTTAAAGCACCATGATAAATGGTTCATAGTAAATCAGTAAGCTTTTCAGTATCAAATTCTAATAATTGCTTTAAATTAGGGCTGTCAAAGTTAACAAGAGAATACGATGATTTTGTGATTTTTAGGTTGTAGCGGGCTCAGTTTTAAAGCTAGAGAGGAGATACTGGTATCATACGTAACCTAAGGAATCCATTGGTACCAACCGTGTCATACTAGCTTGTCGAGAAGGAGGCTAAATAGCGCTCCAAACTTACTCTAAATTGTGGCGAGGAAAAACTGGCATGGCCATTTTCAAAAGGGGCCCCTTGACCTCTGACCTCAAGATGTGTGAATGAAAATGGATTCTATGGGTACCCACGAGTCTCCCCTGCGGCCCTCTGCCTGTATTTTCTCTTTTATTTTCATTTTGCCGTGTTCGAGAAGTTTCTGGCAGTCAACCTCTATAAAAACGTAGCCACACAGCGCCGAAAAAAAACGCAAATATAGCGAGGCGTAAACGCCAAGCGGACAAAGCTCGTTCCAAAACGAGAGTGAATCTGGGGTTGGCGAGCACCGTAACCCACGTTGAGCCGGGGAGGAGGGGCCAAACATTGTGTGTTGTATTTACAAACCGCAACCTACAAATCCTGCTCATTGAGCCTTTATTTTAAAGTATTTCATGCTAATTTCCAAATTCAATAAATGTGAGTATTGGCCAAAATGACCACAGAAATGTTTGACAGATCAAATCAATCACATCGGATCCACACAGGCGATCAGACAGCATGTTTACATGCACTTTAGTAACCTGGTTACTGTAGTGCAGACTTTGGATGTGATTATTTAGAGCACAAGGATGCATCGCTATGTGTAGTGTATTGATCTTTCCTGTCATCCTGCCAGATACTTTCCCTGTCTGAAGTCTTTGCCGTGCACATGCTCGCAACGTAAAAAAAAAAAAAAAAGCCAATTAGAAACCCGGTTATACGTGGCAAAGAAATCTGCGTTCGCCTCCTGAAAAGTTGGTATAATGAGACAGATTTCTGAGAAATACATGAGAATCTTTCCTTTGTGCATGTGCCCAAATGGCATAACTGAATTAGGGCTACATACTTGTTTCAAGTGGATTTTTACATTTTTGCTGTAAAATGAAACTTCTTGTAAAATTATTAAAGTTTGCATTTTACTTTTCAACTGGGGATAGTTTGGATTTTTTGAAGAGAAATTGTATCCATAGTCGGTGTATTACCTACAGTAGATGACGGGAGCAAAGCAATGTACTGCTGCGGATGTGGCCGGCAGCAAAACGTATTTTAGCCACCTAAAGGAATCCATAATCCATCTATGCTCTCTTCAAACCCACCAGACTCCATTGAAAAAAACAGTAATTTTCCCTCGCAGAACGCGGAAGTTGCTGGTCTACCGCTGCTTCGATCGGTTAGTTAGTTTGTTATTGTGTGACTTTGGTGAAATCTTAAACCAAACTTAAAACTTTGAGACATTTGGGACAAGACTACATTTGTAAAACATGGAGGAAAAAAAGCCTCAACCAAAAAAACTGAGACAACACCGAGCTTTCTGACCAATGGTTCTCTCTCTCCACAGCCTTGACCGTAAATCAGCCACACAAAAATACACAATAAAAACAAACAGCTAATTTCTACAATCGTTCATGTTTGTTAGGCATCAAGTTCTCGGGCCGACTCCAAATCCAAAATGTCAAGCGACGGATCTGAGCGGCAGAGCGGGATGAAGGCCGACGTTGAAGGTGACAGGGGGAGATGGCTGATCGAGAGTGGGACTGTGAAATGGAGGTGGAGAGAGAGATGGAAAGTGGCGCTTACCCTCAGGCTCTGGCAGTCTGGAGATGGTATCCAGCAGGAGGCAACGTCTGAACGTCAGCGTCTGGCAGGCCTGGTATGACAACACACACCTGGAGGAGAGCGAGAGGGAGGCATTAGAGGGAATGGCTGGCAGGGACAGAGACATGCACATACACACTAACAGACAGACACAAAAGTAGAGCGGGGAACAGCACTGACGGGCACAGATTTCCCTCTCGGTGCCCACCAGAGGCACCGCATTCTAGAGGCGTTCGAGAAGGCAGGAGAAATGTTTGACAGACGATATTTATGAGACGACGAGAGTGGTGCGTGGGTAAATATCACGAGGTGGGAGGCTTGATTACTGCTCCGTGAAGATAAATAAACCGTCAAAAGAAGGCATTTGGCATTAAGATTCAATTCATGTCCCGGCAGGCACGTCGAAGCTAAAGCTAATAACAAAAAAACAAAAAAAAAAAAAAGTGGATTTGTGGGAGAGGGATTTCTATACCTGAGCCACATGTGGCCGTTTTTACAGATCGCTTGTTTGTGGTCCGAGAAGGGCAGCACCTCCTGACACAGGCTGCAGCGCTCCGAGAACGTCTGCTTGTGAATCTTTTTCTTGATGTGGCCGATCAGGACCTGAGAAGGACGATACAGCATGACAGCATGAATGGGAGTTTAGTGCTTATCTCATAAAGGCTAAAACACATTTATTTTGAGCTGATCTGAAACACTAATATCAGATCTGATCTGCAGCAGCGGCTGTACAAAATCTCAAGATTGTTGATTTTATCCAAATGCACTGCACCTTCACCTGATTACATATACTATACGTGTCATAAACACATTAATAAAAGACTGAAATCATTTTAAAATTAAAAATCCAATAGCTACCTAAATAGAAAAAAAAAAAAACTTGTGCAGTGTTTTTATATATGTTAAGAACCATTTTGGATATTCCTGAAGTTTGTTACTTTGTCGTTTTGTCAAAAACAAACAAAAAAAGCAATTAAACCATTAAAGGGAGTCTATGTAACTTTTGCTGAACAGCAGCCACTGTGGCAATTATGGCATACTGGTAAATGCTGAAACACGCTGTATGACTAAAAGTATGTATACAAGTATTTACAGGGGAACTACGCCCATTTTCAAAATTCATATGTTATTCCTATAGTCTAAGACAGTCCAAAAATATTTGTGAACATGACCTACTCTCTCTCTAAGCCAGAAACCAGAGACGCATGTCTCAAATTTGTGATGTCATTGTGTATAAAGTCTGGAGCTCCTCCATGACGATGACTTGGGAGAGATGTTCTAGATGACACTGAGAGCACCCAGGAGGATGTTCTGAGTATATGGGAACATTTTCTGTTTCACAACTGACAACATTACAATAGAATAAAGCTCATTTGGGTATAAAAAAGATAAAAAAACATTCTGTGGGTCCATAAAATCAGCCTCCAATTCATTGTCTATGGAGAAGCTCCAGACTTTATACCCTATTACATCACAAATTTGAGTTTTAGCACTCTAGTTTTTGGGATTTGGGAGAGAGTTGTCATGTTTACTAATATTTTTTGGACTGTCTTAGACCATAGGAATAACATGAAAATAGGCGTAGTAGAAACCCAAAATACAAGTATGCACCTGAAGATAAGCATAATAGGTCCTCTTTAAGGGAAATGTTCGAGAACCACATGCAGTTGTAATATTCCAGTAGTCCACATACTTTTGGCCATGTACTCTCTAACTTTCACTGGGATCATCAGCACATACCTGACATGAAGTCACTCTGATCAGGGAAAACAAAAGACCACAACACTGGTGGTAAGAAGCTGAGGTGAACAATTATCAGGTGAGTCGCTGAGTTTTACCTCTGACGCTCTGTCGTTGGAGTCTCTGGCGAGGTACTCCACCAGGCCGCAGGTGGGTATGCTGGTGTTCTGACCGATCCAGGTGTTGAGGTACACCACCCCCAGCACCTTCTTCATGTTCTCTCTCATCATGTGGGTCTCTACCGCATTGATCCAAGCCTGCACCTCCTCCATCTGCTCCTCCCGATTCTCCTCCTTCTCATGTTTTACCTCACTGGGCTCGCCTTCCTCTTGCGCGCCGTCTTCCGCGTCCCTTCCGTCCTCCTCTTCCTCGTCCCTCACGAACACCTTGTTCTCCTCGTGCGTGGGTTTCCAGCGGTTTTCCGTGGGAGGCAGCTGCAGCGACTGGTAAAGTATACGCACCAAGAAGAGCTTGAAACGCCACAAGTAGGGCGAGTCCACTTCCTGGATCTTTTGGTCGAGCTCTTCCAGCAGCGACGCGGGGATGCTCTTGTTTTTCAAAATCTGCCACCTCACGAGATCCAGCAGGTCGGCCAGTTTGTACAAGTTCTGCGCGGGGGACTTGAGCAGCAGCGCCGCCGCCGCTTTTGGCGTTTTCAGGGTCACAAAGTGAACCTGGTAGGTCCTGTTGACCGGGTGGTAGCCGCCGACCATACCTTGCGTGCTGGCGAGCGCCACGTACGCTCCGTTGTGGCTCACCGCTATCCCGTGTATCCTCCTCCCGGTCAGGTTCTCGGGTCGCAACATGTCCTCTTGTTTGAAAATCAAAGTGTTCTCCGTAAACGTCGGCGTCAGCTTTTTTATCCAGCCGTCTACGGAACACGTGTACACCGCGACGCCGTGCTGACTGATCGCTAGCGAGACCACGGGGAGCGAGTGCAGCCCCGCCACGTGAGAGTTGTGCACGTTCAGTCCGGCCGGCGAAATCATGAGCAGACACCAGAAGACGTAGCAGCCGCGCGACGCCACGATGAGGCTGCAGCTGGACTTTTGGATCGGGTGGATCATCGGCACGCATTTGAGGTTTTCGACGGCGATCTCGTCGCACTCCTTCCAGAGGATGACGGGGTGGCGGAGGGTGAAGTAGCCCTTCACTCCCGACAGGCTGACCGGCACGATCTTGACGGGTCCCACTTCGCTGCCGACGATCAGGCCGCTCATCCGCCGATCTGAGCTTTCGTACTCCCACCACGCCAGGTCGCTGGGTCTCGTCACGCCCGACTCCACGATGTCATAAAACAAAACATCCGAGACGTTTAAAAAGGGCAACACAAACTTCCACAAAACGACGTCGCCGTTTTCCATCAAGACGGCGAGGAGGACCATCTCCAAGTCTTTGCACGTGTTGTCCGGCTGGACCTGTTTGGTCGTGTAGACGCTCGACCACTCCATCCTCAGAGGAGTCTGCATGCGGAAGCGCCGCTGCAGCTCGTCAAAGTCCAGCAGGTCCGCCTGCGGGGGCTTGTTGTCTTTTTTGGAGTAGCCTCGCTCCTTTAGCCTCTCGCTGTACTTTTTGGTGAGGTCGATTAGCGTGTTCCACTCGAGACGCTTGTGGCTGTTGTGGATGGTGAGTCTGTGGTCGAGTGTTAGGCAAGCGAGCAGGCAGCGCCCGGTCGAGTCGCAACCTAACGGAGACCAACTGGCGTATCGTATTCCTCTGTGCGCTCCTAACGACGGGTTCATCACTTTGTCGGCCAGAAAAACTTGCTTCACTGTGGGGTCCGAATGTGTAGAGAACTTCTCCATCGCTTGAGCCAGCTCCGCTGCTGGTCCCACCTTCAAAGTTAAACACACAAATGAAAGCAATATTTAAGGTTAAAGGTCAGGTTTAAAAAAACGTTTTGCAAGTCATTTCAGCATACTTCCACACGACATATGAAACAATATTTGCAGCTGGATTGTTAAAGACTACATTTGATAATAATAAGGGGCAGTGCTGACAAACTCATGAAAAATCATTTCACATTTTATAAACCCCAAAACAATTCGAAATACAGTACTTCAAATTTCAAGTTTAGTTCATTTTTGGAGCATATTTTCATTACTTTAAAATCATACAGTATTTAAAGGGCGGGTCCGTCTACGCTCTTTTGTGCAGTGATGTAGGATACCAAAGTAAGCTGATCAATAAGGTAATGAATAATGAACGCTAGCAGTAGCGGAGTTAAAGTTAGCTGTGCTTACTGGGAGCATGCTGAGTTACTGTATGTAATACACACTGAATGGATAAGGGCATACAGTATATATATGTAGAACGTCAACATGCAGAAACCTCCGTCAGGTTACATGGGAAAAAGTATTTAGAAGGGTTTGGGAAAATAGCAATTATTTATTTGACCAAATACGTATTCCCACCCCTAGGAAGCTACAGAATGATATAAAAACCTTAAAAAAATAGGACCCGCTCTGTAAGAGCTACATTTTTAACTACAGAGAAACTGCAAGGAATCTTCATGCAAATCTTCAGGTTTCAGATCACCTGACATGGGAGCACGGTATACATATGGATGGGTGATGCAGCAGTATGGAAAACATAAACACACACTGCAGCATCCCTTAAGTCCAATTTATTTGCACATCCACAAGTGCTGTTTCGAGCAAATGCTCTTCTTCAGACTTGCAGTCTCATCACACTGATAGAACGAGGCCTCTTAATGTGTGCCATCATCCGCTGCTCCCTGTTCAGTAGCCCTCCCATTTACAAGCAGTTAATCATATCTATAAATGACAGCAGGAAAGGCAACTCTGCCTGTCTGCCACTGTGCCTAGTGGATTATAAAACTCAGCTCCATCCAGTATTTTATCTGCCAAGTGGATTTTTGGAGTGCAGACGAACCTATAAACAATCATGTTTACACACCAGAGCATCTGCGCGGAGACAGATTTACCACAGCAAGATTGTTTTTCAGTTTCTCTTTTTCATCGACATTTGTATTCCACCGCTTTAATCGTCTTTCGTTCAGTTTAGCAAATAATGAAAATACAGAAACATCCACCGCTGCCAAGCTAATGGCACACAAGTGAATAGTAGCTTGGCTGTGTTTCTGAGGCATGTTTACACAGGTTGCTTAACAAGTAGACAAATGGTAGTAACACTACTCCAATACACTCACAGATGTCGTTCTGTAATTACCTATATTCTTTGTTACTAATTAGCAGTGGTAGCACCTTAAAATGCATTGACACTTGGTACTAAAACACCTGGCAGTCAGGCAAATAACACAGCTGCAATAAATAACACATCTGCACGCAGCTAGTAAAAAATGAAGGACATTACAGCTGACAATACTATGAAAAAAAAAATCATATAACTTTTACCTAAGTTAGTGCCAACCATTTACAAATGTAAATTATGTTTTTGTGTCCCGAACACTCAATGCGTACGATCATGAGCTTCATTTTTAGCTGAAGATTAAAGTCCCCCCTCTACTATAAATGTGTTTTGCGTATTGTTGCTTCACCTGGATGTTTGACCCTCACTGCATTGAATGATACATGTGCAGAGTTTGACACTAAAAGGCTGTTTTCACATTCATCTGCTGTTTCGGAGTTTAACATCTATGTTCAAGCGTTACTTTGTGACGTCACAACTGGTTTAGAAGCCAATCACGGTCCGGTATGCAACTTACACAAGTGTCATGTGGAAACTTGACACCTCCAGTGGTAACTGAACTTTTATATGGAAAAACCATAGACATAAATTATTGTTCAGAACTGAGTATTAGTAGATGTCTTAAAACTAGGGCTGTCAAAGTTAACGCGATAACGCAAAATCGTTTTAACGCCACTAATTTCTTTAACGCATTAACGCAACTTGCGATTTTTAAGTTGTAGCGGGCTCAGTTTTAGAGTTAGAGCCAGGATGAAGATACTGGCATCATATCATATAGCTTGTCGAGAAGGAGGCTAAATAACGCTCCAAACTTGCGCTAAATTTTGGCGGGGGAAAAAATGGCATGGCCAATTTCAAAGGGGTCCCTTGACCTTTGACCTCAAGATATGTGAATGAAATGGGTTCTATGGGTACCCACGAGTCTCCCCTTTAAAGACATGCCCACTTTATGATAATCACATGCAGTTTGGGGCAAGTCATAGTAAAGTCAGCACACTGACACACTGACAGCTGTTGTTGTCTGTTGGGCTGCAGTTTGCCATGTTATGATTTGAGCATATTTTTATGCTATATGCAGTACCTGTGAGGGTTTCTGGACAATATTTGTCTTTGTATTGTGTTGTTAATTGATTTCCAATAATAAATATACCATGTTGATAAGAGTCTAAAATTCTTGACAAATCTCCCTTTAAGGTACATTTTGAACAGATAAAAAAATGTGTGACTAATCACGATTAACTATGGACAATCATGCGATTAATCACGATTAAATATTTTAATCGATTGACAGCCCGACTCATGACACGATTAAATACACGTTTTGGAAGAAACAATCATAATGTGAATATGGTTTCTGAGCAGGTGGAGGCATTAATTGTTATGTTTCTGTCATCTATAACAGTCTAATACAATGTTGCTGTTACGGTCAGGTTAATAATACCTGTGGACTACTTTTACTCTTGCCTGAGATCTTACTACCTGCAAGACAGCTGTGATTTTAAGGGATTGTTAGGAGAGACAATGTGACATTTGGAAATTGGTGGCACTGCCCTTTAAATGATTCAATTCCCTGCAGGCTGGTGAGGGAGGGAAATGAGGAGGGAAATGAGGAGGGACATGAGGAGGGACATGAGGAGGGAGGGAAATGAGGAGGGACTAGAGGAGGGAGATGAGGAGGGAGGGACATGAGGAGGGACTTGAGGAGGGACATGAGGAGGGACATGAGGAGGGAGATGAGGAGGGAGGGACATGAGGAGGGACATGAGGAGGGAGGGACATGCGGAGGGACTTGAGGAGGGACATGAGGAGGGACATGAGGAGGGAGGGACATGAGGAGTGACATGAGGAGGGACATGAGGAGGGACATGAAGGGGGAACAAGAGGAGGGAGGGACATGAGGAGGGACATGAGGAGGGAGGGACATGAAGGGGGAACAAGAGGAGGGAGGGACATGAGGAGGGAGCGCTACAGGCTCAGCAGCAGTTGTTGTTGTTGTAGTTGTTGTTGTTTCCTAGCACAACATATTAGAAGATGTAGGCTACGCAGTCTTTATCAGAGTCTTTGTGAACGCAGATCGACTACTTGACAGCATGTAAATTCAGTACACAACCAGCTCCAGGTTGAGCTATTAACCTCGATGTTTACTAGCTCAAGTTCCATCAACAGCCGCACTTGCTAAGCCGCTTCCTGGCTCCTTTATTAAGGAGTGAACAGGCAGGATATTGGTGGATATTTACCCGCAGCTTTAACGCTTCCGTCGGGACAGGGATCGAGGTCCTGTGCAGCGTCAGCTCCTGCTTGTTGCTGTGCACATCGCACACCAGCTCCATCACCGACATGGAGCTGGTGGTGCACACAGCCAGGCGGTGATCCTGCGACCAGCAGAGCGGCTGCAGCCCGCTCACCGGGGCCATGAGCGGGACGACGGGCTCCCGCTTCACCGGCACGTCCTCCGGGGAGAAGAGCAGATCGTCCTCCGCTTCGGGCTCGGTCTTGATGACTACATTTACGGGCAGTGAAGGTGCCGAATCCGTCGGACTGGCAGCCGCCATGTTTTTCTTTGCTGCGGAAGTGACGTCGGGGAGCGCGGGAGGAGAGGAAGGCGGGACTTCCTCGGCGGAGTTAAATAGTGCAGTGATGTCAACAGTGATAAATAATTATAAATACATTTGTATTTATGTTTGTATTTATCCTCCTAGACGACCTTACAGTTAATCAACAGCGCTCTAAAACTGTTTCAACGACATTTAGTTTTTATATAGCCTAATAAAAACATATTTATTATTTATTGAATTATTTATTGACTTTTTATCTACCCCTGAACATCCCCTGTCCCCCACCCCTACCCCTCTAAAAAAGTTTGGAATGGCAAGGGGTTAAGCTATGTGTTGTTATGTGTTTTTATTTAAGCTGTGTTGTTATGCGTTGTTATGAAGCGATGTTGTTACGAAGCTATGTGTTGTTATGTGTTTTTATTTAAGCTGTGTTGTTATGTGTTGTTACGAAGCTATGTGTTGTTATGTGTTTTTATTTAAGCTGTGTTGTTATGTGTTTTTATTTAAGCTGTGTTGTTCTGTGTTTTTATTTAAGCTGTGTTGTTATACGTTGTTATGAAGCTATGTTGTTACGAAGCTATCTGTTGTTATGTGTTTTTATTTAAGCTGTGTTGTTATGAGTTGTTACGAAGCTATGTGTTGCTATGAAGGTATGTGTTGCTATGAAGCTATGTGTTGTGTTTTTATTTAAGCTATGTGTTGTTATGTGTTTTTGTTTTAGCTGCCCCACTATATATCAAGATAGCAAACATTTAATAGGCTCAGCCTTTATATTGAGCAACAAACAAGAAACATGCTGCCTGAGAGCAGAAGTTCAGCTCATTTCCATGTGAGGAGCAGATAAACATGTGTTGGATGACTGCTTCTTCTGTTTCGTAAGTAAAGAGATGATAATGTGAAAATATGAAAGAGGTGTATCTTTTCTATTATACAAGGTGATTGTTACAGTTTTTGGCCTTTAATCCTCTGTAGCTATAAGAAAAACTAGTACTGGATCAAACACGGAAAATACCATCCCTGATCTCTGAAATGTCGTCCTTTGAACTCTCCTCTTCACTTGAGTGCCAATCAATCTGCCATTACCCCCCCGACAGGCTGTCAGCATGAATCTAAAGTAATCACAATCAATAACTGTGCTCAGATACGTTAATGAGTGTTGTAATTACCCATACGCACTGTGCATATCACCAATTAAATATTTTACATTTTGTATACTGTTTTTTAATGAGTGTCTTTTTCTCTTTTTATATTTCAATTGCATCACGTTTTTTGAGCCACAACCAGTAGTTACAACTAAGAGGAGAAAAAAAACATGGAAAAGGCAAATAAATTATTTTCTATTGGTGTGCTATGACAATTAAGTTTAACTGAATTAAAGGATCAGTGTGTAACATTTCTAATGAATCCTAAACATGTCTTTGTTTTAGGTAGAATAGCGATTGTGTTTTGACTTTGGCAAAGCCATAATGCCTCGGAACAAAACAGCGCATGCAGCCTTGGGCAGTGTGTCAGCACTTGCACATCCTTGTTTTAATTAGATTAGATTAGATGAAACTTTAATGTGTTCCATGGGGAAATTTTGCAATCCATGTGACACATTCACTCAACGAGATTAGGTCTACGTTGAAACGGCACTGGAGCTCAATAATGACATATTCACCAGTCTGAGAGAAAAGAAGAATGAGCCCCATCCTTGACAGGCACGACATCAGTCATTTCATCTGTCCGAGTGCAGTCACTCGTCAGCGAGAGAGACCATTAATTGTCATATTTCATCCTCAATTAATAAAACTACGAAAACTGTCCCGTCCGCGGTTGATGGCTCGTGATATATATCAGCATGCTTTATGCGATGAGTCCCCGGACGCTCCTGGACCGGTCAAAGGTCAAACTGCTGCAGTCGGATGCAGAGCTGGAGATTCCCAGGCAGACAGTGATTTGTTACCGCCCTCGCATGAAAGCTCCTCTCGCAGTAGCTGCCTGACTCCCAGCAAGATGACAGCGGGATTTCACCAGGCAGAGTTATTTGTCACAAAACAAATTGTTACAAATCTGTGAGACAAATATAGAATAGCGCGCCCACCGTGTTTTAATCTCCCATTTTTCTGTCTTTTGTTTCGATAATCGAAATGAATAAATGAACGGGGACCATGGTATGTTTCATTCTTAATGAAGCGTGTAGTGAATGAATATTTCACACACCTGCTGTGTGTCTTTGGTGGGTTTTGACTGGGGACCCAGTCCCAGCCCGGAATGTATGAATGTTGGATTAAACATTCATCAAATGCTGTCACAAAAACTTTATCCTCTCCTGTCAACCATGCACACATAGAGACGGAAACAGGCCTCCGCGCAGGCCAAAGTAGCCCAGCCATGATTTGAACCTCCGCCTTTGGTTGACTTATTGTGTGGTAGTGGAATTATTTAGGCTGCACTGGAGTCATGTCTGAAGGCATATAGGTTATGTAGTGTGGGTTTATGGATACGGATGGGGTCAGCTCAGGTCAATCCCCTGCATCTCTAATATCCACCTGCTGTCTTGTTATTGCCTGCAGGTTCCTCCTCAGCCTTTCAACCCTCAGTAGACCACATCCTCTGCTGCTCGCTCGCCCCGAGTGTCACAGGAGCTGCTTACATGTATCTTACGAGGAAGCCCGCAGGGACGTTTTGATGCATGGTTCATCATACATGTTTTAATCATTCAGTCTCTCAGACACCTCCCAGGAGGGGGCTGCTGCAGCACATTACCGAGTACACACAATTAGTGATATAATCATGATGATGATAATGAAATGTATTTAGAGCATATCAGCGTGGTTCATTCTGTTCGGGGAGACATTAGCAGGACTGCAGCCCTGGAAAAGCCTCGGCGCTCGGGCTCCCGGCGCTCGCTCCCCCTCTGGAGACCGGCAGAGCCCGGCAGGTTGCCACGTCAGAGATTAGCAGTCATAGCAGTCGACTTGGCGCTCCTTCTGCGCCGTCAACTGCGAAAGCCTCACCTGACAGGTGTTGCTCTCAATCAGTGCTCCTCTGCCCCCCCTCCCCCCCCTCCCCATGCTGTCCTTGGAGTGGGAAGCCTCCCCTCCCCCTTTACATATCCTGACAGCCTCTAACAGGCGATGCTCTGAGATGTACTGGGCTTCATACACCCTCTCAATGAGAAACTATTGATATCACATCAGTGGTATCAGCAGGAAACACAGTGCTGGTCTTTTATTTAGCGCCCCTCAGGGATGTTCAGTCACCTGTTAAAGGTCAAGGTGATAGCATGTCAGGATCAGAGGGAGGGCTTCAATGCAGGAATAATAGTACATGCTGGGAACTGTTTTAACAGACTGTATACCAGAACGAAACCAATGATCACCGGTTAAAAATAACACCAGAGGGACAAGGGTGTTTCTGATTTGATATTGATTTGAGTTTCTGACACCTCTGACGTCTACCTCATGCCTACAGTAGTGAAGGAGAATAAGCATATGCACTGACACATTTACCTGGCCCGTGTCACATGACTGTGGAAACCTATGTGACATCCTAGCGCACAGCCATGCATAGTCGCAAATTTCCATGCACAATCGCACACTTCCGCATCAAACATGAGAGAATGGTAGAAAGGGGACGTAGCGTGGTGTGGCTACTTTTCAACTGTACATGTAGATAAAAATACAGCAAGATTCACTATTTGTGACAAGAAAGTGCAGCACGAGTAACCTCTTCAAACATTTAAAAATATATTATTATTATTATTATTTATTTGGTTTTTTTTTTTATTATTATTTAATCGTAATCTTATTAGTACTTATTTGATAGTACTCATATTTGCTTTTGCATTTTTTTTTTGCAATTTTTTTCTTCTAAAAAATGACCATTATTTTGAAAAATCACACACCCAATTTAAGAAATGATCAGTATCATAATCAGCATATCGGTATCATTAAAATTGTAACAAAAAGTATCGTTATCATATATCATATCCAGATGTTAGATAGTTAGGCACCGCCCATCCCTAACTTGCTAGTGTCTCATGACATTGTCTGCTAGCTGCTGCATAAATCCAACGCACCCTTGCAATCAGGCTGACTATTTAAACGTCGTGGCCCCGCCCACTCTTTTGGTCGACACTTCGGGAAAAACTTTTTAAAACTCCTACGTAACTATTTACTTGTTGCTGCTGCTGCTGTTTTTTGTAGCTTTTCTGCAGTTTTCAAACGCCACTTCAAACCGGAAGTCGGAGTTTCCTGTTATGTTTGTAAAACTTGGGATTTGTAGTCACCTGTGACACCAGGGAGAAGCCTCGACGTGTTTCAAACAAGGTAAGCAGCTGGCTTAATTGCTGCTTGTGCTAACATGTATATTGAGTGGACGTTAGCTTTATTCAGTCGCTGTTAATATCTTGAGGATGTCTTGGTGTTTTGCTGGTGCTAATTTCTGCTCTTGTTAGCCCTTTTTTCAAGGAAGACATTTTGATATGTCACAGTAGGACAAACACAGGTGTGTAAAGAATACAAATGAATGATGGGCTGAGTTCCATTTAGCTGCTGTACTGTGCTGCTGGCTCACTGTCACCCTCGTTAATCAGTGTTATTAGTAACACCTGTGCTTTTCCTGCTGTGACAAGTTAATGCCTGGCCTATATTCTGCTTAAACCTGTGTGTTTGTGTGTGTATTGATTATGAACTGTTTTCTTCTAGTAGTAGCTAAGTCGTTTACTTGTGGTTATTATTTTTGCATTATGGATTATGACGCTTACTGTAGATTTGCATTGAAATATGAATACTCAAATTTCAGTGTTTTTGTGTTATTATGAGCTAAATGTGTTTTGCTAGTTGTTAGCTCACTATAACTTCTGGTTTCTAGTTCTTGTGTAATTGTAAGAATGTGAACATCATTTCACGTGCACTATTAAACTAATTGATTACCTGTAATACTGGCTTATAGTGGGGATAGTAACACTACATAGCATTTCATAAGAGGAGACTGACCTTGCACTGTATATTTTTCGTGCAATGTTTGGAGGTGCTTTGTTGGAAAAAGAGCACAAAGTGGTCGGTGCTGCTGGGTGACACTGTAGATTTCACATAATAACTGGCGTCAAATGCAGTTTTGGAAAGAATATTGTTGTGACTCTCTTCAAACACTGCAGCAAACACTTGCTGCGGCCTTTTGTTGGTGCTGCTCACATACCATTTCACAAGCTGCTACCCACCATACAACTGTGGACAAGCTCTTTTTATTGGACTCCACAGAGTGAGTTTAACATGGCATACATTTCCCCATTGGAGCTTTGTTACATTTGTCATATTAATATCCATGTTAAACTAATGTGCATTAGTTGACTTACATTATATTAGGGATGCACCGATACAGATACCGGATCGGATACCAGGCCAATACTGACTTAAATAGCTGGATCAGGTATCGATGACAATTGGGCCGATCTATTCAACTCAATTCTGTTTATATACTATAAACATTATATACTGGAATTTTAATTCCTGTTTAAGTTTTGACCAATTTGTTGCTGCATTAAAAAAGTTTACACTTGAATTGTAATCAATGTAAATAATTCCTGTTAATATTTGTTTCTGGCGTACGATTTATTATTTTAATAATAAATAACTATTTAGTAAATTTATATCGATGTATTTATTTGTTACATTTAGTTTGACAAAGTTAGGAAAGCAAAGTTTGCTGAAAAAGTCGGATCGGTGCATCCCCTACATTATATATATATATAAAAAAAAAAAAGACAAAAATATCTTTGTCATACAGGTCTTTCCGTATAACTAAGTTTAAAACTAGCTGTTTCTCCATAAAAATATCTCATGGAATATGATGAGCACTGGCCAAGCAGTAGATGACCTGTGGTCATTTTGCATGATAATATTTATCCGCAGGACTCTCCTGTATAAGAAGTAACTTTCTAGAACTGCTGAATCAATGGACTATTTGTTTAGTTTACAAAATCCTGCCACTACCTATTAGCTAGAGGGTGTGTTTACATGAGGCCAGGCCCTAATCTGTAGGTTATTAAGTGAAAACATGCAAACTGATTGGGTGGAGCTCGGGAGGAAATGCAGCCTTTCTATTTATTCCCAGCGATAATGGCTGAATTATTCATCCTGTGTGATGATTAATTAAAAAAGGCCCCAGGTCCTGTGGCAGGTACAGGCTGCCGAGGCACACACTGACATTCCCATGTGATGTGCTGGATGTCTGTGCCTCCTCCTGCTTTCCTCTGGATGTCTTTAGGGAGAGTGCCCTCACACGCGTTGCATGCCTGTGCACCCTGCAACACTTTAACCTAATTCACAAATACATGAGGTGAAAGACTAGGGCCTGGTAATCGTATGTATAAGCAGACTGGGGGTCAAGTTCAAATAGTTTTCATGGCTTGCTTTAGCCTTTGTGCGCTTTATAATGTTTCAGTTGGCTCTAACATATAGTGTTGTCAAAAATGTCAAAGATATTTTTAAAATTATATATTTCAAAAATATATAAGTATTGATCAATACTGAATATTTGAAACGGTTTCAATACTCGTTTGCATCATCTGCAGTATCGATACACGGGTACCAGCTGCGCTTTCTGCTCTCTCTTCTCTCCGACAGCGAGTTGACACACACACCGGTATTTATCTTATAAAAAAAATCTAAAATTTGATGCCCTCAATGTTGTGTCAATTTTTCCCCGCGGTATCGAAAATGGTATCGAATATCGATATTTTTCAAGGTATTGTATCGAAGTGAGAAATTCCAGTATCGTGACAACACTACTAATGTATATAGGTGTGATGGATGGGATTCTCATATAACTCTACAGTGTATAGCCTAATATGTGTGTTGCAATTCTTTTAATATTCTGAGTACTCTACCATGTGTTACTGAAAATAAAATCAAAACGTTTCTGTGTCGTCACCCATAGGTTCCTGACCGTCGCAATCTCTATTCCAAAAATGGGCAAAGAGGTGGATCATCGGTGGAGCTGAGGCGGGCCCAGGTGATGCAGCAGAGGAGGCAGCTAGCGACCTGGTAAGACACCCACCTGTCACTCAAAACAACAAAGCCCTTAATGCAGAACGGAGTAATTAGCTGTAGAGACCAACACCGTTTTTTGTACCAGGCTGTAAACATGCTTATCTTTGCTGTAAAGTTGGGCATTTTAACATGGAGGTCTATGGTCTAATGACTGCTGTTACAGCAGAGTTGGTGATTTTTAATATCAGTAGTTTAATTTTCCTGCTCCAGGATGCTCTTGGAAAGGTTTTGGCACATCCGTACTAGTACTAGTAAAATGACCACACAAGGAGAAGTTGTTTGCTGGTGGGTGCAGAGCTGCAGCGACATGCTTGCAAACACACCACAAGCTCAGTTTTATCATGCGTTCATGCTTGTATCACCAGCATCATTTTGTGGAGAGACCTTGTAGCAAACATTACAGGTCAGTTACTCTGGACATTTTAGTACAACTTCTACACAACTTCCTTCATTAATGAGACTTTGTTTGAAAGAAGACACGAGGATGTTCTGAGGTATAGTAGTAGAATATGTTGACATGCAATAAGTGGTTATAGTTTGGTCCATGATACAGGAAATGTTTATGTTTGCTGTGAGTGAATGCAAAACAAGGATGTTTAACCAGAGCTGTTTAAAGGCGGTGGTGAGATGGTGTGCGGTGGCTCTGTCTGCAACACGCTGCCTTTTGTGGGTTCTGTCTTGTTAATAGATTTTTTGGATGGTCTTTCCTCCACACTGATGCATGTTGTTTCAGTGTAACCAGCGGCTGCTTGCTGCCAGACTCAGGTAGGCAGCGGCTGTTGCGTCCTCTGACCTAGTGTGGGCAGCTGGCAGTGGGCAGGACATGCCCTGTGGCAGTGCCAGGGGAAGGCCAGGAGGGCCGGGGTCCAGGCCTGCTCTCGCCTCTGCTCGGGCCCCGCTAATGGAATGGGGCTGGGCCGCCCATATGGCACTTGTGAGAAGAACTGGGGGCTCTGGAGGTTGGCACGCGGAGTCACCGGGCAGTCTCCCGTTAGAAATGAAACAGGACAGGGCCAGACCTACGTGATCACCCCACGACCACCAAGCGTTATGGATGTGCTCGCTGATGGGGATGGAGACACACCTGCACCAGAGACTTCCATCTGCCCCTAAAAGGTCCATAACATTGGTTTGGGGTATTTTACTCCATTAACTATACATTTTGAAATATTTCTCATTATTGCCAACCATTTACCAAATATTCTTAAAGGTGCTCTTTACGATAGCCATAGGATAGCAGCAAACAACTGTTTAATATGTAAAGATATAGTGGATTAATCCAAGCTTCTCCGTTGTTGACATAGCCGGGCCAGCCGCGCGTGGTTTTTAGTGCATGTGAGCATACCCCACTGACAGCTGATAACGCCGTCCCGACCAACAGCGTTGTTGTGGAAGCGTTGCACCTCCAAAATCTCGCATTTAGCACCTTTTTAAAGTTTTAAATTGATTCGCTAGCTTCCAGTGTTAGGTTTCTGTTTTGATACAGAATGGAAAACAACTTGCAGACACTTGGAATGTACGCGTGTAAGCATCATGGAAGCATACAGTATTTTGCACATGCCATCTCCACTGCAAACCTTCTGTGTGCTCACGACGTCAGACGTCATAGTGGTATATATGTGGGTATTATATCACGGCTATGAACCAATCAGATTGCTTGATTTGAGCTACCCGTTTTATAATCACAAATAGTCTCCCTTTCTGAAGCTACACAGGGCAAACTTTCCCGTTGTTTCACAAAGTGACTGAACAAATGTAAATACAGTTATTTGGGGCTATACTATGTAATAATTGGCCATGAAACAGACAGATAATGTACGATACATTCATCTGGTGTTGCCATGGTGCAACAACTGAAATGCGATTCCGAAGTATAAAATACATGCAAACTACATGGTACTGAAGTGACAAATTTATCTGGACGTAGCACAACTTTATTTAGCAACACTGCCATTTTCAGTGAGACTTCCTGCTTCATTTGCAGTAACTCCGAGAAGGCCTCACGTTTGTGTCCGCGGAGCTGGTCGACAAAAACAGTTCAGGTTAATGAGCCAACAACTTGGAGAACGTCCTCTAGTTGGAGGTCAAGGAAAAACGGGTTTGCCAGGATGTACGCGGTGTTAGCCCCGTGTACAGGAGCTGGCCAGATAGGCCGTGTGTAGGCAATGAGGTGGACGGAGGTGGGGAGAGCAGCGTAGCCCACCAGCCCTCTCTGGCACCGGACCGACCTGGCTCCTCTCTGAGCTGCGTGGGACCAGGAGAAGGAGAGCCACGTGGGATGGGAGGAGAGAGGAAAGTGTGCTGGAGCGGTCTGCAGTGCCGCAGTGTTAACAAATGTGTTCACATACTGCATGTACTGAGATAATGCTTACCCTCTAGAATAACTCGGTGCTCCTTGCTGACTGTACCACACAGGCTGATGCAAACGGAACTAAAATTACCTCTTCAGGGTGACACTGGCAATTTGTACTGCAGACCTAAAAAAAGGAGAAATAGCGAGGGGTAATTACAGTCAGCGGAAAAAAAAAACAGTTTGACGTTGCCCTGCCCTGGTTTTCCTCCTAATACTCCATTAAAAAGTGAGGCCAGACTTTTAAAACAGGTCACTCTTCCTAACTCTCCCTCCCATCTCCATTTCTTCCACCTCTCTCTCCTCCTCCTCCTCCACCCTGCCTTCATCCTCCTCCTCCTCCTCCTCCTCCTCCTCCTTCTCCTTCCACCACCCACCTCTCTGGATCTGGAACAAAAGCCACCTCCGCTGCCGCCACCTCCCCTCCCCATCTCCTGCTTTTCCATTTTATTGGTGACAGCTGCCGCGAAACAAACTCGCGGAGCGAGAGAAATGATGTGTCAGTGGAAGGTCCTTTAGCCCGCGCTGCTAATCTGTCACACGCCGTTTGTTGTTTACTGTTTCCTCCTGCTCGCCGACTGGCCGGCAGTGTGCGCCGCTCCGTAATGGCGACAGATGCTGACCCGCGGAAGTGTGAATCTTGCCGATTTCTCCCTGCTGTCAACCTGTAAATTACAGCTATCGGGAGTAATTAGACCCGATAAAACCCTTCCAAGCCTCACCCCCCTTGACACACACACACGCAGACGCGCACACACACAGCTCTGGCCTGTCAGTGACCCGAGTGTGTGCCATCTTGAGATAGAAGGCCCTGAGCTGTTTTTTATAATCTTTGTCTTAACAGTTATTAGAATTTAAAATAATTTCGGGGCTTATATTCATTATAGTGGCCTCTGTAAAATGTTGAGCACTCTGCTCTGGTTAAAGGATTTCATCTCTCTTTTGGGTCAAAGTCTGTCATCTTTCCCCGAAACACTTCATGACTTTGAGGACTCTAAGATCGATGCTGGCAGCGGCTCGGAAGCTGCAGAGGTGAGACCGTGCACAGTGAACCGCCTCGGATGAATCTGCAGACGTTGCCAGTCGTCCTCTACTTATCCTCGCCGAGGTTGTGCAGGGACAGCGGGGTCCTGGGGCACAACCAGAGAAGCCGGTATCGAGGCCACCTCTCCTTGCCCTGGCATCCGTGTTCGGCCCGCAACCACCACGGCGGCCACCACTGCCAAGCATGCCCTTAAAAGCAGGGCCCGTGCCCCTTTAAGTAACTCGCGCGATACCAAAGGTCACGCAGCCAGGTCTTGTCATCCTCTCCCTGACTCGCTGCCCTCCGCCTCCTCCTCCTCCCCCCCCCCCACAGCCCTCGGTGCCCACTTCCTGACCATCGAAGCCAATCACTTTCCACCCCTCACCTACTCCGCCGCCAATGCAGAGCGGCAATCTGTCACCCGGGCACTAGGAGATGCCACCCTGCCGGCCGCCTTCCGTACACTGCGGTAATGGCTTCTGGCAGCCCCAGAAAGATAAGTAACAGGCAAAAAAAAAGGCAGGAGAGCGGGACGGAGAGGGAGGGAGGGCCGCGGGCCAGAGAGCACGGGACCCTCGCTCACATCCAATCTGCCCCCATCTCGCCGCTGTTCGACCCTCCTCTCCCCCTTTCGCCTCACCCCGCTTTGGCCCGGTCGCTTTGCACGATACTTCAGTGAATAAATGAGTCGTTTTAATCCGACTGACAAGCTGGCATTGCCCAGCCCTGCCCTCCATCTGCACTGGCGGCCAGCGCAGCAGCAGGCCCCAGGCAGCCCGATGTGCCAATCCAACACACAGCTTATCCTGGCTGTAGCTTCAGGGACAGAAGGGTTAGAGCTCTATGCGGCAGCTACCCTCTCCACCAAAAGAGCTATTTATATAAGAAAGGGATTAGCCGGTGGAGGCTTTGATGAACTGGAAAAAAATTACGAATTTGCTCCCATCTTGCTCTCGTGCACGTTTGAAGTCCTCGTCTTTTTTTTAACGAAAACCGCAATATATTTCCTGCTTTTCCTGCGTGATCACATAATCGAGCGCGAGTGTAAATTTTACACCTATTCTCAAAGTGCAGATTTGCTTTTTATGAGGTGTCCTTTCCACAATTGCGCCCTCCCCCTCCGCAACAGATGAATGTGTTCGCTCGGCAACAAACTGAAAGCGAAACTAGCCCCATTTCCATCTGTCCAGCATCACTGAGGGGTTAATTTTGCCCTGTCATCCTTGGCGCAGCGAGAGGCCAAGTGCACTATCACTCACGCCGTCCGTCCGCCGTCCCGACCGAAAAAACCCAGAGGGAGAGAAAAAAAACTTGGCCACAGGAGGTGCTAAACCCTCTGCTCCATTTCCTCTCTCCACAAGCTCCTCTCCACTCCCTCGCTCGCCCATGTGTCACCTCCAAGTCGTTTGGGAAGGGACCTGGTAACATTTGAGTGCCCAATTAAGCGCAGGGGCTCAGTCCGGGCCCCCCTCCGGGTTCCGTTCAGGCACGTCACTGATGAGCGGGCTGCCATCTTCCCTATGAACCACACACACACTCCTCCCACCCTCGCATTCTTTTTCATGCTTACTTCCCCCCGTCTGTTCTGTCTCTTTTTTTTCACACAAACACACTCTCCTCCCCGGTTAAAGATCCCCCACAGATCTGATTGCAGCTTATCTTTGGAACAGGAGGTTACGACTGTTTGATCCATGGCTGCCGAACCCGTTGCCAGTTCTACACCGGGGCCTGGATGCTGCTTATTAACCGGAAGGGGTCGTCCCACCGCGCCGCCGAGAAGCCGAGGGTGCCGGTGTTTTGCTGCTTTTGGTGAAAAGATTAAGCACTGTTTTCTTAAATTAGCCCGGAAAACATGAAGCATCAACATAAAAGAAAATATTCTTCATCCGCAAGGTCAACTATGCGCTCATTATCACCCAGATTGAATAATTACTGAACTTAAGAAGTGTAGAGAAAATAACTTAGCGCAGTAAGGCCTTTTGATGTGTTAAAGGAGTGCTTATTCCCTTAACTGGAGTGAAAGAGCATCGCTGGATAATTTAGGTTACAGGCTCGGCGGTGACAGCTGGGCAGCATTGAAAGCCAACCAAATCGACATAAATCACTGACTTTTTTTTTTTTTACCAATAAGTAGGTTAATATCTCAGAATGGTGTTTAATGTTTTATTCAGCGCCGAGGCAGGGACACTGTTAAGGGACGGCAAGTGTTTTTTGAATGCAGATGGGAGGTGGAGGGCTGAGCACGCCGGCCCTGGTAAAGCAGCGCGGCAACGATCCTCGCCCCTCTCGAGCCCTCTCCATATTAAACAAGTGCTTTGTAAGTGTGCCGTCATTACTATTCATCACAAATAAATACTTAAGCACTGAGAGCTTAGCGCCCCGCTGCTTTACAGTTATCCATTATTTCTGTCACCTGCTTGTCCTTTTTTCCCCGTCTCCTCCCCTCGCCGCCTCTCTTTCCTAACTGAACGTTCCGGTGCCCTTCAACTCAGTAGTGTGCTGGGAGGGAGCTGGTGGCTAGTGCCCATGTGCCAAGCCTCCCTGCTTTGTGTCCCATATTCTGTCTGCCCTCACCTGAGGCCTTGCCCCAACAGGACAGCAGGGCCAGAGGCTTTTTATTGTGCACTATGCGCTTCCCAAGACGATGCCCTTCCACTGTTTTCAACACTTTTCCCCTTTACACTCTTTTTTTTTTTTCTCTCTCTCTTCTCTTTTTTGCACAAACATAACAAACACCCCTCAAGTTCAACCACTCCTGCCCCCAGACGTGGGGGCAAAAGTCCACTGCACGCCGTCCTCTACGGCGTGTTTTTTTTGGAAGGTGATCCGATCCTTTCTCCTCTGCCACTGCGCTTGGCGGGCTGGCTGGCTCCGGTGCAACGCGGCGTGCGCTGCTGGCGCGGACCGAGGCTGGGCCAGTGTGCTCAGGAGCTGATGAATTGCAGGCGAGATACGGGGCGGCAGCCGGCGAGGAGCTCCGGCGAGCGGCCGTCACGCGCTATCACCGTCTGCCCGTGTGATGGGGGAAATCGGAGAGACAGCGCTGACAACTTAATTTAACACCAGATCTGGAGGAAGCCAGAGTGCCACTGCGCTCTGGATAATTGATAACTCTGCCACTCCACCACACCTCGCCTCACCTCGCGCCCACAACGCCTCGGCTCATCATCGACCCAAATCAGTGGTGGACACATTACTGTACAGATTTTAAAGCTTGTCAAGGTGTTTTGCAATGTAGAAATGCTTTTTCACACCAGAAGCAAGGGTGGAAAAAGTGAAAAGCATGTACTGGACATAATGGTGTGTTGAGTTTCCGTCTTCTTCTGTGTTTCCAGATTTGTTATACTTATACAGGTGCCAATATAGTACTCTAGTTATACTCATATTACAACAATAAATTTTTCAAAACTTTGGTTTGAATAATATGAATATCTTTTTCCTATAACCCCCTTTCCTTTAACAAAATAACACAAGCACAAAAACTTTGACTACATAAAATACAAGCTAAAATAATGATTTTATCACGAAATAGCTGATCAAAGAATAAGTAATTAAGATTATAATAACTATTGCGTGATAGTTTTTGATACTTGGTGCTACAGACACCTGTCCTCCAAACAGTACTGAGAGTCAATACCCCAACTTCCAGGCTTTTTATGCTGCATTATCCCTTTAAAAAATGGTGATTGCAGTCAGATAGGACACACAATTTCTCCATCGCCCTGACTTTAAGAGCGACTATGCTGCGGCGCTGCGCGGGGGGAGCGCGCTGCCTGGATCTCCTTCACAGGCTGTCGGAGGCTGCCGAGCAGGAGCCCGGTTGACTGGTAATGCCTATTAATTACTAATACAAACTGCTAATTAGCAGACCAAACACTGGCATCTGTACAGTTTGTTTTCCCTGCAGCGATGATATTGAGCTCTAACACAAAGAGGCAGTAAACCTGAGCCGCCTGACGCGCATCCGAATCAAAGGGGACTTGCCGCTAAGCATACTTAATGCCGGGATCACGCCCCACAGAGGTCGAATAAAGGGCAAATCCCAATTTCACAAGGATGAGGTTAAATGACCTGTTGTAAAATCAGAGGAGGGAAGTAACTTTTACTTAAGCACTGCTTGAGTACGAATTGCATTTATCTGACAGCTGTAGTCAGGCTACAATTGCAGATTCAAATTTTACAATTAATATGAGATAAGCTTATAAAACCATGCTGTTGTCAGGGAAATAAACTTAGTTTTAAAAGTGTTAACTTTTCAGGAAAACAGGTTTGTTTTAGTTGCATTTTTGACATGAAGAAGTTGGAGAATTTTTAGAGATTGTTTTCTATATCGAACATTTTAAATTCAGTACTTTTACTTTTAACAGCACTTTGGTATAACTACTGTACCCTCACTTAATTTAAGGATTTGAAGGATTTGAATTCTTCTCCCCTCACTGATAAAGAATAGGGCTGGGTATTAGGGATGTACCGATACCGGATGGGATATCGTGCCGATATTGACTCAAATGGCTGGATCGGTTATCGGTGACAATGGCGCCGATCTATTCAATTCAATTCTATATTTATCTACTATATACATTTTATACTGTAATTTTAATTTGTGTTGTTTTGACTAATTTGTTGCTGCATTAAAAAGGTTTACATTTCAATTGTAATTCCTGTTAATTTTGAAGATTTTTTTACCAAGTTGCTGGTGTACGATTTAGTGTTTAAATAATAAATAACAATTCAGTAGATGTATATCTATGTATTTATTTGTTTGGAAAGCAATATTTAACTCCAGCCTGATGTTTCCTTACACATAAAAGAATGATCCCAGTCACATCCACACAGTGAGACATACATCTTATTAATTAGACCGTATCGAATCAGTACTCGGTATTTGCTGATACCCAAAGCCCAGGTATCGGTATCGGGACTGAAAAAGTTGGATCGGTGCATCCCTGCTGAGTATCCATCCTCAATACTTGTGTGTTCTTAGCATCGAGTATTAAAAACTGTCAAGTACTGACTGTTGGCGTCGAATGTCTGGCCAGATTTGTAATTATGTTTACTTATTCTTAGTTCCTGATTTAATTCAACATTTGGCCGATTTTATTCAGCGAAAGTTCGGCTGCTCGTGTTTAAACATTTCAGAGTTTATTTTGTTAAATAAAAAAAGGGGGTTTATGAAACTTTTTAGATTTCTCAAATTGAAAAAGTTATTCCAAAACTCACGTGTCGTGGTGAGTACGGTATCGAAACCTTTCTAACAACACCCAGACCTTGTAAGGATGTTGAAGTCAATGTGAGATGCGTTTGTAAATTATGACACTTCTGCACATTCGACCACAGTAGTATCCGGCCCCCGGGCCCCACCCAGCTCTTCCCCAGCCAAGACGAGACGCCACCCCGCTCCGCCGCCCTACGCTTCTCGCACACACAAAAAAAAATAAATGAGTAATCGGCCACAAAGTGTCAGCCAGCCTTAATCCCCTTTTAATTTCCTTGTGGGGCCTGCGCCAGAGCTCTGGCTGCAGCGCGGAGCTGGCCGCTGATGGCAGGATGGCCGCGGTGACAGGCAGGCAGGCAGGCAGCGCAGGCCGTGGGGTGTTTACTGGGATCCAAGCAAAGAAAATACAATAACCACACACTGCCACCACTGTTTGCCTTACACTTGAGCGGGATTTAGGTTTCCCCAGCACTCTGTCACCAGCATGTGTGTGCACACGACACGTGGCCACACGCACACACACAAACTATTGTCATGCCACCAGATTGTACTATGGACATATGCATGCTCTTTTTCTCTCTGCTTCCCTCATGAGGGTGCACACACACACACAAACACACACCTACATGCATATATTAAGCATGTGCTGGAGCACTCAAGCACACCCCTGGTAATACTACTCTAGATGAGGCTATTTATATCTTAATTTATACAGGTTGGTCTCAGCGTAGGGGTCGTCGCCACACAGCTGCCCAATCCCCGGCAATCCCACAATGCCAAGAGTATTATCTCCTTTTGAACAGCAATTTATTTCCCTTCCCTCCTCACTGTTGTTGAAAAGTAAAGGTCCCGTCATTAAAATGTATGCTTTCTCAATGCTCCGGAAAAGGTCAGCCGGCGAACCGCATTCACTCCCCGTTCACGTAATGAAAGGCGTAAAAGCAAGAACGAGGTGCGGGCTGAGGAGACGGTGCCCGTCTTTGTAACACATTTGCCCGAGAGGTGGGTTCAGTGGAACAAAATGGAGAAGGTTAACGTTATTCTGGCAAGATGAAGGAATTTTTCATGACATTTACACACAGCAGGGATTTTCTCCCTGGGTGCACCCTCATAACACTCGACTACGCCGCATATGAGCAGTGGCATATGCATTAAGCGTACAAAACATTAAAAGTGCCTCCTTGTTCAGGGAGGCGCATCGGAGGAAGCGATACAGACTTTTAAATGATGTAATCTGCTCAATTTGCACCAATTTGCAGTGAAGAGATGTGTGTAGGAAATGGTTAACAAAAGGGGATTTTAAAAGGGACATATTAATCGTGCTCATTTCCAGGTTCATACTACATGCTTACATGCTTTAATGTTCAAAAAACACATTATTTTTCTCATATTGTCTGTCTGTCTGAATATACCTGTAGTCACCCTCTGTCTGAAACGCTCCGTTTTAGCGCCTGTCTCTTTAAGACCCCCCCCCCTCCTGAAAAAGCCCAGTCTGCTCTGATTGGCTTGCAAGAAAAATATGGTGCACCTTTGCAAAGGTAGTTCTGGGCGATATATTCTAATGAGCCTGCTTGTGACATAGGAAGGGGGAGCCAAATCTGAATGGCTTGTTGAATCACATGTGTTCTGATCTAAGCTAAGTTCCAGTTTCTCAGTTTCTCGGGAATTTACTGCTTCACTTTGTCTTGTATGATAGTAACCTGAATATCTTTAGTTTTGTTAGACAAAATAGGCCAATTTATGTCACCTTGCTTTAGGAAAGTATGTCGAGCTTTATTCAGTATTTCATAGACCAAATGATCAGTTGATTAATTAGAAAATAATCCACAGATGAATATATAATCAAAATAATTTTTAGTTGCAGCTCTGAAGTCATGTATTAAGCAAAAATGCCAAACTGGTATATCTAGATCCAGCCTCTCAACTGTGAGGATTTGCTGCTTTTCTTTGTTTTATATCATTATTGTTTTGGGCTGTTAGTTGGACAAAAGATTTAAAGTAGGGAGGGTGTCAAAGTTAACGTGATAATAACGTTAACGCAAATTCGTTTTGACGCCACTAATTTATTTAACGCATTAACACAAATTGCGATATTTAAGTTGGGCTCAGTTTTTAAAGCTAGAATGGAGATACTGGCATCACATAAAACTAGAAAAACTAAGGAATCCATTGGTACCAACTATGTCATACAAGCTTGTCACGAACAATGCTAAGTAACGCTCCAAACTTATGCTAAATTTTGGCGAGAAAAAACTGGCATGGCCAAATCAAATATCACAATAATTTTCACCAAATACCTTCATGACGATAATGTAGGTTTGATCATCGGTGGTTTTACAAATTAGAAATAAAACAGCTAGAACAGATTGGTAAATTTTGAAAATGACATCACTTTACAGTAATGCCGCCTTTAAAACCAGGAAAAGAAAAAACACTCGATATTACGAGAACCAAAATCTAAGACGATATATAGTCTCATATCATGATTTTGAAAGAATATCGATATATTGCCCAGCACTAACATCACATTGGTATACTTTTGATGGGCATTTTTCACTATTTTCTGACATTTTATATACTAAATGATGAACCGATGAATGAAAAACAAATTTATATTGATAATGAAAATAATCATTAAATTCAGCCCTATGTGAATAGTCTCCTCTTCCCCCCCTCTTGAAATTACATAAAGCATCTGCTATGTTGTTTGATTATAAATACACCCCTCTAAGTGGAAAAGAGAATATTCAAAGTGTCTCTACTTTCTGTCTATAAGGGTCTTTTTTTATTCTACGCGTCAATCCTCACGGCAAAGGTCTTTATGGCAACATAAGGGGTTAGCCTAGATTTCCAGTCCAGTCTCATTTAAGGCTAATTCCTGTGTGGGTCTGGATGTTTGATCCCATTGCCCATCTGAAGTAATTAAAGGGTTATTAGTAAACAGATATTCACGCTCGCTCACTCTTGCCAACTGTTTCATGCCATCTGCCGCCGGCGCACGTGCTTTGACATTGGAAATATGCTGCTGAACCGACACGGGTGTTGCAACGCATAGGGAATGAACCCGAGCTTTCATCAAGTCTAAACACAGTCAAACAGTGTCATCTTTGTGTGTGTGTGTGTGTGTGTGTGTGTGTGTGTGTGTGTGTGTGTGTGTGTGTCAGTGCGAGTGTGTGTGTGTGTGTGTGTGTGTGTTAGAGAATAAAATAGAAGCCTTAGAAATTATAAGCCTGCTTGTTCTATTTTAAACCTGCTTGTTAATTTCAATCTCTTTTAACTGGCTCTGCTTTTGATACCAGCCGACCACTATTCTTATATTTCATCTCCACAACCCCCTCTCCTCCCTCTTCCTCTTCTTCCCTCTCTCTCTCTCTCTCTCTCTCTCTTTCCCTTCTCCGGCTCCAGCCCTGCCCTCCTGTCTGTTTTTATCCTTTTTTTATTTTCAGTAATATAGAAGGGATTAACCCTGCTGGCCCCTCGGTGGTTACTGTTTCATTTTATTCTTATTAAAATCTTAAGAACCTGCTTTATTATTCCTGTTTGATACTACCTCAATAATCCTCTGCCTGCCTGCGTGTGCGTATGCGTGGTGTGCGTGCGTGTGTGTGTGTGTGCGTGCGTGCGTGCGTGTGTGTGTGTGTGTGTGCGTGTGTGGCATGCAGCCACAGACCCATAGGTGTGCTGTGTGATGGATGTGTGTGCTTGTGTTTGAGCTGGCAGGAAGTCCAGGACACATTACACAATTTTTTTTTTTTTTTTTTATCACACAACCTATAGATGCACAAACACAATCTTATGCCAGCTCTGAAATCCAGGAGTTTATCTTTTTTTTTTTTGCACATATAAGACCTTAATATATTGATAGGAGTGTCATAAAATGACACGCAGTACATTTCAACTCATTGTCTCATGTGTTTTTTTTCTGTAATTCGCTGCTTCTGACAAACAGTGTTTTTCCCTCCCCGTCCGTGTCGAGATGGCTATTACCGCTGATGGGTCTCTAGTGTTTGCTGTGATCTTTCTTACAAGCGAGCCGCATTGATTTTGTGAAACCTCTGATAAATCTCAGACAGGAACTAGACAGGAGTGTTGTCACAGCAAAGCTTCCCTGGATCACGCAGTGATTTCTCCTGCAGTTTTCACTGACCCGGGGAGGTTTATTTAGAGAAGAAGCAGTGCAGAGTGGCACTGTAAGGTGGCGTCTGTTAGCACTTTTAATCACATCTATACTGCTAAATATTTCAGTTCAACCTCTCATCAGATGAAAGACGACGGGGGGGTATTGATCGATCCCATTAGAATTTTCTAAAGGTGGGAAAAAAAATCGATTCACATATGTATCGTGATTTTTTTTTTTTAATGCCAGAATTGATATATTTGCTTCATTTGCGTCTATGTGGAGGTTGAAGGAAGTTAATGCTTTTATTGTTGTAGTCTGAGTAACGTGACGTTATATCCGTTCCATATCTGTCAACCAAAACAAACCGCAGCGAGCTGAAATGAGAAAGCAGAAAACGGCAGAGGTTCCGCGTGGATACGACCTGCACCCTCACATTTTAAATCCAAAGTGGTAAACACTACACATACAGTAAAGGATGGAAACACTTTGGGTTTCAACACATTATCAGGAAAAGCAGAACTAAACATCATGGCTAAAGCTGCATGCTAACTCTGTCATGGACAGGAAACGCTATCGTATTACGGTAACGTGCGGTCAAGCCAGCAGTCACATTCAAACGGCCCCGATGGAGCTGACCATTGATGTATAAAGAGAACGGAGCTGACGGGAGAGCTAGCGACGGACTTGGTGAAGTTAGCGGAAGTATACACATGTACTTACGTCCGGTTTTCAAAATAAGGTGTTAACAAAGGGAACTGTACAAAATACAGATATGGAAATAAGATGATTGGATTATATTCACCAGAAGTATGAAACATTACATGTCCTTTAAAATTAAAAAGAAAATGTCTTTATTCTTTGATTATTTTGGTTACTGGAAAAAATGTAATAAATAATGCCTGCTGACAATGACTGATATAATTGTCTTCAGGACATCTCTGACGACATACATGCTGAAAAATCATTTTTACTGTATTAATTTAGATATTTTCCAAAGTAAAAGTCCCTAGAAGTTTAGGATTCAACTTTTTTCCATGGTCTAGTGTTAAAAAAGTTAACGAATACATATCGAATCGGCACCCAAGTATCGTTATAGTATCGAATCGGGAGATAGGTGTATCGTCCCAGCCCAAGTATTTTCACAGATTTCTCGCATTAAGTTGTAATTTTTATTTTTAAGTGCAGTCAAGAAAAAGAGAAAGACCCTTGCAGTCGCTCTGTGTCGCCATATGAGCAAATGGAGGGCATAAAAAGACTGAATTAAGATTTTTATTTCATCCTATGAGAGGAATAGCTAATGTGACGTTAACCTTATCATTTAGTATGCTTTTGGAGAGCATCTGTCCAAGTCCAGCTGTAAGCTTTTCGACCTGGAGACCAATCATCTCTTCATTAAAAGTGTGATACTGTTCAAGTGTCTCCACAGGCAGCCAGGAGCACAGAGGATTACACCATCGACTCCGAGAAAGGTCAACATTATTTGATTTTCTCAAAGGTTACTATTTATACGTATTTATCGACTGCCGTTTTCTCATAACGTACTTAAGGGCGCAGCCGGGAACGCCGCGCATATTCATCATCTCCTTCCCTTTGTCCTCCCGTTTTGAGAGCCGTATGCAGAAACGTGCGCATTGTAATTTCTCATTTACGATGCATTAAATTCAGATGAGAGGAGGAGAGTTGGGGACAAAGCTGATCACGCTGTGCGAGATGAATCAGAAATTGAACCAAAGTGTTTCATTAAGAGCTGTTGGCTGGGCTGCTAAGACAACACGGGGGTGTAATCTCCCCCCATTCACTCCCTCCTTCCTTCCTTCACTCTTTCTATCCTTTATAACCACTCTCTTTTACTCTGCATTTTGTCTTTTCAGGCCCGCACCTCGGGAAAAAAATGACATCTTCCTCACTACTTGCTTCGCTTTCCATTTCCCTTCCACTCTTTCTCCAAGGCCTGCGAGAGCGCAAACAGAGACATAACCAAATCCTCCCCCCCCCCTCCTGCCTGTGCACCGGGGTCACGCCGTCAAAATGACTCTTTTTATTACAGTTCATAAACAGCGACTCCCCCGGCGGCCCCGGGAAATTTCACATAAACTTTGATCAAACAGACGTTAGCCTCCCTGGTCCTCAACCACCTCTCTCCACGCGTGGAAATAGCTCCGCTCAATCACAGGCAGAGACAACACGCCGAAAACAGTGCAAATAGCAAGGCAGTCACTGATATATCAAGTCATTATTGACCAGAACACCTGGGGAATAGATCTCATATAAAAACAATAAGTTACTCTTTGCCTTTTTTTTTTCTCTTTTCCTCTCCTCTACCCTCCCCTCTCTTAGCGGAGGCGGAAATGTAAGGCGATGCACTGGCAGTAAACTTTGTGGCTTAAAATTAATAGCTTCGAGGGGAGCTCAGGTGAGCGCTCCAAAGTGATAAAAGCATCCAAAATAGAAAGCAGCAGTTGATTTAACTGTGTGTGTGTGCGTAGACGCTGTGAGCCGTGCGATAGTTCTTCGCGGCTTCCTCTCGCTTCGTCATCCCCTCCATCTCGTTTAGTAGAGCTGTCAGACCAGTTTTTCTCAGCGTGGAGGCCTCGCAGTGCTCCCTTGTTGGTAATCGTGGTGGAGGCTCGCTGTAATGGAGATGAGCAGCGGGAAAGCAGCACAGTGTTGTTGTTTAGTTGGGTTTCAGGGTGGAGTTGCCACAGCTTTTCTCCATTGTAGCTCAAAATCTGAAATAAAGGGCAAAGGTCAGTTCCTTCTCTCTTCTCTCAGGTCATGCTCAAATAAACAGGACATCATGGTTTTCATTTTAAAATATTTAAAACATCACCTGATGCTCCGTACTCAAAACCTAACACTTGTTGGCTGACAGTGAATGAACAAAAAAATCTCATCTCTTTTTTTTGTTTGCTAAATCTTTCAAACGGTGATTTCTGATATTGGGAAATTTACTCCCAGAACTGACTGAAATTAAATCACCAAACTGTTTTGACACCAAATCTGGAAACATCAACGAGGATTTTGGGGGCTGAAAATAATGATTCATCTATATTTTGGAATAAAAGTCACACCATCTCTGAAAAAGACACCCAATAAACAAAGAAAAAAAATGCAGTTTGAGGATACTGCTGTCAATCGATTAAAATATTTAATCACATGATTGTTCGTAGTTAATCGTGATTAATCGCAAATTAATCACACATTTTTTATCTGTTCAAAATGTACCTTAAAGGGAGACTTGTCAAGTATTTAACACTCTTATCAACATGGGAGTGGGCAAATATGCTTGCTTTATGCAAATGTATGTATATATTTATTACTGGAAATCAATTAACAACACAAAACAATGACAAATATTATCCTCATAGTCATTTACATGATTTTACTATCATCTATCATTTGATCAGGTATGGATCAAATATCTTGTTCAATACTTTAATAGGACTCTTGCCTGTGACACTCCAGCCTGTGACCACCCTACTACTACTACACTACTACTTTTCCACCACAGGACGTTCTCTATTCAAAAGTGCCGTGTTCTTTTATGCATCTTTTTTTTAAAAAGTCTTCTTTCTACCTAATTTTGGGAGCTCAGCATCAAAGGGCCAGACTCTCCCTCCTCCGCTGCACATCCAGCCTGGTGTGTCAGTGTGTGTGTCACTTTCCTATAGGAGCCTGAGCAGAACATGATGCAGCTGAGCTATAGTTACTCCTCTGTATCACCACACTGCCTCTGCCTGGGTCCTCATATCAGCCGGTCTATCTTCCCCACCCCCCGCTGACTCCTCACCTTTCCCTCCGCTGCGTCTTATGACTCAACCTCCCCTTTCTTTAATACTCCCGTTAGCTGCGCCAGTTACTCAATCCCCCCCCCCCCCCCTCCCGGCTCCTTTACCTGTCCCCCTGCCTTCCCCTCGCTGCTAATCCTCTCCCAGGCCTAATTGAAGGGGACAGCCGCTCCGCAGGGTCACACACCGATGTGGCGTTAAAACGGAGAGCCCGGGTACCGCGTGACACATCTCTCCGTCCAGATCAGCTTGCCATAGATGTATATATATATACACACAGTTGCTGTTGTTGTCTGAGCATCTTTTTTTCTGTTCGTCCCTCTTCTCCTCTTTCTCCTCCTGGGGGTCAGGATGCAACCCGGAGCCAGAAGCAAAGTCGACAAATTGTCAGAGAGAAGCCCAGAAGAAGAAATGTAGGCTCAGTGCCTCTAGTTCATTATGACTTAGGGTGCGAGTTAGGCAGCAGTATGTGTGTTGACATTGTCATAGTTATCACGGGAACATCTGTGAACAGCCTGTCAGAGGTGTGTGTGGTGGTGGGGGTGGGGGTTGTGGAGCAAAGCGAAGGAGGACATGTTTGTGTGCCTGCATGCATATACGGCAGACGCGTGTGCGTTGTGTGCATTTTTTTTTTTTCCCTCCTGTTTTCATGTGTCCATGTGGAGGCTGACGGTTCCAGGTTTGGATGGCGGTGTCTTGGCACCCGCAGGTCTGCTGAGACCTGCCTCTGCGTAGGATCAAGGGGTGCAGGGGGGCTGCTGCTTCTGCCGCGCCCAGCCAGCCTGACTGCGCGCCAGCTGCAATCCCTAATGCCTTCGCCACAGCCTTGGCAGGCTGCGCCCCTGCCCTTTTTTCCCCTCCCGGCTCCTCTTCGTCTTGGCAAAACTGGAAGCTTCTGAATTCATTTCTATCCCCTCCTCCTCCTCACGCCTCAGGATATGTGACATACATTGATGCCATCAGATGATGGGGTTTGACCAGCGGGCGCACGATCACACGCGATTTCCTCTCAGCCTTTTAAATCGGCTAAAACCGCGTGTTTACGGGTGTTTATTCACACTGGAAGTAATTGCATAATACATAAAAACCGACAAGCAAAGACGGAGTTGCAGATTCAAAATCGTGCTGCAGTGCCGTGTAGAAAAATATTTGATGTGGTGGATTTTTATAGGGAGCCTGTTTATCTTTGTACTTGTGTCAATGTTTACAAATATGTTAGAATTATTTTGTATGGCTCACGGTGTTTGTCCTTTACTGTGTGTTGATATTCTTAGGGAAAAGTGTTATGAGAGCAGTCAGGAAAAGTTGATTCCCATAAACAGGCTAACTTGAGACATCTGTTGTGAGAGGCACTTGAATCACTATTTACTGTTTTGCAAATTTCCACTGCACATCACAACCTGTGTTTTTCTTTTTTTTTTCTGTATTATTATTATTATTCTCTGGCAAGTGGGAGAATTTGTTGTGTTTTCTCGGGGTGTTATTACGGCTGAGTTTGGGGACTGTCAAAGGGACGAGGCGCCGCACAGTTAAACTGGGACTCTCAGTACCCATCAGGCCCCTGTGAGTCTTTTGTGAAGACGACACCACAGAAGGCGCCTTCCAGAGGAAGCGTCACATCCAGTTAGCAGACATCCGGCGCGCTAAAGAGGTTAAACTGCCGCGCCTGGCACAGCCAATTGTATTGATAAGCGTTTGAAGCCGGTTTCCTCTCCTACCTGGCATCACGCTTCACACGCTTTATTCGGCTTGCCACTCCACACAAACTTCAAACCTGGGAGAGTGTGTTTCCCTCCGCTCAGGTGTATATAGCGTAGGTGTGGGTGTCTGTGGGCGTCTGTGTTTATGTGTGTGTGTGTGTGTGTGTGTGTGCAGAGCCAGGGGCCTTTACTGTTGTTTGTTTGTGCTGCCTCCATTCTATAAACCAGGCCTCTGATCTCCCAGGCATCATGCCTCAAAATTCCTCTGCCGCTCCCGCTCCATGTAAATATATCGGTGTCAGTTCGTCTGATGATGAAATGAGCATTAGGATCCGGAGCAAGGCAGGGAAACCACACCGCTCCTTTTTTGCGATTAAAGCCATCCTCTCGACAGCGTGAGATCTCCCGGCTTCTGTGCGTGTTAGAGAATAAAGTTTCTGCGAGCGGGAAAAAGTGTCGTAGCACATCTGTGTTTCCTCTGCGACTTCTCCGTCTATTCCTACTTTTGCTCTACCCGCTCTCCGCTGTCTCTCCCCCTCACGCTCACACCAGCCTTTTTCGTTATCGGCTTGTTAGCCCGAGGTCCTCGCCTTGGCCTGGAGTTATGGCTCTGTCGGGCAGCTGCTCGGCCAGCCCTGGGGGTCCTCAGAGGCAAATGGCATGTCAAGGAGTGGTCACTGAGGTAGATTGTCTTCCCCACAGTCGGCCTCACCGCCACCGGTCTCACTTGTCCAATTAGGGGCTTTTTGGCCCCCCTTTAAGTCCCCAACTCGTCCACTCTTGACTGATGCTCCAACATGTCTGGCCCCTAGACGAACACACCTGACACCCTGCAGGAGCACAGGTACACAGAAATATTGTGTGTGGGCAAACAAGCTTAAACACACACACACATACACACACACACACACATACACACACACACACACACACACACAAAATAACTGTGTTCTTGTCTGTGCATGTGGACACTGGTGCACATGAAAGAGTACAGACATAGCTGATATTTATGTGTGTGTTTGCATAGCCTAATAATGATGTTAACTACCAAATGAAAGTGAAATAGCATGTGGGTTGCATTGTGTACTGAACTCATAAGTTGATTTAATTTGTTAACAATTTTGAGAATTGGTTGGACAAAACAAGCCACCTTGAACTTGTGATGAGCATTTTTAACTATTGTCCAAACAATGAATTAGTTAGTAGTAGTTGAACTGTTGTTTTATTAGGGCTGTCAAAGTTATATAATATAATAATGATAATAATGCGGCGTTTTAACGCCACTCATTTCTTTAACGCATTAACGCAATCAACCTTTCGGAGGTTGTAGCTTTAGCTAGTTGTTTTAAAGCTATATTGAAGATACTGGCATCATATGAAACTATAAAATCCTAATGAATCCATTGGTACCAACTATGTCATCCTAGCTTGTCGCGAAGGAGGTTAAATAACGCTACAAACTTACGCTAAATTTTGGTGAGGAAAAACTGGCATGGCCATTTTCAAAGGGGTTCCTTGACCTCTGACCTCAAGATATGTGAATGAAAATGGGTTCTATGGGTACCCACGTGTCTCCCCTTTACAGACATGCCCACTTTATGATAATCACATGCAGTTTTGGGGCAAGTCATAGTCAAGTCAGCACACTGACACACTGACAGCTGTTGTTGCCTGTTGGGCTGCAGTTTGCCTTGTTATGAATTGAGCATATTTTTTATGCTAAATGCAGTACCTGTGAGGGTTTCTGGACAATATTTGTCACTGTTTTGTGTTGTTAATTGATTTCCAATAATAAATATATACATACATTTGCATAATGCAGCATATTTGCCCACTGCCATGTTGATAAGAGAATTAAATATTTGACAAATTTCCCTTAAAGGTACATTTTGAACAGATAAAAAATGTGTGATTAATTTGCGATTAAATACTCTAATCGATTGACAGCTCTAGTTAATAATAATAGCTCACTCTGGTGCATCAGAGTCTCTGGGTTGAAAGTCTTGTGCATTGACAGTTACTGTATTTGCAGTTGACCAGACTTGATTAGTGAGTTGTTTGTCACAGAGCTCAGTGACAGATGCTCAACTCCACCTGATCTGTTGATTCAATTCTAATGAACTGATATAAAAACAAACGGACATTGTGTTAATTTGTTCTAACACTGATGTGTTAATAGAGTAGAGCCCTGCAGCAGCAGCACCACACCAATGTGCTGGTAGAGGTATACTGTATATCAATAGTGTAATGCCTGCCCACACTTTGATAATGACAATAATTCAGTGAAGTCTTGCGAATCAAACCGAGGCTGCGTTGTTCCTCCTGCCTGCCATCGCTGATTGAATCGATTGTCGTGTGCTCGCTGCCTCGCTCCCCTGTAGGCTACAAGCAACATCAATCACTTCCTTCCTGCCAGAATCTACAGCGTTGCTCCCTCGGTATTTCTGCAACTTTCCCATAATTTATCCAGAGCTGAGACTCGAACGCTCAAAAGAACCAAATTGTAAAAAAGAAAATCAACAGTTTATGTTTTTTGTTTTTTGGGGGTGTGAATTTGGCAGCTTGTAAAAACTACACGTGTTGACATGTTCAATTCTATAATACAGAACTCGGATATATTTCTTTAATATTCCACCTCCGTGAATGAAAGAATCGCACATACTTTTCTAAGACGTAGGGCTGGGTGATAATAACCTTAACTTGAATCGTACTGTGGTGCTATGATCATATTGTGTTATAATTTTATTGTCCTATTAATGATTCCAAGCAACAGTTTAAAAAAAACTTTTATTTTTTCTAGAGTTGATGAAGTAGTGCTGGGCAATAATTCAATGTGATAAGTTATCATCTTTCAATGGAATCATATCATGATACACAATCACACCATCTAAATTGATAACAATAAGCACACACTAACTCACGTTTCTCAGAAAATCTGATTATTTTGCACTAAAGTTCTTAATTCAATGAGAAAATACTTTTCATTTGTCAAGAATTTAATTCACACAGGAGTAAACAAAACCATGTTATTTCATATGGACTATTTATTTATTGAATTATCAGTAAACATGCTATATTTTGATATATATATATATATCGTTATCAAGATATGAAATGACCTATATCTGGATAGAAGATTTTGGCCATATCATATGATTAAGTGATTAATCGATTGTCTAATCATTTCGCGTTCAAGGTTCAAGCTTTATTTGTCAATTCCAGCAAAGCAGTCATTGGCATTGGAAATCTTTGGTCTCTGGTTCCTTCAACAATGCTCATAAAATATGTATATATATATAAAAGAGGAAATCACACAAGTAGATGTAAAAGCAAAATGCTAATCTAATGCATAAAATAGTGTAGTTAAAATAAATATAAAAATAAGTAAATATAAAATAGTAATGTCAATTTGTAATTTAGTTGATGACAGTATTTCACAGAAGTGTAAACAGGAATGTAGCATGTATAGAGAAGTAGTAAATATGTATATATACACAGAGTTTGTAAAACAGTATGTAAAGTATAGAAGGTAATTATTTATCAAGAAGAAATGTCACACATTCTCTGGTTCCAACTTTCCAAATGTGAGTTTTGGCTACTTTTGACATTTTAAAGACTAAACATTAACCTTAAAAATAGTTTAGAGATGAATCCATCGTTAACATTATTGTTAGTTGCAGCCCTAAAGTTTGTTTCACACTTACAAACTTAGTTTTGCCTGATGATGAATGTCACATATTGACATAACAAAATATATGTGAATGTCCGAAGATTATTGATACAGTTTCTCTTGAGTTCATATCACCGAGCCCTGCTAACATGCTAATATCTCCATCTTGGTTACATAATCAAAGTGTTTAATGGTGTTCACATGCACACTGACAAACAGCGATGACCCTGCTGGCAAAAGCAGGAACCTGTTAGCCATCGATACCTTTTTATTTATATATTTTTATTATTTTTTACAAAGACCACCTGGCCCCCTACCTCAGCCCCCTCCGCTTCCTCACCCCAACCAACACCCAGAGAGGGGGGGCGTGGGGGGGGAAGAGGCCTAATTCAAAAAATGCGTGGTCCTTCTCTGCTCTCTGCCCTCCACCAGGAGACCGAGTGTGAGAGAGCTGCCAGACATCACACGGAAGCACCGTTAAAAATACATGTATACCACTCCTCATCATTTATTGATGGCCTCTCCTCCCTTTATGTTTATGAGGTGGGAGGCCTCCCTGTGGCCCTGGTCAGTGACCCCCAGGGTCCACCGGGGTGTCCAAGAAACTGCCTGTTCCCTTTAATTTAGCCTGCTTTCAAATGAGACCAGATCACGGACGCTCTCCCACATTTATAAGCTGTATGCAGGGATCACTTATAAATAGTAAATTGCTGCTGTGTTGGAAACTGTGTAAGAAGAATCTGCTTTTTTCCAGGGCTTGGAGAATCAGCTTTATATGAGGTTGTTGACCTTGGATGTATAATGGGATTCAAATGTATTTTTAAATAGTCTGACATCTCGTTCGTTCAATCTATTAAGGCATCGTGTAAGCTTTCAGTTTATAGAAATGTGAAAATCACAAAAACGTCAATTAAGATGCGGCTGTGAAATGGCTCCCGTCGTCCATCAGATGCATTTATCATCACCGTAAATCACGCGATGGATGGCAGTCAAACCAACTCATATCTGTACATCAAACAGTCTATATCTTCACACAGAAGGGCTATTTTTCAGTCTGCAGTCCTTCCCTTGTTTTGCTCTTTGCTGAATTTATCACATTGTGTCTACCGCAGATGAATAACTTTGCATTTTCATTCTGAAAGAAATAAATGACGGTGATGGTTTGCGGTGGGATTTTACAGCCGGCTTTGCCATTTTTTCCCGCGAATGTCTTTGTCTGGAAGTCATTTCCAGATCAAATGTGGGATTTATTCGTTGCTTGAGGTTGTCGTCTGTTCCCAGAGGCATTTCCAGGGCTGGTTGGCCGGTGGGGGTCAGGGCCTCGGGGTGTGTGTGTGTGTGTTTCTTTTCTTTTTTTTTTTTTTTTTGCCAAAGTGGCTGCTGAGAGCGCAGCGTGGCAGGCGGCGAAGCCTGCCGTAACACAACAAGGTATTGATTGAATAATCTCTGTGTCATCTGATAGTGATGTGGTTTACACGGACCCCCCGCTGCAGGCTACACCGCTTTCATTACTCCCTGGGAGTAAAGTGGAGGCAAGTCGTATCAAGAGGAAATCAAGAATTTGTCCATGATTGAGTTGTTGTGGAACTTTTTTAGGTTCTTAATTTCTCAGTGTGTTTTTATAGCACTTTAAAAATATATTTACCATAATTTCCCGTCTGGATTATATCCATTGTATCTATCTAATATACCACATAATACTCCCCTTCACCAGCTGGGCACCTCCAGATAGATGCGCATCTCCTAAAAATCCTCCAGTAACACCACTCATCTGATTTATAAATATATACATTTCTTATATTTAAATGTGTCTGGAAAGAATTCTAATTAAGAACCAACCCAATAAGCGTTTAACAATCAAGGGTGTTAACTTAAAGTTGTGTTGCTATAATTTTCAACGTTGCCTCCCTTCTCCATGCACGTTGCCAGCAGTCAAGCCCAAAATCATGTTTGTTGCTTCACTGTGTGACAGCAGGTCTCTGATTTTGTACTTTTTGGGCACCAAATAGGCCGATCAAAGTACCTAAGGAGTAACATTTTTATATTCCTCAATATGAAATGTACAATATGTTATCACAATACAGTACTGAATGTTAGGTGTCATATGTGGTATCGAAAATTTTCGAACATTTCCCCGCCAAAATCAGGTAGCCTAATGTTGGCTGTGATTCATCTTTCATAAAGAAAATAGATCAAACACAATTATGAAAATATGCTGCATGGCTTGTGCTGTTTATTTATGAACAATTAAAAGTAAAAAAGACCGTGTTTAAGATCTGACAGGTGGAGAAAACGGTCAACGTCAAGCTTCTTGTTGCAATTCGGAGATATTGTGAATTTCTGACAACTACAATGTTTCTCAGTTGGCAAAAAAAACTACATAAGTGTCAACAAAATGAGTCCAATCCACTGTCACTGGCTTACACCGCTTCAGGCTACATCTAAATAAAATCCAAACATTAACGCCAAATTCACACCAGAGCAGTAGCAAAGTGCGGACTGCGGCTAGCTGCCATGTCTATGAAAAGCTGCGGTGGCCGCTCCCGAGCTCAGCGAGAAAAATTATAAAAAATGTAATTATTGCGGCAAGCTGCACTTTGCTGCTGCCTGTTTTTGGCGTAATATGTTACTGACAAATACAGTATGTAACGCTATAAAAAAAACTACAAATTTAGCCTAGTTGGTGACTTTTTAGCTATTGGGGTAACCAAATAGCCAATATGTTCATTTTCTCATTCTGCCAACATTGATTGAATGCAGCAGTAGTTAGCCTATATGTTAGTTAGTCTACTTATGTTAGCATTAGCTTAGGCAGTGGTGGAATGTAACTTGATCTGCATTTTACTCTTGGTACCTTTAAGTATATTTTGATGCTAATACTTTTGTACTTTTACTGAAGTAAAGTTTTGAATGCATGACTTTTACTTGTAGCAGAGTATTTCTACACTGTGGTACTACTTTTACTTAAGTAAAAGGTCAGAGTACCTCTTCCACCACTGAGCTTAATGGTTCTGACAGTGTGTAGGCCTCATGTTTGACAAATTTGACTTTCAAAAGTTACAATTGGTAGGTGTTATTTAAGATAGATTTATTGTTTTTGCTAAACTTATCTCAAAGCTAAGAGTTCTGTCATCTATTAATTTTATGAATGTGATGTTTTGGGCGGTTTTAAGGGTGCCTGAGTGGGTCATATAGAAGCTCATTTCAGTCAGTCAGTTTGGATATTCGCCGTCCTCTGCAGTCCAAATGAAAGAATGAGAGGTTTCAAGTGAAGGCTATGTGTGTGGTAGTGAAGCAGCAGCCCCACCTCTTCCTTCCCCGCATCTATCCCCCCCTTCTCCCGCTCTCCTCTCCTGTCTTTTCTCCCTAACCCTCCTTCTGATCCGAGAGGAAAGCTTTCATTATTTGCTGAGATTGGGATGTCAATCCCCGCGCCCCTGACCCAAGTTTGTAGTTCTCCCCCGTCATATTGGGGAAATGATTAGTGGGGTTATCTCCCCTCCACTCGGCGAGGCTTTCATTCCTCCTCGCGGCCCCCCGTACCTCCAGGCGAGGAGCGGATCTCTAACCGGGAGGCTGCTGCTCTCCTTCACACTCTTCCCCCCTTTTTTACACTTGCTGATACTTCATCATGTACTTCATCTCTCTAAATGTCTCTGTTCATTGCTGAGTCAGATTCATTTTAACGCCAGCATCCCTTCTCTTTTTTTCCTCTTCCTTATTTCCAGCTACTGAGCCATAGAAATGTTGGCTAGGTGCATGAACGTGGGTGACTTTTTCATTTTTAGATTTTAATATGAAGGAGAAAATATATTTGGAAAAATTGTGACTATGCAGGGTCAATAGCACACATAATTTGTCCTACTTTTTACCCTGCCTACTGCATAGACTCTAAATACAGCAAACATAAACTGAACATAAGCAGCCTATATTTACATTTTTACCATATAGACTAAAACAGACTGCCATGTTTCAACAAAGTCAAAGTCAAACATTTTGTTTGGAGTATTACACATGAGAGTATATGTGTAATAAAATGGTTTTGAAACACTTCTTGTGTGCTTCAAAGGTTACTCCAAAATGCCCTAAATACATGTAGTATGTAGGATAAATAGAGGCCATAGGCATGTGGGAATAAATTGATGTAATGTGTTCTCTGACTAACAGCAGATATAATAGCCCGTATAAAGGCACATGCGCATGAAACTGCAAAATTAGTTCTTTTTCGTTTGTGGCCATTGTTGAGGAAAAACGGCAAAATAGGCCATGCAGTTTCTTGAACATTTTTAATTGATCTATTTTTCATCTCCCCCCCGTGGATTTTTTTAAGCAAAACGCTGCCAGTGTATCGAAACAATGTTAATGCGAGCTGCAGATTTGCCTCATTTGGTCCACTGGAAGGAATGAAAGGAAATATAAAAGCTTTCACACTACGAGCACAATGCAAATTACGCTTTGATTCACTCTTAATTTCATCAAAAGGTTGTTTTTTTTGTTGTTGTTTTTTTTCTTTTGAATTATTATTATTATTATTATTAGGAGTCCATGGGATTAAGCAGAGTCACTGATCCTCTGGGTCTAAGCTTTTTTTTTTTTTTTTGTCTGTCGGGAGCTCAACGAGACTCCATCCGCACTTCATTAACCCTGAGCCGGGGACAATCCACGGTAAGAGCCGGGGGATTTACCAGCAGCCTTTCACATGCAAAGAAAAGAAAGAAAAAAAAACCCTCTCCGAGTCACCCAACAAGACACACGGGGGGCTTTTCCTTCTATAATCAGCTGTGCACTTTGCAAGAATAACCCCCTTTGTAAAGAGGGTCGTCGTTATCTGAATCGGTCACGGATCCTCATGATTGGACTATAATGATCTTTTGGCAAGTTGGGAGATTTTTTTTCCCCCTCTTCACTTTCCCAGTCGTCACAACTCGGCCCCACTGTATTTTTAATGCAATTTTACGCATCATAAACGCGCCAGTTATCAGGGCCGTCAGTCTGATATTTCACGGCGTGGTCAGCCACTAAGTGGAGGCCCCATATAACAGGTGCCATGCGTGGATGACAGCAGGGGGAGCTGGCTATCAGACCCATTATCGACTTTCAATTAAAACCTATTAAAGTCTTTTGTCTAATCGTTAACATCCTACACGCCAAGTCGTGTCCGTCAGCCTGAACTCCTTTAACCCCCACAAACGCGCCGGATAACTTGGGTTCCTCCCTCGTAGACTTGGAGGGGGAGAGAGTGATGCCTGGGTGGTTGGGTGTGTATGGATGGAGGAGGGAGGGAGGGGGGGGGGTGGCGGTGGCGGCGGCGGTGGAGCCGCTGACCAGCTGTCCCCACGCTGATCCCCGGTCTGCAGTCAGCTCCAGCCCGGTCACCAGCTGTTGGAGCCGTTTGGCAGAGGAGCGCACATCCAGCACCCTCAAGGAAAAAGAAGGATGGAAACAATCAATTTCCAAATGGGATCATTTAGGGCACTTAAACAATTGCGCACATAACATTAATATTTCATCTCCTGCATTGTTTATGGAAAACGAATTGGAGTTGCTGCTGTTAATTTAGGAAAGTGGGAATGGCGAAGAAAGGGAGTGAGGGAGGGGGGGATGAACAGGACAGGAGCTCCATTTTGGACAGAACACCCTTCTGCTTTGTTGGCTCTGCTCTAAAGACATTAGCTGGAATTGATCTTTGATTGCACTTTTGAACGTGTGAGTGTAAGAAAGAGAGAGAGAACCGTGCGTGTGCGCGCGCATTTGCTATCAATTTCCAAACTTTTTCCCTGTCTTGGCGTATTTTGCAATCAAAATGCATTTTAAAAATGGACAAAAATAAAAGTATCCTAATAAAAGCCACTTTTTTTTTAATAATCAACAGAATAACATTTGTCCAAATTGAACTTAGTTGTGAAATCTTTCTGCAAATCTCTTTGAAAAGGTTAAGAACACCGATGTTAAAGCACCTTGCTCCACTGGTGACACTCTTATTAACTTTTTTTTTCCCTCCATCTCAACATTAAACAAATTAAATCAACGACACTAAACCAAACAGAGGAGGGGGAAGTCGTTTGACAGACATGTTCAAATTCACTCGAACACGTTTTTCCTCTAATAGAATCCCGCGAGCCCTTAAAATAGTGTGTATTTTCGAGCTGCTTCCGGGAAAGTGGAGATGTTTTAATTAAAGCTGCACCATCCATCTCCTCAACCTTTGCTCATTGGCACTGACACGTGTTCATAATAAAAAATACTCATATTTTTTTTAAAGTGGCCAGTCAAGTATTCTGTCTCAAAAACACCAGGCAGACCTCTACAATTTATTTTTGTGTTTTTATATATTCTTTCTTAGGATTTAGTCAAATTTTATTTTGGCACCAAACCAGAGTGTTAATATATCGAATTTTCCACATTTTTACACCAAATTTGTTTTGCTTTTTGTGTCGAAATTCTGTTACAAATAGTATTTGTATATCCACTTACCTGTGAGATTTATATGAAGATGAAACTAAAATGAGTTGCATTAAGACAAAGCATAATGTGCACAGGGGGTGGACAAAATACCAATAATCCCTGATACTGTGCACGGCCACAAACTGCAGCTTCAAATAGGAATCAACACGCCTGCAAGTATCACATTTGTTGCATTAGACTAAAAGCACATTTTGGTGCGTAAATCCACGTGTTGATTCCATCTGAATTGAGCCCCGTGGCGTTTCCGTTTCACACACATTCACCAGCCACGTGATTTAAATGAAAGACTTTTATTTCCACATTTATAAAAGTAATTCTCTTTTACATCAAATCCCCCCCGTTTTTCTGTCCAACTGTTGCTGTGAATTTCACAAAAAAAAATGAACTTCACGAAATGGGGAGAGAGTTTGGGGGAAAGCTAGAGGAACGAAAAATAAAATAAAAAATAAAAATAATAAATAAAAAAACGATCCAGGAAATATACGAGAACCACTCCACAAGTTTTGATATCTGCAATATACATTTTCACCAAAGGAGAGTATAACAATTATCACGGCTTCATATGAAGGAACATAAGTAATGCACAACGTCTGTTCAAATACATCTAGAGCAAATCAACAGGCAGTTACACCTGGACGTGGACCCGAGTCCGATCGCTTTATTTATCGAAAAAATAAAAAATAAAAAAATGAACTGAGGTGATTGCGTCCCCCATGTCCTCTGCAGGGATAAAACTGCTTTTTTTTTTTTTTATAAATTACTTGACATTTTTACTCCTAAAACTTCAACTAAGAACAAGAAAAAGACTTTATATAGATTTCTTTCTTTCCGTAGCTCTCGTGTTTGTGCCTATATGTGGGTCCAGGCATTCTTTCTCAAACAAATATGTTTTTTTTTATTAATTATTATTATTTTTTTTTATTCTGACTCGTTCGCCTGTATAGTTTCTGATGGCTAATCTAGCCTATTATGTTAAACTGGATCACCGTGGTCTGAAAAAGACGCACTAGTAGATCAAACAAACCAACCAAAAAAAATCTTTAAAATCAGTCTCTTTCGAATAAAATGCAAAATATTCTTATTTACAGGTTTATGACTGCTGTTCTGCACGTGTAAAGAAAAAAAAAAATCAGTGACAGATTTAGAAAGAAAGAAAAAAAAGGAAATATTTACTAATTGTTCCTTTGGATCCTCTAAGTACATTATATTCATATTACATGGAAGGATGTTCCAATAATAATAATAATAATAATAATAATAAAAATGCCAATAGGGGGTCTAATTGGCATTGAACTGTAGGTCAAAGTGCCACCAACAATTGTATCTGTTGTTGGGAAAAACACTGAAAATACTGAAACTTGGATCAAATAAATACATAACTTAGATGCTTTGATTCATATTGAAAAATAAATAAATTATAAATAAAGCTCATGTCCCAAAAAAAACCCAGAAAAAAATCCTTCCACACAGACAGTTCGAGTCGCAAAGCTCCGTCCAGGGTTCAGCCTAAAGCGGCCAATTACGCACCATGTGAAGGCCTCCAACAGTTTCTTTCTTGTTCGTCTCATTTTTTTATTTTGTCTGTCTTTGTTTGATTTCTTCTTATGAGTCCCAAGCTGCCAAAGTCGGCTGTATACAAAACAAAAACAAAAATCTTTAGTGGGCCGGCTCACCGCTGCTGAGCTGGCCGAGAGAGCACGCCGGACATGGGGGGCAGAGGCGGAGGCTCGCCGCCCCCCCCCAGGCCGTGCAGCAGGATCCGCGGGACCAGAGGTCTCTGCAGGGCCGGCGGGGGCGCCGAGGGGCCTCTGTACAGGTAGAGGGCCGCTCCGGGGTCCAGGTTGGACACCAGGCTTTGCGGGTAGAAGTACGGGGACGGGAACATCCTCTGCAGGGCGGAGTAGTTCCCAGCTTCCGCCAGCAGCTCCAGTCCCACCGCCGTCTGCCTCTTCCACTTTGTCCTGGAAGAGAGAAAAAGACGCTCTTTTAATCACGTGTGTATCGATCAATTATCGATAAATACATGAAATAATATTAGTGTGTCACACCAAAATAACCCCCCCATCTGTTTTGGTCCAATTAGAGGTCAGGATTCAGAACTACATTTTCTTTTTTTTTTCTTTAAATCACCTAAATCTCCAACCTGCCACTTGTATTCACACCCAGGATGTCTGTTAGATTCCCAGTATGCACTCCACGCAGGTGAATAATTCATAATAAAAGATAATTGAGTAGATATAGTGGTTTGTTTGAATTATTGATATGCACACATGCAACAATGCATTATTCATACTCCACAAAGTGTTGTTTTTATATTTATTTATGTCATTTAGCTGCCTGAGAGTCAAATAAATGCTGAAGTTAATTCAACCGAAAACTGCAGAAAATATTTATTATTATTTTGGGGTTGTTTTTTTTTTTTTTTTACATTGACGAGTTTCTCTTTACTAGTGCATGGAGTTTTATTTATTTACAAAACGTTGACGTCTCGAGTTTCAAGCTATTTGCTGGCTCGTTGTATGTGTGACTTTAAATCGGATACGAGCATGAAGATGCTGAAAACGTGCATGAAAAAAAGTGCATGAAGATGCTGAAAACAACCAACAACTCAATAAATAAGATTTGTGTTGATCGAAGGAAAAGAAAAGTGTCTCCACGCTGTGTGAGGTTTTTTTTGCAATAACGTGCTATAATCGAAATAAACAAGCCAAATAATATATAGATTAAATTATGGGGGAGTTCTCCAGACTATTTGGTGACGCTAAAATCTATCTGATCAACTAATCAGCTGTCAATCAATAATTGCTCCTAAATTTACCGGATGTAGCCTGTGTTATTTTAGAGTAGTAGCTGAAACTATTTGAACGATTAATCGACGAGTTGATTTGAAAGAAAATGAAATCAAACTATTATAACTAATAAATTGTTAAAAGTTAAAATGCCAAAATGTTCCATTTTATCAATGTGAGTGAGTACTTCTGCTCTTGGAAACTGTGATGGGGGGCTTTGTCCACTAAAAATCTGACATTTTATGGACCAAACGATTATTCGAGAAAATAATCGTCAGATTAATCAATAATTAAAATAACGTTTGGTTTCAGTCCTAGTGGCTCACGTGCAGTTAAGTGAACTCATGCCACCTTTAGAGTGAAAGGAAAACATGGCGTCCCTGGGTCCATCCAGTCATGAGCCAGCCGTGAGAAACCAGATTATCCCCCTCCTCCTCCTCTCCTCCTCCCCTCCTCTTAAGCAGCAACAGCTAAAGTGTCTTTACCTCCGGTTCTGGTACCAGGTCTTGACCTGTGTGTCGGTGAGGTTGAGGGAGGCCGCCAGCTCCATGCGGTCCTGGACGCTCAGGTACTTCTGCCGCTCGAAGCTGCGCTCCAGCTGCGCCAGCTGGTGGTCAGTGAAGGCCGTCCGGGCCTTCCTGGGCTTCTTCATCCGGACCTGAGAGCTGTCTCTGCTGCTGGAGATCTCCCTGTCCCCCTCCTCTTTCACTGTGAGGAGAAGAAGAAGAAGAAGAGAGTGAGAGCAGAGCCAAGGCCTCTTTATTACTGCGTAATGTAACGCTCCGTCCATCTTTGTGTGGACCTCGATACAAAGAAATCTGTGCAGAAGCATCAATACAAGGCAGGCAAATAAATATCACTGTCAACTAAAATACAAAATAGATTAAAAAAATGGTCACTTTTATTGTCCTGTAGCTTTTTATTAGTGTGAAGCTGCTTATTTTAATTAGGGTAAAACAAAATATGTAAAATTTGAAATAGTTGGATCAAAACATCAAGAGGCAAAACACAAATCTAATAACATTCAATGTGTTTTTTTTTATGGAAAACACTTTGAGCTGCATGTCCTGTACGATATGTGCTATAAATAAAGGTTTAATTGGTTGATTGGTTACCTAGATTTAATATAAAAATAATAATAATTGGTTAGCTAGATTTAATATAATATTAATAACAATAATGATAAAATATCTTGCTCCCCTTCTAAAAAAAAAACGCAATAAAGCCCAACTTTGGATCTATGCGCTTCTTTTGTTTTTAAATTAAATAATAAATAAAGAATAAATACATTTCATTAAGTTTTACGTCAGTGTATGAAAAGTGGGGGAAACCGCAGGAAATAAAACCGGATTTTTTTTTTATTTTTAATCATTTAAAATCACTGGTTTGAACACCAAGTGAATCAAAGACAAACTATAATGCAATATTTTAAAGACAAAAACGCTTCAAACATTTCTTGTTATAATGTTTAAAAAAAACATCAGTGACTTTCACCAGCGTGCTGGGCTTTCTAACTATTTATCTACATTTGAGAGGAATTGGATATTTTTACTGTTGGGTGTAAAAAAAATCCCTGCCGCTGTAAACAGTGCCTATGGGCTATATGGAGCTATTTGATTTGGGCTTAAATTGTTATGAAAAGCTCTTCCAATATTCGCACTTCCAATCTGATATTTTTTCCCGTCAGCAGACTCCGCAGTCTTTGTTCTTTTTTTTCTGCGTGGTGTCATGTCAGGGCGAGCATTGATATACAGTCCTTATAGTCAATTCTCTGAAAGGGAAAGAAAAGAAGGGGAAAAGGGGGGGGAGAGAGGAGCGAGGCGAGAGATCTTTGGGTAGTTGAATAGTTGAATCGTCTCAAGGAGCACAATAATCCGCCTAATTGAGCCACAAGGGAAGGACGAGAGCTTTCAACCGAGACCGGAGGAACTTCACAGGACCGTGGAAATGAGTGGGAATCAAGAGCCCGGGCGGCCCTTGCGCGGTTACAAATGTGATTAGCGCCGGGGACAAATTGCATCAAATCCCTGCAATATTATGGGAGGCGGATTCGTGGAAATCAAAGCCATGCAGCGTACCGGCGCACTGTGGGCCCCGCGGCTTTCCTCAATCAATCAATCAGCGCGTCGATGAGCATCTCCATCCGCGCTGTGACGCACGGGAACGCGCCCGGACACACTTGCACTGGATTTTTTGTTGAGCCAATTGATGACAAGAAAAGGAAAACAAAATAAAAACACTAATGAAATAATAATATTTTCGGATGTATTAAATTAGATTCCCCCCCCCCCCCCTCATAGCCTACAGCGGTCGTCTCCTTTTACAGGCGCCGCTTCATTAAACTGTCAATGGAGGTGACATGTCTGTTATGGCTGACATGATTGGAAACAGAGAGGCCCTTGATGGCATTTATCTGGAGGCGACCCTGTCATCTCTCCCATCCCTGCCTCCCTGCCTCCCTGACATCAACAGATGCTTTTCTGGATATTCTGCTGACGCGCAGCTCGAAGCGCGCAGTGCCTCGGTGGTTTTTAAAATAAGTAGAAACTTAATGAAAATGATGAACTCATTAGCCTGTCAGCGCTCAGGGACACGTCTCATGTTTCCAACCACCGTGATGCAACAGCAGAGGATCGGCTCAATTTGTCCTCATCGATGGCTTCCGGTGGCCTTCTACTACTAATGAAATATAGTGTCAGTTTATTGATGGAAAGATGTTCCAATCCCTTTTCCTCCAAAATTATTCAAGCAGAGTTAGATAATATTCATCTTATAAAGATACATGTTATTATTATTATTATTATTATTATTATTACAAAATATTACGAAAATGCCTTGAACCCCCTTTTTTATTTGTTTAAAAAAATGACCTATTTTTATTACGTGTTTCTTCTTATTTTATTTATTATATTTTGAATAGCAGTTTTCATTGAAATTAAATGTATTGTCAACTTCATGCCCTATACTATTTTTCCACATTGCACCACTATTTTTTTTTTTTTACCACAGCTCTCTACGACCCTTTTTATTTTATTTTATTTATTATTTAATTACTATTTAATCAGGTTTGTCCTATAATTAGAAATTAAAAATCATTTTTAAAGATGCACCAGGACCAGACGAGCTGCAACTCAACAGACCTAGAAAGGTAAAATATATAAAAACAAAAGGATGAGCTACAGATACCAGAATCATATTTTTTTTTTTTAAAGGCACTATATTTCTACAGGAGCCAAAGAAAGCAGGAGGCCAAATCAGTTTCCAATCTCATCTCCAGAGCAGAGCAGCTCCCTCACTGTGTATAGTCTACCGTCCTTACCTTTATATTCACTGTCTGACGACGAGTTGCTGTGGATTTTCTCCATAAAGTCCTCCGCTATCTTGGACACCAGCCTCCCCGCCTCCTGCGTCGGCTGTCCATTGCTGGAGTAGGGCGCGCAGGCGGCCAGGGGCTTACAGTCCGCGAGAATATCTCGGATGAGGAACGACGAGGTCACGGTCCTCTGCTGCGACCCCGCCGAGATCTGCGCGTGCTGGAGGTGCGGCGGCAGGCCCGCGCCGTGACCTTGCCTCTGGGCCACCTCGTCCGCGCACTCCCTCCGCGGCGACGGAGGCGACGAGCAGCCGCTCTCCGCGTCCGATCGCGGGCTGAACTCCAGAGGCGAGCGGCACTCCCCGGCCAGGCTGTCCCCTTTGGACACCGGGCTCCCAGGCCTGTGGGACAGCAGCGAGTCGATGCCAAAACTGGACCCGTTGGCGGACGCCTCCATTGTCTCGATCGAGGCCTCCTCAAACTACCATTTGGTATTCAGGACAAGTTTTTATTTTAGGGAGGGAGGGGGTCTAAGTCTAAGTTGATCCAGCAGAGGAGAAATAACCCCCCCTCCCCGCACCAAAGAACAATGTTTTTGGATACGCTACAAATGATTATTCATCCGCTATTTCCAGTTTCCCCAACTGGTTTCTTTAAAGAGCAAATATCTCCAGGCTAAGTTGTGTTACAACAATCGTCCATGCGTCCGATTTTCTTTTTTTTTTTTGTCAAGTCTAGAAAGATGAGGAGTCCTCCTGAAATCGATGCAGGCGCTGTAGTCTCTTCTGGGAGAGTCTCAGTCGATTCTTTTTTTCTTCCTTTAGGACCAACTCCCGTCTGTTTTTGAGTTCAGAAGCCTCGCCGGGTAGAAGAGCCAGTTATTGCTGAAACGATCTCACTTGCAGGACGCGAAAAGATGCAGGAATATTTGGGTAGCAGCAGCAGCAGCGCACCGGTGTCTTCGGTGGGGAGAAAAAGCGTTTCAGCACCATGGACAGGTACCGGCGCGTCAGACCTGAGAGAGGACCGGAGGAAACCGTTCAGGGCAGCTCGTCATGTGGCCACACGCATGAAAACTGTTCGCATTCCGGTTAAGTAGAACAACAAAACCTTTAAAAAAAAATTTAAAAAAAAGCCACGAAGCAGATCGAGAGAGAGGAGTCCGAGAGCTGCAGCAGCAGCAGAAGAGGAAGAAGACGTGGGGACGATGCGATGCGTGCCGCACAATCGAGGGGAAAAAAAGGAGAGGTAAACTGGGTTAAATAGTCACAACTGGCAAGTAAAAGGACGAGATGCGATGAGGGGTGGGAGGGAATCCCAAAAAATTGAACTTGAGGAAAAGTCAGGAGCTAGGTTTTAAGAGCGCCTCGTCCACGTGAGTCCCCTGTGACAAGCCTTCATTGGCTGAGGGGAGCTGGAAGTGGACCTCCCTACACGCCCACTCTCTCTGCCTCCCTCCCTCCCTCCCTCCCCTCTCCTCCTCTCCTCCCTGGCTCATCCTCACTTTGATAAAAGAGACACTGAATTCATCAGGAGACTCAGATCCAACTGTTTACAGGCAATTTTCACACTGTTTGCTTTCATTACATCATTGATGAGGCTTATAATGGGGTTATTATGTGGAGCGGCTCGGTGTTTTTCTTCTCGACTCCCTTTCTTTGACTGGATTTGATTCCCACCTCCACAGCTCCTCTTTTTTTATTTATTTTTTTTTAACAGATATTTTTGTTCAAAATGTAACTTTTTATTATCATCACTGATTTTAATATATATTTTTTAAATAATTTATTTATCGGTTTATTATATTTGACATTGTTATGGTGCACATATTTTTAAATATATTGATGTTGAAATTAATTGACGAAACGGACAAAATTAGAAAATAATACTACAACTAATAATAATAATTATTATATAATTATAATAATAGTAATATTATATTATTATTATATTATTATTATCTCCTATTGTGGAAATGTTTAAAAAAAATTGAGGCCTCAATTTTTTTTTCTTTTGTTGCAAAACATTTATTGAACTCTGTTTTTTTTTTTTTTTTTTCATTTTGCCTTCAGTCAAAATCCCCAAACAATCATTGCAGATCCAACATGGCCACCATGAAAAGATGGTTTTTTTTATGCCTTTATGCCTTTCAAATAAGAAAATTAGTGGATGGAAAAAATATTATAAAATACAATTTAAAAAGGTTTTTATTTATGAGCACGAACAATGTCTCTCGTCGTTGAGCAGTCCTCATTTAGAGCATAATAAGTATCTAATAGTCCCTGGTAATTATATACAATAGTCCGAGCAGCGTGACGCAAAAAACTTCAAGGCGCTGTGAAGTGCCATTGTGCGCACTTTTCACCTTAACACGCGTGAAATCCCATTGTGTGCACTTTCGGCTCCACTCTGCACAACAGTTTGCCCTGCGCGACGGCCCCGACAGCCCCTAATAATCTAACTAACCCCCCCCCCTCTCATCATCATCGACACCCCCCCCCCCCTCTCCTCCTCCTCCTCCTCCTCCTCCACCCCATGTGACCACCAGATTGGAGGCGCGCGTCGGTCTCAGACACCGGCAGGTTAGTGAATCCGCTCCCCGCTCCCATGGGGTCCCATCACGGCTGCAAGCTGTCACATATGAGGCGGGGACAACACAGATATAAGGCAACACACACCCACCCACCCTGACTTAGCTGTTTCTTTCTCCTCTGCTGGTGCATGAAAAGGAGCAGTGGTTTGATGCTTTTCTCTCACCGTTTTTTTTTTTTTTTTTTTTTTGTCTTCTTCTCCCTTTATCCTCACTGCGCCGCTGCGTGTCCACAGCTCCGGCTCTGTTGTAGTAAATAAATCATAAGGTGATTAAACTGACTTTATGATCATCATCTCACCGCCTGTGAAAGTTATAGAGAAGCTTTTCGTTATTTTTGATTTGTTTCTTAAAAGAAGACCTCAAAAGTCCTAATTTTATTTGATTTTAATTTTAACTTTTTATTACCCAAAAATGCTTTGAGTTAATGTTTTTATTTTACTCACATTTTTCTGTCACAAATGTGGGTAAAATAAAGTGGGTGAATTGAGATTAAATTGCTTTAAATCATCTCTGTTTGACCAGTAGGTAGTTGAAAAAAATAAAAAAAATAGTATTTTGAAGGATTAAAAAAAACAACTACCATGCCACAGCATTCATGTTTATTTTACATTATATATATTAAGTATAATTATTATGTACAGTACATTATGTATATTAACTACAACTAAGGATTTTCCTTATTAATTATTTAAATGATATTTCTTTTGATAAAGGCTTAGTCTTTAAAATAACAGAAAAAAAAGAAATAAAGTGAAAAATCACAAGTTTTCAGAACCCAAAGTGGACATCTTTGTAGTGCTTGTTCTGTCCAACCAACAGTCCAATACCCAAATATTCAAAACATTCAATTTATAATCATATACAATAGAAACAGAAAAGAAGCAAATCCACAAACTGGAGAAACTGTTTGACAGCGACGTAAAATGTTTTGCTTGTTAAATGTTTAGTTGTCAAAAATTTAGATGAAACAAATAATTGTTTTTGCACTAAAATAGACCGAGTGTAGAGGTGTACTAAAATAAAATGTTTTTCTGCAATTAAATGTGACGATATAGGCTTCTGGTCAAGTTTATAAATCCTTTAAAATCTGAGAAATCTCTTTTTTTTTTGGCAGAAGACAGTGCAGCTAGACAGCTAGACTGTAGTTGTGTGTGTGTGTGTGTGTGTGTGTGTGTGTGTGTAGTGTAGTGTAGTGTAATGATTTGGCTCATGTTGCTGCTGATTTTGGACAAGTGTCCCTCTGGTCAAGCTGTTTTTTTCCTTGTCTTTTTCACTATTTCCAGGAAGTGGTCTGAATTTGAGGGCCAGTGCAACTCTTACCCCAATGATGAAATACACACACACACACACACACTGATGTTGTGGGAGGATGTTATTGATCCATGTTAAAGAGAGGAAACAGGAATGTTTTCAGGAAATGGTCAGTGAATAGTGAATTGCTGTCTGTCTCTTCACCTCACTCTCCATCTGTTTTTCAATCATTCTTTAATATTGATCCACATTAAACAGCCCCACACCTTCCACTCCCATTTTTACCAAAACAAAGTTGGCACCCTTGGGCGATTTCAGTGAAATGTGTTTTTTTTCCTCTGGCTGGGCTGAAAGCTGTACAGTTTAGTTTAAATCCATGTATTTAATGACATTAATATTTTATTCTGATCAGACTACTAGTCTACGAATATTTACTAAAATATCAATAATATAAAACAAGATTAAGTGGTGCCAGGTGCGGTTTCATAATAATAGTCCACACTGACCTGTCAGTGTTAATAATCTATATGTGGTGCTTTATTTAGTTTTTATTTTTCCTCTGCATTATTGGAATCCTGTCCATAAGCTTTACTACTAATAATGCCTGCTGGGCTTCCTCGGCTTCCTGGGCTTTTGTTGGGGGGGGGGGTGAAAAAAGAGAAAGCATTGTGCTACATTTTATTTACGTGCTCAATCGAGCAGATGTGTTAAATATATATCTAGATATGTTTTGTAAAAATGTGTGTCGCCTTTGAATAAACTTTGGCATCTCTATCGTTTTGGAACATCGAGTAAAGCATGTCTTTCGAGGGGGATATATGTAAAAAGATGACTCCTCTCAACAAACAAACAGCATTAAAAAAACGGCAGGAAAAAAAATGAAAAAAAAGAAAAAGGCGCTTGCTCTGGAGCTGGTGCGGCGCCCTGGACCAGTCAGGGATGCAAATGATGCACCTTAACGCCATCAGGTACTGGAGTTGACAGAAAATAATGAGAACCCGCTGAATCTTTTATAAGGTTAACACTCACATTTCCCAGTCAGCTGTCACACAAGAAAGAATTTAGCACATGCATGCGGGCGAAATAAACCTTCATCGTCTCATTAATGCTGACAGGGCCCTGGACCGGCAGCTCCCAGCGCCAGCGCCGCCACCACCTTCGTTTTGTGTCGGTAATTTGCAGCGGAGACAGACCCCCTTCTCCTGGAGAGAAAGAGGAAAGGAGGAGAGGAAGAAGGAGGAGGAGGAGGGAGGTATTAAGGAGGAGAGCAAGAGTGAGAGAGGGAAAAGAGGGGAATGGTAGAGGATCGTGGAGCGAGTGCAGAGGAAAAAAGGGAGGGAAGGTGGGCCTGGGGGGGAGGGTGGAAAGATGGCTAGCGCGCCAGGAGTCTGATTCTCCCCTAATTGGAAGCATTGGGCATTGTCAACGGAGGATTTTCAGCTGCTCACTGACAGGTAGAGCCGTCAGAATGATAGCCCACTTGTCAGCGCAAAAGACCAATAAAAACAAACCACTTTTGATTTAATTGGAGGCCTAACCATGGTGTGTGTGTGTGTGTGTGTGAGGTAGAAAGTGTGTGTGTGTGTGTGTGTGTGTGTGTGTGTTGCCTGCAGGGCCAGGGGGAGGTGGGAGGAGGTGTGAGGATGAGTGGGGGCATTTGTGTCTCGTGTGTGTGTGTGTGTGTGTGAAGGAAATCATCACTCTAGCCATCAATGTGCTCGCCCTGCCTCCATCTTTTGCCTCGTCTTCGCTCTCATCCGGCGGCTCTTCGGGGGCCAGCGGTCACCAGCCGCCCGCGGTGAGAGGGTTTCAGGGGAGGCAGGTTTTGATTCCGTCCCAGGAGGGCTTCCCCGAGCAGCAACATCAGAGCCGAGAGCGGTTTCTCCCTCTTCTTCATCTTTCCCCCCTTTTTTCTTCATCCTCCATCAACAGAGTCGGGTGCCAGCCTTTCAAAACAGGACGAGCAGCGTTTGACATTTTCTCGCGCTCCTTTTTGTCGACTGAGTCTCGTACGACCAGAGGAAACGGTGAATCCTAAACTTTTCTGTCCATGAGAGCAAATGTCACAGCGAGGCGACTGTATAGTCTCTATAGTCTGGTTATAGTCTGGTTTGTCTCCATGTGCTTGTTAAAGATGGATCTGCTGAAGGTTGGCGAATATGAGAACAAGTGATGCTAAAGTTCAAATGGAGTACAAAGCAAAAATAAAGACACAAAGCAGGTTTGGGTTCAAGAGTAGTTCATTGAATCGGAATCCAGCTTATCGAATTCGTAGCCTCTCAGGGATCCAGACTAACTTCTGGTGCGTCTAACTTTTTCATTTAGGTGCACTCAAATTTCCTCTTCGCCGAAGATGTTGGGTCAGGATTAGGCATCTTACCGGGGACAGGGGAAATAAATGGTGAAGCGGTTACCTCCGCCGGTGATGTCGGGTCTGGGCTGGACCTTCCAGGGTCTACTTGCAAATGCAAGTAGCATTTTTCTTGACGAAAAAACAATCAGTTGTTAATTATTTCTAGAGCTGTCAATCAATTAAAATATTTAATCTCGATTAATCGCATGATTGTCCATAGTTAATTGCGATTAATCACAAATTAATCACACATTTGTTATCTGTTCAAAATGTACCTTAAAGGGAGACTTGTCAAGTATTTAATACTCTTATCAACATGGGAGTGGACAGATATGCTGCATTATGCAAATGTATGTATATATTTATTATTGGAAATCAATTAACAACAGAAAACAATGACAAATATTTTCCAGAAACCCTCCCAGGTACTGCATTTAGCATACAAAATTTGCTCAAATCATAACATGGCAAACTCAAGGCAACAACAGGCAACAACAGCTGTCAGTGTGTCAGTGTGCTGACTTGACTATGACTTGCCCCCAAACTGCATGTGATTATCATAAAGTGGGCATGTCTGTAAAGGGAAGACTCGTGGGTACCCATAGTTTTGTGTCTTTTTATGTAAACGACACACTATAGACGTAGAGCACTTTTATTAGTTTTAAAGAGTGATCTAGGTTATTCTATGTTTTCTACAAAGCACCATCGGTCACTCAGCAGTTTGACAAGAGTGATTGTGTTTCCTTTTCATGATTTCACACTAGTAGACACTGAAGCAGCATCTTGAAATTACAATTTCATGGTCAAACTAAGACTGATAGTGATACACATTCACTTTATTGTAATTCAAATGATTTTTGAATGTGTTTAGCATCACCGTCTACACCTGAACTCATCACAAAGACCACAATTAATTAATAGTTCTAATAATCAGGATGCCTCAGTTGGCTCTCTTGACTAATGTGCGTGTATTTCATATTTGCAGGTCCACCCATGCATCTGAATGTGCACCCGCCCACCCACCCGTCCTGCGCTGTCGGCCCTGGCGTGCGCGCCCCCTTGCAGCCAGTGTTTTATTATTCTTGACAGAGTTCAACGAACACATCTGGTCAGAGGATAAGAGGGGATGGAGGGACGGTGCCAAGAGGCGGAGAGGTGAGTGAGGGGACAATGGAGAGGGGTGTGGGCAGGGGGGAGGACGAGGACCTACGGCCATCCATCATAACCGTCCCTCATGAGGAATGCCAGCTCCTTCAGACTAGGGCCAACCCTACTCTCGCTGACCTTTGACCCCTTGGGCCCTAAACCAAGAAGATGATTAGAGGCATCAGGAATGAGATGGAGGCAATCTGGCTTTAAGTGATTTGTTTAGTTGGTGTTAGGTATTTTTAATTAGTGTAAGGGCTTCAACTGATTATTATTTTATTTTACTTAATGCCGTCCGCAGCACGCCTTTACAGGCCGCGGCTCATATAGTTCACTTTCGCCGCTGGATGCTGGATATGCTAACGTTAAAACCAAACTCTTCTACACTTTCCTTGAGTCAACGAGCGATGAAAAGCTCTCGAGTACACTGCAAGAAGCACTTACGGGGGCAAAGCATTCAGCCCGCTCCGAACAGTCACGCGCTCTTAACGGGCACCGCACTAGTTCTATATAATGTGAGAAGTGAAAAATGCCTATCAAAAGTTCCAAGATGGCTTCTTCAAGTAGCTTGTTTTGCTAAAAAAAACTATTTTCAATTACACTGATATGAAACAGAACAGAGAAAATTCTTCCATTTGAGAAAGCGGAACCGGTGAATGGTGCGTTTCAGCAGCCAAACCAGTGCTAGATAAGACCCGTTTTCCCCACGCAAGGTGTCATAGTTCAATGTTAACCTGTCATGTAGACTCCCCCTGAGTGATAGTGTATTGGTGGGCTCACATTGGGCGGGGGGTCCCCTGCAGCTGCCACAGGGAGACACACACAAGCTTGTGGACAGTGTGGAGACCTCCCCTCCAGCTCCTGTACCTCCAGGGGGGGGGGGCACGGGGTCCAGGTTCGCCCCCTACCTTCTACGCTGCCAGGGGAGGCCGAGGCGGGCCGGGCCCTTGGCCTTCTCCCTCCATGTGGGGAAGTGGGGGCGTTGAAGAGGCCGTGCTTACATCCATGAATCACATCGTAGGACACACACACACGCCCACACACATATGTATATATTAGTAGCAGTGCAGAAAACTGTTAAAGAAGCCTCGGCTCCTAGTTAGAGCGACTTACAATTATTTTCATCATCATCCAATGATTTTCTGATTTTTTTTATATATTCTTTTGATAAATCTGTTATTTGTTTACTCAAAAAAATGGCAGAAAATGAAAAATTCCTAACACACCTTTAATGGTGTTGCGATGAGATGATTATATCGTGATATTGATTTGCAAAATTCTCTTGTTCAAATTGATAATTCTCCACCAAAAAAAGTTAAAATGTGATACCGAAGTTTTATTTTTACACTTTGGGACGTGGAAATAGTTTGTTTGATGTGTTGCAAAGCTGTTCATTGCATGTGATTTTTGCATATATTTTCCATGTGTTCTTATTTAGATGGTGATATTGATTTTTATTGAATTTTACAAACAAAATTATAAACCTTAAAGGTGCTGTTGATACCATTGATAACATTCAGTCACTAGATGTCTCATTCTCCCTCCCCGTTCCATTGCATTTACTTCACAACTAGTCGTTGCCAGAGACTTACCGTCAATCTCAGCCATTTATCCGTTTTTTTAACTGACGACCCAGACACCACGTGATACCAACGTCATTATTCTATTTTTAAGTCTACATAAAATGTGATCAATAACACCTTTAAATTCTGTCTGTCGTATGTATAATTATGCAAGTTTTAATGCAATTTACGGCAAATCCTGAAAATTGTATTTCAATCTCTACAACATTCAGTCAAACTTTTCTAGTTGCATTTTTTTAATTCACACATTTTTTTTGCTCCTACACCTAACTGAGCAGTTGTTACTGCAAAAAATGTCAGAACTTGTTCTAGATCTGTCACACACACACACACACACACACACACACACACACACACACACACACACACACATATGCTTGGATCATGGCGGGGGGGCTCCAGCGTTCCATCCTGGCCTTAAACTCCCTGCTTCCTAATTTGGCCAATATGCAGGTAATATGTGGGGTCGCAACATCTCAATTATCACACCTCCTGTCAGAGGCTCCCAATCCTCCGCTCGCCGCTACCTTCCCCTCCAACATGCCGTCACCCCCCGCCCTCACCCCTCCCGCAGTGACTTTTATTGCTTCATTAGTATGCTCCACATGCTCCGGCGCACACCCACGCTCCGCGAGCCTCCAAACCCTAACAACTTTTGGCAGATCAGTGCGTGATGAGGGGATGATGAGGGACTCTTTCTGCTAAAAGCCCACCTACCTGGCGCCGTGGCCCATTTTTGTCCTAGTGTGTGCGCTCAACCTGGTGATGCAGAAAGTAGGGGGAACAGCTGGGCGAGCTGGCTTTTTCCGGGTGTCACACCTGAAAGCTCACAGCAGATGAGATGACCGAGGACTGGGTATTCTTGAGGTTTTTTGTTACCATTGCCGATATGATACCTGGGTTTTGGCACCAACACCTTTTTTTTAGTATTCCAAACCTCCTAGTGCATCAGTGTTAAACCTCTTCACTGACACACCTGTTTTTTTAAGTTATAGAGAGGCGAAGTCCCTCTCCCTCCGGTGGACCCCATGGGACCTTGTTTCGGAAAAAATATGTACATTAGTCAACGGAGAGAGGCAAATATTTTTTGGATCCTGTTTGAATTGCATCATGAATCACACATATGATGTTTGTTGATTTAAAACATCATTTTGAAATTTCAAGAAAGTCACTGTTTGTCGTAGGATCATTTAGTTTGTGTGAAACCGCTCAGTGAACTACATCTCTCGTCACAATATACATCACCAACACTAGCTTACAGCTTACATACCGATGTAACATTATCTTACCTGATGTGTTTTATCCAGCGACTCCTGGTCTTTTTATCAGCCGGGAAGTGAAAGAACGAAGCGAGACCTGTTGCTGGTGTGAGTACATCCCAGTACGAAACACACAGGCATCATAGCTTCAGACAGAGAGACGTCACTATGCGACTTTTGGGTGTGTGATGCGTCTTGGGTTTGAATATTTAATTTAGTGTAAACCTCATATACAGTAGCTTCAATGAAGAGTTGTAACAAGCTGAATCGAGGCACGTATGAGTCAGACAGTCAGTCGGGGATAACAAGACTGCGAATGCCACCAGTCATTCAATACCAGCCTCCGATATTTGACAGTGTCTGATAACTGATGCTACAGACTAGGGCTGTCAATAGATCAAAATATTTAATCTCGAATAATCGCATGATTGTCCATAGTTAATCGCACATTTTTTATCTTGTTCAAAATGTACCTAAAAGCGAGATTTGTCAAGTATTTAATACTCTTATCGACATGGGAGTGGGCAAATATGATTAATTTATGCAAATGTATGTATATATTTATTATTTGAAATCAATTAACAACACAAAACAATGACAAATATTGTCCAGATACCCTCGCAGGTACTGCATTTAGCATAATAAATATGCTCAAATCATAACATGGCAAACTGCAGCCCAACAGGCAACAACAGCTGTCAGTGTGTCAGTGTGCTGACTTGAGTATGACTCACCCCAAACTGCGTGTGATTATCATAAAGTGGGCATATCTGTAAAGGGGAGACTCGTGGGTACCCATAGAACCCATTTTCATTCACACATCTTGAGGTCAGAGGTCAAGGGACCCCTTTGAAAGTGACCATGTCAGTTTTTCCTCGCCAAAATTTAGCGTAAGTTTGGAGCGTTATTTAACCTCCTTCGCAACACGCTAGTATGACATGGTTGGTACCAATGGATTGCTTCGGCTTATTTGTTTCATATGATGCCAGTATCTTCACTCTAGCTTTAAAAGTGAGCCAGCTACAACCTCCGAAAGATCGAATTGTGATAATGCGTTGTTATCGCGTTAACTCTGCCAGCCCTACTACAGACACATTACTACATCTGTACTCAAAAAATATCGAGGCTTGGTCCTCTTCCCCGCACCTGCCACAGATCACACCTGACACGAATCACTCACCTTGGCCGGCTTTCTCGTGCACCTGCTCTCCTGCAGCGATGTCTGATTTCCGTGTGAAAGACCTGTTGGGATGCATGCAAGCATGTTATATTTCCTGTCACAGCCATCCATCCTACAGCTAAGCAGGTATGTCCAAGGTGTGTTTTAGAGAGTGTGTGCTCATGTTCTGGTGTTCGTGTGTATGTGTGTGTTGGTGTTCAGCGTGGAGAATAAGACCCCAGAAAATGCTCATTAGAGTTGACCTTGGCACTTGGAGCCGCCGTTTGATGGATCGGGTACAGGGCCAAACAAGCCCCTGGGGAGCCATGATCTTATCTCTTATTGTACACATACACCTCCCCCCCTGCGTTGACCCTGCCCCCCCCCTCCCCGCTCACTCACACTCCTCTGCTCTACACGCATCACAGGCAGAATAAATCTGTGTCTGACACCACAGGAAAAAAAAAGAGAGGGGAGGAGTGGGGAGGCCTGAGGGAGTAAAGGAGAGAGAAGGCAGTGCTTGAAGAGAGACGGAGGGGGGGGGGGGGGAGAGAGGAAGGGAGGGCGACAGGAGGAGAGAAAAAACACACAGAGAAGGCCGAGGAAAAACCAATAGCTCACTGAGGTGTCATTACCTACATAAGTCAGATGGTGTGTGTGTTTAAAAAAGAAAAACCTGCTAGGCCCATGGAGTGTTAAAGGGAAACTGAGGAAATTGGCTGAGTGGGGGGAGGAAGGAAGGAAGGAAGAGGGGTGAGGATCAGTGGATGATGAGTCTGAGATGAAAGAGGAGACTCTCAGGTGTCTCTGTAGCGCGTTCACAGTTTGCTCTGTTCCTCTTACCTGTCCTTCTTCTCCGTGACACACACATATAGCAACAAACACACACACTATTGCCACCGCCGCCACCGCCACTGCCACCCTCATGTCTCCCTCCTCCCCCCCCTCCCCTCTGCTCCCAACCAGGGGACACACCAAACACACAAAGAGACATGAGGCAACATCCACCTCCAGGATGGCAAAGTTTCTCCCCCACCACCACCCAGCATCCCCATATTCACAGGGGTGGCATCACAGGCTTGCGGGCTCTTTGTGTTCTCTTCTTCTGCTGCCGCGCTACGGGGAGAAAGTGACACTCTGAAGTCTTAATTGAGGTTTACCTGGTGTGTGTTTTTTTCCCTCCCTCAGTGTTGTTGTGTGTTAAAGTGCGGTTTAACTTTATAATCAAGCCTACAGGGTGTGAAGCGAGGAGAGCGAGGAGCGTGTGATGACATTACAAACACGGTTGTTTACCGGGCTGCTAGCAGCAGCTAGCTCGCTACCTGCGTCTAGCGAAACAACAACAACAAAACTCTGCCACATTCTCGCTGTCAGTCAACAGCCCTCTAAACAAACCTCTTAGTGTTCCCAGAAAAAGGAATTTGAGTCGAATGCAACTATTTACTGAATCTTTGGGCATGTTTGAATGGCTCCCTCTATTTTCTCTTTGCACTCCGTCCCCCCCATGCCTCCGCTCCTGTCTGTCAGTCTGTCTTTGCAGAGATCTGGGAGGGACTGAGAGACTGATGTCTCAGCTCCTCCAGGATCCCACCAGGAACGCCTTTTGACAGTTGCAGGAGCAGCAGGATACAGCGCAAAGATGTTGCTGTAATTGCACCTGGTTGCGTCATGAAAAAGTAATAATTTGCTGTCAAGGACGTCAAGGTGTCAGCGTTCGGCAGGAGTTGATAAGGTATTGACTGCCTCCAGAGTGCTCACTCACTCACTCTCACTCATACTCCTTTATAAAGTTGACTCCCAGAGAAAGAGGGAGACAGCAGAGGTTGGGGAACAGGGGAGAGAAAGAGGGAAGTGAAAGAGAGGGGAGGGAGATAAAAAGGACGAAAGGAGGGAGAAATGAGCAACGGAAGAAATAGGCTAAAGACAGTCAATCTGCACGCTCTGAGCTCCGAGACATTAATTGCACTCTATTTGCCACTTCGCAAACCCCGTTCATTCATAATACATGCACAGATTGCGTTAAATTATACATAAGCGATCAACAGGCTAAAGCAGCGTGGCGTGCTCCCAGCAAGTTGAATAATACACAATTACCACCTGGCTCACTCTTCTATTCACTTTGATTACTGTCGCACGGGTCGTGACTCGCCACTGATTGACACTCGCAGGCAGGGGGGAAAAAAAGCGGTGACTTCTTGTTGCGAGGTGGACCCCGCCGCTCCCAGTGAACCCCGATCTTAGAGCGAACACAAAGCCTCATGGGAGGGTCGAGCTATTCAGGTGAAGGCGAACACACAGGTGAACGATTGTGTGTCTTTGCGTGGTGTTGAGTCGGGGTCGAGGCCCTGAAATCAAAGAGTAGAGTGTGTAATGTATGGCAAGGGCACAAATGAGTGCAGGTTCACATAGGAACAGCTTACTTTTGCATGGTAATGCTCTTATTTTGAAAGACCTAGCTGGGCTAGCTATTGTTTGAAATGTTTCTATACTGAATGTGATACATTTGGGTGCAAATACCAAAGGAATACATTTTATGATTTCTTAGTTTGAGAAATAAAATCATGTTTTTAAGTTTTTTTTTTTAGTTTTAAAAGTTTTTAAAAAATAACCACAAAAGAAGCCAAAGTTATTAAATCTTAAATGTTGTCCAAACACAAGCAGCCATAGAAGAACTTTTGCCTTAGAAAATAGTCAAAAATTATCAAAATTATGATTTAAATCTAGAACTTTCTTGATGCTTTCTGTACTTTTTTTTGAGACCAGTTTATAGGAAATAACTTCTAAGTAATCTGCACTTGTAGTCCAAAGAACATCACAGAGAGATAAACAAAACAAACCTGACAACCATCTCCACGCCGCTGTGAATCTGATCGAACAGTGTTGTCACATGCTCCGAATACAAATTGAGAAATACATAATATTTAAAAAATAAGCTGGCGCTATAAAGTTTTGCTTAACTTTACTCTGGCGATGTGAGCCTGTGGTCTTCATTTTGTGGAATAAAGGAAAAAAGCAGAGGCAAAAAAACAAGGAGAAATTGAACTACATGGGTGAAGTCACTGATGAACTAAGCTGAACAGCCAGTCCGAGAGCTCTTTCACCTTATTCACACACATTTGCAAGTGAAATCATAAATCGTCATTGGGGGGGGGGGGGGGATTATATAAAAGAAATCAGCTTTGCCTTGCAAATGCTTTGACTGGTGTTGCTGCTTGCAGCGGTAAAAGAACTATATCCTATCTTTTTCTTGTGTTGTGTTGCAGCAATTCAACCAGCCAATCCTGGCCCACTCTTAAAGAAAGCAGCTTCTTGTTGAAATTCAAGTGAAATACAGTGGCTTGTTGAACACTGTCTTTGGGGTTGTGGTGCATTTCAGCTGCAAAAGCCTACACACGGGGTCACCAATTACCTCCAAAACCAGTTAAATCAGTTAAGGAGATTCTGACGAGGGTCAACAGTGCCGGACACATCTGACCTGACCCGCCGGATGGTTTGTTACACAGAACCGGCAGCAGAAACCGATGCACAGAGGCACCCTTTAGCAACAGTATGAGACGATCCAGGCTTTCAACTAAAGACTATCGGCGGTCGGAGCAAGTGACGTAGTATTAATAGCGTGAGAGTGAGAGAGCGGTGGTGGATAGGTCAAACTTAAACAAAACTTTCAAACCAGGAGACCGGTGTTTGTGTCCCGTGTGAAACTAAAAGTAATGTTGACTTATTTTGTCACATCAGTCTTTAGTCATGGGAGTCGCACTGACCAAGTGGCGGTATTTGACGAGTTGGGAGTGAGAATGAGAAGCCGTCATTGGAAACTTTTTGGAAAAGGGCAGGCACTTTCAAAAAATACATGACAGGTTATTGGATGAAACATCTGTCAATCAAACTCTTGCGGTAGCCAGTCGGGAGAAGAGTGAAAACATCTTTTCTATCGAGAAAAGTCTCCAGTTCCGTTCTTTGCTCTTCTTTCAATGAAGAAATACTCTCCAGTTCTGATATAACTGATGCGACTGCATCATCTACGCTAACCTCTCCGTGTCGCCTCACACACACCTAAGCCACGCCCAGTAGCTCCTCGCAGGACGCCGATTGGTCCGTGATCTGGCTTGCCGGACACAAACGAATTACTTGAAGCCTGACAATATGGATTTTCGTGTGATATGTGATCCTGCGATTCTCGCGTAATTTCGTGACATCGCAAGAATCCAGCTGCCGTGCAAGGTAAGGACACATCACCAAAACTGCGGCAACGGTCAGCAACTGGCGCTCAGCGACACTCGAGGGGCGAGTGGCGGTTCGGCACGTCAGGGCCACTTCAACCTGCAGCCTTCATTGACAGGACAATCTCTCTCCAACCAGTATTCACCCAGCTGCTCTGTGATCTTTGATCGGGGAAAGGCCCTCTGAAGTGGGATGAAGCCCGGGGCTTGAGCTTTAATATCCAGCTTCCCCCCCCCCCCTTCTCATTCCTCTTGATGTCGTCCAGCCATTTCATCGAGATAAAAACGAACTGATGATGGCGCGTTTGACAGTTATAACATGCAACACAGCATCCACATGTGGCGAGAAGAAAAACACCTGCTTCAATCTTTGCCTCTTGAATGCGCCACCCTGGCATAGCATAAGGGGAATGCCCCCAGCTTCAAAGACGGGGGTGACGTAAGCTAAAAGCCCTCTCCGAGCGTCAAGCGAAAGCCACCAGTACAGCAATGCAGTGGTTATCTGTCCTCATTGTTGCTTAATGAACCGTCAATGGAGCAGCTTGGACCAGCTTATAGACTTCTCATTGTTGCGCAGGGGCTCCCAGGGTTGATGGATTCGGCATTAAGGGTCAGGATTTGTGGAGCTCGAGGCGCAATCCTTCGGATGCTTCCCAGAGATCTAAAAGCCAGTTAATCAGCTCTCCCTTCATGATCTCCCTGGCTGTTCATCTTCCCATGGACGCGTTCTATCAGTCTTTTTACCAACCGGCCTCCTCGCGCTTTTCTGTGCCTTTTCTTCTGCCGTGTTTGTGTTTGGGATTTGCCCAAGTGGCCCCCAGATCAGTTGCCCTGACCCCGGCTCGGAGAGAATGGTTTCGAGTCTTAGCTGCAGCCTCTCTTACATTTTAATCACAGCTCTGTGGTTTTCCGTCGCTGCCACACACACACACACACAGAAAAGCACACCGCACTTTTTTCCTTCGGCAAAATGATCGGCACAGTAGACGCTATGATGATTCTCTTTAACCTGTACTTCCAAACTGCGGCGAAGATAAACTCGTCTCTCGCAGCGCCTCCTATAATTAAGCCTGCTGTCTTTATTTCTCTTGGATCACCTTGCATTAAAAATTTCCCCCTGGATATCAAGTCCCCCCCCTCCCCCCTTCCTCCCTCCCTCCTTCCAACTGCATCCCCCCTTCCTGCGCTGTTTGTCAGCTGAAGTGATTGCCTCCCTCTCCCGCCCCCTCAGTGGCATTTAGCTACTCTCATTTGCATGTACATGCCCTCGCTGTGCGGCCCGTGGGCTGGCGAGATTGATCAACAACGCCGTGTTTTATTACATGTCAGTCGGAAGGGCTGGTTACCGCACGCCATGGGCACACGTGTGTATGCCGTTGGGTGAACACGTTGTGTTGGTTGTGACGCGCGCACGACGGGTACGAACAACACACACACACGGAGCTCGTCACACGACGCCCTGCAAGATTTTGACACTTTACAAACATATATGCATACGTGCACACCTGAGACCTGGTTAAAAGGTAGTGAAAACACACACATCTTCTTGGACTCTGCACCCCGCGGGAGTCGACGCGGCTGAGCGTGTATTTTCCCCCGCCGTGTTTGCGGCGGCATTTTAGCGTAGCCTAAGCCTTCATCTCCTCACATTACATCCTGAGCTGACAGATATTAATATGCAAAATAGGAGGATGCTGAACAAAATGCTGATAATTAAGCGAAGATGTTCTGGGTAGAATCGCGCTTAAGAGTGTGCACGTGGGACCCAGCACATGGTAAGCCATATGCCTCTGCGCAGTAAGCGCTATCCTTTGGGGTAAGGGGGGGGGGGGTTGGGGCCTGTTTCCACACAGGCACTGTACAAATGGAGCCTGGGAGACTCGAACTGTATCCTTATCACACTTTTATAGAGTCATCAGAGGAGAAGGATGCCGTTCTCAGTCTGGTTTTGTCGCGGAGCAAGATGTTGCTTTGTGCGACGCCAACGCAGGGGTCAAAGGTCAGCGGGATCTCCTCAGTCTGACGTCATCGGTGTCACTTTCCGAACGCGGTGTTATATTTCATAAAGGCGTTATCTCCCTTCAGGTTGGCTGCCTTACCCACCAGCTCCTCCTTCCCTCCCCTCCCTCCTTACCTCCCCCCCGGCTGATCTCTCCCTCCATCCCCAGAGGGGGTGAGGGAAGTGGGGAGGATTTTCGTGCTGCCGGGGGCGACAGGCTCTCTGTGCCATCCACTTACACAAACGGCAGGATCAGCGCTCCACACAAGAATAATTAGAAGATAATGGGTAGTAATGCGGCCCGATCTGTCCCGATTATCTCCTGGCACCGACCGGCACAGCGCCATCTGGTGCCAGATCTCGGGGCAGCGGCTGCTCTGCCACATGAAAAGAAGGTGGGCTTAGGCTTAATCTCACACCCCATTCTGTTATTGACTGTCTGTATGGTGCTGTACTCAAAAGTGAGTGTGTGCGTGCGCATGTGTGTCAGTCTCAGTCTGCCCCTCAGAGATGGTCGATATATATCACAGAGGAAAGAGTGAGATTGCATTTATATTACATGTATAGGTGACAGGCGGTGTTGCTGAGCGTCTTGGTGATCGACAGTAAAGCAGAGTGTTGTTGAGAGCCCGGTGTGAGTTTCTGCAGAGCTGTTACATGGACAAGTGTCTGTCACGCTGGGCTCTCTCTCAGCTTAACTCCCACCCTGCGTCTTCTTAAACAGCCTCTCTCCCACAGCTCCGGGCCAATTCAATATGACAGTCCATTGTATGGCCAGTGTGGCCCGAGGTTTAGTGCGTTAAGGCCCTTTGTGATTCGTGTTTACAGACGCTTTACGGTTCCCGGCAAGATCCAAAAAAGCCCTCGCTCACCCCCACACCTTTGCACAAACCAAACGGCCTAATTCGCGTAATGCCCCGGCTATTATCCGTTAGATTGCAACGGAGGCGCGCCGCTTCATCAAATGATCCCGTCACGTATTTCACACACAGCCGGTTCCCATTTAGGAGAAGTTGAGGTTTTACACAGCGGGCGATGGATTGACTCCTGCCTGTACGTATGAGAGAGTTTCTCTGCATCAGTATGTCCTCACAAGTGGGCAGTCGGGAGCTTTCTTGTCATTGTTGTTGAATGCCTCAGACAGAAGAGTATTGAGATGTTCAGCTTGAACGTGACAAGACGTCAGATTTACGTCTGACTGGTGTTGAAATGAGTCGTCAGACAGACAGTTACAGTAATCAACAACAATTTTGCTCATTTTTAAGTCACTTGAGGAAAAATGCCAAACGTGGATTTGCTGCTTTTCACAGTTTTACGTCATTGTAGATGTAATATCTTTGGGTTTTAGACAGTTTGTCAGCCAATTTGAAGATGTCGCCTTGGGCTCTGGGAGATAGTGATGTTATTTTCTGACATTTTATAGACTGAACAGAACACATGATCAGCTGATCTTAAAGATATTGAACACATAAAGAAATTGTTAGTTGAGGCCTGATGTCTGAAGTTATTCCCCTCTTCAGTCCGACAACATGAGAACACGTGTTTCAAATACTTATATGTCACTCTGTGAACATAATACATGTATTATATACTCCATTTAATACAGTTGAATAATCCTATAAGGAATTTATTTATTTATTTACAAATAAAATTTTTATCTATGAATAGAAACAACTTAAATACACATATATAGAATAAAATGCACTTATATATAATTTAATGGACATGTATAATGGGAACAGTGTATATAATAAAATAATAAGTACAGAGGTCTGCTTTCTAGCTTTTCTGAGCTGAGGTTTTTAACTGCATATTAGGGTCACCTTCAGCAAATGGAGCCAGATATTACATGTTATATACAGTATATTGTAAATACATGTATTACAAATTACATATTAGAATGGATTATATATATATATTTATTAGGGCTGTCAATTGATTAAAATGTAATCACGATTAATCGCATGATGGTACATAGTTAATCTTGATTAACGCAAATTAATCACACGTTTTTTTATCTTTTCATAATGTACATTAAAGGGAGATTTGTCAAGTATTTAATACTCTTATCAACATGGGAGTGGGCAAATATGCTTGATTTATGCAAATGTTTGTATATATTTATTATTGGAAATCAATTAACAACACAAAACAATGACAAATATTGTCCAGAAAAACCCTCAGGTACTGCATTTAGTATAAAAAATATGCTCAAATCATAACATGGCAAACTGCAGCCCAACAGGCAACAACAGCTGTCAGTGTGTCAGTGTGCTGACTTGACTATGACTTGCCCCAAACTATATGTGATTATCATAAAGTGGGCATGTCTGTAAAGGGGAGACTCGTGGGTACCCATAGAACCTCATTTTCATTCATATATCTTGAGGTCAGAGGTCAAGGGACCCCCTTTAAAATGGCCATGCCAGTTTTTCCTCGCCAAAATTTAGTGCAAGTTTGGGGCATTATTTAGCCTCCTTCACGACAAGCTATTATGTCATGGTTGGTACCAATGGATTCTTTAGGTTTTCTAGTTTCGTATGAACATTTAAAAAATAAATGGCGTTAAAACGAACGAGCTATTATCGCCCATATATATATATATATATATATAAAAATAAATAATCCATTCAAATATGTAATGTATACTTATATGTACTTTAAATATATTAATAATATGCGTCCTCATTATTCTTAAATTATTCTTAGGTTGTCATTAATAAATCTTTCTAGTTTATTTTGGAATATTAATGATAATCATTATCTTATTAGAATATTGACAAAATAATCTCACCACAAGGTCCATTTGGTAGCTTATGTGGAGCATCATATGATCTTCGTCGGCAGGTTGTTATTGAATCGTACATGTTCAAATTTAAGGACTTCTCTTTCATGTTGACTTGAAAGAGGAATATTATTAAATGATAAATATTACTAATATTATTAAAAGTTGGAATATTACTGGATTAAGACATCTTTGACCAGCGGGTCACCCCGCTGCCCCAAAAAACAACAGTAATAACAAGAGTTTGGACATCAGCAGATACTTTTCTGTAACATGACACCTTTCAAATTGCCCTGATGGAGCACAATCTCCTGCAGTTTTTTATAAGTTTGGACCGTTCAGAGTTCACCCCCACCCCGACTCCGACAACACCTACTGCCAGCTCACAGCATCGCCCTCCCTCCTCCTCTCCACGTCTTCCTTCACCCTCCCACTGTCCCTCTAATTTGCTCTCCGTACACAACCTTTGCTGTTTATTGAGATGCTAACGCTCTTTATGAGCACCTAATCCCGGAGCAGGGGGGATAATTTATGACGCATTTACATGAAGAAGCCCAGCTAATTGGAAGCATGTGTCTGGGTAAGCCTCGCCAGTGCAGACGCACCGCAGATGAGCAGGCCCGGGATTCTCGCCGCTTGTAACGTAACATCATAATCACCATTTCATCTCAAAATGAAAATGATTCTGAGACTGTGCGAGCCGGCCAGGTCCTGAAGCGCGTGTTTTCTAGCGGTGCCATATGTCAGAGAGGCCAAGCTATCGGCGCAGAGAGTCTGGAAAGCTGTCTTTTGTTTGCCTGGACACGTACGGAGGCAGCATTTTTCTCAGGCTAACTGCCCCATCAGCAGAGAAGTGAGCCGTCGGAGAGGCACTCAGCGCCGCCTCTCGAGGCGCGACCCCCAGTCCGCTGTGTCCGGGGGGAGGTCAGAGGTCAGGTAGGCAGGTCTTTGCCAGCCAGCCAAGAGGGCACTGGCCGTTTTGATGGCAGATGACACCTCGATTCTTTATTTACCGCACCCCGGGATCCGTGGCCCTATTCTCTCCGAAACCCAGCCTCCCTCAAAACACCCCCCCCCTCCCCAATCCTCATTTACATCAGGTCGTTTGTTATGACTTTATGATTATATATGGGTCTTTGTCTGGCTGTGCATGTACCTTCACCACTCCCAGCTGGTCCCCATTAATAACAGGGCCCCGGTGTAGACAGAGCGCGAGAGACGGAGGAGCTTGTTAGCGTCATAGCCGAGCGCAGGGGCTCAGCATGTGAGAGTGGAAGGGCCGACAGGACAGGAGGGAGATGTACAGTACACACACACACACACACACACACACACACACACACACATACACACACAGTCACCTGGAGTATCCTCTTACACTCCAACCGCAAATTTGAAGTACATGACATGATGTCCGGCATTTGTCCTAGCAATTGCACAAAGCCATCATGGCGTATTTGTGTGGAACTACATGTGTAAATGTGTCAGTCTGCGAGTGTTTGTGTTTGTGTGTGTGTGTGTGTGTGTGTGTGTGTGTGTGTGTGTGTGTGTGTTTGTGGGCCACTGGGCATGTGTTGGGGTGAAAGCATAATGAGGCTGACTGGACGGAGTGGGCCGCCATGCAGACGGGCTCCATTGTGGGTCCCAAACGGGCGGCAGAAGCCCCTAAAATCTGCGTCCCTGATCTGCGCTCCAGGAGTCGGTGGGGAATAAAGGCGTGGAAATAGGATTTATTTAGCACGCCTCATCAAAAGGGAATTAGCAGGGTTTGGGGAGGGAAGACGGGGCTGTGTTCAGAGCTAGGATGAATGGCAGGATCATCTCTGTAATCCTGCGCGCCCCCCCCCCCCCCCCCCCCCCCCTTCCTCCTCTCCCTTCCTCCTACCAAGAAAAAGCAGAGAATCACCCACATTAGCTCGAAAGGTGCCTTCTGTAGCCTCACCCCGAACCTCAAACCAGTGATCCTAAAAAGAGAAATCAGTTTGTAAGATCTTAGCAGGTGAGCGCCCCGCATCCTTTCTTCCTCTCTCCCACCCATCTCTATCTTTTAATTCCTCCTCTCCCTTCAAAACATGGCCGCGGAGCTGTCAGGCTCGATGATAGCGAGGCTGACGGCACGGAGCTGGCGCGTCGACACGCAACAAACAACGAGCGAGCGTGTAAACTAAAGCAAACAAAGCCCCTACTCCGCTCCTCCAAAGGCGGGATCCCTCCCACCTGCCACCCCGCGCCGCTGATGAAACATACAGTAACAGAGAACAGCCATTAAATGGGCGAGCGGTAAAAAAAAAAGAAACGAGTTGTACAATGTGCGAGGGGGGCTTGTTGTGGCACATCCCGCTCTCAGTCACACACACACACACACACACACACACACACACACACCAGCTTGTTCATTATCATCCCTGCTCGTGTTTGTGTTTTCCGACTCCTCATGCCCCAGACGTGGCGGCTGGGTGCATTGTGGGGGATTTGTTACCTGAGAAAAGGTGACAGGCTAAAGGGTGCTTGACTGGCAAATCTCTGTCAATGAGGCAATAAACTCAAGTTTTGCTCAAGTTCCAGACAAATCTCATCAACATTCCTCCCAGTATTTATATAATCCGATTTGGTGTGGGGGGGGCGTAGGGGGGAGGGGGGGTATCAATAATTGACAGGGAGTTCAATTTCCAGGAGTTGGGCAAAATAAGGTGTAACTATCCATTTTTAAATTGTCACAGAAGAGAAACATTTCTTCCTGGTGAGCTGTAAATGTTTCCTGGTCAATCTCTTTAATTTCTCCTGCTAAAAAACTACCGAGCCGCCAAGGCTTAAATGAGGCTAAAGTCCACACATTTAGACAAATGAAGTTTTAATTGTGGTAAAATATGCAACAGTATTAATCTACATTTTCTGCTCCCATGGGCTCATCTCACTCCCACTCTGCGTCTCCCTCCCTCCCTCCTCCTCCTCCTCCTCCTCCTCCTCCTCCTCCTCTTCGTCTCAGGAGCAGGGCTGATATAATGGGCTTGGCCAGAATAAGCAATGCTGCCGTGCCCGTATATATATCTCGGCGCCTGGGTAATTCCAGCTCAGTTTATGTGTCCTCGAGGCTGCGTCGAGGCCCCGGCAGACCCATAGCTCCTTTATGTAACACCCAGGAGAATCTGCCCCCTGCACAGGTACGGGCCTGGGAGAAACAAACACCATCAGTAACCTGTCTGCTGTACACGAGGCTGCCGGGCCCACCTTCACCCCCCCTCCTCCTCCTCCTCCTCCAATACATCCGTCCCCTCTCTTCTCCCTCTCTCTCTCTCTGCACCTCGCAACCTAATCATCGCCGGCCCCCATTCCCATGATTTATCGCTCCGCGTGCTGCTGAAAACCAATAGATCAGGCTTGCGGCGGGGGGCCCGGGAGGCAGAGAGGGACACGGGATGGGAATGGTGGTAGGGGGGCCGGATGGGAGGGGAGGGGAGGGGGGGGGGGACCTGGAGAAAAACCCACCTATGATGAAGTGCTCTGTGACGCAGAGGAAAAGCAACAGCGACATTACAGCTCGCAGTCGGCGTCCCGCCGTCCCTCTGAGCGCATTCCTCTTCCCGCCTTTACTCCATCTCCGTGCAGCCCTCTCTCCAGCGTCCTCCTCTGTGTCTCTGCTACTCTCATCCTTTTTCTTTATGAATAGCCTCCTCCCTTGTTACAGCTCTTCCCCGATACTCCGTAAGGACTGAATTTCAACATTAGCACAGGGATAATTTCCACAATTAGCATGGATCAGCGGCCATGTGCTCAGCGATCACTGAAATGGAACGGGGCTGTAGACTACAGGATTGTAGAAGTACTGAAGTCATCATGAGTATAACTTCCCCCAATTACTCTTGTCTGTCGGGAGCAAAGGAGGACAGAGTTTGACGTCGTAATAGAGGCACAAAGGCCGCAGAGGGAGGATGTCGGGGTGGTTTGATGGGTCAGCAAAACGTCCACCACTGATCTCTGTAGACCACTGTTCACTTCCTGCTTCCTACCTATACACAGTGAAAGTTTCCTTCTTTTAACCATTACCACGATCGTTTCCTCACCCTAACCAAGTCATTTGTGTGCCTAATCCTAACTAAGCCTGAACCACACTGGTGGCACAGCAGAAAATAGTTCCATGTGTCAATCTGGAGGGCGATTTTGTCGTTTAATTTGGAGAACTTGTTGGACTATCGTCAGAAAACTGTCTGGTAACTTTTCTAACTTTAGACTATATTATATTTAGGCTAAGTTTTTAATTTAACACTGATTGAGCAGTTTGATATATTTTGTTTGATGAAAAAGTGTCAAAACAATAAGTGCATCTCAGTGAAAACGTCAGACATTACAACATTTTTTTTGAAAATCATTAATATATTTTACATACAATAGAAACATACAAAAGTACATATAAGTATACATTACATATTTGAATGGATTATATATTTCAGGGCTGTCAATCGATTAAAGTATTTAATCACGATTTATCGCATTGTCCATGATTAATCGCGATTAGTCGCAAATTAATCACACATTTTTTATCTGTTCAAAATGTACCTTAAAGGGAGATTTGTCTAGTATTTAATACTCTTATCAAAACGGGAGTGGGCAAATATGCTTGCTTTATGCAAATGTTTGTATATATTCATTATGGGAAATCAATTAATCAATTAACAACACAAAACAATGACATGTATTGTCCAGAAACCCTCACAGGTACTGCATTTAGCATAACAAATATGCTCAAATCATAACATGGCAAACTGAAGCCCAACAACAGCTGTCAGTGTGTCAGTTTGCTGACTTGACTATGACTTGCCCCAAACTGCATGTGATTATCATAAAGTGGGCATGTCTGCAAAGGGGAGACTCGTGGGTACCCATAGAACCCATTTTCATTCACATATCTTGAGGTCAGAGGTCAAGGGATCTCTTTGAAAATGGCCATGCCAGTTCCCTCGCCACGACAAGCTTTGGATTCCTTAGGTTTTCTCGTTTTATATGATACCAGTATATTCACTTAAAATTGAGCACATGGCGCCGTGAATTGCCATCCATCGACACTGTGCGAACTGTCAAAGGTTTAAGAAGGCTTAAAAAAATGTCTTTCTCCAGAAATGTAAATCAGTTTGTATGAAGATGTTTAAATTGGCCTGCAAGCAAGTTCAGACATCGGTTGTTTATACTTTATGACGACGAGATTCTATTATTTGAATTTCGGACTTAAACCTATAAAAAAATACAACTTCATAAAAGTAAGAATGGTGTAAAAATTGCTCATCACATGTACAACCAACAGTCCAAAATCCCAACATATTGAAGAACACTGTGACTCAGTGTACACACTTCAGGGTAGGGCTTTGCAATTAAATGGATTTCGGTTTCAATTATTATTTTTGGCTTCCAACGATTATGAAAACAAGATAATGGACATAAAATGATTATTGTGCCGCATTTCGTTTCGCAATGATGCTCTCTTGTGCTGCTTGACTTGTGTTATAAATCCAGCACACCCCTTTCCTCTACAGCGCTGCACTTTCTCCCTGCTCGGCGGGTCAGGGATCCCCTCGTGGAAACTCTCCCAGGCGCTGGCTGGCTCTCGCTGGGCGACCCGTTTTGAAACACAGACCCCATCTCATGTTACTTTTTTTGCCGTGTCATCACCATTCATATCTATACAACCAATGTGTTCATGATTAAATGTTTACTAGAGCACAAAGTTCTTCATAGATCTAACTTTGCTCTCAAAGTGCACCAGATTGATGCGTTTAACGTTAAAATGTAGCCTACAATATTGTCTTTCTAAATGCTGATGTTTCCAAAGTCAACGAGAAATCGTGTTAAATAATCGTCATCTCAATATTGACCAAAATAATCTTGATTATGATTTTTTTCCATAATCGAGCGGCCCTAACTCAGAGGCTAAAACTAGTGAATAATTGGCATATTTGCTTGATAAATGACTAAATTGATTAATTAATTATCTTGAGGAAAAGTGGAAAAAAAAACTCCAGCACACACTCTCATCTATTGCTGGTATATTTATTTACAACGTTAGCGATTTAATGACCTTTATTGGGTATAGATGCTGGGTAAACTATCCGATCAGAAACACCTTGAGACAACATTTTATTAATATTTATCGATAATCAAAATGTTTTTCTCTCAATCAACTAATTGATTCATCGACTAATTGTTTCAACACTAATGTAACTTGAAACTGCAGTTTTTTCAGATTTTGCACCCAAGCAAGAATAATTAATGTAGGTCTATTATATACAGTCATAGTTTGGTTTCATTCCAACTTTGTCAAAAAAATATTATGTGTGTGTATTGAACGTTTATCATACTTAATCGTGAGCTGACTGCATCTTCACACCGAACCTCTCCATCCAAAGGTGGACGTGTAGCTCAACAGATTAATTCCTGGCCTTGGAAAGCGCTCCGAGTCGTGCAGGTACGGCCAAACACTTGACCTACCGGCCACCTGGCCTCTGCGTTCTACAACGGACACATGGAGCCGGTCCTCAGAGAGTACACTTCATTACAAACATAGATTGGATTATGTCTTCCCAAACAGACTGACCGTGTCCAATCACTCTAGTGCGCCTTTGAATGAAGAATATTCACCTTATGTCTGGACTGGTGGGTCGGGAGAGTCGACGCGCACACACACACACACACACACACACACACACACACACACACTCTGAGGCTGGCCCTCCTGGGGACTGGTACACGGGGCTGACGGGGAACAGAGGGGCATAAAAAGAAGCGAGGGGGGAGCGAGAGAGAAAGAGAAATGTCTTTTAAATGACATCCCCATTGTGAGCCCGAGCAGGACGATGGCACTTTGCAAAACTGCTAACAATGAGCACAGGAGAAATCCCTTATCCTACAGGGGCCCGGCAGCATGCTCGCCATTACCATAGTCATTTAAATACAGTAATCTCATTTTCTGCCTCAGCCAAGGGGGCATGCTAAATTTCCCAGTGTGAAGGGAGGGAGGGAGGGAGGGAGGGGAGTACACGGCGTCCAGGGCATGCAGGATTAGTGACTTTTCCCAATCTGTGTGCGTGTCTGAGAGAGTTTGTGGGGCTGTAGTGGTGGCACACTGCAAAAAACATCCATTTTTACCAAGTCATTTTTGTCTACTAAATCTGATCTCATTTTATTACAATTTGGGTCGTAGTTATGGCCGTCATTCTTTTTGGTTATGTTAACATTGTACTCACAAAGTTAATTGCTAAGATCTGGGAATGCAGTGGCATAACTGAAAAGAAAGAAAGACGGGTTGTAAACAAACTTCTAGGTTCAGACAAACTTATAGAGTTCTGCATGAATGAGTCCTAAAACCCGGAGATGAGTACGCATTTTAGCACTTCAGGTTCCCTCGTCTGGAAGTCAATGGGTTTTTATGATTAGGTTTTTAGTTAGAAGCCTGAAATAAGGTCTGTGGTTAACACAAGCTGAAGAAATTTTAACGTTTTGTTCTACGTCATAAAATACATCAATAAATATCCCACTCGTGAATTTTGGAGCCTTTACGTGTCTTCACTAGCTTCACGCTGGTTCCAAAAGTCCCTAAATCTAGAAAGAAATTCGCCAAGTCAGCAACGCTGACGGTCCGTCCCATCAGGCCTCCCTCCAAAGCCACTCCCCCAAAATTATCATTATGAACATAAACAACGAACATGACTATTGTTAGTACTCACAGCTGTCAAGCTAGCAGCTTGTGGAAGACTCCGGTGATACACGATGAGTGCACGCAGGTAGACAGGTAGCCCGTTCAATCATTACATTTGGGCCGAATGTAATGATTGGACGGGCTTATTACAGTCCTGCGACGGCCACAGATTACAGATGTTTTTCTTTTTTTGTGTCAGAGCTTTTGATTTATTAATTGCTGTCGGGAAGTAATGAGAATTTCAACAAATATGACAAAAAATGCTTCTAAAATCTTTACCAACCCTAGCTTTAATATATCATTTTTTTTCCTGATAAATCGTTCCATTGATAAAACATGCCCGTCAAAAGTTTCTTGACCCCAAGGTGACTTCTTCAAATGTCTTGTCTTATCCAACCAATGGCCCCAAAACCCAAAGACATCTAATTTACAATCATATAAAACAGAGGAAAAGCAGCAAATCCTCGCAGTTGAGACCCTAGAACTACTGTTGTCAAATAAAAGACCACTTTAGGGATTCAATATTGAAATCGAGATATATCTTGACTTTTAGTCCTGAGTACGGGTCAAGCTCCAAAAATGATGGATCCTACTCCCATAATTCCCATAATGCAACTCAACAGTATCTTTTCATTAAACTGGTAGATCCTGGTGATGTTGATGTGAAATATTGGTGAAGTTCCACCTTTAATTTTCTGACAATTAAATAATTAAATTCCCTTTTGTTTCAAGAGACTGACACACACAAATTTCTTGGAACAAGTTGACGTGCCCTGCCAGATTTATTCATGTGTTTTAAGAAAACACAACTTTATTGACAAAAAATACTCAATGATTGTGGATATTTTTTGCAGTGCATGTGCAAAAGTGTGTGTGCGTGTGGGCGCTGGTTGGGGTTGCAGCAGCAGCTTTGGGGATATCATATCAGATCGAACAACAAAAGAGGAGCGGGGGAGAAAAAGCTGTTTCCACATAAGCTGTTTTCATTCTTCTCCGCTTCCGGTCCAGTGGAACAGTTGATGAAGTTTAAATGAAGCAGAATTAGGAGATCAAGCAGAAGCGGGAGCCGGCGCTGATGGTATCCGCGAGGCCCCCCGCGCATGGGGAATCGAACCGGGGGACAGCTGACCTGGATGAAATCAAGAGAAAGAGAACCGTGGAGAGAGGAAAAAAAGAGGAGGAGGAGGAGGAGGAGGAGGAGGAGGAGGGAGGGGGGAAGCTGAGTGAGATAAGGGGATGAAGTATCTCCTAAATGTGATAATCTCCAATCACCTCTAACATCAATTCTGCCAAGGCCCGGGTTAATGAGCTCACAGCCGATCAAGCGTTATGCACCGGCACCCCCCGCCGCCCCCTCATTCTCCCTTTCTCTCCCTCGCTGTCGCTCTCATCATCATTGTTGTTCTTTTGATTTAATCCCTCTTACTTCAGCTGATTTGAGCAAGATGGGAGAGAGGGATGGAGGGAAGGGAAAAGCCTATTACCCAAGCTCCTCTGCTCTCAACTATCTAAATGCTAACGATGTGAGGGGGCGAGAGCGAGGAGGGGAGGAGAGGAGAGGAGGAAAATGATGATGGGAGGAAGACACCGAGGGGAAATGGGAAAGAGAGCGCGAGCGTGTTGGCAGGAGAGGACAAGATGCAGCAGAGGGGGGCTAATCTGCTGTTGCTCGGGGTCTCCGGGAGCAGTTTGGTTATTTTGAAAGCAGGTTAGCCGAGGAGAAAGCTCCGGCGTCCCGCGTGCTGACCCTCCGTCCTCGGGGGTCAAAGCACCTGATCTTGCCTCTTTACTTCCACTTGAGCAGTTTTGACACACCAACACCTCCTGTCCTTGTCTGTGCTTATTTCTTTACCTGCTCTCACTTCCCTATCGATTAAAACACGAGCTCGCCTCGCGTCTGCCTGCTGCAGAGAATTCCAGGTTGCCGATGTGATTCGCTTTGGCTGGTGTAGTTGGTCGGAAAAGACTGGGGTAAAAGCTGTGGGTCACCTTGAACTGAGAGTAATGTCTGTTTCGATCTGGCTCTCGGCGGCGCACCGAGGGACCCGGGATTGTTTCGTTATGAGTTTTTCTCTCCTCGCTCTGCCTCCTGAACAATTGTTTTCTTAGTTAGGCTTCTAGATACAGTACCCAGAGGCCCCAAAAACAACTGAGTAAATATTTGGCAATTGCTCGAGCTGAAATGATGATTATGAGCCAAGGTTTGGCACGACCACCAGGATGCCGTGTCTGCGCCGCCACAATTCAAACCCCGCCGCTTTAATTGGACTGCAAATTCTCCGCAGAGAGAGCGCACGCAATCCAATGTTTCCCTTGTTTAATTTGTGAACTTTGCAATTACGCGGCGGTAGGGAAGGTAAAGCGAGGCACCTGTGTGTCGCAAATTAATTGCCTCGCGAGTTCACACGGCAGCTCTGCTAATTTACACGGCGATATGAGGGAGAGAGACACGCCGCAATGTGCCACTCTTTCAACTGTTACAATCATTCTGATTTGTTTTCACTGCCTGGCACTCAGCATTTCAATTCATCTGGAATACACAAGAACAATGGGAGGAATTTGCTCGAAACACACACTCACGCATCGGGCTCGTTCGCGTCTGCCTGAGAAGCACAGTCACTTATTCTGTGCATAACAACTCTACCCCTCAGATTCTCCTCTTTCAAGAGTCCCATTTGATTTTCATATTGGCCAATGAAACAGTGGAGGGTGAGAGGCAAGTGAACAATCAATCTTTGTAATGTGATCCACGGATTGAGCGCGGTGAGTAAATGTTTGCACAGGCAGCCATCCAAGCCCGCAGTCAAACGAATTCTGCAGAAAAGGAATCTATCCAGGGCAGGCCTCTCTCTTTATCTCTCGCCTGCCCGACAGCAGCAGGGTATCAAGCACATTATATTCCAGCGCTCTGTGCATTTTTCATATAGGCTCGCCTTTTATGTTTTATGTACGCCAGCTCAGGGGAGAACAGCTGTGTGGGCGCCGCATCCTCTGTAAGTTTAGAGGGAGAGGGAGAACTCATTTCAGTGGGAGAAGTGGAGCAGAATGCCAAACGCAGCGAGCGCGGTACCTGCGAACAAACAGGAGCCGCAGACCAAGGCCTGCCTCAGCTATTACATTACCATAATACACGGAAACAACACCTCGCATGCTGTTACTGCAGTAATTTGAAAACAGATTGACAGGATTTACAAGTTCTCAGCTTATCTTCGCCGTGACCCCCGTGACCTCAATCTTCGCTGTCAACTTTTTGGAGTAAAATCAGACGTCGGAGGCTTATTCGCAGTTGTTGCAGACTTTTCCAGGATAATCTGGCATTATATATAATAATGGAAATTGATTTTTTTTCCACGTCGCATTTGGTTTCTGTGGAGCTGTGCTTAGATCAAAGGAAAAAAAAAATATATAGTGTGATTTTATAATTGACCCTACTTGCTCCTTCATAGCAAGAGTTGATAAATCCCTCAGGCTTCTCCTGTGACTGTGAGCCTGGTGGATTATAATACACCGCGTATATGGAAGATGATGTGAACAGAACCACAGCTGCATTGTGAATTACAGTATGTGACATCTGTACAAAATGTTAACACTTTTTGCTTGCTGCTAATGTCAATCAAAGGTCAGTAAAAACAAAGAAATACAAAATATTAAATAGTTAATAAATATCAAACATGTTTTGGGGTTTTACAATATCAGTTTATACAATTATATGAAGATTAAAAATCTAGAGTGTATGAACAATTTTAGGATTTCAATTTTTTTTAAAGTCGATATGATAGTATTTTTAAATGAATTAACAAGAGCCATTGTAGCTTTATAATAAGGATATTTATATAGTGAGTGCATCCCTTACATTTCACAGCTATTAGCAAAGACAATTGGCTTCCTTTGATAGATTAAAGCAAACAACTTTACTGACTTTTAATGTTTGTTCATTTTTGTTGTAATAATTTTGGCCTCAGGCATTTGTTTAAAAATGCATTGGCACTTTATTCTTTATTTTTGTTGCACCTGTCTGAGTCTAGATAGGAAGTTCATGTTGATACATGGTTCTTATTTGGATGCATAGAAGTGAATTAAAAATAATGCCCAGTGATTTAGACAGTGGTAAAGTCATGTTTGGGATATTTAATCTTCAGACTGATCAGACCTAGTTGAGGTAACCTCAGAGACCGACTGAGCTCCTCTGCTGCTGGAGACAGAAGGTGAGAGATTTTTTGTTCAGAGGGACACACTGCCACCCAGTGTTGCAGGCTGAGAGGCAGGAAGAGCTGAAGTTTACTGAAGTTTGTCCGTTTCTGATACCAGCCACTTCACCTCATCCTCCTCAGCATCAATGATCCTGTCTGATGTTAATGTAATCCGGAGAAACTGGCCAAGTGATTATACACTAAAGAAATCATATTTATTAATATTTGATTCCATTTCTGCCAATAGATCCCCCTAAATGTTACACACTGTTCCTTTTAAGCTGAGTTTCCCGTTATGGGAAACTATCTCTCATAAATTACTATAACTCATGTTTCCTTTAAATACGACTTATAATATCTCAATAATTACTCGTCATCATCCAAGTATAAGATATGAAAATCTGAGTTTGTGCTCATTTTGTGTTAAGCTGATTGCTGAAATGGGTCCATGTCAATGAGACAGTATGCCCTGAAGACTGTAGTAACATGACTGCCACCTTCAAGAGGCATCCAACCTGCCGACCACAGGTGCCAAATGTCTCCTGTGAAGCCTGATTGGCTCACAACCTTCCATCGATTAGTCCAGATTCCTCTGGTTGTATTTTGACAGACTTTAAAAGTGTTTCACTGCTGTATTACAGTGATTCATCCAACAGGTCATATTTTCAGTACATCACACAATCTCTCAGATGATGCTGATGAGATTCTTTACCAAATTTTGTAAGGAGATACATGTCCCCATTCAATTAAATTCCTAGAATTGCATTGATTGGTCCAAATAGCTAATACTTGAGAACCCGGATCTCATGATTTCTAAGTTAAACTAACTGGTCAAAGTCACTGTTCCATCATTTATGTGCCATTTATAAAATCTCCAGCAAGACTGACCTGATGTTGACAGCATGTAGGGAAATACTGCATTCAAACATTCAGAATGACAACTGTTGGCTCTGTGGGGAAATAAACAGCTGGAAACAAGGTGATATGCTGTGTGCGGATTGTCTTGGACAGTTATTATTCATGGAGAAATGATGGATTCATATGTCGACTTCCACCTAGTCACGTTATCAATCCACGAACCTTTCCTCAGCATCACCCGTGGAAATGATGCATCTGACGCCATTTGTTTGTCAGTATTATTCGATACACAACTACATAATTGTCCATATATTAATGGAGTGGTAACCATAGTAAACCCAGAACAATTACCCTGGACTGTATATAAAACAAACATTAGTGTCCCTGCTCTCAGTCTGTTTCTGTTTTAGAGCAGGAGTTCTGTTTTTTGACTCTTTAGGCTCAAACTATAAAACTGTTTATAAACTGTATTTCTTATTCATTATAGTAAAAGCAATGGGTTTTTTTCAGAGCTTGATTTCACTAGATCAGTTAAATTTACTCATTGGTTACTGCTGTTGCCTGCTGATAGTTGCTCTATAAGCAGGGAACTCAGTGGAACCACCTCAGTGACCCCCAGTGGTCACTTATCCAATCACTTTGGACATTGACACATACAGACTCGTGTTATGTATGCCAGCTGCACATTTATATTGAGTGAAAAAATATGCGATTAATGTGCGATTGTATTACTTTGTACCGTGATACATTAAACTGGCTTGTGTAACCCCTATCTGTACACTTTCAAAGATCCGAGTAGGCAGCACAGACTATTTGGCTCTAAATTGATTCTTTTGTTCACCTCAATCCTCATCAGCATGAGGCTGAGCCTCCATTATTGACCAAGAGAAGAAGGAGGGATGGAGAACCGGACAGATAGAGCATGAAGAGAGATAGTTAGGGATGGGGAGAGATAACGAGGAGGGCAAAGTACCCTGTAGGATTAGCAAAAAGGGTGGATAATAGGGAGCGAGTGGATACAGTGGCCTATCAAGTGAGAGTGGAAAGTGGGTGGAAGGATTGGAGATGAGCGAATCATATGCTGTAACTTATCCTCCCAGTTCACCAGAGACCAAAGACACTTTGGTTTATAGAGGCAGGGAGGCCAGACTCCAGGTAGCCGCAGGGAAATGAGAGGGCATTTTTTCACGCTCGAGAGGGTCTTCCCCGTACCTAACTGGCCACACTGGCCACCAGTCCTGTACACTGGTCCCAGCTTGGTGCTTTGTCAATGTGCTGTGACTAATCCAGGAGGGGTCCCGCATTTTCTCTCACCCTAATTAAAAGAGGATTAGATGGGATGGAGCTCTATAGGCCACTCCAACATGCACAGCCACCGTCCCTTCGCTTTCCCGGGATAATCACACTTATACTGGAATTGCCTGGATTTTCTGTGCAGGCCACCACCTGAACTCCACGTATACGAGTCCGTCACTGAAATAGTCGGTGCTGAGACTAAAGGGGCTTACAAATATGGACTAGTCCAAAAAAAGGCACTGTAGCAATTCCCAATATGGTGTCTACATTAGGGGTGTAAGAAAATATTGAGTATCGCGATATTATGTTTTGTGATACAAAAACCTTAAACTTAATTTTTGTAAAATTGCTTAAAAAATTCTAACCCATTGTGGTGTTATTTTTTTCATAGACAGAAATTACACAATAACTGTGATCAATGAGTTGAATAAATAATAATGGAAATTTAAGTTTCAAATTAATAATGACAACACACATGAAATTTTCTGCCAATACCTCAAAACAATGTCATGCCCATTGTCACTCCCATAAGGTGATTGAAATATGTCAGTGTTTGTTTGCTTTTGTTATCCACCAACATCAAAAATACCCTACGTGTAGTGCTGTCCAATACATGTCTTAAAAAGCTGTCATCCTCATTCTTCGTCATTTCTTATGTAGCTGCTTCATATGTTTTTATTCACTTACCACAAGTCAAGTGACAAACCAAAAAAAGCACCTAATTTGCTTTATTTGGTGACATTTCTAAATTTTCTCAAACTTGCTCTGCAGCTGTATAGAAACAGGCCTGGCTCCTCCAGGTTGCAGGCAAATTGTGGTCAGAAAGTGCCTGTGTACGTCACCATGTCTGGTTTGCACTTATGGACAGAAATCCAACTGAAAGTTAGTTTGGACGCTTATTTACAGCTTTCAGCTGTTAACTCATTCTGCACAGTGGCCTATAAATAGCCAGCTGAGATTAGCATGTTTAAAGTACTGGCAAATTTAGATACCAGCTGCTCCACAGAGATGACAGCACCGTTGGTATCTGGGGAAGCCTTTAAAAAGTGACCTCTGAGGTCCAGACCTCAACCCAGAACGGTGTGTTAATGCCTGCTATGGGTGGAGGCTCCAGTCTATCTTCAAGCTATTGAATTGTCAGTCACTACTTCTGGACATAATCATCCAGGTTGTAGCACAAACCAAAATATCTCAACTATTTTTTCCATTTTAACACTAAAGCTCAAGCTAAAGATAGATGTTTGATTGGGCTGCTTTCTGCCCAATTGGGCTACTTTTGATTAAGTTGGGCTGGTAAAAAATAGCGCTGGGTGGAGTTTGCTCAGTTGTAAGCAAACACTATAAATGCATTGTTACTTTAGATCAGAGTACACATCACTGGATAACTGTTGCTCTTTGGTTGGTGATGTTTAGGAAATGTAGTTTACAATCTAGAAAAAAGTAAGTATAGCCTATCAGGATGGGTTAAAGCTGCAGTAGGCGAGATTGGCGCAAATATGATTTCAAAAAGTTATTTTTAGAAAACGGCCGCTATATCGTGACAGTAGTACATGAAACAGGTAACCTGAAAAAAGTCATGTTCCTCTGTGTCCTACTGTGTCCTCCGGTGCTCCTAACGGCATCTGAAGGATTTCACTTACCGGAGGAAAACAAGGTCTGCTGCCAGCTGCCGTCTATGAGAGCCGGCTGTCAATCACTCGCGAACGCCGACCAAACGTCGAACTAGGCAGCGCCGATCAAATATGAATCGATATTATGTTACTGTAATGCCTATTTCTCGCCTCAAATGTTCTCAGAATCATCTTGTACTGTACTGTTTAGCTGTAAAATGAGAAAGTTTGTGACCCGGCCGCCATTGTAAAATCTGTTGAAGGAAGCCAAGTTCTGGTCACATGACCGGAGCACAGCCAATAGGAACGCTCTCTCTCTCTCTGAACTGACCTGTGATTAGTCAAAATCTGCCGTCACAGGCTAGATTTTTCTAAAGCCTGGAAACAGAGCCATAATGAGGAGCAGAAGTCTAGTTTTCTCTCAGACCACTTGAATTACAATATGCTGAAAGGTTATTATGGAATTTTTGCCAAATTATGCCAAAAAATTGTTGCCTACTGCCACTTTAAGACTACATTTGAAGAAAAAAAATAATAGACTTTGCACGACTTTACTATTTCTGCAGCAAAGACACACTATTAAAAAAAAATTTATGAATTTGGTCTACTATTTTGAAGGCTAAAAACAACTTGAATCCCTTCTGCGTCACAGCAGCACACATTAGGGTACACCGGGCACCACGCCCTCAGCAGCAGCAGTGCACAGGGACACACGGTCACTCCAGTAAACACAGGACCACAACCACTAGCCGTCACCATTACATATCTTATCTTATTTGGCGCTGATGGATACCGACAACGAAGAAGCTGCGATGAAAGACTCCAGAAAACGAGAACATAAATCAGGTAACGCTTGCTCCCTTACTAAGTCAGCTATTTTTGGACTGCTTGGCCTACAGAGGGCATCACAATTACTCTTTCAGCGGTGGCAAAAACGAACGTTAACACTAACGCCAAGTTACGACTCTTCCATTAATACGCGTAGCTTATAACTGTACGTTTTACCTGGTGGGAAAATACTAAGTAAATACCAAACATGGCGTTAGCAGCAAACGTTAGCTCATGATAGCTGGCTAACGTTGAGCTAACGTAATTAGCATGTTCCTCTCACAAGCTAGCTGGCTAACTATATATTATATATTTTTTTTCCTAAGTACTTCGGTCGCCATAGTAACGTTCAGCGTTCGATAGCGTGCCAGTCTCTACAGCAAATGTATTTTAATGCGAAACAAAGAGCTACTTCTGACGATACAGCTAATAGAATAACACTGGTTGTGCAGCCATTGGCTTTCTGAGGTTATGTTTATTGATAACGTTATTCCATGAAGATATAACTAGCTGGGTAATACTGACATCCTGTGTAGGTGGAACACTAATTTCATACTTTGACATGTTGAAATATCAGATTAGCGTTTTTTATGTATTAAGGAATTGACAGCTAACCTAGTTATTAGCTTAAAGCAACTGCCCTTAGTCGCAGGGTGGGTTCAGCTTGTGGTAATAATCAGTATTGATTATGTAGGTGACGTAACGTTAGGGATGCAACGTTAAATCAACAATCGACAAGTTGGTGAAGTAATCTAGAAAATGCATTGCCTGCTGAAAATGCGTGTGAATGTTGACAGCTGTAATTAATTTGCAAAGCATTGCTAAAAATGCAGAAATGTGAAATGACTTGCCTAAAATTGTTAAAGCTTAAATGCATTGCACTGCAATGCACTGCTTAAAAAAACCTAGAAGTTTAAATGTAAAGCTGGCAGAGTTGGAAGCTGAACTGCATTACCTAAAGAAGCTAAGAGCTGAAATACATTGTTAGAAAAGCTGGAATTTCCTAAATGGGCAGAAAGAAGAAAAGCTTTATATGAATATCAGACAGATGAACTGCATTGCTAAACACAGAGAGAGAGAGAGAGAGAGAGAGAGAGAGAGAGTAGTATTTGGGTGAAAATATAAATATATATAATATTTTGATAGTTGAACGGTTTCTGTAGGTGAAAGTATGCAGAAGAGTCCAAAAAACGTACGGAAGAAGTAGAATAAAGATTTGGACAACATACTGTGAATGCTGTAATACAGCATGCACACAATTATAATAATTAGTAAAGTTTTTATACCATGTATCCGTTAGTAACTGACTATTGAGCTATGCCTAACTACTGTAACGTTACCGCACAATCGTTCAATGGCGTTCTGACCTATAACTTTGTCTGTAGGTTCAAGCAAGCATGCTTTACATGGTGCTGAAGGTACGGATCTCGTTCATTGAATGGTTGCATGGCATCATCTAATTTTGATTGAACCAAATGCTGCAAGCAGGGCGGATGATGTGACTGCTAGTGTTTAGTCTAACAAATGCTCAAGAGTGTGTACATGTGGGTGGAGGCGACATTAAAGCTGAAGTCGGTAACTTTGAGCAAATAGGATTTTAAAAAAAATAAATTATTTTTAGAATACGGTCACTATATCCTGACTGTAAATCTGTGTCCTCCTGTGCTCCCAATGGTATTTGCAAGATTTCACAGCACCTGAAGGAAAACAACCAATCAGAGCTGAGCTGTCTCTACAGCAGCTGTGAAGCGTTGATCAAATATGAATAAAGATTATGTTACTGTAATGCCTATTTCTCACCTCAAATGCTTTCAGAAACATATTTACGGTTTAGCTGTTAAATGAGAAAGTTTGCGGTGGGCGGTGCTTGGTTTTGGCTTGACTGTTTTCAACCTGGCTGCCGGGTCACAAACTTTCTCATTTTACAGCTAAACAGTACACTGCAAGATGTTTCTGAAAACATTTGAGGCAAGAAATAGGCATTACAGTAACAGGACAGAGTTTGCCAGTTTTGCAAGAATTGATTGACGGCTGTTGTTTTTGTTTGGGCACGGTGAAATCTTGCAAATGCCATTAGGAGCCTTAGGAGAGGAGGCGGATGAACATGATTTTGTTTTCACAGATTATCTGTCTCATGCACCACTGTCAGGATATAGTGACCGTTTTATAAAAATAACTTTTTATTATATTTGCTCAAAGTTCCCGACTGCATCCTTAAACCAGACAAACCTTACACATTTACAAAAAGGTGGGTTTTCAGAGATGGATGAAAGCTGCTGTGGTGCATGAATGAATTAGAAATATATATTATTTGCAAGAGAATGTCAAGAGTCGCATCTGGAATAACTTGCTTTTTGAACAGCTGTTTGCAAATGTATTAAATTCAGTGCATATTAATATATTCCCACGGATGATTTGAATCAGTTGAATTTATTTTAAGTGCATGTGTTGGTCTTCTTTCCCCCAGTTTTGGAGGATTCAGACCCTGACATTGGCCTCTTTGGCAAGCTGTTGGTCGCGACATCCGTCTTCCTCGTGCTGCTTACTCTGCCCATCTCCTTATGGATGTGCATTAAGGTCAGCTGCTGGTCCACCCCAGTGTTTATTTTCCACTTTACAAACTAGCTGGTTTAGTAGAGTAAATTACTGAGGCTGGCCTACTTTCTGTTTATTCAGTGTTCTAGGGTTTGTACTGCAGACTCATCCCCTATATTATGTGTTATTTATTTAACAGCCTTTAGAGCTGGTGAACCATTGCTTTGCATTTACTTAATTAAAAGTATCCTCAGTGAGCAGGGTGATTGCTCCGTGCTTTTTAAAAATTAGTATCCATAAGCATATCTCAATATCCAGTTACATCAGTAGAATGAGAAAAGGAGAGAAAGAACAGACTCCTATACGAGCCATTTATGTGCTTTGTCTTTGTAAACAGATTGTGAAGGAGTACGAGCGAGCCATTATCTTTCGCCTGGGGCGCATTTTGCGAGGAGGAGCCAAAGGTCCAGGTCAGAGAATTTTTTTGTTTTTACTCGCTCCACAGCCTCAGTTCTTCTGCTCAAATGAACTTCAAACATGGTTTCAGTGTTTCTATGTCCCACTGGATTATCTTACACTCGTCTTCATCACTTAGTTAAGGTTCATTAATTGTTCATTGACGTGACATTTCTTTACTAGTCCAGTTGCTACATTGGGCTAAACAAACCAAACACAATTTGGTTCAGGGCCTAGAAGATACTGTAAATTGCTGGATGATGATAGGAGTTGAACATCTAACTTTATTGCATTCTAACATCTGCTTCATAGAGAAATAACTTTATAAAACTAGAATATCTTTGGGACCAGTTGTTCCCCAAGTTCAGGTTTAGGTTCTCTGGTTTCATTAAATGTAAAGTTTAAGGCTGTCAATCGATTAAAATATTTAATCACGCATTTTTATCTGTTTAAAATTCACCTTAAAGGGAGATTTGTCAAGTATAGCCCTAATATGATCCAAAGTCTGTTACCATCAGTATTATCATCATGCATGCTAACATGCTGTTGTTAAGCATTTGTGACCATATTTACATTATTACTTTAACATGTCAGCATGCTAACATTTGCTACTTGGCATTAAACACCAAATACAGCTGAGACTAATGAAAAAGTTATGAGTTTTGCTTGTATTTGATCCCAAAACAACGGTACTGGACAAATGACAAATTTGACCTGATGATGGTGCTAGAGAAACAGTCAGGGGATCACCAAGGTGATTACACTTCAACCTGAGGGTGACATGAATGTCTGTTCTAAATTTCAATCCATCCAAAAGTAGTTGAGACATTTCACTCAAAACCACAAATGTCAACCTGCTGGTTGCACTAGAGGAAGTGGCCATTTCCATCCCTAGAGCCATGCTGCTAATATTACTACAACAATCTTACTCTCGCTGTACTTTCCAACCCATCCGCTTCCTGCTGGGCAGGATGACAAATTGGCAAGTCCATTGTACAAATTAGAAACAGAAAAATATGTAGGTCTAATAATAACAACAAGAAGACCTTCCACTTCAAAAATTCAACCAAGTGAGGAGCACCAACATACACCAGTTTACGGGGGCTTATGTGGGCTCTCAGTCCACAGAGCCATATGTCTGGCAATGCTACTGCATATACTGTATGTCTATTCAAGGTCTGAATGATTTAATCATTCTATTCTCAGTGATGCGACTTCTCTTTTGAAAGGCAGCGGATTTGTTTAAGTAACAAAAATACAGACTCCCACGAGGGATAATTTGCATACATCTCATAACTCACTGTCTTTTTTTTATCTTTGATTTCTTGTTTTACGGGATCTAAAAAACCAGGCGGTGTCCTCTCAAAATGCTGAAATGTGACTCCTCAGCGTGCCAGGGGACCCCGTTTCTGACAGTGCGGAGTAATAATAGCTCTCTGCCAGCAAACTTGACATTCCTGAGGTGCCAAAGTTGAATTCAGCATTTAGTTTCCCGTAATGCCCCTTCCCCTCACTCTCATAATCTGGCTCCCTCTTCATCTACAACAGCTGTTATACAGTAGTGGCACAGTAGTGAACATTTCCCTGTATATTTAATTTGCAGGCTCGCGGGGATAGTCGTAAAATAAAAAAAAAGGCTATGTTTGTGGAACATTTCACATCTGTATACACTTCTCCTCTGCCATGATGTTTATAGAAAGCAAAGATTTTTCCAGGATGCTTGTCTGTGGAATTTTCCACTGCACCACATAAAGGTTTACGGAGTCTGTGTGAGAGCAACCGAGGCCTCTTTACTTCTCTGACAGGAACTGTAATCGTTGAGAATGCTGGAAATGTCACGACGGAAACGGCACGAGGAGACTGCTGTTGTCTTCCTTTTCCCCTCCTGAGCAGATGGCTGTGATCTCACCATTTAAATACACAATATCCTGACAGGAAATGCAGCCCACTAGTCTCTAACTGGCGTGGCATTAATGTTTGCTAAATGATTGCACACCTAGCACATGTCTGTTTCACTCAGGCACATGCCACGTATTGTTTAATGCACTAATTCAATCATTGTGACTTGAAACGGGCTTATGAAAGCCGCAAATATCCACAGCTTTGCCTCGCTGTCAGCACAGCTGCAGTCTTATAAAGGGGAGCTTGACTTGGCCTCCTGCCAGAATTTCATTCATCCCGGTGTTTTCAAACATTTGCGAAGACGCTTCCTCATTATTGTGTTTACAGTGGCTTTAGTCTTTGTTAAAACTATTTGCATTCTTGTGATTCCGCAGGGCTGTTCTTCGTCTTGCCGTGCACTGACAGCTTTATTAATGTGGACATGCGCACCATCACCTTCGACATCCCACCGCAAGAGGTACGACACGCACACTTCCAATTACATTAAACAAATAATTTGTCACATTCACAGAAATTCAAAGGATGTCAAAATAATTGTGCAGATTCTTGATAGAGCCCACCACTGATGCACTCTTTGGTAAATAAAACAATACAAATCATTTGAACCTTTTCTCCTTAACATCCCTAAACAGTTTCTACCTTTTTATTTCTCAGGTTTTGACCAAAGACTCTGTGACAGTGAGTGTTGATGGTGTGGTGTACTACCGGGTCCAGAATGCTACTCTGGCCGTGGCCAACATCACCAATGCAGATGCTGCTACCCGGCTGTTGGCCCAGACCACCCTGAGGAACGTCCTGGGTACAAAGAACCTGGCAGAGATCCTGTCTGACCGGGAAGAAATCGCACACAGTATGCAGGTAGAGTACAGTAGCTGTTATACACACTGTTAGCTGGCATTGTGTTCCAAAACAACATGCTAGCACCAACATGCTTCCCAGAATTACCAGTCTGTACGTACTAGGGCTGTCACTTTATTAGAAATTCACACTTTGGTCCGAACGTTGGGAAAATATTAAATATTCAAACTGTTCCTGACCTGTTTGAATTCAAAATTTACCGTCTATAAGCCCAAAAGACCGTTTGAAGTAGTTTTGCCTTGTGGTCTAGCAGAGTGTGCTCTTAAAAATTCACTATCTTCATGACATATTGTGTCTGTAAACTAAACTAATCAATAAAACGGAGGAGGACACTAGCGAGCAAACAAGTGGAGCAACGTCAACTGTACAAGACACGACTGTGAACGACACTCTGTCCACCAATAAATGAACATCGCTGACCGCAGATGCATATGCGACAGTCACAGCTCACTGTATCTCGTGGTGCCTTCAAATGTGTGTGTTTACGACATGGGAAGTCGTGTACACAATATGCGTGGCGTTCAAGTGGTTAGGTCTTGGGGATGCAGGAAATGCAAAGGCATAATGGCAGTTTACGTTGACTATCAAAATTTTTCTCAGACATATTATGAAAATCTGAAGAAAAAACAACATACGACTAAAATTAGAATATATTAACTTATTATGCACTGAAAAATGAACTTCCGTGGCCTCCGCCATTTCTGACAACGTCAATAAACGCGTCTTAACTGCTGTGCAAAAGTGAAGCCAAAATATCCCAGATACGGGAGCTGCCATCCTGAGATTATCGGGAGGGATGGAGCCACGTTATCGAGGTCCCGCCCACATACCCACCCAAGCCAGTCACGAGCCAAGCACGGCAGCAGGTTGCCAGCGTGAGCCACCTAGCTGCTACGTTAGCACCACGGTAGCTGTTTGGCTAGAAAGACACAACAACTAACCATAATATCTCCATAACTACATTTATGATCAAATTGACACATGTTCTATTACACACACTCGTGACGATCACGGAAAGTTAAAGTTACATCTCCTCTCGTACAATTCCCGAGCCTCCGGCTGCACGACCACGTCGCTCAGAGCAGCTGTCAATCAAAACCGTCAATCATAGCTGTCAGTCTCGGTTTTCTGGCCTGCAAACTTTGCTCTCGTCGACTCTGTTTTCAGGCAAAAAGCCCATTGTATGCTACTGTCTGTGGCTAGGTGGAGAGCAAAGTGAACCTTCTCAGTAGTTGATGGACACAAACATGATGCCAACATTATCTATAAAAATCACTTAAATCAATATGTCAATAAAATGTCACGATGTTGTGTTTTCAGCTTCTTATGCAGCCCCCAAAGTTGCCAAAAAATCAATAACGCAACTGTATTTTTTAGGTATTTTTAGAATCTTATTCTACATAGATGTATTTTTCCCGTTTTTGTGGTTATCTTAGACCATTTATCGGTCTTGCTAAAACTTGACAATTTGCATGACAATTGCATGACGCCGTGATCCCTCTTCAGTTCCGAGTGATTATGTCAATACGCTGACATTCCTTCGCTGTAATACAGAGTCCCTGTGATTGTTAGAAAAAAAGATGTAAATATGCCGTCCTTGAGAGGAAACTGAAAAGCTGGACCCCTGAAATAATGCACCCTAAAGCATTATGCAGAAAACATATTATACATAAACACATTATGTAGTCAGTAAAAATAAATGTAGGCAATAATATGAGACTCCAATAACACAGACTGACTGGCAGAGAAAACAGAATGCAGGATTACAGTGCCACCTGAACTCAGAGTCAGTTAAACTAACAAACTGCAGTTAAAATGTGTATCCACTGTAAACTAAGAAAAACCTTCGGTAATCCTGTGCTCCGTGTAGAGCACAGCTGTTAGTTTGCCTTTGAGTTCAATTATTTATTTATTCATTAAACTTTAACTTCCAGTTTATGTTGAGCTTCTGTAACCGATTTAATATTTATTTCTGATGCACACACAGCCAGAAGGTTTGTCAGTGATCAGTCGGCAGGCTTGGGGAGAGAGCGGATTACGTGGAACGGCGTTACGTAATTAGGTTACCAAAAAAAGGTAATCCGTTACAGTTACAGAAAAAAAGACGTAATCAGATTACAGATACATTTGGTACAAATGGGGATTACTAGCAGGATTACAGTTTATGTGTAATGTATACATTGCGCACACATTACAACAATTCAGGACATGAGTCTCTCACCGCAGCAGCAGCGCTGTCTGTATGCGAGCTGCAGCAGAAAGCCGTTAAAAAAATAAATATAAATGCTTTCACTGGGTGGACATTTCACCATTATTGTGTATTTAAAGCAGAAGAGGGGAACAACATCACAGTACAGCGCAAGTTATCACAAAGCAGGATGGTTTGTTTGCGCACAGTTCATCAGAAGATTATTAGATTAGATTATTCTTAATGCCGAGAGGCATCCCGGTGTGAAAAGACGGTTTGTAGGAAATGAGCGATCATATTTACGGTGTTAATTTTGGCAGCTATTTTAGATTTAGTTTCTCCCTCTGAATGTGGTCCGAGTGATCAGATCTCAATGCGTCTTTAGTGCGTTCACACCTGTACTTAGAGCTGTCCACTTGTGATCCGATCACTGAGGACGCATGTTAACGCCAGGTCTGAACAGGGCCATAGTGCCGTAAAGCGTTGCGTGCTTCTACTGGGAGATTGTACCCGCTCACCGAAGGTACATAGTGCAAGAACAGGTGTTCGGGGCGCGGAGTGAGAATGAAAGGGGCGTCATTCTCCCCATTACAAGTCAATATTCCCACTGAAGCACAATAAAAGAATGGTTAAACCTCTTCCTCCTCCTATATATTGTATCGGGGGTTTCCAAATGGCAAATTGTACATTGTCGCCATCATCTGGCACAGAGCGGGTTTGAACTGATCGGCAATTTGGACATCAACATATATGTAATCACACAGAAGGTTCAGTTGACTACTGTAGAAGTGTAATGTAGTGATCTGAATGCTTAAATGGTCGAACCAGTGAACCAGCAGTGCTTCCTTTGCTGCTGCTTTTAGAGCCTTGATTGAATCACTGTTCAATGGTTGCACAGATAAACATAAACACAGTGACCTTTATAGGCAGATTCAATAAGCGTGCAGCACGGAGAGTAGCCTCTGACGTTTAATTTTTGCTTTCACAGTAGAGCGCTTTGTCTGATTTAATTAAATACAACAAGAACAGAGCTCCTTTTTCTCCGTACAGACAGCCAGTCTGTTTTTATGGCTAAAAGGCTCCTAATATGTAGGTGCTCATCTGAAAACATCCTGCATGAATTACTTGATGCATAAAAGTGAAAATAAATAAATGCTGCTGTACTATGATGCACATAGTGATTGCATGAGTAATTTTAGTATTTTTCTTTTTTTTACCTTTACAGCAACTGTGCTCTCAATGTAATTTCTTGTGGAGAAAGAGAGAAACATGCGCTCATGTTGAGCTCCATCTGCTGGACAAATTGAAAAATGCCAGATAGTTGGCTTTGAAAGAGGAGGGCGTTTTGGGCTCATCTTGGTCTGTGAGAAAAAAGGAACTTCTTGGGATTTTTTTTTTTTTTTATCACATCATATTGTTGCAGTGCT